>OX465288.1:194605166-195805166 GCA_949987695.1 Merzomyia westermanni
TAAGTCAGAGCTGTATTTACCGTCGGGCAATAGTAACCATGACATAAGGGGCGCCACGAGTTAAGTCAATAATGGTGAGCAATTTTCTCTCTTCTGGTGGAAAATTACTCTTTATCGCACTACAAAACGAATTTTATTGCAATTTCTTTCTACAGAGGAAAATTTTCTAAATTGTCATGATGTGAAAAATTTGTTGACTTTCATGGGCTTGAAGACGTATCGTGCAATTAGTTCGAGAGCTGTAGGAAGTCTCAAAACAATTCTTTTTTACAATAGCAGTAAATGTGCTTCTCATCCACTTGCTCGCTCTACATCTATGTAAGAAGAGAATGAAGTGATTTAAAGTCTTTTACAAAATAAACATCTTGGTCTTTAGAGCATTTATGTTCTGGGATATTTTACAAATTTACAGACAATAAAAACAACAACTCGATTGAATTGTTGGTATATAAAATAAAAAAAAAGCCGATGAGCACAAATCGGTTGGTGTGAAAAAGGGCACTGCAAACAAAAATCCATCAATGGCGCCAGATTGTTATAGTAAAAATCAATAGAAATAGGATTTTAGCGAACACAAGACCAGCAGTCTGAAAGCATATTGGCATGCCAAAACTTCTCTGACTAAGAAGTCTAGCAGCTATCGAAATAGCTTTATAAGAAAAGCTATAGCCGTTGTCTCTTAATTTGCCATCTTTACAAAAAATTTTATTATAAGTTAAAAAGAGTTATTAAAAAATAAAAGCAATAATAATATTTATAAAAATAAAAAAAAAATAATTTTCTGATTTATAATCTTGGATACCATAAAAAAATAAAGTATTCTGCACATGATTGGACAAATTTTTTTAATTTGCTTCTTTGATATTCCTAAAGCTAGATTAACCTAGTCATTGCTCTAGCAGAGTTCTTCTTCTTGCAGAAACAAATATCATTAATCAACAGTTAGTTCCGGGGGGAAAAAAATGAATTTTTCCACAATTACACATACATAGAATTAGGGCCCATGACGAAATATGTTAAACTTCTTTACCAAAATGGTAAGTATTTCGTATTTTTTTCTCAAAAAGTTTATGTATTGAGTGATCCCGGACGGGTGGAACCTTTTAGGTTATCTCGCCTCCTCCTGGATAAACGATCAAGTGTTCTTGAAATGAAATTCTTGGCCGATAACAACACGGAGTTAGTTAACGAAATGCTGCTGAACATGAAAAATGTGGATTGTGATATGAGCTTGAACCAGACCTGTTAAAAAATGATTACTAATCGAAATGATTAACGTTTTGATTAATTATTTTCTTGAAAATTCATTTAATGACTGATTACCAATTATTTTAAATTTTTAATGACAATTTTCCAATTAATTAAAAAAATAATTAAAAATCATGATTTTTTACGAATATTAAAAAAAAAAACAAAAATAATAAGAACAAGTTTACTTTTAATTATTTTTGTTGATTATTTTTGATATTTTGCAGCACTGTTGGTTTGAAAAAATCAAAAATAATCCAAAACAAGTAAGGAAATCGCAGTCTTCGGCTTTGCAGAAAGCTTTGTACCTTTCCTAAATACGCATCACGGTTTTAAGTGTCCGATCCTTACGTGCAATAAGTACAAACTCTGCAAAGTTTTATGGTCTTACCCTGTTATTTTAAAGATACGTAGCCCACGGGGGCAATACGATATAGTAGTCCAATCTTGTTGAGTTTCACTACACACAATATATACTCGTATATGTAATAAGTACGTTAGCTGCCAAATTTTTTTCACTCGCTAATAAGTTGCAATTGTTATAGCAGAAACCCCATTAATCAGAATAATCCAGCTATATGTTATGTAGGTCAGATCTGTCTGATTCTCATTTATCACATTACGTATATCATATGTACCAAATTTACGTTCCTAACTTTTTAATTGCAAAATTTAGCTGAACCATCGATTGTATGGGAGCTATACGTTTTATTGGTCCGACAAATGCCTAATATCTTATAAAATGGTGGCCCCATACCAAATTTCATAGAGATATCTTTTAAACTGAGGGACTAGTTTGCGTTGAAGCAGACAGACAGACGGACATGACTAAATCAGCTCAGCTCATTTAATCTAATCGTAAACAATTAATAATTGCCTTTCCTTGAAAACCAATTAAAATAATCATTACAAATTAAAAAAGGAGTCTAATTAATTGATTACTAATCTCTACATACAAGGTGGGGCAAAAGTAATCCTCCTATCAGAAAATGTTATAAATTTTGCGATTGGCCCCTAAAGTCAGTTCTGTTTTGACATTTGTGTAGTAAACACATGCGAAATACACGTTAATAAACAATGTTACGCTACACTGCTCCAGAACGCGGAATATTGCTGACTATTTATTTGACTAATAATCGGTCGGGGCCAAACGGTTACTGTGAATGGTGAGCGCTACAGAGCAATGATCAACGAGTTCTTTTTGCCGCAACTTGATGAATTGGGATTGGAAAACATGTGGTTCCAACAAGACGGTGCAACAGCACACACTGCACGTGCCACAACCGATATGCTGAACATCGGAAGCTTACTTTTGCGCCACCTTGTATGATAAAATTGTAAAAGGTCGATGTCTGTACATTGCAGATATTTAAGAAAAATCTATAGCAGGGATTATTATTAGGCCAATAGAAGCCAAATCAACTGTTTTTAGAATTTTTGTCTGCCTGTCTGTCTGTATGTTTGGGCGCGCATCACTCAAAAACTACTGAATGGAATTGAATAGAATTTTTACCGTTGTATTACTAGACGTTTAACTTAAAATTTAAGATATCAGTTATTCTGATAGCTTGGCCGGTTTCTGAGATATAGAGTCATTTGTGGACTAAGGTGACCCAAAATGTGTTAGTACAAATGGGTATCACACGAAAGGTGACAATGAGTGCTGCTTCGTCAACTAGATAATTTTCGACCCACAGGAAGAAATTTATCAAGTACTGTTTTGAATCTAGCAGCGTTTCGATACGATTGCAGCACTGATTACTGCTTGCATTCTAGCGCTCACATTGGGCAAATGGGCGTTATTTTGCCATGACCATTATAACAAGGCCAATTCCTGAAAGTTTGTGGTCTGAATCTAGAAAATCCATGTTTTTCTCACGGTCAATTATATGTGGTATGCTAACGGGTCGGAAGACCATTTGCGTTTTTTGTTCTTGCGCCTGATAATAAAACGAAAAATGTCGTCTATCACATGCACCAAAATACATCATCAAAAAAGAATAGTTAAAATAATTAATTTTTTTATTTACATTTATCATTCTAATAAAAATAAAATCCAAAAGCTGCTCATTTATTGCTTTTAAGGCGGAACAAAGTTTCTCTAACATTTATCAAGATACGTTAATGGTTTATTTTTTTGAAAAAGCGGCGAAATGACTTCTCTCCAATAACATCAAAATCGTGTTTATAAGATAAACAGAAACAAAGTTATGACACAATGCATGGATTAATCTACGGAAAAGGGGTTTTTGACCCCTATCTTATAAACTACAGGTGATGGGAAAAAGTATATGGTTTTATCATAACAGCTCACAAAACGTACTCAAAATCATGTCTACAGATTTATACACAATTATAATTGTTGGCCAGTGTAATTGAAAGTATTTGTAAGCAAGTAGAATTACAAAGTTTATAATAATCACAAGGTTGAGTAAAATTAATTTTTTTATTTAATTTTTGTTTCGTAAACTGCAACTCTACATTCATGCTAAAAATCATATTAAAAAAGTAGTCATATGAATATTTTTTCCTATATTTTAAAAGCTCGAAGTCCTTAAGTCGCCCTCACTAACTCATGAGACCAGGCCAAAAAACTTTAAATATGTCCCTGAATCGAGGTTGAGAAAGATGGACACTAAGCTTTCAAATAAATGTAATCAATTTAATTTCAAATAATGTCGGTAAAATAATTAATTTATGAATAGCTTGTGAAAAGGTATATCTAGGCGTATTGTTTGCCAGCTTCTAATTTGTTTATGTGCGTGTGAAGCTGTTGACACCACTGGCATTGTTGACAACGTTGACACGTCACAAAGTATTTTAATTAATTTTGATAATATTATTAAGCCGGACAATATGGTTTGATTCTTTAAAAATAGCTTTATTCAGTAGCATAAACATTTTTAGAGAATAAAAAGAGTTCCCTTAGCTTTCTATCGAAATCATAAGAACATAAATGAAGCGCCCCACTTCTACACAAAGAGTTTGCTGCTGTTGGTGGTGGCTTTAATAAAATCAATTTAAAGATTGCTTCAAAAAGTCTGGTGAGAAAGTTTTACGCAACAGCGCTCTGTCTGATGTGGAGACATCGCGGCTAGTTGGTTTTATACTCTTAGAAGTTCTGAAGTCTTCATCAAAAGCGTCATCCAGACGCGTTTTTCTCTTACCAGGAGGTTAAGAAGTTAGAAGAATGACTACTTTATATTGTTGTTGTTGTTGTTGTTGTTGCAATAGTATTTTACCCACATCCATTAACGAAATTTTCATTTGTTTTTTATAAAGGAAGTCCTATGAAAGAGTGAGTTTCAACAGAGTTGTAGCATAGTGAGTATATGCAGATCTTGTTGCGGTACTGTTTTATAGCCTCGACATCCCGCCGTAGTGCTTTTGAAATGAATGGCGTATTGCATTCCAGGGCCACTGCAGGTGGTTAGTTTTTTTACCCACTTCATTTTCCTCTAACACCGCCTCTACATCTCAAATTTTCTATTCCTACTACCGCTATCCTTCCTAGCGGACTCTGAACCCCCTGTGGACAAACAATACACAAAACTATCTGCTCTTGACTCTGACCACTTTTGTAGAAATATGTAGATATTTATTAAAGGACACAGATACCCACATATCATTAATTAAGACCAACTACGTTCAGAGCTATGACAGATGGAAATTTATATGGCCTGGGGGTGTGGAACCACTCACTTTTAAAATACTATTAGTATCGCCTGTGGTCGAAAATTCGACCAATAAAATAATTACTTAGATACGCGGAATAAAAATTGAAGTTAGTACAGACAGTTCCACGTCCTCCTTTCCATAATCCAAATTTCACCTTAAGTCGGTCCTATTTTTATGATAAGGTAGCATTGGTTAAGGGAGGTATTTCACCCTCTATCGCAATATCTCTTATAATCGTTTCAAATCGCCCAACCGGATCACAAAAAAAGAAGTAGAAATTTTTCATGTGGCGTATTTATAGATATACCCAACCATATGTATGAGTGACCAAGGCTCCAACTTACAAACTGGGAGACACATTCTCTGCTTCGCATTTCTTAAAAGAGTTGATATTTGCAATATATGCCAGCTCTATGGAATTATATTGATGAAACTTAACTGGTTACGAACATAATAATTCTCAAACGGATTACCCACCATGTCTCGCCCGACCTGCGCGAGGGGCGCATCCGCATAACGCGCGGATTGTTCGTTCGTGGCGAGTCGTTGAAAGGCTTTGGTTTGTTAATCGTCGAGATCTAAAACTGCTCAGCTACAGAGAAAACCTCATCAGCTAAGTAAAATATAAGATAGATTACACAATCAGAAATAATTAGTTAACAGAATATAATTCTTGTTAGAAGTTAATATAAAAGTCAAAGAATAAGAAACAATTAGTTGCCATTTATTTAGGAAAGAAAGTATTGATTTTTTTATGCTGAAAAGAGAGTCCGAAATATCAAATCTACCAGAAAGAGAGTTCTAATCTGGACCAATCAGCGAAAAGGCTCATTTAACTCAAAATTGGTTCGGCATTGTTTTAAGACTAGAGGTCTAAAATGCCTTGATGGATGAGACGGTACATTGAAGTTCACTTCACTTAGAAGAAACGGGTTGGAAAGTGAACCATTTAGCAATTTAATCATAAAAACAATTCCAAGCATTTCCCTCGGACAAGAAAGTGTGTGAAGATTAATGAGTTTTAAACGATTCGTAAAGGGTGGCAGATTATACAAGGGATCCCAAAGAAAATCTCTTTAGGCAAATAGTAAAAACTGTTTTTGAACTGATTATAGGCGATCTACATGGACCTGGTGACGCGATGAAGAGAGCTTAAGTTACATAAGGGTTGCTAAATTCCTTAGACCATCGTTTAACGAATGCCAAAACACCTCCATCCTTATTGACTGTTGCGTTAATATGGCGGTTGAAACTGAGCTTGTAGTCCATAGTAATCCCCAGGTCCACAAAATCATACAATTGCTTAAGACTATAATTTTTAATTGTATAGGAGGCCGACTGAGAAGTTTCACGCGAAAAACGCATGTATTTACATTTTTTAAAGTTAAGTGGCATATAATTTAAATCGCACTAAGTTACTAGTGTATCTACATCTGGATATATATGATATGATGGTTTGAGTTGCATGGGTGGTGCCACTCCCCTTTTCCAATATCACCAATATTTCTCAGCTGAACCCATATTGATGTTTTGTATTTTCCTGCCAGAGATTATTACTCTGGCTTTATTTCTTTTGGAGATATTAAAATTTGCATAGTTCATTAAAATCGGTCAAACGGTTCGCTCAAAAAGGAGTTGAAAACTTTTATTGTATCGTATTTATACATATGTAGATATATAGTATTTCAGTACCCAGTGAACGCAAGAATATACCGTGAAAATGTAATAAAGCTCAATTGAGTACTTTAGATGCCTATAAAACACACACAGCCGCAAATACCTACTTATACACGCTCATGTGGTCCTTGTCGTGATGATCGAAGGATATTTAAAGATGAGCTGTACTAGTTTTACAAAGACAAACATACAGGGTGGCTGATGAATTTTGCTACATTAAGAAACTCAAATAATTTTTTTTTCAGTGTATGGAATTAATTTTTCTTTTATTGATGTTAAAGCTCATTAAATTTTATTAAATATAGCTTAATTAGTTTTAAAAATAATGGAATTTAAATGCCCCCCCTGCTCGTCGATGCATGTGCGGCATCTTACCAAAAAGTTGTTCATTACTGCTTGGAGAGTTGAGACAGGAATAGCCGCAATTGTTTCTCGAATGGATTGCCTTAGTTCATTCAAATTTGTTGGTTTTGCTTTGAAGACTTCCTGTTTGCAATAACCCCACAAGAAAAAGTCAGGTGCAGTAAGGTCAGGCGACCTGGGTGGCCAACGGAATGTGGAGTTTCTGGATATCAGCTTATTGGGAAATTTTCGTCGCAATTCTGTCATAACAGGTTGGGCTATATGAGGAGCTGCACCATCTTGCTGAAACCACACAGAGTTGAAAGAAATTCTCATTCGGCGTAATTATGGATAGAAAAACTCTCTCAACATGCTCAAGTAACGGTCTCCAGTAACCGTAACGGTGTGACCGTTTTCTTCGAAGAAGTAGGGCCCGACAATGCAACGTGATGAAACTGCACACCACACTGTGACACGAAGTGGATGCAATTCCGTCTCATGGAGTATCTGTGGGTTGGAAGCACTCCATATTCGACAATTTTGTTTGTTTATGTTGCCGTTTAAATCGAAATGGGCCTCGTCAGACATGAAAAGACAGTTCAACATGTTTCCATCCTCTTCCACCATTTGAAGCATCTTCTGGCAAAATTCCAAGCGAATCGGCAAGTCTGCATCGTTCAGTTTGTTGGCCATTTGAATTTTATATGGGAATAAGTCCAAATCTTTGTGCATAATTGACTGTAATGACTGTCTGCTTACACCCATTTGAGCAGATAAGCTTCTTGTCGAAACACGTGGATTGTTTTGTATGGCAGCAGCTACAGCAGCGATTGTTTCCTCCGTTCGAACTGAAGGGTTTCGATGGTAAGGTCTTCTGTTGACTGTCCCATGCTCGGCAAAATTGTTTACAAGTCTTATTATGGTACATCTGCTCGGAGGATTGCCGCCAAACGTGCGCCTATACTCTCTTTGAACCGAAACTACGGACTCCAGTGCGTGATAGCGGCGGACAATCCAAATTCTTGTTTCAGTGTCCCAGTTATCCATTTTTGTTAAACGTAAAAGTCAGTCTGCAAAATAAAAAAAAATTTACCAGATTCAATAAATAGAAAAAAAGTTATTTAATTTTTTTTTGGTAGCGGCTTTCATTAGCCACCCTGTAGTTAAACTAATTATTGACCGCCATGTTTGGTGCAAAGGTTGAGTTGTTGGATGGGCTTACTGGTTAAGCAAGAGTTTGCGAAGGATGATCTTTGTTTTCATTTGCTACTAGCTATGGTAGACAAATCGCCGGGACAGTTACCATTAAAATGATTTAGGTGACGAGGTTGTGATCGGCAGCCTTCCGAGCCTCTTGATCAAGTTCATACTAGTTTGGTTTCGATCAGCTACTTCGAGTTGTAGCTAATATTTTTCCCCGTAGCTTTGTGTTTCCCGGCTTGCTAAATGCTGACAAATGATAGCCACGAGCATATTTAATTTTAAGAAGATGTAGGCATCTATAAATGTATATATATATATACCTTTAAAACTACCTTTTTTGTTCAATGTGTCTACTGTAAAGTTTTTCGCTTTGTCATAATGTTACATTCCCTCTTTCACATTGGTCACTCCAATGTCACAGCTATGACATTTTTCAATTTCAAATAAACATGACAAACGAAATTTCCCCAGAGGTAAAATATTGCCGCTCTAGTTGTTGGAACAAAATACTTGGTAACACATGTGGGAGCATACATTTAATGGTAAATGCATACGCACAAATATATATACATATATATAAATGCATATGTGTGTATAAAGTTTAGCCATATGAGATGTATTAACTTACGAGAATAGAAATCAGTCCGATTGGAAATGTTACTTATAATATGTATGTATTTTTAATCTACATGAACTTATTATTGATTTAAATCGAAAAATTTTATTAAATTGTAACCAATTGAAAACAAATGGGAATATGTGGCTTCTACTTTTAATGGTATTTCATTAAAATGTAGAATTTGTATCTCTTTGTTCCTTTTACTTATTGTGAAATTTGATGACCTTCCATAGGAATATCTTTGGTCTCCTGCAAGAAGCGTATACAATAATCGACTTATTTGTTTTAATTTAAAATATCCCTTTCAGAGCAATGGATTTTGTGTACAAGGAGTAAATTAAGAATACGCGAACTTTATAAAAGCAATAATATGAATAAGAGTTATAAATATTAGTACTTATGAATGTGAATACTTACGAATATGTGTACTTATGAGTATGAATACTTATGAGTATGTAATTTATGAGTATGAGTACTTATGAACATGAACACTTATGGGTATGAATACTAATGAATATGAATACCTATGAATATGAGTACTCAGGAATATGAATACTTATGAGTATAACTACTTATGAGTATGAATACTTATGAGTATGAATAGTTATGAATATGAGTACTTATGAATATAAATATTTATGAGTATGAATAGAGTTATGAATATAAATCTTATCAGTTTGAATACTTGTGGATATTAATGTTTTTGCTTTGAATTCGTGTAAATGTGAACATGTGAACCAGCACTTGACAAGGGAAATAATACCACTTCACTTCATTTCCCCTTCTGATGAGAAATGAAGTCAATTGACCTTATTTCTATAGAACTTGTTATCTGTTACCGTCCATATATTGAACACTTTTATATTTTATGTAAGAGCTAGTACCTTTCAAAACATTCCATTACAGACACATAATTTATGAGCGAGGCAGGCATATGTTTTCATTTAGAAGATATTTCCAAAAGGCATTCGCAATTCGAAAATTAAAAAAAAAAAAAAATTTTACGGAAGCGAGTCAATTACAATTTGAATTTTAATGATATTTCAATATGAAACGCATGATAAACTTTCATACAAATAAGAAAGGGAGCTTTGTCCAGGGTATATTGCTTGTGCTTTGAAAGTAGAAGAACGAACGCATTATTACGCAGGTGAGTTAACGTAATTTAATAAAACGTTCTTGGGTGACCGAGCATAGCTCGCACTGAGTATTCTTGTAACAAAGTATCGAAAACTTTAAAGTCAGTGTGGGACTTTAACAAGTACTAAAACTCCTACCGTCTTTTACGGATCCCCCAGATACAACCGTTAAGTATGCCTTTGTGAGGTGGTTTCAGTTCTTAACTAGGAATATTTTGTTAGATTTTCATTATGCTTATCTGGAGTGTTATTGAAAAAAGGGCGGTCTTGTCCAAACAAAAAAAAAACAAATGTATACATTTAACAACATACGCGTGCAATCAACCAGCCACGGACCTTGCTACTACTGCAGTTACACCGCAAGGTCCCCTCTACCTGACCGCCTAGTTCCATCTCAATCTGGTAGTGGTGTCAGCGCATCCCTTTTCCAGCCGTTGCACCCGTGCAACTCCTCACCAATATCCTGACTTTAGCCGGTCATATTTACCTTAACTGGCTAGGTCCATGCCCGGTAAACATATATTTTTTTTTTTTAATTCAACTTTATAATCCTTTATTTAGTTCTAAGTAACAAATAAACTAGAGACCTGGGGACAAAAGCATAATTCAGGACCCATCAAATTTACAAATGTGTGAGGTATATAGATATGTCTACTTCTAGTATTTCATGAAATTTATTGTTTGTGCCCGTAGTCGGACAGATACTCCCCTCGATATGTATATACACATATAAAGGGTGTTTTTTTTAGGGGTATAAAACTTCGAATTGAAATAAAAAACAAGAAAATCGTTTTAAGGTCCATCAATTTGGCTTTATTGGAAGGATAATTTTATGCCATTAATGTTTAAATATGACTTCGGGCATGTGGCCGCCGCGGCTGGCTCGAATAAAGCCAATTCTACTGTCCAATTTTCAACCACTTTTTCGAGCATATGGGGCCGTATGTCGGCAATAACGCCACGAATGTTGGCTTCCAATTCCCCTAACGTTTCTGGTTTGTTGGTGTAGACGAGCGACTTCACATATCCCCAAAGAAAATAATCCAATGGTGTCAAATCACACGACCTTGGTGGCCAATTGACAGGTCCATTCCGCGAAATTATGCGCTCATCGAATGTTTCCTTCAATAAATCGATTGTGACGTGCGCTGTGTGGCATGTAGCGCCGTCCTGTTGGAACCACAACTCATCCACATTCATGCCATCCAATTCGGGAACAAAATAGTCGGTTATCATGGCTCTATACCGGTCTCCATTAACGGTAGCTGCCTCTCCAGCATTATTGCGGAAGAAGTATGGCCCAATGACTCCACCAGCCCATAGAGCACACCAAACAGTCAGTTTTTGTGGATGTAATGGCGTTTCAAGGGTCTCACGTGGATTCTCTTCACTCCAAATGCGGCAATTTTGCTTGTTGACGTAGCCATTCAACCAAAAATGAGTCTCATCACTGAACAAAATTTTGCGATGAAAATCAGCATCGAAATCAATCTCATTTTCGGCCCATACACCAAAATCACGACGCATTGCATGGTCTCGCGGCTTTAATTCTTGCACAAGCTGGATCTTGTAAGGTCGCAAGCCGAGATCTTTGCGCAAAATCTTCCATAAAGTTGATGGACAAAGCTCCAATTGCTGTGCACGGTGGCGAATCGATTCATTCGGGTCCTCTTCAACACTTTGCTCTACAGCGGCAATTGTTTCTTCGATGCGCACTGTTCGACGTCTCTGCGGATGCGTATTATCACATAGAGTAAACGTAGTGCGAAAACGATCCATGGTTAACCGAATTAATTGCTCTGATGGACGATTATGTCGACCATAAAATGGACGGAGCTCACGGTAAACTTCGCGAACTGAACCATTATTTTCGAAATAAATTTGCACGATTTGCAAGCGTTGTTCTTTTATCAACCTGTTCATGATGAAATGGCAAACCAAACTGAACATAAATGACATTAGAGTTGCCAGATTTGACCACAAAATGCGAGCTTTATCTCTATTCGAAAAACAAACCTGTAAAAAAAACACCCTATATATAATAATAATGGAATTAATAAATAAGCAAGATATTTTGCCGAAATTCGTTTCCAAACTTCCACTATGTTCCTATCATACTCCACGTAACTACGAGACTTACTCTACTCTCCTAGTCATTCCGTCATCCATCAACATTTGCTAGACATGGTTCATTGGATATGTACACGCGCTTGAAAGAGCTATGTTCAAACATGTACAAAGATCAGCTTACTTTCTAGTACTTACCGCTCTCGCGTCGAATGTGGGTGCCTGCATTGAAGAGATCGCTGAGCTATAAAGAGCATACACATTAGACTGGGTCGATTTATTAACCGATATCGCGCCATCGACTTTTCGAAAGGTTTTGGGCTCAAGAAAAAAAAACGACTAAAACAAGTCCCAAAACCAGAAAATGAAATTTTTTTTCAAAAAACCGTTGTCGTCAACGTTTTTAGCGAATAACTTTAAGTGGGACAGGAGATATGAGACAAATTCGTTTTCATCGAAAACATTTTTGCATGTATGCTGAAAAAAAACTTAAAAAAAATGGAGAAAGGGCAAATTTTTGACCAAAACACTCCCCAAAACCCAAAAATATATTTTTTTTTTCAAAAAACTGTTATCGGCAACGTTTTTAGCGGACATTTTTGGGTCGGACAAGGTATACAGGAACATTTTAAAATCAAATGAAATTTTTTTTATTAGGTTATGAAAAAAACCTTAAAAATCAAAGTCGAAAAAAGTCAAAAAAATTAAATTTTGCCAATGTTTTATGGATGCCTTCATGCCCTGCTGATGGCGAGTCAAGAGAGGATTCCACCAATCCTCTGCGCAGTTCCGACGGAACCCAAAGCTTTCATGTCTGATCCTCCTGAAATCCGTCCCACCTGTTGAATTGCATCCGTCTGTACACGTACCCGGCCGATACACACACGTCTGGCAATCTATCTTGATTTTCCGTCACAGTATTTTTCAATTAAGTATACTCATCTGACTTAAAGTGCGACGAGTTTAAACATACATCTATTACTCTTTCATTGGGATTGACCACCTCCATGCTAGCACGGGATAGAGCTTCGGGAAATACGTTCTGTGCCCTTTTTCTGTGCTGGATGTCGAAATTATATCTCTGCAGTTTGAGGCTCCAGCGTGCCAGTCTTTCTGATAGGTCGTTGTGGCTCATAAGCAATTTAAGGCTGGCATGGTCTGTGATAATTGCGAAAAGGAGGCTCTCCACATATGGCCTAAATCTCTTGACATTAATAACGGCGGCATAGCACTCTAATTCCGTGATACTATAGTTTTTCTGTGCCTTGTTTAATTTTGCAGATACGTACGCTACGAGTCGCTCATTTTTGTCGTGGTCAAGTTGAAAAAGAACCCCTCCCACACGGTCAGTCGAGGCATCGCACTGAATATAGAAATGTTTTTCGAAATCTCGATTTACCAAAACCGGAGCAGAAATTAGACTCCGTTTCAATTGTTCGAATGCGTTTCTCGCGTCTTCTCTCATGGTAAACCGTTTAATATTTTCCTTAGTGATGCAGTCACACAGTGGTGTTGCAAGGATTGCGTAGTCCTGTATAAACATACGGTACCAGCCTGATATGCCTAAAAACCGTCGCAACTGCTTTGGAGTCTTGGCTTCTGGGAACTCTCACGGCTGCCATCTTATTGCCATCCGTTCGTATGCATCCGTCTTCCACTACGTATCTGAGGTAACGTACTTTTTCATAGCAGAATTTACTCTTCTTGACATCAGTCGTTAGCTTCGCTTCACGTAGACAGCGCGCAACCTTCTCTAATAAACGCAAATGGGACATGAAATCGTACGAACACACCAACAAATCATCTAGATATACAAATACACATTCACGTAAAGCGGCGCGTATCACTTTATCCATCAGCCTACGCATTCTCTGGGCTGCGTTGCACAAGCCCAAGGCCATTACCGTGAAGTGGTGTCTACCGGGCACTGTGAATGCTGTCTTTTCTCTAGATTTTTGTTCTTACGGAATTTGCCAAAAGCCATCTTTGAGATCTATAGCTGAGATGAAGCGTCTGTTTTGTAGACGGCTCAAAATTCCATGGCTTATGGTCCGACCATTCACTTCCTTGCGTCTAAGCACAATCTATTTTTGGTTGGAGTTGCACAAATAAGTCTCCAATGCGTGACTTATTTGTGTAATGTTTTCATGTATTGTTTTGTCGCTTATTTAGACATAATTATCAAGCTGCTTTTGCTTTCGAGTGGAAGTGTGGGATTTCTCATGCGATCTCATGACCTAGCCTAACCCAAACTACTTAGGTAGGCCTGCAATAACTAAGGAAAAACGACCCTAATAGCCTAGACGACAAATCCCCAATCAATGTATATATGACGAACACCAAGCTACAGGCGTTTGAGTGCAAAAGCAACACCTTATAAGCTGTATAAACTTTCACGTTGTATGCTGCAATTTTCTTTATTGTCAGTTAGTTAATATTTCTTTATTTTCCCTTTTGTGTTCCTATCAATTGACTGGCAACAGTTGAGTGCTATAGAGCGTAATAAACGATACCAAATACAAAATACTCAATTCATTTACACGCCAACATTTTGATTGACAATGCTTAAGTTGAAAGTTCAATAAAGTTGTCAATCAACAGTTCACAATACGAAATATAATAACAATAAACACAAATGTGGAAAGCGAAACAAAAAGCAAAATGTATCATTGCTTACAAAAAAAGTTACGTATACGACATGGCGTCTGGCGCACTTCCCATCTTTATTAAGTTAATAATGTGAGATTTTCGCAGAGAAAGCTTTCAAAAATGCATTTATTTAACAACTAGCATCATTAAATTTTTAACAATTCTCTTATTTTCAAGTCATGAATCATGCATTTTTGTGCAATGACAGTGTTTCAGCTGAAAGAGAGATATTTGCCGTATAAAATGGTATACGAGTACAAGAGCTTCAAAGTAGCTAAAACGAGTACAGCTCAGCTTGATATGACTTGCGATGGTACATAATTTGTGCACATTAATCTTTTTAAAGTGCCTTGAAATAAAAAATGGTTTCGCGTACTTACTAAAAAAGATAATTAAACAAAAAAATAATTTTTTACTCGCCATTTTTAAGTGCCCAACAATGAAAAAAAAATATTTTTCGTCCAAAGTTAATTTCTGTTTCAATTTAAAGAAGAGAAAGTGCATTTTTGATCAAATTTTTGAGCAAGTTTACAAACCGACAGCTGTTTCGATGATATAACGATACAACTCTTCAAAGATTTTTCGTTGTAGAAGCATCGACTACTAAGCAATGTTTGGAATTGTTATTGTTTATTTTGTCTTAAGTGTATGCCTATCTCCTTTTATGTAATTTTTTTTTTTGATTTTCATAAAATTTTGGCTTTTGGCTTGTGAGTGCCAACTTACACTTTCTAGATCACCTTTAAACCATTTTATTTCTTTCCCTTGATACTACCCCATTTGGTCTATCTATTATATTATCTCTCGTGTAATAAATTTGGTGTCCGATGAATTAAGAAACTACTGAACCGTTTTCAGTCACATTTTGTTGGATATACCGGATGGTCCAACTTAAGAGATAGGATATTTCTTATTGCGGGTAGGTGGCATCACTATACTGATTAAATCTTTTGTACTGTATATCTCGATTATGCTAGCAGTTTGAAATTTTGTGGTGAATTAAATTAGATTAGAAAAATCGCGAAAAATGGTCAATAAAGGGAAAATGTGTGCGTGGCTTTTTCTATAATATTGAGACCTTTCGCACTGTATATCTTGGTAGAGAGCATACATTTTGCTAAACCTCAAATAAGATTAATCTCTTTCACGTTCAGTATAAAGGGGCATAACAGAGAAAGCGGCATCACACCTTTAATACAAAGGGAATTTTTATTGTCTATGGAAGAGTGAATGTTAGATGAGGAGTTACAGTTATGTATGAGGCTAATAGGTTTCCTGTCCTATATTAAGGTAGAACCACATTTGTTGGTATAAGCTTTCAGAAGATATTAGAATAAAAAATAAAAATATTTTTTTTTTTTTAACTTTCTAGTCGTGTTCAATTAGTTAAACGCAAAATTACAAAATTTTGAACGTATCTGTTAAAGAATGAATGATTAATTTTCGTAATGATTGCCGGTTTGATTAATTATTTTCTTCAGAATACATTTAATGATTGATTACCATTACTTTCAATTTTTAATGATTACATTCCAATTAATTAAAAAATAATCAAAAAAATAGTGATTTTGATTATTTTTGATTATTTGTAATTTTAAAAATGTGTTTTTCGATTTTTACTTATTTTTTTATCGTATCGTTGTAGAAGCACATAAATAAGCATATCAACAATACTGAAAAAAAATTAAAAATAATACAAAAAAAAAAAACAATTTAAATAATCAAAAGTAATCAAAACAACTTTTTTATACCTTTCATGAACATAAAATGGTTTTATAACTTTCGTTCGATATTTGTATGTATGAAAAGAAGAAAAGATAGACCCACCAATAAGTGTACTGAAATAATCAGGGCGATGAGCTGAGTCGATTTAGCCATGTCCGTCTGTCCGTCTGTCTGTTTGTACGCAAACTAGTCCCTCAGTTTTTGGGATATCTTGATGAAATTTGGTATGCAGCCGCCATTTTGCATGAGATTAATCATTCGTCGGAATCAGCAAGATCGGAGCAATAATACGCATAGCTCCAATACAATCGATAGTTTCGATAAATGGGTTTTGGGCTATAAATTTTGCAATTAAAAAGCTAGGACCGTAAAATTTTGCAGTTTTAGTATATATTATATAAGTAATGTGTGTAGTGGAAATCACCCAGATCAGACCAACATAACATATAGCTCCCATACAATCGATAGTTTCGATAAATGGGTCTTGGGCTATAAATTTTGCAATTAAAAAGCTAGGACCGTAAAATTTTGCAGTACAGTTTTAGCACATATTATATAAGTAATGTGTGTAGTGGAAATCACCCAGATCGCACCAACATAACATATAGCTCCCATACAATCGATTGTTTCGATAAATGGAGTTTGGGCTATGTATCTTTAAATGATCAGTTTTGTAGAGTTTTTACTAAATGTGAGTGAGGATCGGACACTTAAAACCATGGTGCGCATTTATGAAAGGTATAAGGTCCTTGCCACAGTCAAGGACAGCCCTTTCCATACTTGTTTTTGATTATTTTTAATTTTTTTAAAATTTTAAAAATTTTTTTCTGAATTTTTTTTTTCGATTTTTCTAATCGTTATTAATTAATAATTGTCTTTCCTTGAAAAACAATTAAACTAATCGTTACCAATTTAAAAAGCCGTCTAATTAATTGATTACTAATTACTGATCAAATTTAACAGGTCTGATTTTGATCACAAAAACGAAAAAAAATTTCAAACATATTTTGGTTTTTGCATTCTAATGAAACGTAAAAATTGTTCAGTGATCAAAATTAAGTAATTTTGAAAAAATCGAAAATTTTCTTGAATTAGAGTTGTAAATTTTTTTTTTCAAATTATTGCTTTTTAAATTTGGAACTTATTTTATTTGGCAGAACTGTGTTTTATGATAACAAGAAACTCTTTACCAAGTTTCATTCAAATCGGTTGGGGTCGATTCCAACATTTGACATGGAAATACCCACATGTGATTTATGAACGTACACGAGAGGATTTTCAGGCTACACATTTTGTAAACCAAAAGTTTTAATATAACTAAAACTACTTTCGAATGCTTATATATTGATTTATAGTGAAGTAAAGGATTTTTTTCGTTGATACTTCTTAGATAAGTAAAACGGGCTGATGCTCTATGAATGAAACGCTGGATCGATGTGAATTCATCATTTAACTGGCGTAAAGAGGAAATCTTGAAGCCTTAAATAATAGTTGCCTACAAGGAATCCAAAAAATTTATTGATGTGAGTTTTGGCGGAAGATTTTATACACTCAAATATATTTATATTTTTCTTTTATTGTATCAAAATAATGAGAGAAAACGCCCTCAAGTTATTAAAAAAAATCTTAGAAACAGCGAATGGTTCTCTGGTTTGCTAGTTACCTAAAAAAATCGGCTCTTAATATATTTGCTATAAAGTACAAATTCGACCCATAGCTAAGCGAAATAGAAACAAACAATCTTCTCTCAAACCACCCTAATACACACACACATACTCATCGATATATTTGCTCGTGTGCCTGCTAAAGTAATTCTTTACTTCCGTTGCTGGCTGCAATACAGTTTTATAGTCATTTAGCTGTTGGCATTGACTGTGACTGCAACCGGAAACTTTTAGTACTTGTTGTTGTTGCCACTTTGTAACTGTCTCTTTAAGCAGATATTTCTTAACTTTTGGCTGGTTTACAGTTTTTCATTCACTCTTATTTCTCGTTTTTCCTGTCTGTAGTTGCGTAAGTCTTAATAAACTGTAAATCACAATAAAAGAGTTAAATCGGCGCGTCGTTGTTGTACAACAAACAATAACAATATGTAAGCGCTCAAGTGAATGATGATAATTAATTGAAGTGGTTTCATTGCGCGAATTTTTTTTTTCCACGTCCGAGAGTTGCGCAAGATTTAATGAAATTAATTAAAGTAATTATGCAATGAGATGCAACAAAATTAATTGAAATAATAATAAAATATAAAGTGTAATTGTTGTTGTGCTGTAAATGGCAATTACGTTTGTTCGCTTTGTAGCGATATTTTGGGTTGTCGTTTTGCAACATGAAATTTATAAATTTAAGAAGAATTTTTAGGCTGTGTGCGCATTAGTCAGGCGGGAAAAGAGTTACTAAACTGAACTTATTAAGATCAATCGCTGATTATTAAAATTCTAATTACATAACTTCAGCTACTTATTGCGCTGAGTGGCGCATTATTCAGCAAATAACTTTATTCATTAGAAGCTGGAGTCTCCGGCAGAGTCATTAGTCTTTTTAATTCAGCTGTTGGCAGCAATTTGTATAAAGCAAACCGAGAGCCCGTCGGAGTGTTAAAAATGGTAAAACTAGCAAATGAAAGAAATACGAAAGAAGATCTTTTGACCGGGGTTGCGTGATTTTCATTTAGATAAATCATGAATCCAAAAATAAAATTTATTTTTGATTTGAATCACCTCCAAAATCAAAGATACTTTTTATTTGTTACTCGTTTCTTTAGCCAAATCAAAGATATACATTCGTTTCTAAAGTTGATGAATGAATATAAGAGAGTTCCTACATTGATTCGCGAATTCATTCGCGAACGTGAACGATGTCGATTTTTTATGCGTTCTTATTCGTGAATGGGAATGCAAATTTTTTTTTCAAAGTTCACGTTTCCTGTTTAAAACATTAAGCGAAGTTGAGCTTTGACTGAAAATATGTCTGAACTCAGGCTGCTTTGCTTGGTAGCCTTCACCTATTTGAAAGCCAGACACTTATGGAACCATCGGTACCACAAACCGTTTATCAAGAATCAAGTTTATTTGTAACACATTTAAAGCCACAAGTAAAACGCATCTTTGATTTGGTCGACGATTGAAAACACAAATCAAATTTATTTCTTATTTGAAAGTGGATTTGAAATAAAAAAGGATTCGAAATCCCCTAACCCTGCTTTTGACATACTTACGGCTCACACAAATCTAACAATAAAAGGTACTAAAAACAAAAAAATAAGCTCCTGTGTTGAGTATGCTTAGCTCAAATAAATGAATGTAAACGTATAATGTATGTTGGACTGTAGGTATAAGTTAAAACACGAACTGAAAACGTTGTAGGCATGGTAATGGGTCATTGGAAAATGGACGTGAAACCTCATATAAAAAAAGGATTTCTTATACAGCATACCTGTGGAAGTAGTCCCGCTAGACCGCCCAAATTCGGTAAGGGGTTTTTGAGAATAATATGTAACAACTCTAGAAAAACGGCAACTAAGGGAAAAGGGGGCGCGCCTCCTTCCATACAACTCGAATTTTATATAGAGCGTATCTCTAAAATTATTTGTGTTACCGAGCCGAGTTGCGGCAATTAGTTATTTGAGAATGACAAATAAGACTCCAAAAACTAATAAATCTAAAGGATAGTCACTAGCTCTCACCAGTTTATACAGGTTAAATTACACGCAGCCTGCTGCAGCGATGTCGCAGTTAAGAACTTTTTTTTACTAGAGTTCGCCCAGTGGTTGAAATTCAACCAATAAACTTTATTTTATTTTATTTTTTTGCTGTAGGTATGTTTTATCCGCCTTTTTTTCTTCCTTTCTATGTCGTTCCTTTCTTTTAACATATTTTTATTTTCCTTGATTTCTTTTTTTACTCTCTTATTTTATTTTTTACTTTCCTCAAACTTCTTTTCCTTTCCCTTCCCTTCCTTTTATTTTCTTTCTTTCCCCTTCGTTTTCTTACCTTTCCTTTAATTCCCTTTCCCTTCCCTTCCTTTCATTTCCTTACCATTCCTTTCTTTCCTTTAATTTTCCTTCCTTTCCTATCCTTTCCATTCCCTTCCCTTTCCTTCCTTTCCTTTTCCTTTTCTTTCCTTTCTTTCCTTTAATTTTCCTTCCTTTCAATTCTTTTCCTTTCCTCTATTTTCCTTTAATTTTGTTCGGTGTTTAATACTCTTTATGAGTAATCATTTATTTTATTTTTGTAAACCCTGTTTGTAGGTATCAACACTGAATTTTACATATTTGCTCATATTTTACATTGCTTGTTAATGTATCCAACAAAGCAACTTTTCGTGCTCTCAGGAGAGCAGCTGACACTGGGCATCGTAGCCAGTAATCAATACAATAACAACAACTAAAGCAAAAATGCATGACACAACAGAGTATCTATAGTGCGATTACTTATTTTTCATTGGTCCACTACCAACTCTTCGCACTCACAGTGAGAGCCGACCACACGAATAAGACAAAAACATGCATGGCAAGTCTACTCACACTACTACGGCTCTTAATTTTTTCCTACAAAGCAACTCCTCGGCCATGCTCACGATTCAGCATAGTACACAAAAAGCAAGTACACACACACACAGCGTGTCTATAGTGTGAATAAGTTAATGTGTAGTGGTGTGACTTTTATGTTAAATTTTTTATATTAAAATAATTTTTAAAATTTTTTTTATTTACGGATAAAAGTACACCTCAAAATTTCCTATCTATACATATATAATTTGTATACCTTAGAATTATAGTTTAGGAGAAAACGGTTCTACATTGCATTCATCTTGTCTATTTATATATAAGATGCTCAAAATAAAATTAAACGGAATATCGAATGCCTTCTAATTGCTCGCTTTTAAATACCCAACTATACAAAAAACCTAAAGAAGCTGTAAACTCTGCGTACTCCAAGCTAGATAAAGCAGCAGAAGAAATAGTTTGGTGGTGATCGAGGAATAACAAGACACATGCTGTCATCAACAGCTTATTAGCGTCTTCGTGTTCACGCCACTTTTGGCAACTTTAATTTGAAATAGTACGACTTCGATAATCTTCAATAATCCTACCAAGAATATTTCTTATAGACACGTAAAGTCTTATATCACCGAATGAAAATACCACTATTTAAGTCAAATGAATGATGAGATCTGATGAGGGGGCTCTAGGAGTATTCGAGAGAAAGATTTATGAACTTTTACACGTTGCCTTCGGCAAGAACCGAGGAAGATTTCATGGTGAGCTGTATGTACACAGCGAAAGCAAGAACTTGCATCGCTCCAAAAGCTATTCTGGAACCCAGTGTGTTATTCTAAATGTTTAACAGATATTAAAAAGGCAAAATTAATGCAACAAAGATTTGTATATAATGCAATATATATGGGTAAAAATTTAAAAAACTTTTCACTTAAAATTGTGAAAATTTATATTTAATCAAGCCGATAGCCTTGGTAGCTTGTGCTTTTATGTTATTTTTTTATTTTTATAATGGATAGTTAATAGATAATAAAAATAATATATTTTATCAATAATGGTATTATTTGATGGCTATTGACAATACAATCAAATGCCAATTTTCGTCCTTTTTTATATCAAAGCTCAATAGCTTCCGATCAGACCTTTTAAATTTGATTAGTAATTAGTAATGAAATAATTAAACGGATTTTTTAATTGGAAATGTTATTTTAATTGTTTTTCAAAAAAAAAAAAAAGGTTGTTTTGATTACTGTTGCTTATTTTTGATTATTTTTCAGTATTGTATTGTGATATACATCATATTTATGTTCTTCTACAATACTGAAAAAAAAAATATTTTCGAAAAATAACAAAAAAATTTAAAAAAAATTGAAAAATAGTAAAAAAAAAACTAATTAAAACAATTTTTTTTATTTTATTTTTGGTTTTTTGAATAATCGTAAAAAATCATGAATTATTTTGATTATTTTTTTAATTAATTCGAAAATAATCATTAAAAATTTAAAGTAATGGTAATCAATCAGTAGCTGGATTTTCAAGAAAATAATTAATCAAACTTATAATTATTACGATTATTAATCATTATTTATTGCGAAAAAAAAGAATCATGAATTTTATTGATTATTTTTCAAATTAATTCGAAAATAATCATTAAGAATTTAAAGTAATGGTAATCAGTCAGTAACTGGATTCTCAAGAAAATAATAAATCAAACCGATAATTATTTGAATTATAAATCATTATTTCAAGTGAAAAAAAATTTCATTTATCAAAAAAAGGTGTCTTGATTACTTACTGATAAAAAAATCAAAAACAAAAGGTAATTAAACAACTTCTTTTCATATTTTTGTAAGTTTAAGGAGCTCAAAACCAGTCGATAATAACTCTTAGTTAATTATTATTATTTTTGATAAGAGGAAAAATTGAAAGCAACAAACCCACAAGATTCTCTGAAATAGCAAAACTATACGAATTAGTCTTACGAGAAATCGTGGCTGTTTTCGAAATAGTACTATAACTCTAGGCTGTATATGTTTGTAGCTTTCATTTTTTCCTCTAATCAAAAATGATAATAACTAACTAAGAATTATTATCAACTGGTCTTGAGCTCGTTAAAACTTACAAAAATATGCAAAAATGAACAGATCATAAAACAAACAAAAACTAATTTTTTTTAATTATTTTTGATTTTATTTGTTTTTTTCTAATCGTAAGCAATTAATAATTGCCTTATTTTTGGAAAACAATTAAAATAATGATTACCAATTAAAAAAGCAACCTAATTTATTGATTACTAATTACTAATCAAATTTAACAGGTCAGAGTGAAGTTCTCACTATTTTCTAAAAAAAATGTTACAATGATGAAAGAAAGTTTCTTGAAGTAGTTCAAATAGAATGACGCCTTCATTCACACTTTTTCCCCACTTTTATTTGCTTTAAATTATTCCTTCACTTACTTAAAAGCGTAGGCTTTTTTAATTTGAAAACACTTTTGTAAACAACAAAGTCTTCTTCGAATTATTGTACAATTGCGAAAACTTTATCCATCGCCCAGCACAATTGACATGAATGATGATTGAACTTAATTTATTGTTAATAGACATTTAATTACATAATTGTGTTTAACTAACGCTAACATCAAGTCAACTTCTCTGTTTAAACTTATACAGAAAACACAGAGGCCTCTAAGTTTAAAAGTATGAAGTAAGGTAGAAGTAAATATATCAGGTAAGCAAGATTGACGTTAAGCTACAGCAAAAACTTTTGTAATAAAATTTCTGAAATAATTAATTTATGAATTGATGGTGAAAAGATAAACCTTGAGCAGCAAATAACAAACGCTGATTTGTTTGTGTTGTTGTGTATTGCTAGTATTGACGGCGATGATTTTCCTGTGCTTTGCGAAGGCACGTGTTAACTTACGGTGAGGATTCCTCAACGACTTAAGCTTTCAATTAAACTTAGCAATACTCATTATTTGAAGAAGTAGTATCAAGTCACACGATAAGTCCCTCCTGATATCTCAACAAAGATAAAAGGGGTCAAAGTTCATAAAAATTAAATTTAAGTTAGCGAAACTCAAGTCGCCAGCTCTTCTTCATAATAAGTATTGGCAGAACCAAAAAAAACTTAACTGTGAGTAGGTCTGCCATAAGACTAAGGGAGTATGCTTGCAGGAACCTGCTATACATGTTAGCTATAGTCTCAACCTCAAAGGGGGTGAACATAATTTAGGGTAGTTACTGCCATCATTGGTCTTTCACAGGAGCGTTGTCCTACATTTACACTGTACCAACTGAGTCATTTTGGGCGAAAAAATCCAAATGCGTTGCATTTTCCCATACAAATCGCATTTCCCAAATGACTGATTTCATCGCATTTGCTCGCATTTGGGCCGCAACAACATGACATTTTTGTAGAACGCATTGCGTTTGAAGTTTCGCCTAAAGGAAAATGTCAAACAAAATGCAAATGAGCTAATGTAAATGGGTTTGAAATGATTCATTTGAATTTTCCAAATGCGGTGCAGTGTAAATGTAGTATTAGGGTGATGCTCGCAACAAGAAGAGAATGAAAGCTGCAAAAATACTTGAGGAGCTTGTAATCTTATGAACGGAGCAATGGTTTGCTACGAGAAAGTGAAGGTGACACCATTCATCAGTACTTGGAATAGAAAGGCTTGCTTAGCAGGGTAATAATATATTCAAAAACCCCGTTCACTCAAAGAAACCTTAAATAAAATTCTCTACTAATTGTACAATTAATATGCATTGAACTAAACATGAAACAAAGAATATTAGTGCACTCATTAGGCTGAGAGGCTTATGATAAAAACAACTTTTCAATACATTTAGTATGGCTTCAATTTTGATTATACTACGAAGTATCATTGTTCTAGCTACATATATATCGATGTGTCGATTTATCACTTTTTTTATACTCCGCTGCTGGAAAAATTACTCAATTTTGTCCCCTTGAAAATTTTTTTCATGGTAGTTGAATGCAAAAAAAAAAAATGGTAATGATTATTTTAATTCTGTTCAAGTAAAGGCAGTTATTAGTTAAATGATTACTTTCAGAAAAAAAAAACAAAAAAATTAAAAAAATAAAAATAATCAAAAAAGGAGTTCGACAACTTTTGATTATTTTTGATTTTTTTGATTATTTTTTTACTTAATTGGAAAATAATCATTTTAAATTGAAAATAATGGTGTTCAATCATTAAATGGGTTCCCAAAAAAATAATTAATCAAAAATCATTACGATTAGTAATCATTATTTAATATGTCTGATGTAAACCTTGTAAACTTGTACGATATATGACATATATAAGACCCTTTCACAATTTAAGAGACATATAAGCATATAGACAAATGCCCTAACTAATTGAACTAGACTAGGAAGTTAAAAAAAAAAAAAATATTTTTCTTTAGAATAAGTTTAAAAATTCATATCTTTGAAAAAATACAGAACACGCTTCTGAAAATTTCAGGATATCCTTAAAAACTACAGGATTTTTCGAAATATTTTTTCAATATAAGTTTTACAAAATTTTTCAGTAAACTTTACAAAACAGAAAAAGTTGAAATTATGAATTTGCATAATTTTTGAAACAAAAAAATTTTTTTATGTTTAAATAACTTCGATGATTGATTTTGATTTGTTCAGTTATTTTAAATTTAAATTTGCTTCCTATGAATGGGAGCAAGTAATTCAAAGCTTTGGGCAGGATTGATGTAGCAAGTAAAGTTATAAATTCACAAACAAATTAACGAGAAGCTCACTGCTCCTTCTGAAAATACGCGGAAATCTTACATGACTCATGCTTAAAATAGTTTCAAAAGAGAATTCATCGAAATGATGCTCAGTGCGTTACGCCGAAATCACTGCAGTTACTCATCCGAACCATCTCTCAATTGGGTGTTAGAGCAGAGTCTTTTAATTTTAAATTGTCACATAGTTGGAAGCGATCCCTTCCGACTTACATGAAATTTTGTGAAAACTTTACTTTTAGCATGATACGAAGTTCAGGCAAGGAAAAAAAATTAAAGTATTTTTTTTTTAAATTTCACTTTTTTCCTGTTTTGTTAAGTTAGTTTTTTCAATATTTCGGAAACTACTGTGGGTGAAAAAATAAACCTTGGCTCTTTAAAAGGGGGTACTAGGTATAAAAAAAATTGTTTACAAAATTGTTTAAAAAATTTTTTTTTTTAATTTCTAACTATAGGAAATTTTCAAAATCGAAAAACTTTAAGTTCGCAAAAATTACTCAATTATGACCACTGAAATTTTTTTTCGTGGAAGTGGCGTGTAAAATAAATATGTTAACATTTTTTTTATAATAAAAAATTTTTTGATTTTACATTCCACTATCACCAAAAGATAGAACTGAATTAGAAAGTTGTAAAGAAATATCTTAAAAAGTCAGAAAACACCCTTCTGAAAATTTTAGAATATCTTTAGATGTTTCAGAGGTATAATACCAAAAAATTGGTCCTCCAAAATTAAATGGTTTTTTCGATTTTGAAAAATCAAAAATTTTGTAAAATTAGAAATTTCAAATTTTTCTTTTTGGAAATATTTTTCTTTTATACCTCTAAGTACCGCCTTTGGAAGTGCTTAAGGAAATTTTTTTAATTACAGTAATCTACGAAATATGGAAAAAATAAAGTTTTCAAAAAAGTGATATTTTAAAATAGCATAACTTTGGAAAAAAAAAATATTTGTTTGCTTTGCCAGTACTTTGTTTTATAATAAAAGGAGATTCAGAAGGGGGACGCCTTGATATGGAAAGACCCAAGAATGCTTAGAGAAATTTTTTTAATTACAGTAATCTAGGAAATATTGAAAAAATAAAGTTTTCCAAAACAGGGAAAAGCGGAAAAAGTGACCTTTTAAAATAGGATAATATTGGAAAAAAAAAAATTTTTTGCTTTCCCAGTACTTTGTCTTATAATAAAAGGAGATTCAGAAGGGGACGCCTTGATATGGAAAGACCCAAGAATAATATTGAGAAAAGAGACATAATATCAGCATAATTCACACTTAGTCCCTACTAAAACTCACGGTTATTAAGTTTTCCAAGCAGCACAGTGTTGTATAAACCTGCTTCTCCTAGAGTTTGTCTGTATAACTTTTTGGTTACTTTGCTAAATTTATGTTTGCTTGCGTGATGGATAAATGAAGCAGCTCGCTAGTTCCTCTACTTTTCGCAGTACTCTTGTTATTTTCACAATAACTCAAAAAGTTTTGCTCTGCTTCGATACTTAAAATTAGCTAACTAAATGCATCCATCAATCAATCAAATCTAAATTTACATAAGAAAAGTGTGTCTGCAAACACATTAAAAGGAAAATTTGTTCTGAATGCTGGGCATGGATATCTAGGATATGTTTTAGTAAAATAGTACCAGCGAAGCTAAGTTGCTAACGAGATTTAAATTTATTTTGAGGTGTTTGATTATTACAAAAAAAAAACTGAAATAAATTAATTGTAAAAGCGAATTATATCTAATGGGATGACAGGAACTTAGAGATGTAGGGTATGTATTAAGGGAAGAAAAAAAAATTTATATTGAGTGGATTATTTTATCAGAAAACTTAAAATGCTATTTAGGATGTTTTAATAGGGCTGCCACTTACATTATATTTTTTTTTGAGAATTATGGGATATCCAACGAAAAGTTTTTTACATCGTATTTTAACGAAAATATTTATAGGTGGAGATACACCCTAGCGCTGCCACGCAATCTGATTGTACCTAACCCATTTGTGTGAACTTTTTGACCATGGATAATTTTACTAAATTAAAATGAAAACCCAACAACAAGCTTAAAATTTTTTGCCTAGCCAACTAAGTAATAGAATAGAAGGTAGGTCTTTACCTTTTTCGGGATGGTTTTCGAAACTTTTCGGGACTATGTCGATATTATTTCGGGATTGCTTTTGGGATCATTTTATGATTTTTTCAGGATAATTTTGTAATCGTTTTCATGACTTTATCCGTACCATCACGAAATAGTCGCCAAACTAATCAATATTCCGAAAAAGTTATGAAAACACAACTCGAAAAATACTGAAAAGATCACAAAAAAATCTCGAAAATGGTTTAATTATCTTATTCAGAACTGTTCAAGGAAAAGTGCTGAAAAAGTCAATAAATGGTTTCAATAACAAGCCCGAAAAATACAAAAAATGGTCAAGAAAAGGCTTTATACCAGTGCCGAAATAATACGAACTCGATATAATCCTGGTTTCGAAATTATTACCAAAAACTTCCTAAATGATCCCCAAAAGCTCCCGACAAGGCTCAGAAACAGCCCCATAATGATCCTTAAATGATCTCGAAAAAATCCCTAAGTGATGCTGTGTTGATTTCGAAACTATTTCGAAAATGTTCCGAAACTATCTCTAAAAGGTTCCGAAAAAAATTTCGAAATGATGACGAAACGACATAAAATATTCCCGAAAAGGCGAAAATGATCATTTCAGGACCCCGAAAATAATTCCGAACTGATCCCGAAAACGTTTCGAAATGGTCCTGAAAAAGTCGAGAAGACCACTCCGAAATGAATTAGAAAGAGTCCCGAAAATATATCAAAAAGGTCACGAAATGATGGGAAGCCTGCGTAAGTCTGCCACAATCAGCTATTACAATACTCTGCTAGAACCTTTTATTTCCGCGGCATCAATAAAAAGTGTTAATCCATTTCAAAAATACTTCGAATTTCATTTTCAAGAAACTTTTCATCGCTGCGTAAGAAGTTAACTTCAATTTTTAGAAAGAAGTTCCGAACTTCGTTTATAAGAAAAGATGTTACCGCTGTCTCAAACTTTTCCTTTTCTATTCAAATAAAAACTTTTAGTGATTAACAAAAATTAATATTCTTAGGCTTGAGCTAATTTAAAAATCCCGGAATTAATTAAACAGTCCCATCACACTTCATTTTCGATTATCTTCGGAAGCAGCTGGGAGTCGTTTAAAAAAAAACTAGTAAGAAAGTCTAAGTTCGGGTGGAATCGAACTTTATATACCTAGTAGTGATCTATTATGTAATCCCAATTTACGCAGGTCTATTTTAATACTTTAAGTTCGTATTTGCATTCAAACAGACACACGGATAGACAGATAGACGTGTCGAGAGACGGATATGGCTAAATCGACTCAGCTTATCCTCCTGATCATTTCAGTATACTTTTTGATGGGACTATCTCTTTTTCTTCTCATACGTACAAACATTTCATGTTCGTGAAAGGTATGAATATCAAAAAAGATATACAACTTCGCTTTTGCAGTGGGGTATTAACTACTTGCCCGGATATTTTACTTTTCATCCGAATGAAGTAATATACCTTGTGTGCATAGCAAAAATAGATTTAAACTAGGTATAAAAAGGGTGTCTTTTATAGGCGCCAAAGTACTCAACCCATCTTTATGAAATTTTCACAATATATACTTGGGTTCACTGGGTACAGCATAGACAATATATAGTTTTGGAAAAGTAGCCGGAGCTACGCCCCCAGGCTATATAAAGTATCAATTCGTCATAACTCCGAACTTTTTTGGTCTAAATTAATGAAATTTTATATAATATAATATATATAATAATTGTTCCCAGGAGTATAATACATACTATTGAGAAGCAGCTGACCAATTTTCATTGAAATATCAAGATTGAATTATAAGCGATTGCCTATGAAAACAGAGGAAAAGTAGGCGGCGCCACGCCTACTTCTTCAAAATTGACAAAATTTACTCGCCTAATTTTTCATAAAAAGCTTATTATGTGTGCAAAATCTGATTGATATAACTTGCTTGGTTGTAGAAATATCGCTTTCTAAATTTTCCAAAAAAAAAATGTTTAGAACTATGTTAAAAAACTGGGCGTGGACATTAACCGATTTCGCCCATTTTTACAGGAAACAGTTACCTTTATATATAGAACATTATCACCAAATTTCGTTGCGACAAATAAATTTTTGGCGGAGTTATGGCATACAAAGTTTTGTGGAGTAGTCCACTATAAAAGGGGCGGGGCCACGCCTATTTTCAAAAATTTTCAGTTTTTGGATTTTTTTGTTTACGGAAACTTTAAAACTGAAATATAAATGATGTAAAGCTGCAAAGTTATTGCATATTTAATATATCTACGATCCTCTTCAAAATCTTTCATATAAACCTGAACCGATCCCGCCCATTTTTTCTTGGAACATTCCTTGCATACCCGGAAACCTGCGTGCTGAATTTCGTTTCGATATCTTGAATGGTTTTTCATTTATTATTAAATTTGACTTAATCAAAAGCGGGCGGTGCCACACCCATTTTCAAAAATTTCTTGAAAATTTTATATTATGCCTCAGTCTTAATGTATACACCAAATTTTTTCCTTATGTACTGAGTAATAACTTTTTTGTGTTTTCGAAAATATTCTATCTATAAAAAGTGGGCGTGGCTTTCATAAGATTTCGCTCATTTTAAATAGCGCTCGGAGATGAGTGCCAAGGAACCTGCAGACCAAATTTCATTAAGATGTCTCAAAATTTACTCAAGTTATCGCGTTCACAGGCGGACGGACGGACGGAAGGACGGACGGACATGGCTTAATCAATTTCTTTTTTCGTCCTGAACATTTTGATATATCTCAATCTCTATCTCGATCCGTTTATACCGTTACGTACTGCCGTTACGCGACTAAAGTTAATATACCTTGTCTGCATAGCACTACTAGGTATTAGAAATCTTATTGATTAGAAGAGTCTTTAAGGAGTCCTTCCCTATTATCTGAGAGAATGTTTTGGGAACCTGTAAATTTATTTAGACTTAGATGGCCTAATCGGATTATATGCAGTATAGTTAAAGTCTTTCTTGTACTTGGGCTACTATCTCTCACCATCACAAAGTTTCATTAACCAGCTTTAATTAAAAAAAAAACACAAATGAGAAAAAGAAATAAACAAATAAATTTAAATGGTAAATCGTCATCATGTGTGCTTTGCTCTTACTCTTCCACGTCACTGCACTCACGTAAGTGAGTAACTCTGTTGTCGACAGGAACAAATAAACTAACAAATTTGCAATTTAATTTTCAAGCATTTCTTTGTGCTCAAGAAAAGAATACATAAGCATTTATGTAAATTACCCAAAAAAACGTATATAAATTGTGACTCTGAAAATCATTTGCCTTTCAAATTTGTATGAATGCGTTAGTACTCGTATGACTGGTATTTGTAATTACATATATTAAAGTAGGAATTCGCTGGATAAGTGGGTGGCAAACATCAATGTGTGCGACACTTAACGCAATGTTCGTTTACTGAAATGTTTTGTTTAGTAATCTTCCTCTTCTTTTTTAATATTTTCGTCATTGTGTGGGTCTCCCTTTTTTCTTTTGTTGAAATGTAAATTTTCCTTGTTTGATGTTTTGAGTTTTAATATTTTTCCTAAATAATTTCGCAACTATGCTGTTTCTGTAAAGTATCTCGATTTAAGAATAAAGTTGAAGCTTCTTGTTGTAGTGTTTTGAGAACAATTCGATGGTACGCCGTGTGGTATGTGATGAAAATTTAATAACAAAACCGATATGCATTAAAACCGACTCTTCAGATTTTCATGAAATTTTGCATACAGCTACATTATACCTATACAAGAACAACCTAATTTTTTGAAAGGCCATTTTTACAAAGTTGTGGGCGTGGCAAGGTATCGAACTATCTGAAAATAAGTAGTTTAAGCCGGTAATAGTTACTTTTAAGCTGTCATTACAACGGAATGGATCGACCGATTTCAAAGATCTTTATACCATTAGAAAGGCATTTAAATCAGGTTTCTAAAACAGACAGGGTGGCTGATGAATTTTGCTCCATTAAGAAACTCAAATAACTTTTTTTTCAGTGTATGGAATTCATTTTTCTTTTATTCATGTTAAAGCTCATTAAATTTTATTAAATATAGCTTAATTAGTTTTAAAAATAATGGAATTTAAATGCCCCCCCCTGCTCGTCGATGCATGTGCGGCATCTTACCAAAAAGTTGTTCATTACTGCTTGGAGAGTTGAGACAGGAATAGCCGCAATTGTTTCTCGAATGGATTGCCTTAGTTCATTCAAATTTGTTGGTTTTGCTTTGAAGACTTCCTGTTTGCAATAACCCCACAAGAAAAAGTCAGGTGCAGTAAGGTCAGGCGACCTGGGTGGCCAACGGAATGTGGAGTTTCTGGATATCAGCTTATTGGGAAATTTTCGTCGCAATTCTGTCATAACAGGTTGGGCTATATGAGGAGCTGCACCATCTTGCTGAAACCACACAGAGTTGAAACAAATTCTCATTCGGCGTAATTCTGGATAGAAAAACTCTCTCAACATGCTTAAGTAACGGTCTCCAGTAACCGTAACGGTGTGACCGTTTTCTTCGAAGAAGTAGGGCCCGACAATGCAACGTGATGAAACTGCACACCACACTGTGACACGAAGTGGATGCAATTCCGTCTCATGGAGTATCTGTGGGTTGGAAGCACTCCATATTCGACAATTTTGTTTGTTTATGTTGCCGTTTAAATCGAAATGGGCCTCGTCAGACATGAAAATACAGTTCAACATGTTTCCATCCTCTTCCACCATTTGAAGCATCTTCTGGCAAAATTCCAAGCGAATCGGCAAGTCTGCAGCGTTCAGTTTGTTGGCCATTTGAATTTTATATGGGAATAAGTCCAAATCTTTGTGCATAATTGACTGTAATGACTGTCTGCTTACACCCATTTGAGCAGATAAGCTTCTTGTCGAAACACGTGGATTGGTTTGTATGGCAGAAGCTACAGCAGCTATTGTTTCCTCCGTTCGAACTGAAGGGTTTCGATGGTAAGGTCTTCTGTTGACTGTCCCATGCTCGACAAAATTGTTTACAAGTCTTATTATGGTCCATCTGCTTGGAGGATTGCCGCCAAACGTGCGCCTATACTCTCTTTGAACCGAAACTCCGGACTCCAGTGCGTGATAGCGGCGGACAATCCAAATTCTTGTTTCAGTGTCCCAGTTATCCATTTTTGTTAAATGTAAAAGTCAATCTGCAAAATAAAAAAAAATTAACCAGATTCATTAAATAGAAAAAAAGTTATTTAATTTTTTTTGGTAGCGGCTTTCATCAGCCACCCTGTACGCTGTAAAAATTTTGTATTACACTGAAAAATATTTTTTGATAAAAATAAAATTTTAAACTGAGAAAACACTTCAAAGGTCAAGCATTTAAAAAAAATTTTTTTTTAAAAAGTCTATTAATTATACAAGGTGGCGCAAAAGTAAGCTTCCGATGTTCAGCATATCGGTTGTGGCACTTGCAGTGTGTGCTGTTGCGTCGTCTTGTTGGAACCACATGTTTTCCAATCCCAATTCATCAAGTTGCGGCAAAAAGAACTCGTTGATCATTGCTCTGTAGCGCTCACCATTCACAGTAACCGTTTGGCCCCGACCGATTATTGGTCAAATAAATAGTCAGCAATATTCCGCGTTCTGGAGCAGTGTAGCGTAACATTGTTTATTAACGTGTATTTCGCATGTGTTTACTACACAAATGTCAAAACAGAACTGACTTTAGGGGCCAATCGAAAAATTTATAGCATTTTCTGATAGGAGGATTACTTTTGCGCCACCTTGTATATTACATATTCAAAAACTAAAATGGCGTTTTTTTTCTTTTTCTTTTTAATTTTTTAACGGAATTCTTTTCGTGGTCACAAAATTCATGAGCAATGTTATTCACGCAAGAGTACTAAAACGACAGTTCAAAGGTAAGGAAATTTTTATTCCGAGAATTCAAAAGATCCAAACCGATATGCCATCAGTGTTCACGCGAGTCCAATTTCCAATTCAATAAATCACAATACCAAGCTTTGTGGTCTGAATCAAAACAAATTATTGTTCTCTAACGTGTTGGAAAGTCATCCGTTTTGATCGTTTTGACTACAGCTTTTGTCCAATTTCAAATGGCTGAAGATTGTAAAATTTCTGCCAAGAAGCGATCCCGTTTTGAAAACACTTTTACCTAATATTTTAATTTTGCCTTTCCGGGCACTTGAACCAGACACCTACTCTGTAGTAGGGTAGCATACTACGACCATGCCATGGAGACCGATAATACTGTATGAGATAGATAAAATTGATTAAACTACAATCTTTGTTAAAAGTGGGTACACTCTGTAGGAGGAAGAAGAACACCAAAATCATATAACTAGCTTACCAAACAAAAACAATTACAGGATTTCCATTGAGAAATTTGTGTGGAAACCGAATTGGAGCAGTGATCTGTCGCTTTTTCTGCTACAACCAATTTGTGCCGAGTAGAGAACCTGCTTGTGCGGAGCAACATCATTGAAGGGTATAACATTTCTAAGCCAACGAGCCTTTTGGGTTTATTAAATTTTTTTCATGCAACTCTGTGATTGATTCAACAACAACAAGAAAACACTATTTTTTAAAATTACTTCAAAACTAATTTATAAAACAGGAAAGTAAATGATTTAAAATGAATCCAACGGGCTTCAGTAAAGGAAAAATCGACACGTAACTGGGATCGATAACAGCAATCACCCATTCAGCGGCACTAATTCAGAAACAATCGGCCACCGACTAAGCATTCATCGACACCATCCATCTGATCGGTTATGACAATAATTTCAATAGCTTGCATAATATACTTTTCTTTTCATAATTTTCATTTCATATTATTGTGTTACAACCTAAAAAGCATTATGTCAATTTTAGTGTAAACCTGCTAAATCCACTTTTTTTTTATCAATATTTACTTTTTGATGCAGTTCGATAAAGCAGATTATCAAACAGGCAATGAGGTATGTTCTAGCTATAAGCTAAGTAATTCAGCTCGAAGGACCATGAACAAAAGTCGACAATGGTGCTTCGCTGGAGCGGCCGTGGCTCAAAAGCACCGCGGTCGAATTGTGATTTTGAATATAAAAGAAATAAGAAAAAAACGAGAATCCTCGTTATAATAAAGTGGCCGTATATTTATATAAAATATTATTACAGGCAATTAGTTTACCTTTACGAATAATTTTGTTGAGGTCGAAAATCCTGGGGTGGCCGTGATGCTGTTGCTGCGTCGAGTGTCGCTGGAGAAGTAGTCGGTTTTGCAGACGAGGACAACCGTTGAACCTGAAAATTATCCTCCGGTTTTAAGGGGAGGTGCCCCACACATGCACACCACATGAATGTATATGTGTGCTGACAAAACACGAATATGCATGCATGCCCACACAGGTGGGTGGGTTGGTGTGAGTGATTGGAAGGGCGCTAAAGTTACATTAGGGTGGCCCATTTTTTTAAAACTTTAGGCATCTCGCCTAAACACTTATGTTAAACACTTTTCCTTAGTACGAGTATTCAATGAAATTTCAAGTAGTTTTTTTGCTCGCGATGTAAAATTTTTTGAATGTTTCTTAGCAGGTTTACACTCTAAGGTGGCGATTTTGAAAAATAATTTTTTTAAATTACTTTCGATGAATTTGCTACAATCAGCGTTACATATGAGTTTACAGTAATTATTTATTTGAAAGTTTAAAGTATTAAACTTCCCCCCATATTTATAAAAAATAAAAAAGGTTTATAAAGCTCTTATAATTCAAAATTGGTATGGAAATGTCAATATAAAAAGCTTTATAAACTAATTTTATTTTTTATGAGTAAGGGTGTTCAAGTAAAAGTTTTTATAAAACATTTAATTTTCAAAGTGAAATGTAAATGTTTACATACAACCAAAAAACTATTTTGCATTGTTTTCAATATAAAATTTTTCAAATGCTTTTCATAAAAGTTTTTACATAAAAGTGACAACAAAAAAGCAAAAGTCATAGCTGCATCTTAAACGCTTCGCTAATTTGGTAATAACTCAGTAAAATTGCAGCATTCTTGGGATAACTAAAAATAAGAATATAGTTGATTAAATTTAGAAAAATATTTGCAGAAATCTTGCTTAAATTAAATTTTTCATTTTACATTCATAAACTTGTATTCAACGTGCCTTTACGTTTATATAAAGCTTACTTGCAAACGTTTTGTAAACGAAAAATAAGCGTTTTATGAGTTTAATATTTACTTGGGTAAGCTTTCTAAGAATTTACTTGCTGAGAAATATTGTGCATGCACATTTGCATAATTTATTCTCCAATTATTTGCTACATTCAATAAAGAGAAATGTATTACGAATGCATGCCTAATAGAATTGAGTGACATTTATTGACAGCTAAGATCTAACAACCTATATATAAGTATATAAAGCTCCGAAGTCAAATAAGACATAATAAGATATAAAGCGATTTGCGGTCCATAATATACTTAAATACAAACGAGCACTTAACTCAAAAACAAAGGAAGTATAAATGAAAGCAATGTTGGTGTGAGACAGTAAAGGAATGTCGGAATTGTATATGAAGCAGCAACGCAGATGAAAATCCTTCAAGGCAGACGACTTCAATTTGGCATAAATTAAGTTAGGCACGAAAATTGATTTCCTAAGCATTCAACTGCGTAAAGTTATTAAACATTCAACAAAAAGTAAATATACAAACGCATATTAGGAGAAAACGGAAGAAGAGGGCAGTTGTTGCGAAAATATTAGCTTTAGCAATCAAAATAGTCAATAAGGCCCAGAATTGAATATTATTGTTGATGGTTTTTTGATTTAGGTGCCTACAAGAAGTTATCAGATTCTTGTATTTTTTGTAGAAATATTGGATAAAATATTGAACAAAGTTACTTGGCTAAAGAATATACACAAAACAATAAATATTTTAGATATTTATCAAGCTGAAACTTTACGATACAAATAAAATATGAACCATAAGTAAAGGCAAGTGAAATTCAAATCTACAAAACAACAGCCCTATAGCTTGAAGTATCATAACATTTACAGCAATGGCAATTGTTATAATAATGACAAAACATCGCAATTTCGTGAAATTTCTATAAGCAAAATATACGTATTTTATACTTGTGTTAAATATTTACGGCCGAACGCTCATCAGGTGTTCAAAAGTATTTAGCGACCCTTATGTTACTAAGACTCTGTTTATACCTAGTATTGCTACACACACAAGGTATATTAACTTTAGTCGCGTAACGGTGGTATGTAACAGCATAAACGGATAGAGATAGATATTGACTTATATATATCAAAATGTTCAGGAGGAAAAAAATAAATTGATTAAGTCCTTCCCTCCGTCCTTCTGTGAACATGATAACTTGAGTAAATTTTGAGATATCTTAATGAGTATCTTTCGTATGCAGGTTTCTTGGCACTCATCTCCCAGCGCTATTTAAAATAGGCGAAATCGGATGATAGCCACGCCCACTTTTTTTACATAGAATATTTTCGAAAATATCAAAAAAGTGATTATTCAGTACATAACACACTTATAAATATAAAATTTGGTGTGTACATTAGACTGGGTCGATTTATTCACCGATATCGCGCCATCGATTTTTCGATAGGTTTTGGGCTCAGGAAAAAAAGTCCCACTACGCATACCCAAAAAAATTATTTTCGAGCCTGCGAAATTTAATTTTTTTGACTTTTTGCGACTTTGATTTTTAAGGTTTTTTTCATGACCTACTAAAAAAATTTTCGTTTGATTTTAAAATTTTCATGTATACCCTGTCCGACGCAAAAATGTCCGCTTGAAACGTTGGCGATAACAGTTTTTTGAAAAAAACAAAATATTTTTGGGTTTTGGGACTTGTTTTGGTCTAAAATCGACTTTGCCAAAACCCGAAAATAAATTTTTTTTCAAAAAATTGTTATCGCCAACGTTTTTAGCGGACATTTTTCAGTGGTAGAGAAAATATTAGACAAATTCGTTTTCATCGAAACCATTTTTGCATGTATGCAGAAAAAACGCTTAAAAAAATGGCGAAAGGGTAAATTTTTTCACCAAAACACTCCCCAAAACCCAAAAAATATTTTTTTTCCAAAAAACTGTTATCGCCAACGTCTTTAGCGGACATTTTTGGGTCGGACAAGATATACATGAAAATTTTAAAATCAAATGAAAATTTTTTTAGAAGTTCGTGAAAATAACCTTAAAAATCAAAGTCGAAAAAAGTCAAAAAAATTAAATTTCGCAGGCTCGAAAATTATCCTATCGAAAAATCGATGGCGCGATATCAGTTAATAAATCTACCCAGTCTAATCTATACCCTAATAAACTTTTGCAGACTAGATTGGTTGGGCTCTGTAGTAGAAAATGACATATTTGTGGAAGTTCGGTGCCCTCCAACCACTGCTCTCTCTCTCTGTGCAATACAATTTCGCATAATGCTTAGTGCACTTACTTTCTCTTAATGGTCAATAGTCATGTAGTTCTGTATGTATGTGTCCTTTTAACATCTAAATTGATTTGAAAGATTGACTTAGAACAGACTTCGATACAAAATTTAAGATGCTGTTGCTGTCGAGGTTGGGCTGAAATACGAGGAATTCACACAGAACTTCGACATTTAAATTTAAAGCAGACCTGTTAAATTTGATCAGTAACTAGTAATCAATTAATAAGACGGCTTTTTTAATTGGTAATGATTAGTTTAATTGTTTTTAAAGAAAAGGCATTACGATTAAAAAAAATCAAAAGTAATGAAAAAAAAAAATTCGAAGTTAATCAAAAAAGTACTTTTGATTACTTTTGATTATCTAAGATTTTTGGATTTTTATTTTGATTATTTTTGATTTTTTCAGTGTTGTTGACGTGTATATTACGTATATGCTCCTACAACAATAATGAACAAAATTAAAAATAAGCAAAAAAAAAATTAAATCAGAAGTACTTCAAACCTTTTTTTTTATAATTTTGGATTTTTTTTCCATTATTTTTTTAATTAATTGGAAAAAAATCATTAAAAATCGAAAGTAATGGTAATCAATCATTAAATAGATTATTCAAACCAGCAATCCTTACGATTAGTAATCATTATTTATGGTTTGAAGTATTTCTAAAAAAAAAAAAAATAATGTTAGCCTAGAAATCCGACGAAGAATTACTCTTGGAAACAAAGGCTACTTCGGACGAACGAAAATAACACTCTATAAGTCACTCATCGCACCGGTCCTGCTATATGGTGCAGAAGCGTGGACACTAACAACATCTGATGAGGCGGCTCTGGGAGTATTCGAGAGAAAGGTTTTTCGGAAGATTTGTGGACCTCTACGCGTTGGCGACAGCTAGTACCGAAGAAGATTTAATGATGAGCTGTATGAGCTTTACGCAGACGCCGACATAGTTCAGGGAATTAAAACACAGCGGCTTTGCTGGCTAGGCCACGTAGTGCGAATGAGCGAAGATCCTTAGGTATTCTTATCGGCACCCGCCTGTGGAAGCAGAGGAAGAGGGGACCACCACTCCGATGGAAGGACCAAGTGGAGACCGATTTGCGATCCCACGGTGTTTCCAATTGGCGCCAGTTGGCGCAACGAAGAAACGACTGGCGAGCTATGTTGGACGGTCAAAATCGCCCGGGCGGTTAGATGACCATTTAAAGAAAAGAAGAAGGTTTAAAGTATTTAATTTTTAAGAATGTTTCTTTTGAGGGTTGCAAACGCAACCTGAGCAGAACTACCGATACATACATAATTCTTAAGACAGCTATTCAGGAGAAGGTAGAATAATCCAATTTTTTTATAATTTTTTCTGTGCTTATAAAAAACTTGAATGAAAAGAAAATAAGAACGTTAGAATCTAATAAAAAAAAAAAAAACAATTAACGGTCGTTGCTGATGAATTGTGAACACTATACTCACTAAAGACAGCAGCAAAGAAAGAAAGAAGTTAGAAAAAAATTTAACAAAAACTTCAATTACTTAGAAGTACGTAAAAACAGCAACTCATCTAACAAAAGCTACAGCTTCAATGCCAATTGGTCGGTTTCTAGTTCAGTACTCGTACACATTGATTGCCTGTATCACCATTATCAACTATACATGCATAGAGTGACTATTACCAAGCTAACCAAAAGTAGGAAAAAATACTCCTTTCGGAGCCATGAAACGCACTTTTCTCGACGCTTTACCATCCGAAATGAGCTCTTTTCGGAGCCAAAATGGAGCTAGAAATCATTATACGCGGGCACCTCAAAAGGAGTCATAAAAAAGAGTCCAAAATGAGTCCGAATCCGATGAATTTGGAGCGTTTTATGACTCTTTTTGAATGAACTTCGGATACTCTTTGGACCCTTTTCGAAGCATTTTATTGATGCTTTTCTGAGCTTTTTCGGAGCTTTTTTTGGGACTTTTTAGTCACATTATTCCTCCATTCTGATGGTTTTTGGAGCCTTTTATTGATGTTTTTCTGAAGCTTTTTTTTGAGCCTTTTTAGGCAGATTCTTTTGGTTTTTAAGACTCATATCTGTATTTAACTAATAAGAAGAAAGTTCACCTTTTAATGGTTTAGTATTGAAAATGTATGTTATTCTATCAGTTCTTTATTGAAAACAAGTTTCATGTAAAAATATTTGTGCAACTAAATATATAGGTACAACTAAGCGTATACATTTTTCATTTAGAACTTATCACTTTGCAGAATTATATTCTTTTCATTAAAATGTAACATAGAATATACATACAGTGATGGCAGGAATAATAGAAACGAAATTGGATGTAGTTTTACTCGTAAAATATCTTTATTTGTGTTTTTAATAATTGTTATTTAAAACAAAGCAAAATCTTTTACAGAAACCACGTAAATAAAATTTTCAAAGTTTATACAAAGCTCAGGAAAATTTATCAAAGTTTTAAAAATTACCATCAAAACTTTGTGTTAACTTTGAAAGTTTTACTATGTGGTTTCTGAAATAGACTTTGTTTTATTTTAAATGCACTTCAGTTGGCTTCCAACTTTCGGCTATTGATAAACATTCAGAAAAAAAGACTCTTTACGTTCCGTTAGTTAAAATAAAAAATACCTCAGAAAATGCTCTAAAACACTCATATAATTGAGCGTTGCTGCTCATTCGCTCTCCAACGTTTATTTTCTCACAATTCTCTTTACGCGTACAACAAAAAGGATAAAAAAAACTGTCTAAATCTTTCATGTAACTGTTCTTGCCGTTTATCCGCTCTACAATTTTAATTTATTCTCCCAAGGCTCCGTAAATCTTCATAGAAAATTACGTACTATTTTTTCATCATTATTCCGGAGCGCTCCGACTTTGGTAAGTTGGGTTAGAACAAACAATTTTCTTTGCAGACGTTTCGTCTTTTGGTGCAAAAGAACGTCCACAATGAACAACACACAGTTGAAGCCCCGCATTGACGTTGAACTCTGTTATCCTTTGACGATTACTTTGACACCCCATTTTGCATTGCATTGTCACAACTGGGAGCACAAATGTGTGTGAACAGAAGCCCATCAGGTGCTTCTGCTTTATGTCCTTGTGTATGTGAATGTTTGTCGGTATGAGTGTAGCGTGGCTATTGCTTGTGCTCAGTGGCGTAGCCAGGAGGGGAGAATTGGGGGATAAACCCCGCCTCCGACAATGAACTACTATTTTTTCAATTCCGATTGAATAACACAGTACCATTTTATGCTTCTGATTTATAATTTTCTTATTTTAGACTAATGACAACATGCATTTTTTTATGAGTATATGAAATTATAGGTTAGTGGATTATGCGTTTGAATGTATTAAGCCTATATATGCATACTAGTTTTTCCAGACCTTCTGCAATTTTTTTTTTTTCAAACATTGGCTCTGGTAGTAATAAAATAACAGATCGAAATAATACCGTAAAACTGCTAAAACTCTATTCCTTTAACTCTCATGTCTTTAAAAACCCGAATTTCGGCGGTCTGAAAATACGAGAGTGGGCAGGCTCATGGATTTAAACAGAGCAAACAGTGGCGGAGAAATATAAATAATAAACGCAGTCTAACATAAAACTAAAAATCCCTCACTCGAAAACGGTGCGTTCTTTCTTTGTGTAATAAACTTCAACCAATAAAAATAGACTTAGGGCTTGTAGTGGATTTCGCAAAAAACTTAGTACTGGAGTTACGACGTATTCGTGCCGACGAACATGATTTTGAAAAATTGTTTAGAACTTGTGACATGAATATTGAAATCAAATAGAACCGATTTAAATCTAGTCAAAGTCTGCAAGCATGTAACCTAGATGTTTATTTCAAAGATGACTGGTTGTTATCCAAAAAATAGATGTTCGATTCACTCAGCATAGAACGATCTTCAGAGATCTCGCTTCGGGTTTTCAACAAACCACAGAGAAGAAAATAACAAAAATTTATTTAAGTTTGCTGAATTTTATAAACTTGCTTGGCGGCCGCCGTGGTGTGGAGGTAGTGTTGCCGGCCTACCACACCGAAGGTCCATGGTTCGAGCCCTGGTACAGGTAACATCAAAAGTGATTTGAAAAAAGTTTTTCAAAACGGGGTCGCCCCTCGGCAGTGGTTTGGCAAACTCTCCGAGTGTATTTCTGCCATGACAGGCTTCTCAGCAAAATATTCGTCTCCTTTGTAGACGCCGTTCGGAGTCGGAAAAAAACTGTAGGTCCCACCAATTTGTAGGGAAAATTCAAATCGGCACACCACAAATTGGAAGAGAAGCTTGGCGCAAAAATCTCTTAGGAGGTTTATGATGATATACCTGTTGTATATCGCGCAATAAAAAGAAGAAAAAGCTCAAATCCAAAATATAATGGCCGAAAACAATTTATGGATTAGGTTCTTAAAGTGACATAATCTTCCGCCAAAAACTGCATTTTACGCACTTCAGAGCTGCTTGTTACGTCATTCTGCCAATTGGCACCAATTGGGATTAGAAATCGGTTTCCACTTCGTCCTTTCATTGGAGTGGTGGTCTCCCTCTTCCTCTGCTACCACGTTGGGTACCGATAAGAATACCTTCTGGGCCGGAACATCTTCATTCATTCGCACAAAATGGCTTAGCCAATTAAGATGTTGGGTTTTAATGCTCTCGAATACTCCCAGAGCCGGTTCATCAGATGTTGTCAGTGGCCAAGTTTCTGCACCATAAACCAGGACAGGTACGATAAGTGAGTTATAGAGTGTTATTTTCGTTCTTCGAGAGAGGACTTTACTCCTCCATTGCCTGCTCAGTCCGAATTAGCACTTGTTCGCTTGAGTTGGATTTCTAGGCTGACTTTATTGTTGGTGTTAATGCTGGTTTCCAGGTTAAAAACCCTAAAGATTTGGGGATTTCTGTATTTTCCTCAATACAAGCTTATGAAAGCAATTTCTTTTATATGAAAGAAAATAATTTAGCTCTTCGGAAAAAAAAATGATCAAAAATAAACAAAATGTGTCACGACCTTAAGATTGACACATAACCGGATTCAAATTTAATGAACTACAGAACTGCATATTCCACAAAATTAGAAAAATTGTGAAAATAATGAAACACTTTGAAAAAATTGCTATGAATTTTCGCGAATTTTGCGTACATTTTTAAAACAAACTTTAGTGTGTGTCTTAAATTTCAGGTTTCAATAAATAGAAATTTCATCCCACTCCCTCCCTCCCTTCCCCAAATCCTGGCTACGCCACTGCTTGTACATATTTGTGGTTGGCTGCATATAGCAAGTAAACAAGAATGTTGCGTATACGCCGTGGTGTGACAAAACAAAACTTTTACTGAAAAACTGCAGGATTTTACTGTTTGATCACAGTTAGAGCCGTGCGAAGGCATGGCGATGGTGGATATTTCAAGTAGAGCACATGATATGCTGTGAAAATGTAAAAAAAAAAAATTTATTTAGTGCCTATTGAAAACAATATACTATTCCCCTAGTTGTAAATTTTTTTTTAAGTGCGCTCTCAAATTTTCTGTAAATAATTGCTTGCATGAAGTGAGTGTTTTTTAATTAAATTTACCACATTATCATTATTTTTCAGTTATGCGGTTAATGGCGTAAAACAAATAATTTGGTATGCGGTTATTCATTATTATTGCGAAAAGTCATTAAAATAGTTGTTTATTTTATATTAGAGAGGTGTTTTACTGATTTTATTATTGTTGTTGTGAGCGGATTTTTTGACATTGCATTTGCGGTGCAGCCTTTTTTTTATATTAGTGGGAGCATAAGTACAGTTTGTGCTGCTCAAAAACACCATACCAGTTCATCCCTTAAACATAAAAAAAAAATTTTAGAGAAATTTGCGTTGGCGTTTTTGGAAATGATAGGCTGTGCTGCTACGATTTCTTAGTATATAATATAGGTGTTATAGATCCTTCTAGAAAAAGCTAAATAAGGAAAATTGGTAAACAATATGCACGATTGCTTTTGAATTTGACGACCAGTAATTTCATAGGTGGCAGGTAACAAGTTCAACGGAAATAAAGTCAAACTTTTGTTGACTTTATTTCTCTTTTCAAAAGAGAACTAATTTCAATTATTCATTTATTTATTTTCATTAGCGCTGCGAAATAAAGCCAACAAAAATTTGCAAACTATATAAAATATAAAAATCATAGGATTTCCAATTCTATATCTATATCTATATCTATATCTATATCTATATCTATATCTATATCTATATCTATATCTATATCTATATCTATATCTATATCTATATCTATATCTATATCTATATCTATATCTATATCTATATCTATATCTATATCTATATCTATATCTATATCTATATCTATATCTATATCTATATCTATATCTATATCTATATCTATATCTATATCTATATCTATATCTATATCTATATCTATATCTATATCTATATCTATATCTATATCTATATCTATATCTATATCTATATCTATATCTATATCTATATCTATATCTATATCTATATCTATATCTATATCTATATCTATAACTATATTTATCAAGGATATCTTTGGTGCCATCTTTACTCAATTGAAATTGTGAACAATCTATAACTTTCGATTGCAAAAAGATGCGAATGTAATCGAGAATTTTTGAAATGAACTCAATAAAAAAATCAATTTTGGGCAAAGCGAAATTTGCCGGGTCAGCTAGTATGACATAAATGTAAAATATTCAATAACATGAAAAGCGTGAAAAAGTAGTCTGTTAAAATCCGGTTTGATCGCACAATTCCGCACATCCACGTCGAGCAAAAGAAATAGTCACCCCAAGAATTTTCGATAAAATTTATGCAATGATACTGGGAGATCGCAGAAGGACGTTACACGGAAAAGCTGAGACTACAGGCAATTCAAGCGTAAGCGTAAGCGCGCGGCAACACAGTGGTTCCCACATCATCAGTGACTGTTGACTTGTCTTCTCTGACGGCCACAGTTGAAAAACGATTGCCGATCTGTTGTAATTTTCGTTCTTCGACATCCAGCGGTGGGCTGACATGGAGTGTATGGTACATAATGAATCTTTCGCACATCTAAACCTCTGAAAGCATACCATAGGTCTATCTTAGAATGTATTTCGATGTAGTTGTGTGTTTTATAATCAGGAGATCGTCATTAAGTTTGGTAAATCGGCTTATTATTAAACTTGGAACAGAGTCATTTAATTTGCTTTTATTATAGTGTCGGTGTATGCAGCGGGCTTCATGCCCAGCACACCATTCATTCTGCAGTGAGTAGTGTTATATTCCACTTTTAAATAGCTAGCCATTTTATCGAAGAAAGACGTCTGCTTGCATCTGCATTTCATGGTTATCAGACGCTGCTAATGAACTTCCACAGCAAACCCTTAAGCAAATCATATCGGGGTGGATTTATCAGTTTGTAGCCCTCACACTGTCAGTCAACCCGAACTGGGCTTTATATGGCTTACCAGACAGCTTACGTACCTGGAAGTAGTGAGCTGAGCCTCATATCTATATATTTATATAAAAGAAAGTGGCGTTAGTTCCAACGCTCATAACTCAAGAACGCCTGCGCCGATTTGGATGATTGACACTAATTAAGATTGTTCTCTGACCAGAATAGGAGAGTACCCAATAAAATTCCTGAAAAAAAGTTTTATTTTCCCATACATTTTGTATGGTGCGAATTTTTATAATTTTTTTTTTTGTTAGAAAAGCTCAATAGTGGTTCGATCGATGGTGAAGTGGAATTGTGTGTGTATGAAATAGTTACATCTATAGGGATAGGGACAGGGATAGGAATGGGGATAGGGATAGGGATAGTGATAGAGATAATGATAGGGATAGGAAAAGCCAATATTTCTAGATCCATTCAGGTAAATATCTGGGCAGGACAAAGTCTGCCGCTCCCTCTAGTAAAATAGTGAATATCACCATAGCAAGTGAGTGGTGATCAGAAAATTGCTCTTCCCACACTTCTGCCCAGTTCTCCAAACGCCGGTTACATGTTTAAGTAGAAGATTATAGATGAAGTACACTTACAGCGCGTTTTAGTAAGAAAACAAGAAAACTTCAAAATTCTGTATGCTACCTACCGAAGCCTTAGCTGTTTATATTCTGTGAGAAACCCCACCAAAAAAAGGAAGTTGGTAAGCTAACAAATGCTTGTGAGCCAGGCGAAAGAAAATACACTTTCACATACAAATATTTCTATATAAACTAACCATATTAATCTTTGTGCCTTTTTAATTTTAGAAAGATTTAGCTAACCCGAATTTCGGTCTGCTTATTTTAATTTTAAAAATATTTTCCTGCAACTATAATCTATTGTTGTGTTGCTCTTACACTTTGAAGACCTACTTAAGCTTTTATCAGCTTAACACCGAAATAGCTTATTTGCTTAAATTGGTTAACCTAGAAGCGCTTATTTAGTCCTTCTGCATATACTGGAAAATCCCATTTGTCTCGAAAAGCATTAAAGCGCAAAACAGTGCTATGGAGCGTATACGAACTGTGCGAAAGTGACAATGTACATACATATATACACATTTACAAACATTAGACTGAGCCCAAAAAAAATTTGGTTATTTGATAATGAGAACAACGAAAAAACTATAAGAATTTCAGACCTTTCGAGAGTTATCCCAAAAAATAGTTAACAATCATTTATTATTTTATTTTATTTTACTTGACTTTATTTTATTTTATTTTATTTTGCTTTCTTTTATTTTATTTTATTTTCTTTTATTTTATTTTATTTTATTATAATTTATTTTATTTTATTTTATTTGTTTTTTTTTTATTTTATTTTATTTTCTTTTATTTTGTTTTATTTTATTTAATTTAATTTTATTTTTTTTTTATTTTATTTTATTTTATTTTATTTTATTTTATTTTATTTTATTTTATTTTATTTTATTTTATTTTATTTTATTTTATTTTATTTTATTTTATTTTATTTTATTTTATTTTATTTTATTTTATTTTATTTTATTTTATTTTATTTGATTTGATTTTGCTTTGTTTTATTTTATTTTATTTCATTTTATTTTAATTTATTTTATTTTGTTTTATTTTATTATATTTTAATTTATTTTATTTTATTTAATTTTATTTAATTTAATTTTATTTTATTTTGTTTCAATTTATTTTCATGTTTTTTGACTCAGGGCATTTAACGCCGGCATCGAAATTGCCTTACAAGATTATTTTTTCTATGTTTTTCGAAAAGTCTAATGTTCATGCTAATCGGCATGTTGTAAAAAGTGCTTGCTCATGTAATTTCTACGGAAGCTGATTTCTTTTTGGTGTCGTCTTGTCAATTAACAAGAACGGCTGATTTGAAGGTGGCACATCTTTGTCACTACTGAAGTCGTGTGTGGGTTGTTCGCGCAGCGAAAATGGGAACAAAATTAAAGATGCTTTGATTGTTAGTTCACTAAGGCGTGTGAGTTACTTTACAGCGTATTAAAGTTCCTTGTTAAGCTGTCAGTCTGTGAGTAGTGCCTCTGCAGTGGCGTCATGTGGTTGACAATTTAATGCTGAGAGAATTACATATGCTTACATTTAAATGAACTTACAACCAGAGGAAAGGAGTAGTAGGAGGATATTCAGTTGAAATTTAAAATGAAATTTATTCAAATGCAGGAAGCATGCTGTCACTTGATTTGAAAAAAAAAAATAAATAAAAAAAATTTTGAATTTATAATCCTGAGCAACTTAAGTTATCAAGTCTCATCGTAGATGAGTGTTGCCGCCTGTTAAAAAAATAGTTTGGCTTAATCTGCTATATATGGGTAGGTGAAGTAAAGCTTGACTTTTATTATTTATTTGTCTTCTGGATTTATTAACGTCGGTTATAGAATAAAAGGTTTAAAAATATATGCCACATAGATAATACATAAATAGCGTTGCCACCTATGCAATATTTTATTTAATTATTATACAATTCCTTTGACTTTAAACCTTTATGAAAGGGCTTTACTTTGGCCCGCAGTTAAATATTACTGTGTTATTTTTATTATTTTTATAAAAAGGGTTGCCACTTGTGCGAAATTAAACTTTTAATAATCGCATATAAGAAACGGGTTGCCATTTGTCCCAAAATTAGTTTTTACTACCCAGCAAGTTTAATTGGCAAATGTAATGCGTCATAGGGAAGGGTTTAGCCTGTATATAAGAAATGTGATATCATTAAAAAACTGTTGCCGATTGTTAAAACATATATTTCTTTGCAGAAAGTTTTCAATAATTAGTCAAAATTCAATGCATTCGAAATATTTTCTGCACAACAACGAAAATCCAAATTACTCGAAAATATTTCTTGGCGATTCAAAACTTTTCCACACATAATTGCTCAAGTTTTCACTATTTTGATGCTGAAAGGTTGCCATACATCTTTTTTCTTTATTTTTCATTTGAATGGCTGCTTTTACGCTACTGATTATATTTAAATTAATTCGCTTAAGCTTCAATTATATTCTTTTGTAGTGAGTGTCATATCTTTGTCTGCCTTCTGCTATACTCCTGTCAACTGTCTTTGCGTGATAGTACACGAGAATCTCTTTTATTATTAAAATATTTTTCTTTGTCTGCTTTATAATTTGCGTCTTACATTAACAGCACCATTCACTGGCCAATTGTAGTAATAATAAATTTGAGCGCTTTTAACGCTTACGAGTTTTAGGCCAAGCTTCCCTAAAAAAGTACTTATGTATATATTAAAAAATTACATACATATTAGCAAAAGCACTAACTTGTAGTAAAAAATTTTTAAAGTCAGAAAACACTAAAAAAGTTTTCCTGCCTCACAAGTCGAACCCATACCTTTGCTATGACACAGACAGTGCAGTTTAATTCGATTGCTGCCACCCTCTACCTATGAAATTGCTACACAGTTGCTTTAAGGTACATATATGTTGCTGAGCCTACACATTTTGTTTCCAATTTTACTTTTGTTAATAGCAAATTAAATTTCATTGTGAACAATAACAAGACACATTTGTAAGGAAGTCTAAGTTCGAGTGGAACCAAACATTATATACCTAGTAGTGATCTTTTATGGAATACCAATTTACACAGGTCTTTTTTATTCAATTTGTATTTTAAACCAGCTGATTGTTTTCAATAAAAATATTTCTGCTATGTGTTTTGGGTGGTAAATAAACTTTTTTGTACATAAATAGCTTCCCTACCAACGACTGCTAACCACATTTTTCCAAAATGCCAATACATGCACAACTTATGCTTGAAAAAACTGACGTTCTAATAGGTAGACGGACAGACAGACAGAGCGACAGACGGGCGGAAAGACGGGCATGGTTAAATCCAGTCAGCTCATCATCCTGATTATTTCAGTATACTTATATGCCGAAAAGTGGGCGGCGCCACACCTACTTTCCCAAAATCCACAAAATGCTTTGCGGTCGAGTTTTCCTTGAAAAGCTTATTATGTGTCCAAGATCTTATTGATATAGTTTGCATAGTTATAGAAATATAGCGTTTTTAAATTTACAAACAAATTTTTCAGAACTATGTTAAAAAACTGGGCGTGGCCCTTGAGCGATTTCGCTCATTATCACAACAAAGAGATATTCCTATATATTCAACATTTTCGTCAAATTTCGCTTCGACAAAAATCTATTTTTGCCGAAGTTATGGCAAAAAATTTTGTGGAATAATTAACTATAAAAGGGGCGTGCCACGCCCAATTATGAGAATTTATATTTTTCGACTTTCTTCGTTTACGGACACTTCGAAAGTGAAATAGAAATGATATAAAGCAAAGTTATTGCCTATTAAATATATCCATGATGCTTTCCAAAATCTTACATATAAAAGTGGGCGGGAACCTTAACCGATTTCATACACTTTTTCCCGGAACGTTCTTTGTATTCATGGATATCTGTGTGCTGAAATTCGTTTTGATATTTGAATTTGTTTTTGAATTCTGATTAATAATATTTCCAAATTTGACTTAATCAAAAGTGGGCGGTGCCACACCCATTTTCAAAAAGTTCTCAAAAAATTTATTTATATGGCTTCATATGATAAGTGGGTGTGGCTATCAACCTATTTTTGGCAGTAATTTTTTGAGTATCAATAGACTAAAATACTCGAAAGTCTCACACTAAACTTTCATGAGTTGATAGATAACTTAAGGAATTATCAGCTTCGATAATATCAACGAAAGAGATATTTAAATCTGGCACAAATCCGCACCACGCCCACTTAAAATTAATTTTACAATTTTTAATCTAGAGCTCCTTAGGTAATTTTTATTGCAATTTTCAATCGTGCTACTCTTTTTAAAACTTTGCTATCGCGTTTCCAATTTTATTGGGGCACCTTTTCGACACTATTATCAAAATTGGGTGAGGTTATCAAACGATTTGACTAATTCAAACAACTTTTTTTTGCTATTCATGAAATATGTTTACCAAATGTTGTTATGAGAATTAAACTACGAGTTCTGGCTATCAAAGGGTTAGGATAGACTATAGGGTGAGTTTTGTAGAAGTCCGAGGTATAGCTTAGTTCGTCTTAGGTCAAGCAGAGGCCCAACTAACCCAAACTGAGAAGGCGAAAGGAAAGGTGTTTCGGTGAGGACGATCGCAGTAATCCGGGGCTGATAGCTGGACAACGATAACGGGAGGAGGAATGGACCAAAGAAACACGCGAACTTACAAGAGATACAAGAGTCACACTGTCCCAACTGCGACCTGGATACTATAACAGATTGAACCCCATCTCAAGAGAGCAGATTCGTCTAACGCTAATATCGCTTTGGTCAAACCCTATTGAAGCCGCAAAATTGCTGGGACTTCCGTTTTAAGATTTTGATGACAATGCTAGGTAAGGAAAGTGACGATTAGATTGGGCGGAGCATCGCTACAACAACAATAATAACAATAAACCCGTGCAGAAACCGTTGAGCAACAGCTGAGCGGTGATATCCTACGACAGATATTCGGGACAGCTAGTAAGTGACACCAGTTCAGAAGTACACCAGCAGCAGTAGTTGCACGGTGGAGAGTATACCAGTGGCGGAGCAGTGACAGTTAGATTGGGACGACTGTAGGACGGGGAAGAGTGGCGTTGGTATTGGAGGCGTATTCTTCAGGGTACCGCGTTTACGGGCGGATCACTCTGAAAACTGAGGTAAATCTATAAGAATGCTGCCTCTTTGGCTGGACACCACGACCGTCATAAGCAAATGCTATATAGTTTACTGAAAGGAGCATGAAGGTGTACCAGCTTGAACTTTCAAGGCCGTTCCGTGGGCGTAGCCAAAGTGTACCGTAATGGTAGAGTGGTATTCTCCTTTGTTCACGCATCGGTTTATGCCGGAGCCAGAGCTAAGCAGAAAGCTATATGTCACCGAAGCGATACGAACTCCGCCGACTCATCCAACAAAAATGGCGACACCTCCGTCCATCGTCCGCATCCGCACACTATCTTTTTAGGTGACAGGAGCGAGGGGAGGGCGACGGTGCCATTGATTTCGCCGTGTCGAACGCCTTGCTGGTCGAAGGTGACACATTGTGCTTCGATCATCATTTCTCCCCATCAACCAACAAATCGTTTCAAAAGAGCTAAGTGGAGCATCAGTGCGCCGCTGAAGTGGCACGATTATTCCACCTAGCTAGCCAGCGGAGCGATAAGCCTGAAGTGTATGATTTTGAATTTCCAAAATTTATTTGTAAAACGGTTGAAAATTACATTTCTATAAATATAAAATATAAATATAAAATTATTTATCACAGGATATTATTTTATAATCACCTATAATAATTTTAAAAATCTTTTGTATAAAAGTGGGCATGGTTCTTTACCGATTTCGTCCATTAGCAAGGTAATTCGTTTACGGATTTTATTATATCTTGAACGATTTTTAGCTTATGTTTAATATTATTTAAGAATATACTTAATCAAAAGTAGGCGAGGCCACACCCATTTTTAAAAATTTACATAAAATTAATTAATTATTCATTATATGTATATTCCTTACTTTATAATAACAATTCTTTTAACTTTCCAAATATTCGGCATAATTAAAGTGGGCGTGGTTATAACAGCCAATTTGAATAGGATATCTCAAAAAGTTGCTCAGTCAATTATATTTGATGAGGGACGGACATTGCCTAATAAACTTTTTTTTCCTTCATGTACATTTCGATTCGTTTATGCCTTCACGACCTTACTTTCAGCGCATAAAATTTAAATACTCTGTAGTCTATTCTGAGCTGATATTATTATTATATTTTGTGACTTCTTTTCAATGAAAAAAACATGTGTGCTTGAGTATACGTAAGTGTTTGTACATATTTGTGACCCCAGCAACTTAAATAGCCACAACTCCTTTCGAATCACTGCCAGACGTTAAGTGAGCAAGTTAGTCCTTTAGTTTGTTGAATGAGTACATGTATCGTATATACGAGTATATGCATAAGCATTTGTAGGTGCGTTTGCTGAAATAACGAAGTGATGCCTCGGGTGTCTGACCCATCAAGCAAACAAATAAACAAACAAACTGTCAGCAAACAAACAAGCTTTTGGCTTTCGGCATGCTCTTTCAGAAGTTCACATACATTTGTATATATTCACACTTATGCATAAATATATAAGTAGCCAACAAAAAATTACGTACTTCGGGCATACTGCATCGCAGTTTGTAGTGACGAGAACCTCGATGGCTTATGTACTTATATAGCTTTGTTCTATATAATAGTATTGAAATTAAAATGGATATCGATCGACGAAATAAAAAGAAGTTGCATTTTTAATAGTTTTCATTTATAATATAGCGAATTTCATAAAAGAAATCACATAAAAATAAATTACGAAGTTTACACAAAGCTTAGGAACATAAATTGAACTTTTAAAAATTTACATCAAAATCTTCAAATTGTTTGGCAGAATTTCTAAAAAACTTCTAAGTACGCAGTTTTGTAGACCAATAAATTCTAGATCAAACTGTGCAAGTTAGAACTCGCTCAAAAATTTCTCTGAATTTTCAGTTTTTTTTACGTCAAGGATGTTGGGTGATTTCTTCCATACAACCAGACCTGTTAAATTTGATTAGCAATTAACACTAAATTAATTAGACGGCTTTTTTTTATTTGGCAATGATAATTGTTTTTCAGGAAAAGGCAATTGTTAATTGGTTACGATTAGAAGAAAAAAAAAAATAACAATCGAAAAATAAAAGTAAATCTTAATGAAAAATAATCATAAGAAGTGGTTTTGATTACTCTTGATTATTTTTGATTTTTAAAAATTTTCCTTTATTATTTTTGATTTTGTTCGGTATTGTTGATGTGCATATTTATGTGCTTCTACAACAATACTGCATAAAAATTAAAAAAAAATTTAAAAAAAAATCAAAAGTAATCAAAACAACTTTTTTTTTGGATTAATTTTGATTGTTTTTTTAATAATCGTAAAACATCACAATTTTTTTTGGCTAGTTTTTTAACTAATTGGAAAATAACTATTAAAAATTTAAAGCAATGCTAATTAGTCATTAAATAGATTCTCAAGAAAATAATTAACCAAACCGGTAAACATTACGATTATTAATCATAATTTAACAGGTCTGCGTACAATGAATCAAGAAAAAAGAATTTTGTGTGCAAAAATATACGCAATATACTTGTCAAAAAAAAAAAATTCTAAAAATTCTGGCGAAGTTTTCAGGTACTTTTGACTAGTACATTATGACGCTAAAATTGAATGACTTATAAAAGTGCGTAATCAAGAATTTCCTAAAAATTCTTTCCAAAAATATTGAAGTTTTGACGTAAATTTTTAAAAGTTTAATTAACTTTCCTGAACTTTAAGTAAACTTTGAAATTTCTATGTGGCTTCTGTCATAAAATTCGCTTTATTTTTATAAAAATTATAAAAAGCAGCTTATTTTTTATTTCGTCAACCGATATCCAATTTGATTTCACTACTATTACATTGAACACAACTATATATATATAATATACAATGATTTTCACCTTTTTTTCTTGCTTTCATTGAAACTATTTATTCTTTAAGTTGTTTATCCAATTTTATAAAAATGTTTGCTATTAAACCGTCAAGAATCAAAATAGTGGAGAATCATGATTTTTCATTTTTTGAAAAAAAAAAAAAAAAAAAATCAAGATAAATCAAAAATAATCAAAGTTTTTTTAATCGAAAGTCTTTTGATGTTTCTAAAATTTTTTGATTTTTTTTTCCAATTCTAATGAAATAGTAATTGCGGATTTCTGAAAACAATCAAATAATCTTTAATGATTGAAAAAGCCATCCAATCAATTGATTGCATAATTATAATAGGAACTTAACGGGTCTGTTAATAAGCTTTGTTATCAAATAAAATAAGCCTTATACAAGGTTCACATTTTTGGTGGACACAAAAGAACATGTTCTGTTTTGAGGCACAGTAATTCTTATATATCTACCCACAAACATTTGAGCCAGCAATATACACACCCAACATACATATGTAGTGGCTCATACTTTTACATATATTTGTAGTTTGTACGCATGTACATACGCCTCTTCATGACACCTAGAGGAACAACTGAGATTCCTGTTATTTGCAGGGACTGCAAATAAAGGTTATCCAGAAAAATTCAAATAAAAAAATCATACTCTGGGACTAATGATGCGATTTGTTCCCTGGAGCATGGACTATAGTTGTCACTATTGAATTCAAGAATGGACTATAGTTGTTACTATTGAATTCAATGATATACCAGGTGGCGCAAAAGTAAGCTTCCGATGTTCAGCATATCGGTTGTGGCACGTGCAGTGTGTGCTGTTGCACCGTCTTGTTGGAACCACATGTTTTCCAATCCCAATTCATCAAGTTGCGGCAAAAAGAACTCGTTGATCATTGCTCTGTAGCGCTCACCATTCACAGTAACCGTTTGGCCCCGACCGATTATCGGTCAAATAAATAGTCAGCAATATTCCGCGTTCTGGAGCAGTGTAGCGTAACATTGTTTATTAACGTGTATTTCGCATGTGTTTACTACACAAATGTCAAAACAGAACTGACTTTAGGGGCCAATCGCAAAATTTATAGCATTTTCTGATAGGAGGATTACTTTTGCGCCACCCTGTATTAACAAGTTTTTAGTTAAAAATATTGTTACCCGTGTTTAAGTAAATATATGCATTAGACTAAGCAAACAAATAGAAAAATATAAAGTATTGTAAAAGTTTCAGACCTTAGTAATTGTTAAATCGACCCAGATTACCATTATTATAGAACTATTTTATATTGATGAGTAGTGTAATGAGATCGGACCAAAAAAAATTGCAATCATAGACTTCTAAACGTTAATATTAGGATCAGACAATTTGCGATTCTGGAAAAAAAAAATTTTAAATAAATAAAAAAATAAAAAAAATATTTTTTTGTCAGTCTAATGTTTATAGGTATGTAGACAGACTGCTACACAGGTTGCGCGGGTAGTTTCCCCTGCCTATATCTTAATTAACTATGTAAACTGCTAAATGTTTATTAGCTTATAATAAAGGAGGCCGGAAGACTTTTTCCGCCCTTATCTTTCATATAAAATATCTCGATAGCAGGTATTACTAAGCTCATAAAAATAGTTGCGGAGTAATATTAATTTAGATTACATCAAAAGGCGTCACGCCTCCTTTTCCCCCTACCGATCTTTTTCTTTAGGTGTAAGAGATTGTCTACATATATATACATACATACATATATAGTTATTTTGCATTGTATGCCATGCAAGTATATTTCCTTTTAAATACGTGCCGCACTTGATAACTTAATGGGACTTTTTATCGAATAATATAGTATAATATATCTGTAATTTAAATTTTACTCGTTGTACCTTTTATATAATTAGGAACTAATTTATATATCAAATAGAAATATTAGCCTTAGTTTGACATAGTTTTAAAAAACTTTTTTATTTTTATGAAATTTGAGTACAAACACCTTGTTTTTTTTGTATAAAATATTACTTTTTTATATACTTTTGAATAAAAAAACGAATAAAACATGTGAAAAGATGACTTCCTTTTTTAGCTGTGTTTTAGCCCTAAATAATTTCTTTTAGCTTTTTTTTTCTCGAATCTAGCTGGATTGCTGAAAAAGTTCTGGCAACACTGCTTGTAACTCTGTACCACTTTTCAGTATTCTGCCACGAATCATTCCAGAGATACTCAGTGCGAAAAATGTCATTTGTATGTTAAGTGCCACGCCCACTTCTCCCTTCCGCCGCTTTTTTTGAGCTGTTAGAGATTGGAGTCATAAAGCCGCTTATAAATTTTCAATATTGTACAATAAATACTTCTAGAGATATGCAGTTCGCAAAATCTGGTTTGTATGGGAGGTGCCACGCCCACATCCTCCAGTGATTGTGAATCTAAACCATCCTCGAGCCCACTTGAGCATACAAAAAAAAATTTTAGGAATATTGGTCCAGGCGTTTAGAGGGAGTTTAGTGGCAACGGACTTCCGCACAGAAGATTTTGATATATTAAGATTAGCCGACTTTTTTTTTTTGGTAAGCACTTACCAACTTATGAAAAAAATTTATTTTAAATTTTAAGTTTCCCTTGACAATCTTGCTTGCTTGTTTTTTTTTTTGTTGCTTTCATTTCAAAAGACCATAAGAAAGCAAAGTTAAGAATAAAAAATGGCTACATAGCTTTCTTTAGAAGCTAATTTTAAAACTCTCTAAAGAGGTCTCTGCCTGAGAAATCGGTCAAAAATATGATTATTTCTGTGGCAATAAGCACAAACTAGTAAACTCAAGTTTGGTCGAAAACAAGATAGTACCGCCATTATGTTCACCGTGTGAAGATCTATAATCAAATAAAATTTCACGACTTTTGCTCAAAAATTGTGCATTTTATGGACAAAAAACTATATCTCAGTTCCATACATTTACACTACAATTTCAATTTCAAAGCGGTCTACTGAAAACCTCACTAAAATGACTTTGATAGTTTGTCCTTGTTGCCATAGATTTTATGGGTGAATAAATAAAAATTGAAAAAAAAAAAATCTTTAAATGAGAACAAAGTGATTTCTTTTATCCGCTACGGGCGCTGGCTACTTGCTTAAGTATGTTTGTATAGTAACTTAAATCACCTACTTACATACATACACGTATCTGCATTTGCATATGTGAACATAGGCATAAGATATTTTGTGTCGCTTTTGCTTCTAGATAGTTAGAGTATTTGTTTAAGGTAAACCGTAAGAGTGAAAGGACACTTTATCCAAGTATTGGCCAACCTTTTGCCAATTTGTAAATACGGAAATGTAATTACTTTTTGTTGATATCGAGCCTCAAGTGCTTTGGCAATATGATTTTGGTAAAAAGGTTAAGTTAACGAATTTTTGTTATATTCTTTGTGTGTTTAAATGGTGGGCATGCAAATGATTGAAGTTTTAAAGATAAAATGGCATGCTCCGTGAACAAAGTTTGGTATTGAGCTTATAAAAATAATATATTTAAATTGAATTAGCTATTAGCACAAGAACAAATTCATGTACAAAATTTTAGCCTCTGGTAAAATAATTTGCAACAAATGTTTCTAACAGAAAAGAATGTGTGAAAATAGATTTGCAATTTTCGAGTTTGAGATTCGTTCCGAATTTTCGAGAGGAGATCAGTTTGAGACCTTTTGGAACACCTTTGCATCGATTTTAACTGGGTTCCTTGTTGATGGTTCGATTTGACACCATCTCGGGCTACTTGCGGTATCTTTTCTATGCGATTTTGGGATTTTTTTTATCACCATTTTTAAAATATTTCCGGGGTTGGCCGTGTCCATTGCGGAATTGTTTTTGGCATCTGTGCGCCCAATATCTAGTAATTATATCTAGACGATGCCAAAATCACATTTAGTTCATTCCGGAAAATTTCCAGGGTTGTGAACTGGACTATATATATCCAATTAATTATGGGACTATTTCGTAATGGCTTTTACATTACTTCGGGATAAGTTCGATTTGCTTTCGAGGGCAATGATTTCAGACCCAAAAACTGGTATCCCAAAAAGAGCCAGTTCTGAAAGAAATTGGTAACCAAAATGGAACTAGTTACAAAAAAAAAAACCTGTAGCGAACCAGGAAACAGGTTCTTAATAAAGCCAAACAAAAAAGGAAGCAGTGGCAAAAAAAATGGGTACGCAAAAAGCATGCAGCTAAACAATCTGTATCCAAAGGTAACTAGGTTTGAAAAAACTACGAACCCAAAAAGAAACCAGTTTTGATAGGAAATTAATTTTAATGAGTAACTGGTAACGAAAATCAACCGGTTCAAAAGAGTAACTGGTCACAAAAAGTGACTCGTAGCAAAAAGTAAGCGGTTCTTAATATTAACGGGTTTCAAAAAGTGACTGGTTTCAACAGTAAACGGTTCCATAAATGATGTTGGTTCTGAAATGGTAAACGATTTTAGAAAAGTAACCAATTCCAGAAAAGTTATCGACTCATAAAAAGTAGCAAGTAGCAAGAAAAAATAGTCCGATTAAAGTATCCTTTTAAAAAAATCAACCGGTTCAAAAAAAGATCCATTCCCAAAAAGTAACCTGTTCTAAAAAAGTAACCAATTCTAAAAAAGTAACCAGTTGTCAAAAAGGAAACAGTTCTTTAAAAGTTACCATTTGTAAAAAGTGACCAGCTGAAAAAAGCAAACGGTTCAAAAAAAGATCGATTTCCAAAAAAGTTACCGGTTCCAAAAAAAGTAACAAATTTTTAAAAAAAATTAACCAGTTTTAAAAAACTAAATAGTTCCATAAAAGTGACCAGTTCTAAAAAGGTAAACAGTTCTTTTAAAGTAACCAGTTCTAAAAAAACAAAAGTCCTCAAAAGTAACCAGTTCTTAAAAAGTAACTAATTCTAAAAAAGTAAACAGTTCTTTAAAAGTAACCAGTTCTTAAAAAGAAACCAGTTCTCAAAAACTAAACAGTTCTTGAAAAGTAACTAATTCTGAAAAGTAACCAGTTCTAAAAAAGTAACCAGTTCTTAAAAAGTAACTAATTTTAAAAATTAACAAGTTCAAAAAAATTAACCAGCATTGATAAGTATCCACATCCAAAAAAGTAACCAGGTCTTTAAAAGTAACCATTTCTAAAAAGTAACCCGCTTAAAAAAAGTAACTAGTTCTAGAAAAGTAAACAGCTCTTTAAAAGTAACCGGTTCTAAGCAAACCGGCTATAAAAAAATAACCAGTTCCAAAAAAGTAGTAACCAGTTCCTAAAAAGAAAGCAGTACTAAAAAAGTAACCAGTTCTAAAAAGGTATATAGTTCTTTAAAAGTAACCAGTTCTAAAAAAGTAACGATTTCTAAAAAAGGTACCAGTTCTAAAAAAGGAACCAGTTCTAAAAAATAAACCCGTTATAAAAAAGTAAACAGTTCCAAAAAAGTAACCAGTTCTAAAAAAGAAACCAGTTCTCAAAAGTAACCAGTTCTTAAAAAGTAACTAATTCTAAAAAAGTAACCAGTTCTTAAAAAGTAACCAATTCTAAAAAGGTAAGCAGTTCTAAAAAAATGTTACCAGTTCTAGCAAATTAACCACTTAAAAAAATTAACCAGTTCAAAAAAAATTATCAGTTCCGAAAATGTAACCACTTAAGAGGTGATTAGCTCCAAAGAAGTATCCAGTCCTTAGTAGCAAGTCCTCTCTCGACATACAAAGAATAGGACGCCCATGAGAAAAAAGTTTTCCCGAAAAGTTATGTTCCCTCAGTGAGATTGCGTTACTCGACCAGACTTTAGTAAATTTTTTTGTTTTTGCTGCCACCTTTTAAACAAGCTTCTGAAAAGTTGGAACGTTCCATACTATTTGCAAACCAAATATTTAACTTTTTGAAGCTAAACGTAGCCATTTATCTCTGGCCATACAAGAACAGATGTGTCCTTTTCCCTTATTGAACAAAGTTTTATTATCCTTAGTAAAATAAAAATTTAAGGAATGATACGAAAATAAATTTCAAAGAGCTTCAGATTAAAACTGGCGACACTTATTGTCTGGTGGCTAATTTTCTTGATTGCAATGCCACCAAAGAAGTGCAATATTTTGAAACTATCTTCTTTTATTTTTACAAGCATCGTTGCACTACTTGCTTTATCTCCTTGTTTTTTTTTGTGATTCCATTTTATAACTTAGCTACACTAAGAAAATACTGAAATTTCTTTTCTTCGCTTCATTGCTTTTAACTACAACTAACTCTAACAAAATAAGTACAACCATTCAACGAAAATGGAATCATTCAAAAAGGACCACAATGAATGAGACACCAAGTGAGTACTAGATAAACATAATTACATACATACAAACATATAAACTATTTGTAATCTGAAGTCGAAGTAGTCTTAGTCCTTATACAGGGTGGCGCAAAAGTAATCCTGCTATCAGAAAATGCTATAAATTTTGCGATTGGCCCCTAAAGTCAGTTCTGTTTTGACATTTGTGTAGTAAACACATGCGAAATACACGTTAATAAACGATGTTACGCTACACTGCTCCAGAACGCGGAATATTGCTGACTATTTATTTGACCAATAATCGGTCGGGGCCAAACGGTTACTGTGAATGGTGAGCGCTACAGAGCAATGATCAACGAGTTCTTTTTGCCGCAACTTGATGAATTGGGATTGGAAAACATGTGGTTCCAACAAGACGGTGCAACAGCACACACTGCACGTGCCACAACCGATATGCTGAACATCGGAAGCTTACTTTTGCGCCACCTTGTAGTTTGTGTAAGTTCGCACATTTGAAATGAAAAGAAAATACGAGCAGAATATAAGACGAAAGTTGAAATTGTTAGAAAAAATATCGAGCAGAAGAATTAATCAGCGAGTAACAAGTTTTTTTTCAATAAGAAGCATCATCAAAGCTTTGAAATTTCTTTCTTAAATTTGTGATTGTATTGAATTCTTTTGATTGTAAATACATATATATTTATTTAAATCATATATATTTTATCTTTCTCAAACTGTTTACCTGTAATAATAATAATAATAATAATAATAATAATAATAATAATAATAATAATAATAATAATAATAATAATAATAATAATAATTATAATAATTATAATAATTATAGTAATTATAATAATTATAACAGTACGTCCCTATAGCTGCAGCACACATCACACTTGTTCGCTGTTGCCCGTTCCCAAGTGATCCCAATCAGAGGTTCAAAGACAAGCTGGAGCTCCTAGAAGACGTCTTTGCATGATTAAAAAGGGAGCCTGGTCGTCGCAGGAGATTTCAACGCTAGAACATTAGCATGGGGAATGCGCGAAACTAATACTTGGAGAAAGTTAACCTAGAGATGGCAGAACGGTTCAGTATGGTCATACCGAACACGGGCAGGACGCCGACGAACCCACGACCGGGTTTTGGGTACTCGATTTGTGATATAACTCTCTTCTCTGAAAGCTTTTTGCCAAACGCGATTGGGTGGAGAGTGATGGAGGAACTTCCTTGCGGCGTCCACAAATACATCACATTCCAACTTAATCACCCTAGCCAAAGACAAGCAACGAACGCGTTAGACAAAAAACTTAAATAGGATGCATCTCAAGTTGACACCGCCTTATACTACGCCGGGTTAAACGTCAGTACCAATGCGGCGCATGAGAAGGTTGGAGAGACTGGGCCATGCATACAATGTCTCTATGCAACGCAAAAGAAAGTGGAGAAGCAACAAGCAAGTAAACCGGTGGATCAGCGAAATCGCAGAGCTTCCCAAAATATGTTACAGAGATTAGCGACGCGCGCACCTGGCCTATCTGAGCCTCTCGAAAGGGCGGAGGCATACAAGTCGGCGCAGCCATAAAAGAAAGCAAGCATAAATACTGTAAAGCGCTCTGTGATGAAGTGGTTCAAGACCACTGGGGACAAGGTACGGTATAGTTATGAATAACCAGCACCAAGAAATTATGAGAAGAACCGTAGACGCGTTTTCCTCACACAACCTATTTGCTAGAAATAATAAGGGATAAACTTAAGAGACCATCGTCTAACGTACAAGGTGGCGCAAAAGTAATCCTCCTATCAGAAAATGCTATAAATTTTGCGATTGGCCCCTAAAGTCAGTTCTGTTTTGACATTTGTGTAGTAAACACATGCGAAATACACGTTAATAAACAGTGTTACGCTACACTGCTCCAGAACGCGGAATATTGCTGACTATTTATTTGACCAATAATCGGTCGGGGCCAAACGGTTACTGTGAATGGTGAGCGCTACAGAGCAATGATCAACGAGTTCTTTTTGCCGCAACTTGATGAATTGGGATTGTAAAACATGTGGTTCCAACAAGACGGTGCAACAGCACACACTGCACGTGCCACAACCGATATGCTGAACATCGGAAGCTTACTTTTGCGCCACCTTGTATAAAAAGAGGCAAGGCCAAGGAAAGGTGAAGGTAACAGGATGCTCAGCCTGGCAAAACGGGAATAGACGGGCGGTGGAAGGTTAGGTTTTAGTGGATAGCCCTGGTTATGGTTATGGTTATGGTTATAGTTATGGATATGCTTATAGTTAAAGTGATGGTTATGGTTATGGTTTTGATTTTGGTTATGGTTATGGATATGGTTATGGTTAAAGTGATGGTTATGGTTATAATTTTGGTTATGGTTATGGTTACGGTTATGGTTATGGTTATGGTTAGCAGCGGCTTAACGACCCCTTGCGAATGTCGAACAATAGTGTGGGTTAGAAGCTACGACGACTTCTTCCGACGGCTTAGCAATTGTCGATATTAAGACATTTAACAATGCGCCTTGCTTAATGCTCTCTCAGGTTTGAATTTTATGTTTCCTCGAGGCCTGTTGGTTGTTTAGTTTTGCATCGCTGTAGACATTAGGCAAACAATGTATCCTCCATCCTCTTCCGTGCGGTAGTCGAATGCCCGAAACACAGTCCTATGGTGAAGCATTCCTTGCTTATATCTGAGTGTAAAAGCCGTTAAAACTTTCTCAAGTGACAAGAATTTGTTGCTACTTTCCCAGATCTCAGTGGAGTTGCGTGCTTACGTATTTCACTAATTTAAAATTTTATGTTTGACAAATAAATGGTTGATGCTAAATGCTTTTAGCTATAAATAATCAATAAAGTGTGTGAGGTAAAGTGATTGAAAAAGAAGAATACATAGAAATGCCATAAATAATTATAGAAATTAACGCAAACAGCTTGCAGTCTAGCCAAATTTATTGACGTGGAAAGCTTCAAGGTGGGGCACGGCATATAGCCTTGAACTTGAATTGTCAATGGCGAAACGTTACCCATAGGGAAATGACAAACCAGACATAGAGCAAGTTGAAGCCGTGATCATGAGTCTTTGAATAGGAAAAGTTGCAGACGGCTCATTGATTACTATACGAATAAGCTTAATACTTTGAACCCCCTGCAGTGGTCAGCTGTCAACTACGAAGCTTGCGCTTTCATATGCCTTTGTCATACAATTTGTTAATATTTGCATATACATATATAGTGTATATAGTGATTAGGGTGGCTCTAATATTATACAATTTAAAATTTCCTCTGTTGCAAAAATGCTTTGTGCAGTTGGGAGTGTAACCGATAATAGTAATGCGTGTCGCTAGGCTATCTGAAATCATTAATAACAAAAAAAAATATTATATGTTATTAATCAATACAAAATTGTAGTTTTAAATTATAGGAAAACACATTAAAATTAAACTTCTAAATGACATATAAAAATGTCTTAGTTTTGGTGAAACCGAACAAGGTCTGGAGACGGTAAACCTTTTGGAGCTCCTTACAGCAAGGTTGGTTAGGAGAACTGTCGTTAAGCATCATAACATAATGGGCCACAATGACTTTAGCAATGAAGTGAGGGAGAACGCCACAAAAGATAGCAAACACTGAAGTCACTAAACGAGATGAAAGGAAGACCTATTAAACGCCTCGGTGGAGTTTGAAATTTAAAGAAAAAGAACCTTAAGCTCAATTTCGATTTCAATTGGTAAAAATGCTTTGATAGAAGAGCTAAGTATTGTTTAAAGATAAGAAATGTTTATATTTAATATTTATAGTAGATATTCTTTTTTTTGCAAGTACTTAGTGACTTATGAATAAAATAACCAAAAAAATTTTATATCAAAAATTTTAAATTTCCTTTCAGGATCAAATGTGAAGTTTAAATGGCAAGAAAGTGAGAAAAGTTGTGAGCGCTTTTTTTTGTTGCTTCTAGCATACATGTGACGAATAAAAAATTGCCATTATTGTTGTTTAAGAACTAAACCTTTTGAAGGCAATAAGCGCCTCTTGTAGAATGACGATTTGATTAAAAAATGTTTAATTCATATGGTTAGTCCGACATTGTAAGCACGTATTTTAAGTTCAAATGCAGAATTGATATTCTGACTAGCTGTGTAGGTTCATCTTACTTGGAAAAGCTAATGAATCTGAATTTCGATTAATTTGTATATTCGAAGGACGTGTGTTTCAACGTACTCTTATCGCATTGACACCAAATTTCTAAGGCCACTCTAGAGGGCGACTGAGCTTTTATCAACATTTTTATATTTCGAATAGGTGGCAACTCTACCTTAACTAGAAAAATTTTTGTTTAAATAAGACCAAGAATAGCTTTCCCTTCAGAGCATAACAGAATAAATGGTGAGGAACTGCAACTCGAGATTTAGCTTTACTGTGACCTCTTCTCTTCGTGTTACATCTTGCAGGCCGAGCTCTTTTAAAACGTTAAGGATTGTTAAAGAATTATGTCTTCTATACCCAATGGCATTGAATTCAATAACGATGTGCGCTGTTTGCACTCTCGCAGAAACGATCCAGACTACTGGGACAGATATCCAGCCTGTGCATGTGACCTTTAAGCCTGTGATGCTTTGTGAGTATTCCTGTTAGGATCCTAAGATTACTCTTGGGGAGATTGAGCATGGTCTTGAATCGTTTGTTGCTATATACCCACAGCAGTGATTTTGCTTGTCGTAGCCTTTTCGTTTGAGTCCATTGCTGATCCCTCAACTGTATCTTGTCTTGACGTAGCATGTCTTTGATGGTGTGTTTCCCAATTGCTATGCCAAGGTCCGGTACAACGATTCTTTCGACAGCCGCTTTCTGGACAGACTGTTCGCTTACTCATTCCCATTGATCCCTTTGTGACAAGGAGTCAGCGTTAGAAAGATGGTGTTCCTAACAGTCAGTCGATTTAGTCTCTCTACTCTTTCAAGGACTATTGCAGATTTGATCCCCACTGAAGATATTGCCTTGAGCACGGATGGGCTGTAGTTAATAACAGCGGCCCTCTCATTTGTGTTTATTTCGTAGGCCTTTGGCTAAAAACGATCGGGAACTGTCCCAGTAATATGAACACATTAGTTCTCGGACCGAAGACTCATACTCCAATGCCCCCTGGGGTCTTTGAGCCATATGTGTACCATACAAGCGTTTATCTCATAGCTGTATATTGAATCTCTTTTCAAACCGGACGATCTTGACGATGTAATCCCTAGGAAGTTGGATGAGAGAGTACTGCTCTCCAAGTTTCGCAATGTTTCGAGTTTATATTAGCTTGCCGCTTCCTTTTATAAACATTTTTTATATATAACTTTATTAAAAAAAGTTAAATAGGTGGCAACGCTCTTAAAAATTTAAAGGGGCAACACTTGACTTAAAGGTCTTGCATTTCCGCATTTTATTTATATGTAAAGTTCATTTCATTTGGTCAATTCATTCTTAGATAAAAGCGTTGCATTTCCAAATGAATAAAATAGGATTCGGCGGCAACCCGGGGTGGGTACATAACTTAGAAATATTTCTTTTGAAATGCTTGGAATACTTTTCGTTTGATACAAGTAATTTTGTTGCGCTTACAAATAAAAAAAAATTAAGAAAACTGGCGACCCAAACTCCATAAAATTTGTTAGATCGCTTTCTAGGTAATGGATGTACAAAAAATAAATACTATGGAGTTACGTGGCACTGTGTATACAAATATATAGTTATACAAAAATATAAGAATAGCTCGATTTTAATTCTAAAGTGGGGTGCGAGTTTGATTAAGAAATACCCGAATCCTGATATATGCATTGCATTCAGTTCTTAGATATAAATACATTAATAACACATCTCATGCTCATACAAATATTATAATTCAAACACTTTCTTGTGCTGCCCTCAGTTATGCAGTCGTTTGCCCACAGCCGCAAGCAATTAAATAAATACAAATTTAAATTTATTACAAATTGAAAATGGTCAAACGCTTGAGAAAGTCACACATGCATATATGCATAAGCAGGGATGGGTACAGGAGGGGTGAAAAGGGCTGTGAATAAAGAAATTTGTTGCTATGAAACAATTTTGATGTCCCCTTTCAATTCATTTTTCTTTAATAAATTTATTAGATACCCGGAGACCGAGCAGACTTTCTTCTGGCCCGAGAACTTTTTACTGGCTTCCCTTCAAATCTCTAGCTTTCTATTATTCTGAACCCATTCCTCCACTTGTTTGTATTTCTTTACTTCCTCCTATACGTCTTCGACTTGCTTTTTCCTTCCCTTTCCCCTAACTCTTACAATTGAGCTAGCTGCTCATGAAAAGAGAGGAGATTAATAGTGACATTTCTTTCTTTCTTCTCTCTGAGCGCTTGTGCTTCAATGGCAATTCGAATTGATACTGATAAATTTAATGCTTTAAATAAATATGTTTGTTAATAATATTTCACTTTTAAAATTTGACTAAATCCTTGTATGGCACGAATATTTTAGCTAAAACTTGAATAAGTAAAATCGGCTAAGTAGATTCGCTATTTTGCGATTACGAAAACTAGAGTTTTTTTATACCTTTCATGACCATGAAATGGTATTATAACTTTGGTCCGATGTTTGTAAGTATGAGACGAAGAAGAGATAGTCCCACCAATAAGTATACCGAAGTGAGCAGAGCGATGAGCTGAGTCGATTGAGCCATGCCCGTCTGTTTGTACGCAAACTAGTCCCTCAGTTTTTGAGATATCTTAATGAAATTTGGTACGGAGCCGCAATTTTGCATGAGATTAATCATTTGACGGAATCAGCAAGATCGGAGCAATACAACGCATAGCTCCCATCAAATCGATAGTATCGATAAATGGGGGTTGGGCTATAAATTTTGCAATTAAAAAGCTAGGAACGTAAAATTTTGCAGGTCTTGTACTTATTATATATGTAATGTGTGTAGTGAAAATCAGCAAGATCGGACCTACATAACATATAGCTCCCATACAATCGATTGTTCCGATAAATGGGGTTTGGGCTATTTATCTTTAAATTATCAGTTTTGCAGAGATTTTACTAATTGTGAGTAAGGATCGGACACTTAAAACCGTGTTGGGTATTCATGAAAGGTATGAAGTATTCGGCACAGTCGAAGGCAGCCTTTTCCTTACTTGTTTTTTTTTTTAAATTTAATTTAATTAATTAAATCTATAATTCCAGGCTAAGCAAGAGTTTAGCATGCATACCTCTATGAAAAATAAAACGAGGTTAGTATGGTTCTCCTAAATAACATTTTCACTTGCATTGAGAATAGCCTGCATAAGTCCTTCGGAAAGCCCAGTAATGCAAGCCGGAAGTACTTCAGCCCAGTTCCTGCAAAATTTGGATAGCGAAGCTTGAAGTGTCTCGATTATTGCACAGCGTCACCTTTCATGCAACCGTAGCAAGACAGGTTTTCGATATGTTGAAGAGACTCTGGTTAGGCCCTGTCGGAGCACTTATCACGAGGGGACAAATGAACGATAGTGAACAAAATAAGCTCTGAAAGTCACTTCCAAATCAGTCAAGGTAAAAACAAGCATCGTGCCACCCTAAAAATTCATTGCCAAACCGTCGCTGCCTCTGCTAAGTCGTGGGTCAGCTATTCTAAAGTCGGTTACATACTAAACATAATTCTCTAGAGCAAAGTACCAAAAGCGACCAAGAGATGGATGGAACAGTTGCCTAGGATATTGTTATCAGATGATTATTATTGGGAAATAGCATAAAGATATATAATTAGAGGTTAGGTATTCCCAGAACCATCTCAACTGCACAAAGTTTCCTTCAAGGTCGTAATAGATGGTTCAGTGTCCAACCAGATTATTGCGATATGCACCTCAAGCTCTTGGATAAAACATCCTCCTCCAACTTATTATTCCAAACAGTTGACTGGTTCACTACACCGAATGAGTCCCTAACCCTATTCCCCCTGCGAGGTAATTACGCCAGTTCTTGGAAGCGGATAAAATCCCAACCGGCAATAGTGCTGCATTACTAAGCCTTATCAGCGCTTGTCCCGGCCCACATTATTCGCAATATCAACCGGAGTTATATTCAGCTTAACATTTAAAGATAAGGTGACTGTGGTCATAAGAGCGCTCTTGTAACTTAGCGAAGCAGTCCGCTGCATTATTATTATCATATTAACTGTACCAGCTGGGTTCCGCAAGAAACAAACTCTAGAGAAAATCATTGGATGGACCATCATCTCATAAAGTCAGTGTTCATCACTTGGCGATACAACCCATCGAAGACCTTAATTCAGCAAGACAAATCGGCCTAGGCCTTGATAACACAACAGCCGGTTCTACGTACCATAATAACTTGGGGCTTACCCAACCAAGGGCGGCTAATTCGATGTAACTCTGTCTAGCTCGTCGCAACCGAGGCCTATATAGACCAATGCTCTTTCCAAGTTCGGTTCTTTTAAATTATAGTTGCTAGTTAACTTATCAGATAGTACTAGTTGTACTTCGCTAATCGTGAGCAGTGTGAGGGCAATGATCTTCAATTTTGCGAACTTGCGAAGCGAGTGAATTTCATTTTTTTGGGCTAATAGCCAGACCCAACTAGTCAAGGTGTCCAAATGACAGTGTAGATCGTTGTGAAGAATGAGAATTTTGCAATATCAGCAGCATTGGTTACCCATTGGCTACAAGGTCCAGCAAAATCTCACTTTCCACCCCACACCCGAGTGGCGCGGACAGAGCTCTGAGGTCCCACTACACTACGCTTAAATAGTGTTGTTGCACAGAAGCCCATTGCCACAAGCTGTACACAGCTCAGTAGGTAACTCTTCAACACCGTATGATTCCTCCTATTTGGACGATTTAACAAGCCTTCCATTGATAGGAAATGAAGTTTCGAGTTCATGATCTTCCTAGAGTTCATCACGCTTCCTCCATAGCTAAGTAATGCTCCATATGTTGGTCCCCATTTTTGTCAACCACTGGAGTTTCTAGGCTGGAGATTGCTCTCAGGCAGCCCGAACCGAGTAAGGAAGTTATGAGGTATCTGCTTCGGTATCTTGGCTGCAACAATATGAGTCATTATGAGGACTTCGAAGATTCATTACATTCAGGACCTTGCCCTAAAATTTCAACTCCCCAAAAATAATTCATAGATCCCTCCCTGTGCATGGTGTATGGACACATTGGTTCCTACATTGCTAAAAGCTCGCATTGCTATTAAACTATACTCAGCAAATATGATTGATGTCCATTTTATGTATGAGAAATTACTCGGCTGTCGCTGAACAAACGCCTGCCGCTCAATCGCTCAGCAGTTAGCTAAAAGTACACATGTGGCAGTCATGTACCTCTGTATATATTTGTTCGTTTGTCAGCGATTTGTTATTTGAAATTTCTAATGCGGAAATAAACAAATTGTAATAATAGACGGTACAATATTAATGGACAAACAGACTGTCGAGCAAGCACAAAGGCAGTCAGAGGAACCGACAGGCTGGCAGGCAGCCATATTGACAGAAAGACAAGAGGGCAGACAGTTTGGCAGGTAAGTGAGCGCATGTTGAGTGTGTGTGCGTGAGTTTCGATAAAGAAGACAAGTGCGACAGAACGGCAAGTAGATTTTCGGACAACGCAATGAACATCAGTTGGGCAGGCAGACAAGCATGTATGATGAATGAGTTGGCAAAAACCCATGGCAATTTGTTTATTTACAAAACGCGTAGTCACTTTCAAGTTCAGGATCATAAGAAAATTGCGAAGATTTCTAAAAGCAAAATCCCAACGACACACATCTGTTAGTTGGGAAAAAGGCTTTTTTGTTTTTTATTGTGTTGTTACACAGATGACAAGTAAGGAGCGCGCTGTCTAAGGTTGGACCTGTCATGTATAAGAATGATGATTTTCACTGTCCGAACCTTATTTACAACAAATGGAAACTGAGCAAAATGTGACTTCTTGCCCTGTTACTTGAAAAGGTTATAGCTGAAATACCGTTCATAGCAATAACTAGTTGTAAGGAGGCTATCTATTATAATTGTGTGGAAGATTGTTTTGGTTTGTTTGTACTTGCAGCCTTTATCCCTGAATAGAATAAAAGAAAAAATTTGCTGTGACATACCCTGAATACCTCATTCCAGGGTAGGCTATACAAAAAAAACAAATAAAAATTTAACGAAGACGAATAGACGTAAATACTAAACTTTGAACTTTCACAATATCTTATCGTTGCTTTTATTCGTGCCCAAACGGCTTAAGGAAATCGGCTAGTTTAATATACAATAAAGTCAAAATTTGTTGCAGACTTGCATTTGCATTTATGCTAAAAAAAATGTATTAAAAACAAATTTATATTTGAAAATGTTTTGAAATTTTTAAGCACAATTTTTTAATTGTTAAGAATTGTTTTTCATGTCAGTTTTAAAATAGATCGCAATTTTTTTTTTTTAATTTCCCTCTACCAATTTTAAAACAAATAAGCAAGGAAGTCTAAGTTCGGGTGGTACCGATCTTTATATACCTAGTAGTGAGCTATTATAGCTTCCAATTTACGCAAGTCTATTTTAATACTTTTCTGTGGTATTATAAAGCCAGTTGATTGTTTTCAATAAAAACACCTCTGTTATGAGGTTTGAGTGGTAAATTTATTTATTGTATATAAATAGCTTTCTTACCAAACACTGCTAACAACATTTTCCCAAAATACCAATACATGCACATCTCATGTTTAAAAAAATTGACATTCTAATAGACAGACGGACAGACAGACGGACGGAGATACGGACATGACGACATGTCCTGATTATTTCAGTATACTTATTGAGGGTCCCATCTCTTCTTCTTTTCATACCTAGAAACATTTTATATTTATAAAAGGTATGAAAATCAAAAAAAGTATATAACTTCCCTATTACAGTGGGGTAATAATAACTTGCCCGGATATTTTACTTGTATGTTATCCGATGTGCTTAATCTTTGGCATGAGTATACTGCATACTATTAAAAAGCAGCTGACCAATTTTGATTGAAATATCTAGTTCAAACTACCACCAATCGCCTTTGAAAGAAGCAGAATTTTTATGCTGAAAATTGGGCGCAGCCACGCCTACTTTGCCAAAATCCACGAAATTCTTTTGCGGTCGAAAAAAGTTTATTATGTGTGCAAGATCTTATTGATATAGCTGGCATAGTTAAAGAAATGTCGCGTTTTACATTTTACAAACAAATTTGTAAGGATTATGTTAAAAAAATGGGCGTGGCCTTTCACCGATTTCGCCCGTTTTTACAACAAACAGTTACCTCCATACAAGCAATATTTTCGCCAAATTTCATATCGACAAAGCAGTTATGGCATACAAAGTTTTGTGGAATAATCCACTGTAAAAAAGGCGGGGCCACGCCCACATACGAATTTAAATTTGTCGAATTTCTTATTTCACGCACACTTTAAAAGTGAAATAAAAATAATAATTATAAGCTATTTTACGCAAAATTCTTGCCTATTAAATATGTCTATGATCCTTTTCATAATCTAACATCTAAAAATGGGCTTGGTCTTTAACCGATTGGACCCATTTTTCCCGGGAAATGTCTTGTATTCATGGAAATCTGTGTGCTGAATTTTGTTTCGATGTCTTGAACAGTGTTTGATTTATGATTAATAACATTTCTAAATTTGGCTTAATCAAAAGTGGACGGTGCCACACCCATTTTCAAAAATTTCTTGAAAAATTTATTTTATGCCTTAATCTCAATGTATACACCAAATTTTATCCTTATAGGTGTATTATATACTGAGTAATCACTTTTTCTGTGTTTTCGAAAATATTCTATACATAAAAAGTGGGCGTGGCGATCATCCGATTTCGCCCATTTTAAAGAGCGCTCGGAGATGAGTGCCAAGGTACCACCATAAAAAATTTCATTAAGATATCTAAAAATTTACTCAAGTTATCGTGTTAACAGCCGGACGGACGGACATGGCTTAGTCAATTTATATTTTCCTTCTAAACATTTTGATACCTATAAGCAGCGTTACCACTTTGGTAGAATTCTACCATCTTGGTAGAAAATATCTCAAAAAACCTTTCGTTTGTCAATATGGTTGATGCGTCAAAGTCCTTTTCGAATGCTTCCCATAGTACGAAAATTATTACATATTTTTTCGAACACATTCATCGTATATGTACATATGTCGATGATGGGCGAACATCTCTAACTCAATTCAAAATAACCTTCACTGAAAGAATAAAAAGAAAATCCGAGGTGCAATAAATAGCCCCAGTAAAAAGAAAAAAGAATAGAAATGGATAGGTATGTAATAAAATGTTATATTTTGAACATATATATATAAATTTCTAAATGTAATAATTGCTGTAGATTTGTTGTGCGAAAAGAAATGCCCATAGAATTAAGGACGGAGACCGAAAACAGCAGCGACAGCAGGTTTTTACCAGAGAATTTGTAATTTTTGTAAGTTAGCTAATTATTCTTATTTTTAAGCTCAAGCGAAAAAAAGAAGCCTGTTGCAAAAAGAAAGTTTTGCTCGATGTTTTCGGAAGTTTTCGGATTTTCATCTTATTAAAACTAGAATTAGAAATCAACTAAATATAAGCACTGTAGATGCAATTATGTTAGCGAAAGAACTGATTTACCATAAAACCGATGTCTCCAGATAAATTATTAGACTAACTACACATGCATGGAAGTAATAAAGACTTTTTATTTTTTATGTTTTATTCAGCATCGGTATTATAGCTACGAGTTATTAACTTCTGAGGTGTTGAATTGATAATTTTTGAAACATTAAATTAAAAAGACATTGGATGATTTTATATATACTATACATTAAACTAAATGTTCCTTATTAACAAATAAAGTTCGTTTCTTAAAATTGCTAAAAAAAAAAGTTGGTAGATTTTTTCCAATTTTGGTAGATTTTTTTTTTGATGAATGGTTGTTAAATTTTTTCTTAGTGGCAACCCTGCCTATAAGTGGATATCTATCACGATTCGTTAATGCCGTTACATACTACCGTTAGGCGAATATAGTTAATATACCTTGAGTGCGTAGCGCTATTAGGTGTACAAATTCTTTGCTAACTCTGCTCAAGTTCTTAAATTCAATACAATGTTTACACTTTAAAGTACAAGTTGCGTATATCCTACATGTGGTTCGAACACACATTTCACAAATCACAGTTTCATCGAGATACCACGTTTGTCTCTTTGCATTTGTGCACAATCGCTACCGACAAAGTTCTATTTTGATTTATGATAAATGTTCGCTGATTTATGATAAATGTTCGCTGATTTATCTTCTTTTTGGATTTTCAGTCCGCGCATTTGTATGCGCAGCAATGTCCGCCTCCGCTTTTGAATCAAAAAGTATTCTCTGTGGATGCGTTTATCGCGAAAACCAATCCAATCGACCACAAATCGAAAAGCTGCTGCGCTTAAGATAAATGTTGTTTGCATAGATTGGCTTAGTCTCATATGGAAAAATCTAATAAGACAACGTATGGGAGGAATTCAAACATGAAAACGACGCAAAAAACTTAATGCGCACAAAGGCAAATATTCCAAGTTCTTTCAAGAGCTTCGAAGTGTTTAATGGAGCTAAAGTTTGTATGGGAAAAACTTGTTTGTATCATGTTTTGAAAAGTTGTTATTTGATGATTTATTTGTGCTTAGAAAGCTTGTGTTTTTCTTTTTCAAAAAACATGTTTGAACATATTGGTAATTTTTTTTTATTGCAAGGATATTTGAGCAACGAACGAATGATTTAAAATCACACACTCGCTATCCACGTACAAAATAAAAAAGGAAGCCAGTAATAGATGCATTCAATAGAGAGAGCAGAAGAAAGCAAAGAAACTCCTGAAACGTGAAAGAAAGTTAAATAATTGGGTACATGATAAGATGAGTTTAGATGAAGAGTGAGGGAAGGGAGCTGCGTGAAGTGAAGAGGAGTTAGATTACTGTGGCTTGATGGAGGTGTAGAGACAAGTGACATAGAAAGTAGCAGAGAAGCAGAATGAGCAAGGAGAGGGAAAGCATTTATATACAGCTGTGTTCAATATAGTAGTAGTAAAATTTAAATTATAATCGTTCGACGATAATTAATGACTTTCATTTCAAATATAGCAAATTCTATAAAAGAAACAACAAAAAAAATTTCAAAGTTTGTACAAAGTTCAGGAAAGTTAAATAAACTTAAACAAATATGGAAAGGGCTGTCTTCGACTGTGCCGAAGACTTTATACCTTTCATGAATACGCATCACGGATATACGTGCCCGATCTTTACTCACAATTAGTACAAACTGTGCAAAACTGATCATTTAAAGATACATAACCCGAACGCCATTTATCGAAACTATCGATTGTATGGGAGCTATGTGTTATGTAGTTCCGACCAGGGTGATTTTCTCTACACACATTACATATATAATATTTACCAAAACTGCAAAATTTTTGTTTTCCTAGCTTTTTAATTGCAAAATGTATAACCCGAAACCCATTTATCGAAACTATCGATTGTATGGGAGCTATATGTTATGTTGTTCCGACCAGGGTGATTTTCTCTACACACATTACATATATAATATTTACCAAAACTGCAAAATTTTTGTTTTCCTAGCTTTTTAATTGCAAAATGTATAACCCGAAACCCATTTATCGAAACTATCGATTGTATGGGAGCTATGTGTTATGTAGTTCCGACCAGGGTGATTTTCTCTACACACATTACATATATAATAAGTACTAAACCTGTAAAATTTTACGTTCCTAGCTTTTTAATTGCAACAGTTATAGGCCAAAATCCATTTATCGGAAGAATCGATTGTAAATTGTATGAGAGCTACGCGTTGTATTGGTCCGATCTTGCTGGTTCCGACAAATTATTAATATACATATTACAAAATGGCGACCCCATCATCGAGATATCTCTAAAACTGAGGGACAGACATACGGACAGACGGATATGGCTAAATCGACTCAGCTCATCGCCCTGATTATTTCGGTATACTTATTAGTGGGTCTATCTCTTCTTCCTCTTCTTATTCTTCTCATACTTACAAACATCGGACCAAAATTATAATACCATTTCATGTTTATGAAAGGTATAAAAAATGACCATCAATATACTAAAATTTTTTGGCAGAATTTCTACAACATTGTTGAGTACCCAGTTTTGTAAACCAATTAATTCTAGTACAACAGTTAGTATAAGTATTAGTAATAAGTTAGAACTTGCTCAAATATTTTTCTGAATTTCCAAAATTTTTTTCGTCAAGGGTGTTGAGTGATTTCTTCCAAAGAACACATGAAGACAAAAAAAAATTCTAAAAATTCAGGGGAAATTTTGAGTTACTTCTTTATTGCACATTATTGTGCTAAAATTAAATGAACTATAAAATAGTAAAAAAGTTTAATTAATTTCGCTAAACTTTGTGTAAACTTTAAAATTTATTTTTATCTAGTTTTTGTTATGAAATTCGCTATATTTTAAAGAAAAGTTATTAAAATCACTGCTTCTTCTTAGTTCGTCGAACGATTGTACTACTATTATATTGAACACAGCTGTAAATTTTGATAAAGTGAGTAAGGTAGCGAGACACCTTTTGCTTAAAAAAAGAAAAAAAGAGAGGCAGAAAGGTGGGAGCGCGAAGATGTACAAGCCTGCAAGAACCATGCCCGAAAATTCCATTAAAAAAATGCGGTAAATTACAAAAGGATTTAAGACCGGGGAAAAGACTTTTACTGACAAAAACGGCGACCTGGTAGGCAATGTACAAAGAGTGTTTAGATTATAGAGGGAACACTTATCTTCCCTCCTTAATGAAGAAACCTAGCAAGTACACAGAGAACAATGCGACTCCGCAATCGATGAAGAATTAGCGTTTCCCCGCCCTACTACAATGAAATGCGACTCCAATTAGGTCACGCCCGAACCGGGACCTGAAGATTATGTAAAACATAACACCGACCGATCACTTTATTTAGGAAGCGGTATTAGAGTATTACTTAAGAATCCGTATTTGGGGGTTTTAAAAAGGTGTTCTTTACCGTAGCGAAACGTAAGGATTGTTAGGTTTAAGAACTCCCGTAGATGTAACACATTTCAGCTTTAACCAACGGATGTAAAATAGGCTGTGAAACAATCTCGTTAATCTTTACAACACCGTCACGCTCATAACTATGCCTCACCAGCACTCAATGCTTTTATTTTATTCAGCCAAACCCGGTCCGGGATCTAGGGTCAGCAACGATCACATGAAGTCGACTGAGTCTGTACGGAGGATGGATAATAAATCTGGCGAGGCAGCATATCGTTTTTCTAATTTAGATAGGTAGATCGCGTAACATAGAGAGAAGCCAACCAGTCGATAAGCTGTCTTGGCGTGGATCGCCTTTTAATGTATGAACAGCAAAGGAGGGTTGAGACTTATTAATGGCCACATAACTCAGCATTGGCTTAAGGAATTATATTTGAAAGCGTTGCAGAATACCTACAAAACACAAGCTCTTTAAGCATGCTCAAAATGAATTGAAGGTATTATTCAGACTATTTGGAGTACTTACAGGGCCCACAATACCTCACGGCCCTAATTTGCGTCATTAAGCCGAGTCCCAAGAACCCAACTATGTACTAGCAAGTCGGCTGATAAGATAGTTCGTGATAAAACTCTGGACATACAAATGTTAGTTCAGTTAGTGTTTAGTAGCCATTTAAAGTCAAAACTTCAGTGGGAAACGCACTGAGTCCATACTCAAACTCAAGCGGCCCTCCCTAGGCCCACTGATTGGAATACTAACGGGACACTGTCTCATGGGAATAAATGGTAAATGCATTGTGGTGCCATCGAACGACATCTGTCGCAGCTGCAGGGAGGAAATATAAAGTATTGAACACTTCCTCTGCAGTTGACGCGTACTGGCAAGGAATCGTATAGAGTGCCTAAATAAGTGCTTCTTATCTAGTTTAGCGGCGATAGGTACTGCTAAACTTTAAACATTTTGCACTAAGCGGACAAGATGAACAACTTCCTAAAAGTCTAAAGGAGGAAAGAGATTCAGCTCTTATTTAATGGTATCACAATGGGCCATCGGCTGTGAAGAGAAGCGGCAACCTTAACCATACCCAACCGGAGCAGCAGCTTAATAAATACGGAGTTCAGTGTAGGCTTACGAGCACAAGTGGTTGTGAAAGTTTAGGCCCGTCGAAAAGAAGTAGTCACTCCGTCGATAAAATCCTTGCAGTGTTATTGGACGATCGGAGAGTAAAAGTGTGTGAAATAGCCGATATCATAGACACCTCAACTGAGTGAGTACATCGCATCTTGCATGCACATTTGGACAAGAAAACGATATCCGTGGGATGGGTGCCGCGATTGCCCGCAATCGATCACAAGGAGTTTTTGGCGACGTTTAGTCATAACCCGACCCAAGTCTCTGTCAAAAATTGTTTTACGAACTGCTAACTCAATTATTATATTCTCCAGACTTCGTCCTTCTCCGATTATAATCGGAGAAATAATTATTTATTGTTTTAAAACCTAAGGAAATGGCTATTCCGTAAGAAATGCAGCTAAAATGAAAATGTGCTCACTAAAAAAAACGAATATTTCGGGGGCATTGCAAATTCTATTATTTGGAAGGAACACAAAAATTGAAAAAACTTTAATTTGAGATCAGTCTAAAGGCGGATAATGTTAAAAAATAGAATGCTTTTTTTATTTTTTTTTTTTTTAAATTCCACGAATTTTCAAACTGCTCTCGTATATAATTACGGTAAAAAAGGATTTTCACAATTTTGTGCCATCGAAGTGACTCAACTCCTGTTAAATGATCCAAGCACAGAATTAAAGCCGTATGACTGGGTTAACCCGGACATCTCCCATACTGCTGGCGCTGAAAATTTTTACTCACTTGTTTTTGTTGGCTTGTTGTCATTTCAATTTATGTTTTTCGGTTTACTTTATTTTCGAGATATTTTTGTGCATCCAAATGTAGTAACATTGCCAGATTATACATGCACGTGCACGTTCTGCGGTTAACCGTAGTCACAGCTGTGTGGCAAACAATATTTTTTGTACATTTTGTTGGCATTTTAATACCTTTATATATTTTTTTGATTCGCTCGGTTAAACACGCCAAAAATCAAGTACAGCTCGATACCACAGAATACGGGATTTGTGTGTGGCAGAACTTGGAGTTTCAAGAGGCGCTTTCTTATATATGAAAGGCTGGAAGTAAAAAGTAAACACATTTTTCATCTAACTAAAAGGGAAACTTATAAAATATTCAATAAGAAGAGCTAAGAAAAAATTGTTCAGTAAAAGGTAGATATATCGTTTTTTCAATTAAAATGTAGAAAAGTTTTGCTAAAAATAAACTATATTTCTATATTTTAATAGAAAAAATGATTTGTCTACCTGTTACTAAACAATTTCTTTTAGGCTCTTTTATCGAAAATTTTATAAGTTTCCCTTTTACTTACATAAGAAATAAGTTTACTTTTTGCTAACAGTCTTTTATATAACAGTGAATATTCTCAGAATGGCCCTAAACTGTCTCTCAAATATTGGTCTAAATAAAATATGGATATTTTCCGTCCAATAGCCTAAGTTCAATTTTGCTGCTTCTGAAATGAAATTTTTAAAAGTATCTTGCAAGATTTTTAAGAAACTTTTCCCATCCCCAAAATCTTAAATACAATACTATTTTGATGACTACTGTATACTTTAATTGGACGGATGAAATGCATTTAAATAAAAAAATCATTTTAATTATAATAATAATTTTTGTAGTTGTAGCTAAAGTCTCGTGAAATTCAAAAATTAAAAAAAAATTTTCCTCGAATATAAAAACCTTTCACTTCACATTTAGTCGTAACTAAACTTAAGCATAAAATATTTGGGGACTAATTGAAGCTTCTCTAATAAGACCGACTATAAATGGGCTTTAATAGATATTTTAGCTAGGACCGACTCTAGGCAAAACAAGTAAATTTTATTTAGTTCGCCTTCTGTTAAGCTTTAAACTTTACCTTTACTTGTGCCAGAGAGTTTTCGCCCAGGGTTGAGCTTGAGAGTTATGCCCCAAAAGCCTTAATTTGAACACTCTAAATTTTAGAGATGCAATCTACAGAAATTTCCATCACTATAAGTGGTCTCAATTTCAAGAATAATAATTTTTATGAAAATTATTATTGTTTTTGATGATTGTTGTTGGAGCAAAGCTCGAATTTTTATGTTTGTTTGTTAATTGATATTAGAGGGAAAATTACAACGTTATGCACAGCGATGGTATGGGATGACATGTTTCGAAGTGCCCAGCTTCTCATCAGACCCCTTCTCGGACACTGAGATACGAACCCAAGTGTCTGCACCAAAGCCGCTGTTAGAGTTTTTTTTTTTATTTTTTTTTATAATTTCATTAATTATTAAAAGTATTTTAATTGAATAGAAAAGGAAACTTTTAAAGACAACCGCTTTTCTTATAGATCCATTTCAAAAGCTACTTGACTATTTCAGCAGAAAAATTTGGGCACGCTCTGCTACTTTAAGCTATCAGAACGCTGGTTTTTCTGTCAGCTAAACTCCTATGCTTATTCATTTTTCCATATCTATGAGCAAACCCCCACCGTATGGCAGTCAGTAGTTAATCATGATGGATTTTTGTTGATGTGCCTCTACCTCCAAGGAGATTAAAACCGAGCTTCCCTATGACTTTGTGGTGTGCTGCTTTTAATTTTTTCTACAAATTGGCGGCCAGATGAATATTTGCTAAGAAGCCTTCCATGGCAAAAATATACACAGAGAGTTTGCCAAACCACTGGCGAGGTGCTACCCAGTTTTGAAAACAACTTTTTCAAACCAATTTTGATCGTACCTGTCCTAGGACTCGAACCGTAGACTTTGGGTGTGTCAGCCCAGCAACACTAACGCAACACCAGAGCGGCCGCTAATAAAATCTTTTAATATTCCCAATCGCTTTGCTAGTTTTGTATATGTATAAAGTTCCATATCTTTTTTCTGAAAAATAAATTTATAGATTAAACAAAAAAATAAATAAATATTTTCACCGGGAATGAGCTGTCCTGGAACGATTTGTTTGTTATTCTTTTGACCGGCAGAAAAAGAATTTGGCAACCACCAAAATAGGCGGCATCGTCACATAAACGCGAAAAGGGCACTTGTTTTGTAAATATTCATGTGAAAGCAAAGTCTGCTATGAATATGCAAAAATCCCGAAATCAAAATATTTCACATACGACAGCCGTATTCCGAGGTAGCGTTGTGTTCTTCGTATGCTTCGCACGTGTACGCGATATGTTTTACGTTAGCTGGTTAGGGAAAATTGAATTTCTGTCAAAATAAATATATAAAGGTATTTCATAAATCAATGGAGCTTGCTTAAGGAGCCGAAGAATTCCCTCTAGGGAAAATATCTAATTCTGAACTGTTGCATTACTAGTTTGTCCTCTATTTGGCATGCAATGGAGGAGCGTATTTTACATGGCGTTGGCATTGAGTTTTCTGCAGTCAGAAGTAGTTAAATACTTCACAGCAATGAGTAAAAATTTGTGAAGTAAGACACCTAACATTTTTTTGAAAGTAATTTATTTTATTGAAATTGGATGGTATGGCTCACAATGATTAAACAAAAATACGTATTTCACAGTTTTTCGAAATTCGAATCATTTTCTAAGTTATACGTATAAACACATTTTCGAAGTTTCAAAGTTTTTGTTTAATTTCTCGTGATTGACCGTTCCGATTTTGCTCATTTTTGAAGTGAATACACAAGATGGTATCTTCCACTGAACTGCATCTCTTTTTTGGCATATTTATATTTTTGCTTTAGGATAATGTTGGAATGGAAGGTTAGTTATTAATTTTTATAAAGTTGGAGGTTCCTGTATATAGTGGACTGGCCAATCGCGAGAAATGGATCTTCGAAAATAAGTTTATAACTATAAATTTTAAAATAATACGAATTTCCAAAAACTGGTACCAAAATATTTTTATGTTGTTGTTGTGATAAAAAACAAGTTTCAGAAAGAAAGTCGAACTTCGAAAAAAGTGGTCCGTTCACAAATTTGCTCTGCTAATGGATTCTAATACAAACAATCCCAAGAATACATGCTAACGAGCTAGCGCGGTCCCACTCTTAATTGCGATGGAAAGGATTGAGATATTTCGATAAAGGTAATTACTTTGCGTCCAGCACAAGTTGCTATTTAAAACGGGATGTAACCACGCCACCTTTTTCGATATCGAATATTTCGAAAAACGTATAAAATTATTTAATTCATTAACAGAAGCAGCTAGAATGGTAAAATTTTTAGCGATACTGACTCGATTGACCATGATATTAAGGACTTTTGCCCAAATTTCGAAAACAGGGCGTGGCACAGCCCACTTAGGAGCCATGAAACTTTCGAATTCGACCTTTAATAACTTCAGAAAAGTTTGCACTGGAATGAATCCTGTACCAGGCATACTTTTGTTGCGAAAGGTGAACCCTCTGAAAATAATTTCAATCGCTTTTCGACCGCGCCCGCTTCCCCATGAAAGATAACTTAAAAATATGTAGAAAGACTGAACATATGATATCTCATTGACTGACGCAGACAGAATTTTTAAATTTGGTACCTATACGAGTATATGATTTTTCTAGAATTGCGAAAACTTAGCGTGGCCCCGTAAATCTATGCTTCCAGAAAATTTCCAATTCGACTGTTAATAATTGCAGAACCGTTAACGATAGATTAACGTATCTTGGTATAGTTTTGTCTGTTTTTGAACGACAAAAATAATCTCCAATGGTTTTGGGGAGTATTGTCGGAAGTGACAGTCGTTTGCCAGGTATGAAACCGGTACGCTTCAGTACTCCCTTGCGGTACTGCCGGACTGTCGAGATAGCAATCTGGTATGACCAGTGCAACTTCGGTATGCCTACCTCGGGCATATTCTAAATCCCTAACCCCGCTTTCACAAAGCGGTTCCAGCCGAGCTTAGAGTGGCAGCCTGCAGGTTGCAATGCTATTAATAAAGCGTAATGAAAAAGAGACGAATTCCCTGCAGGGAACTTACAGCATTTTAGGATAGAACTCACACATACACACTTTTAATACTAATATAACCGATCCAGACAATGACGGCGCAATGCTTTGCATCGGAATCATAAATCAAATATCGGAATCATAAATCAAATATCGAATTTGATTTTTCTGCCGTGTTTTTCTTCAACAATTATGTTAATTTTAGACGCATTTGAAAAAAAATAAATAAAAATTTCCGTACATGTGAGTATATCAAAATCGCTCTCTGACTTTATTCTATATAACGTATTTGTAACAAAAAGTTTACGACCCGCATTTGGTTTCACATAACCATATTGACAAAGCAACATTTAATAATATTATTTGCATAAATGAGTGTCAATCATCTGTCGGACTTGTTGATTGCATCAATTTGGCATGGAAATAAAAATATAAAATCGATTTAAATGAAACATTTTATTTTCTTCTTTCATAGCCAAATACACATCTCTCATTGTAATGCTGACTGTATGTACTATCAAGAATTTATTAGATAAGGATGAAGTCGATATAGTATCTCAGCATGATGGCTGATAATGTAACTCGAATTAGCTCATGCCGCTTAAATTATATTTGTATTATAATCAGCTGCGGTTTTTTCAATCCAATGCATTTGGTTTTCGACTGAATCCCAAAGGCGACAAGCTGATTGGACCTTGTCATTGCAGCTTTAGACCTGGGGTCATATGAACTATATAAGACCATAAGGGGAACATAGTTTTCCTCAACCATCAATAAAGCGACGTCGTCTATGTTCTGGATATTATAGTGGTTATTGTGTTCGTTTTCAATGTTCTTATCTGCATAGAAAACAACCCGATACTTACTCGAAGCGGAAGGTATACACTTTATAAATATCACAAAGCTTCCCATAGAATTTTACTTCCGTGAATAGTTTCTTAAATTTATTTAAAGAAGCCTTAAAAATTGCGGATTTAAAAATAATTTATTTTCTCTAGACCCATCCATTATTTTTAAACGCAAAAAATTGGTTCACTCTATGCCCACTCAAGTCTTCTTATAAAAGCGAATGTTGTGTAGGAAGAATTCAAAGAATTTTATTTTAAGAGCACCACAAGCCATATTTGTTCGATAGATATCTAAATAAGTACAATGTAGGTAAGTTAAATAGAAAAGCGAATAGTGCGGGTGCTTTCTAATATGAAAATCTATATTTGGCCTACAGTTTGTATAATACATAACTAGTATGGGACCACAGTGGGCGTTGTTATTTTATTTTATTTTATATTTTCATTATTTTTTTTTTTTTCTTATTTTACTCAATATATTTAAATTTGTTTTAATTTTATTTAAATTTATGTTATTTCATTTAATTTTTTTTAATTTTATTTAAATTTACTTAATTTAATTTAATTTTATTTTATGTTATTTAATTTAATTTTATTGTATTTAATTTTATTTATTTTTATTTTATTAAATTAAATTTTATTTTCATTCATTTATTTTATTTTATAATTTTCATTTTTGGCGACGTTTGAAATTTTTAATAATTTAGTTTGCCAGCTTGAGGTCCGATGTTTTCCATACAAAATTAAAAACACAAATATATCTCGGTTATACACGATAACCGTCTTCAAGGTTAAATTGTTTAACAGTCCTCCCTGTTCTTTGTGTATAACCGATATATATTCGTATACAACTAAAAACACCGCGTTTCTTAAATTTATTTTAATATTTATTTTTATTTTATTTTGTTTCATTTTATTCTATTTTATTTTATTTTATTTGGTTTTATTTTATTTTATTTTATTTCATTTTTATTTTAGTTGTTGGTTTTATGGTCTGTTCATTTTTACATATTTTTGTAAGCTCAACGAACTCAAGACCAGTTGATAATAATTCTTGGTTAATTATTATTATTTTTGATTAGAGAAAAAATTGAAAGCAACAAACATATACAGGCTATAGTTATAGTACTATTTCGAAAACAGCCACGATTTCTCGTCAGACTAATTGGTATAGTTTTGCTATTTTCAGAGGATGTTGTGGAGAATCGAACCCACTCCCTCTGATTGCAACCGCAGCTGCCTAACCCATAGGCTATGCTGCGTGTAGTTTTGCAGGCTGCTTAATTCAAGTTTTCCTCTAATTGTTGTTTGTTATCTTGCCAACGGTATACACAATATTTTATTTTTATTTTATTTTATTTGGTTTTATTTTATTTTATTTAATTTCATTTTCTTTTATTTTATTTTATTTTGTTTTATTTAATTTTTATAAGATTTTATTTAATTTAATTTTATTTTATTTTATTTTATTTTATTTCATTTTCTTTTATTTTATTATATTTCATTTTATCTCATTTTATTTTACTTTATTTTGTTTTATTTTATTTAATTTTATTTTATTGGATTTTAATTTATTATATTTTATTTTATTTTATTTTACTTAATTTAATAAATTTTTTTTTTTTATGTTATTTTATCTAATTTTTTAATTTTATATTATTCAATTTTATTTTATTTGCTCTTTTTCTGTTTTATTTTCATTTAAATTTTTAATTAAATTTTATTTTTATTTATTTTATTTTATTTAAATTAATTTATTTTATTTCATTTTGTTTTATTTTATTTCATTTCATTTCATTTCATTTCATTTCATTTTATTTTATTTTATTTTATTTTATTTTTTTTTATTTTATTTTATTTTATTTTATTTTTTTTATTTTCTTGTTTTTATTTTATTTCATTTTATTTTATTTTATTTTATGTTGTTTTATTTTATTTTATATTATTTTATTTTATTTTTTATTTTGTTTTTTATTTTATTTTATTTTATTTTATTTTATTTTATTTTATTTTATTCTTTCAAGTAAACTAAATTTTTGTATACGAATTTTTGCATTCTAATTTCTGACCCTTTGTGACTTTGATATATATATTTATGAAGATTAATGTTCAAGTACATATTTTCATAAATAAAAACACGAGTACCACATGTACAGTCCGTTGGACGTAGATATTTACATAAACATTCATGTCTTTTTTTTAAATATATATTTTAAGAATATTGTTAATTGAAAAGTCAAAAATGTGAACATTCAAAAATCACTTAGTATTTGATATTTGTCAATATCAGTCGAGGTATATTTGGCGTTTGCAAGTTTTTTTTTCTCTTCGTATGTATGTGAGCGTTTTTGTTTAATACATTTTTTAATTTATCTTGCCTGCCGAAATTTTTTGCTCGTTTTCAACAAAATCCATTTAAATGGCATTTCAGTTTTTTTTCTTTGATGGTTTTTTGCTCGATGAGTGACTTCGTGCTGTTATGTTGCATTGAATATTTTCATTATCATCTAGTTCCTCTTCTATTAGCCTTTTTGTCCTCTTCTTAAATATGAGTTTCAGTTTTAAAATTGAGTCCGGTTTGTTGTCACAGTACTTTCCATGTAAAAAAAAAAATAATTGGTGATATATCGTAACGTGAAACTACAATACATCTGGCAATACGCTTTTTCATTGACGTTTTACTTTACCCGTTTTTCGCAATCTGCCGCCTATTTGCGACGTCACTTCGTTTTTGCCTCCAACACGATAGCACATTTAATTCCGCTACAATTATTTCATTTAACATATTAATATTATTCTAAATTGTAAACCATTAAAATTATATAAAATAAAGTAATATCGTGAAGTTACAACAATTGGACTTTACAATTTCAATCTGCAATACTAAAAGACTTTCATGGTTTTAAATTTATTAGAAGGAAAAAGTACTCACCGAGACGGTCTAATGTAAGTTTGTGAAGCAAAATGCTGTGCTTGCATGTGTGTTATTCGAAGCCCATGTATTGGAGGTCTCGGCCGTTGCCTTTTTTGAATGCAAATTTTTCGTTCTTTTCTGTTTTCCGTAGTTTTTTTTTCTATCTGTCAATATAGCATCAATTTCATCAAATAGCTTTATTTTTGTTAAATATCCACCATGGGGTGCATATTTTCTTGCGCAAGCAACAGGTAATAATTTAATATTTTGAAAAAGATGAACAAAGAAAAAATAAAAAATCACAATTTTGAAATATGTTGGCCTCTATAGTCTTTCGTAAATCAAATAAGTAAAATAATTTAAGAAAAATAAACTAAAAAGTATGTGGTGGTAGTGTGCTGGACTATCACGCCGAATTTCGCAGGTTCAAGTACTTCCGAGTGTATTTCTGCTTTGAGAAAGCTTCTCATCAAAATTAGAGTGCAAAGTAGAGGAGAAAAAATTTGACGCTATAGGGAAGGGGAGAGGAAGAAGAACACTGCGTGAAAATTAGGGGTAGAAGAGAGGTGAGCACTTGCCTTAACTGTCCACCTAGAACTTGCCCGTGGTTGTCACGCTATGGATAGGTATATTACTTAAGAAGTTCTTTTACTGCATTGGAGGAGATTGATGATTACATAAAGAAAACTAGAGTGTAGAGCCGTACACGTGATAGAAGCTAACTTTTGAATTTTTTGCGATAGCTTGGGGATTATTTCGGGACTGCTTTTGAGATAATTTTGAGTATTTGCGGGATTTCGTTTGGAATCATTTTCGAACTTTTGCAGAATAATTTCGGTATTATTTGCTGGACCATTTCAGGATGTTTTTGGAAAATTTCGGGATTTTTCGTGAGCATCCCGAAATAGCAAAAGATCCGAAACGATAACGCAAAATTTCCAAGAACAAATGGTCCCGAAACGATGCTGAAATGAAAGCCATCCCGAAATGATTTTGAAAAGTTCCTGAAATGATCCCCACATGATCCTAAACTTATGCGAAAAGGATCCCGCAATTATATTTAATTCTGCTTAGTTAGCTGTTTCCTAAATTCTACTACTATAATCTGCTACAATTCTTTATTTTCGTTGCATCAATAAAAAGTGTCGAATTATTTAAGAAAACTTTCAATTTCACTCGTAGTAAAACTTTTCTTCGCCGCCTAAGAAGTTAACTTCAAAAAAAATTTTTAAATTTTAAACTATTTTTAAAACTTATAAATTAGACTTAATTATAGTATAAATTGATGGGCCATTAACAAAATTATATGTGTTTTTATTAAAATTATATCAAAATTTGTAAATATTTGTTGAACTTTGTTTTTGCTCAAAATGTTTAGAATACAAACTTATGCGATTCTTAAACTAATATTCTATGAGAAAAATATTGATGGTAAATAAATGATGAGTTTCATGCACATAAAATTTCTACAAGATCTCAAAGCATGCTCAAGTTATAGTGTTTACAGACAGGCGGACGCTTTTATTAATTTTTTTCCACTTGAGCACTTTGCTATATATAATTTAGGTAAATAAAATTAATATACACTGTGAGCTATATTCAACTGATTATAAAAATTTCTAATTTATTAGTGAACATTTCAGGCAAATAAAGAAACGCAAACAAATTTGTATATGCTCAGCAAAAAGGTAGGAAATATCTAGCATAAAGTTAATAAAATGTTAAAGTAAACATTTCTATTTCACTGTATTTATTTACATATGCTGTTAAAAATCTGTTAAGCCGCTGTTAAAATAATGCAAACGTGCTTAAAAGTCACTCAAATGCTACTGTAACTTGAGTTAACGCAAAGCAGTTCCACATCACATTCCATTTTCATTGCTTACACAAGCTAGCCTTTTAAAAAAATTGCATGCGATAAAAATATGTCAACGCTATTAGAACAGAGCAAAAAGAGTAGTTAGTAACGGAGAGTTTATGGGACACAAACTACGGAGTAACGCTGAATGAGCGGTGAGAGCAATAAAAAGAAATGCAAAGCACACATTCATGCAGCTAACAGCGACCAAGCAAAAACACATAAATAATACAGATTGCCCATATCAAGGTAGACTATGAAGTCTGCAGGGATTTACAGCAACAGCACGATGTCATGGTCATGATAAATCATGCTATTTGACAGTTAAATGTTAGCAAATATTTAGGTGTTAAGGGTGGTGAGCATAGGTGGCGTATGACATTGATTTGCTGCAGTCATGTTGTTTGTATGTATGTATGCTTGTGAGTGTTTGCAGGTGCGCTAAATACCCACTGCCTTAGAGAATTGCTCATAAACTACAAATAATTAAAGAAATGTTGATAAGATGCTTACGATTTGCTGGAAATTTTGGCCGGCCTTTAAAGCTGATAACAGCAAGCAGCAGCTGTGCTGATATAATTAGAACATTTGTGTGTACACGACGCGATAACAGAGAGCGAACATAAAAAGTAATGAGAGAGAGAGAGAGAGCAAGTGAAATGTTGACATTAATATACTCAACATTAGAACAACACTTTCTTTTTGCACGACCGATAACGGCATAAACGAGCCATACTAAAGGTTTGACGAAGGTAATTTTTGCTTGTCACTACTCCAGCTATGCGCGCGCCCGTTGCCGTTAGATTTTCAGCTGTTCTGTTGGTTGCCTACAAATCGTGGCGGCAGCGTCAGCACAGCATTAGGTTCCAGTCGAATATGTTATGTGTGCGCGCGAGTACAAACAGAATTGAAAAGCGGACAAAAAGCGCGTTTTTAAATTTGTGTTTGTCGCATCAAATAGGCGTTACGATTTAAATTATTCAAATAAAAAGTTCTATGAAACGTAAAGTAGTTGATGATGTGAATAATTTGAAGTGTGATTAACGACAACTAATTGGTATAAACTAAACAAAGCTCCTGTATAGAGTTTGCTGGAAAAAAGTGCTGTGTGCGTATTGAAGTGTGTTGACGGAAATTGGTTAATAAAAAAAAAAAAAATTATAAAAAAAAATAACTACAAATTAGTGAAAATAAAAACAAAGTTTCATGCAAAAAATTTAGAATATAAAATAAATTAGTGGTAAAAAGCTCACAGCAAATTCTGCCGTATACAAATTGTAGTCAATTATGTTGTGTGCGAAAATAAATGATCTTTTGATGCAATGAAATTTGCTGTTAAGGATTGAAAAAATAAAAAGAAAAAATTTATAAAATTAAATAATAAATAGTAAAAAGAATAATAGCAAAGCGCGAAATTGCTATTTATTAATTCTAATTCACTTAAGAAAATTGCTTATACGCCGTGTGCGCTGACGCGCTCAAACTGAAGTGGCTTAACGAGTGCTGCATACACACACACATACACACAAGTAAGGCTTACAATTTGCAACATTGCAACAGTGTCGTCATCGTCAACTCAGCTGCAGCAACAGCAGCCGCTGCTCAAATGTGCGTTTGTGCAGATTAGCTTAATGTGATTAGAGCGCCAGCGGAGACAGGTGGAGAGAATTTAATGTGTTTGAAATTGCTTTGATTAAACGGAAAACGTGGAAAAAAAGGAAAAGAGTTATGAAGCAATAAAAGAAAATATTGCTGTTGTATATGTGCACATTGAGTGCATAAGCAATTGTTATGAATAGATAGTAAGCAGAAAAGTATGCAAGCGATTAAAAATCACAGTAAATGAATTGAAAAATTCCAGTAAATAAATAAAAAAAATAAAAAATTCAATAATCTGCATAAAAAATGAAGAGAAATGATATTGAAAATAAATATATAAACAAACATTAAATATATTAAGTATAAACGGCCTCTTCGTACTGCTGCAAAGCTGGAGATTTCTGCATTTGCTAGTGAAAGAGAATTAAGTGTGCAAAGTTCAGAAACACCAAAACTTACTAAAAAACAAAAACTGGTAACTCCATTATTTTTTTAATGCATTTTTAAAGCTTTGAAGGTTGAGTCTAGTTTTCTTACAATTCAGTTTATTTGTTTTACCGAAAACTTTTGCAGATTTAAATTAATTATTAAATAGCTAAGAACATACAAGTATAATTAAATAGAAAATAATATTATTAATATTTTTTTTAAAATAACAAATATCAAATAATATAGAAAATGAAAAGAAATTATAAAAATCATTAGACCTGTGAGTGCTGTTTACAGACAGCGGAAATCTAAAAACGAACTTTATGATATTTTCATAGAAGGCCCAAGTGATCCTACACGGCTAAAAATTTTAGCCTAAATTTTAAAATTTTCTAAGCTACATATATGTATTTCCAAACAAAATTTGGTTTAGAATCTAAATTGTACGAGAAAATAAGAGTGAAGGAAAGAGTTTAAATTTTTAACTAGAAATGTCTTAACCATTAAAAAACTTTTGTATCAGTGGAGAATTCCAACATATTCTCCAAGCATCAGAGTCGTCTACTCTAGCCACTGAGCTACGCCGCACACAAAATTGTAATGAGAAAAATTCATTGATTTGAAAAAACCTTCAGAAATAAATGAAAAGAAAATTAAAAAATGTTGGACTTTTTTTCAGCTAAGTTCTTAATCTAAACCGTTATAAACTGAAAATCGGTGCAGGTAATTGAAAAGTTTGAAATTTATTACAAAAATATTTAAAAAATTGCCTCACCTCACAATGGTTTAAAATTTCAGCTTAAATTTTCAGCCGTGTATATGACGGATGGACAAAATATAGGTTTAAAAAAGTATTCGGTGGAACGCCTCCGAAAAAATTAAGTTCAAATTCGTTACAATACGCCATCTATTTAGTTTATTTGACATTTGGATGTATATGTTAAAGTTTTTTAATTCGTATACAAATTTGGAAGTACGGGTGCTGACAAGCCCAATACTAGGTTGAATGCTAGACTTGCTCAACTACATATATGTACCTGCTATTAACACATGAAGGGGAGAGGGATATAATGTAGTAGAAGGAACGTGAGAACGGGAGGGAAAGGAAGACAAATATTAATAAAATTAAGATGAGGAATGGACAGTTAGGGAGCTACAATATGACAATAGGAAACGGAAAACGGCGGAGTAAGATTAAAAATAAGAGGAATATGGAGATAGAGTAAGGGAAACGAATATGAATCGGTATATAATAGGAAAATGAATGGAAATTAAAAGAAATATCAATCTGAATAAAAGTATTAAAAGGAACAAGAATAATAATAGGAGTATATTAAGAATATTAATATGGTGGGAGAAATGAACTGAAGAGAGTGGGAATGGAATAGGAATACGGATAAGAGTATATAAAGAAACTGAGAATAGGAAAAGAAATATTAAAAAAACAAATAAGGGAACAGGAACAGAATGTGACTAAAAAAAAGAATAGATTGGAGAAAGAAGCTGAGAAAAGAAACAAGAATAATAATATACATCTAAATACAAACAGAGTTGGCAGAGGAATAACAAGAATAATTAGGAGATTCTTTATCGAAGAGGAAGTGGCGAGAGAACCACAAACTTCAAATATTGGATAGTCCGTTTTCGGTTATCACATACCCTGCTAAGTCTATAGTAAAAAAGTAAATAGAACTCATTCGTTAATTTATTAGCGCTTAACTTCATAGTCGATTCGGTCGTTCTGTCAAATCACACCAGCCTACCCAAAGGAAGTTAAATGAACTGTGTTTTTTTTATCTAAGTTGTTGCTGTTGTTGTTGTTAACAGTGGTTATCTTAGTCGGAGACTTCGCTTACTCTACTACCTACCTCGTACATTGAGAGGAAAGATGTATGAGCTGGAGCGCCATTCTTCAATCGCATAACATCCTGCGAACCACTTTCAAATTCGTGGACTATTTTTATTTCTGCATAGATATTATACAACTTGACTTTTAATATTGCGGAGAACTTTTCTCTCAAATATACCAAGGGTCACACCATCTTCTTTCGACACTGCCCATTATTCCGAGTCATACAACAGGACAGGCACAATGAGAAACTTATAAAGCGCAATTTTTGTTAGTCGCGAGAGCATCTTGATTGCATACTTAAGCCAAAGTAGCACATGTTGATAAGAGCGGCTCTCTATTGCGTTGCTCGGTAACCATTATTTGCGGTAATAGTTCTAAGTGGCCAGGTGCCTTACAGTTTCATTCACCTCATGATCCACTTTCTTCGCTGCTTTATTAAGGACAGAAAAAAAGAACTCACGGAGCGCTTGTTAAAGCCAATTATATTTATATCACCCGTACCTGTGCTATATACCTATGCTGCTTCTCCAGTATGAAGTTATGACAGGGTTTGTCGCATCGCCCGTGTTCTCGTTTGGTTCCAAATGCCTTCGAGAAGTCCTGCTCAAACCGAACGAAGCTACCAGTATTGTTCAAAGTACTTGGCATATAATCATTGTAGGGAAGTCAAATTCGGAAATGCTCGATGATAGACTTTGAAGGCGAAATGATGCAGTTCAATCAGCTTGTATACAATGAGCTTAAGTGTTTAGCATAATGCGCTAAACAGAACCTTATATGCGCTGTTAAGCAGATTACTCGGTAGTTGGTGCAATTTGAAGGATGCCTTTTCTTGTGGATTTGGCAGAACACACTTTAGTTATAATCACGAGGCGTAAGCTCGTCTAACCATATTCGACATAAGATTTCATTCACGTTTTTGAAAAAAATTTACCTCCGTGTTTTAACAGATTGAAAGGTAGTCCGTAACTTTCAGTATCTTTAGTATTTTTGAGCGTGGGTGATGGAGAACGTTTTCTTCATTGTCTGGGATTGGGGTATTGGTTCATCACGGCCGTTAACAATTCGTCATTATTGTATCGGGGAAAACTATAGCTCAAGTACAAGCTAATTTAGTTCTTATTCCCAGAATAAATTCTGGATTATTTTCAATTAATTTTCCGCTGAATACAGCTTGGGTTACATCGAATTATCAATAGGCCAAATAATATTAGTGATATGTACATCGAGATAGTTATTAAGATATTGGCGGTTTTTTAATCGCCATTTCGTTGTTAAATAAAAATTCTTCTGCTTACCTAAAAAATGTTTACTGAAAGCGGTCTTACAAGCGACAAGTTCACATTCGATTTTCAAAGGAAATTTAAAACTTCAAAAAACAATTTTCATTTTGTCTTTTTATTCATAAGTCACTAAGTGCTGAAGAAAAAAAATCATGTTAATAATATATTTTTTCCAACAAAGCATTTTAAATAGCAAACATACTTTAAAAATAAAAATAAAGTGTATTAAAAAAAATTTGAAAACCTCAACAAAAAACAAAAAAACACCAAAAAAGTTATAAATAAAAAATCAAAAAAACGCAGTTCTTCATCGAAGTGCTTCATTTGAATTGCAAATATTTTTACAGCCCCTTTTTTGGTGCTGAAATTGTGTGCTTTTGCTGCAGTGATGGCTTTCACACTATTTTGGCCACATCAAAAAGTATTTTAATAAGTCTGCTGACTGTGCATAATTTTGATGGTTATATGGAGGGTGTGATTTTGCGTATTTTAAGTGAAATTTTGGATTAGCACAGCAAGTTTCACTAACAAGCAAATAGACACAGCAAGCAGCAAGTGCATAAGCAAGGGTTTCCCAGCAACAAATTCAGATCTTTGTGTTGGTAAGTTTAAAATGTTTTATAATTTCTATAAATTCTATGTTTATACAAGTTTTTGGTAGAATGAAAGTGAAAGATTTTTTCAATATCATAGCTTACTATAAAAAGTCGCTCGTGCAGTTGCGAACTTTTGATCTGTGATAGTGAAATAAAATATTTGGTTCGCTGAGCTAATTAAATTTAAGGGTTTAATGAAATTTAAGGATATTTTGCTCATACTGCAAGATGAAAAGTTATACATTTTTTTGTATTTTCTCTGAAGAAAACTTATGCCCACTGCCTAATTTCGATTACTCATCTTAACTATCTATGCAAGTACCAAAAATTTATTAGCTTACATTGTTTGTTTTGCAAAAATTCAACTGTATAAATTTGCATAATTCGGTGATAGAAAAATTTATGAATATCATCGTAAAACCAGGCACTGGTACAACAATAATTACCGTAGTAAACTTTGCTGTAAATGCGCCTTATTTTTCGCAGATCTGTTAAATTTGATTAGTAATAAGTAATCAATTAATTAGACGGTTTTTTTAATTTTTAATGGTTATGTTAATTGTTTTTCAAGAAAAGGCAATTATTAATTGATTACGATTAGAAAAAAAAATTTAAGAAAAAATCAATAAAATAATCAAAAGTAATCCAAACAACCTTTGTTGATTATTTTTGGTTCTTAATGCTTTTTTTTAATAATCTTAAAAAATTATATTTTTGGATTATTTTTTTAAGTAATTGAAAAATAATCATTAAAAATTGAAAGTAATTGGTAATCAATCATTAAATTGATTCTTAAGAAAGTAATTAATCAAACCGGTAATCATTACCAATAGTAATCATTATTTAACAGGTCTGATTTTTAGACACAAAAAAAAAAAAATCAAGAAAAAATATACAAAATAATGTCGGCTCGGTTAAAGATTATAACATTCTTTCAACCGCAGGTGGGAAGCCCGTTGTACGAGTATGAGCCGCAATATACTTTTGTCTTTTTTTTATTCGATGAGCTGAAGCTACCAAAAATCATTCAAATTTTGAATTTTTCATATTAAAATGCCATAATATGACATCCCCAGTTGTACCACAAGATAAAAGACTGTAAAGCAGATGTCTTGAGACGTAGACCAGTAAGATAATTAAATAAGTCAGGGTTTTAAGTTCTTTCAAGGCCAATATTTGTTCTTCATGAAGAAAAAAAAAGTATTGTCGAGCAAAAATAGAAGGAAGCTTAAGACTTTTCGACAGAAAATGATTGTTGAAGAGTTGCTACTATCTGGATAGCTTTCATCCGCGTGCACCAGATTTTAGCTATAATTTAAATACAGTGTTGAACAAAATAGTTGAATAAAGCCATTACACAAAATGGCATTTTCTCTTTTTAAGTTTGAATTTTTGGTATATATTTTACTTTTTCCTATAATTCCTAAAAAAAATTTTTATTTATGCAGCGCTAAAAATAACAAAATATTTTCTTTTTAATAGCAGCAAAATATTTTTCACAAAAAAACAAGAAATAGAGTAATGTGCCAATATATGCCTCTTCCTGTGGTATAAATTAAAATTCAATCAGTTGATTTGAATCAAGTTTTATAGAACTAGTTCGGGAACTTTGTTGGACAAAAACGGGCTTTGTCCTGGCCTACTTGGTTTGTCCGAGTCCATGTAGGAATCTTTGTGGTTTCACTTGGGGATAGCTTCAGGGCCATTTCTTCAACATTCCGAACCGGTTTTACGATCATTTCAGGACTGTTTGCATGCCTATTTAGGAATATTTTTAAGGACTTTCCTTGTACTATTTTTGGTCTGTTTTCAGGAACAAAAAAATACTCATTTGAAAAATCCCCAAATGGTCCTGAGAACTACAATGAACGCGTTCCCAAAAAGTTTTCGGAAATGTCCCTGAAAAGATTCTGAAACTACGCCAAAAAGATACTTAAATGAACCCGAATAAAGCTAAGTAGTTTTAATAAAAATCCTGTTTTGTCCACTCGCGCACTAGCCCTATAAAACATGAGTTTAATCACCTCAGTGAACCTCTATTATATCGCAATAACCCAACAAATTTTTAAAAGCATGGGTATAATTTCGTAGGAGCTCGACGTAAATTCTTTTTAATTAATTCTTTTTTAATAATAATTAAAGTTTTATTCGTTATTATAAATTTTGGATAACTAACTTTAATTTAAATTTATTTGAATAATGAATAAATAATTAATTTTAATTTCCTTTTTGAAACAACTATTCAACTTTCAAAGCGCTCCCCTATAATATTAAAAAAAAAAAAAATACTGGGTCTTATTACCTGCTTCCGCAAATTTATAGAAAATGTACGAATAATTGGTACTTAAACGCGGATTATCGAAAGTTGAGGTAAGTGAGAGGTACGTTACAACTTTCACAAAACAACCTAGGCTGTGTACTTAAGCGACCAAGGTCAGTAAGTGCAGTACAACACTTTTAAATTCGCATCCATGTGGTCCTCACAAAGCATGCCTAGGAGCAACCTTTCTCTGGCTACAGTTTTTTTTAAACATCTCACTATCTCAATATAACTCAAATACCTAATAATGCAAGTTACTCTTTTCCTTATGAAATCAATTTTCAATACGCTATAGTCGCTTAAGGTTTCTGACTAATGCATCAAATAGATTAATTTTAAAATTTAATCCCATTTCCACTAACAGAATTAGCGTAGTTCAAGCAAAGTGATTCCTTTGTTGTGAACCTCTGTGCCAGCAAAATGAAATTCATAGTTTTTTATTTTAATATCAACTGATGTTTGCAGGTGACGGTCACTGATTGTGTCATGTGTATGTAGGTTGGACTATGTGTCTATGTGTGGGTATTGAATATGCCACTGCAATCAAATGCACTAGTTGCAATCTACCGCCCAACTAGTGTAAATGACAAGCCAGCTGGTCAGCCAACGGCATTTTTTAACGCAAGGAGCCGGTATTTTTAACATGACTATTTTCCACGAGTTGTCGACTGTCAGATTTCAGTCTCATCCCCGTTGAAATCAGTTGCACGCATGCAATAAGCATGCATGCCGTATGAATGAAAAAGTATGTAAAATGTGTAGCTTTCAAAATGAAAACATGTTTATTCACAAAGTAAGTATGCATGCTGGATGAGTTCTTCGTATGTATGAAAAAGGCATGCTGTATCAATGATAAGTTATTGATTTTGAAAACTATATACCTTACTGAGTGGAGTATTCTTACACTTTTCTTTGTATTTTTGAAAAAATATATTTACATTATTGAAATAAAAATAAAATATATAACAATATATTGCATAATTGAGATTTCCTGGACCTTGATCGTTGGCACAATTTTAATCCATCTACCTTAGGCATATATGGCGTGGGAATAGGGAACATTATTTATTTATCATAATAACCAATAACGTATAAATAGTGTTTATGTCCAAGTGCTTTTGTATGCGTTCAGAATTCATACATATACATCCATACAGCAGTAGTACAAAAGAAGGGACAGAGTATGCATGCTCCCTGAGAAACAACACTTGTAAAATAGAAATGAAAGAGCATTTATACTGGCATGCATACAGAGTTCCAATTCATGCCTGAAATATTGATGCCGCATGAATATGCTTACAACTGGGATACTAGTTCCAAATAAACCAAAATTATTATTTTTGTTAAAACTTATTCAATTTCTAAACTAATTTTCAGTCTACTCCCAATAAAAAAATAATTGAAATTTTATTAGAAAAATTATTATAAAAAATTGGTTTGGGGCTAAGCCAATACTGGATATTGCATTATTCACCAAAAGTTTAAAATTTTATTGCTTAAAGTTTGAAATCATTTAAACAAATGCTGGTTGTAAACTAGTTATTTTTCTGACTAGTTTGGCGTTTTACTTCAAAGCCATACATATTAAAATGTGACGAAGGAGTCAACTCAGCGTGATCTATTGTAAGCTAATTGCTTTTCCAATACCATGTATGGAACTGGCGTGGCTGTAATATGAAGCTCTCACTTGCCTCAATTACTAATTAATCAAGCTATCTAGTATTCGGTAAATGGCTGGTATACTGTAAAATAGCCTGATTGAGTTTACTTCGGAGTAAAGTAAGTGCTTTAAATTTTTCTCGCACATTCAGTCTTTCTAATATCCTATATCAGCTGCTATCAATAGGTTTGTCGAAAAGACTGAAACCCAACCGAAATTTTGAATATTTCTTAGGAAAATGCAAAATGACTTTGAACAAAAGCGTGAGCTTATTAAGCAATTGAAAAGGATATCTCCTAACTGTTCAATGCTAAACGCGACTCTATTTAGTTTGGCCAGGGATAATCGAAAAAAAAAAAATATATATATGTTTGACGATAAATGGAAGGCAGTAGCTCCTATCATCAGGCAAAGAGTCAACGGTTTTGCGTTTTGTCATACATGCCAATTTCGGGCAACGACAATCAGATTCTAAAAGTTATTCATCCAGCCAGTGCTGCTTTATGCTGAAGAATACTGCACACTGAGAACATAAGACGGGATGGTTATGTTGGCACTCGAAAGAGAATTTTTTCGAAAAATTCACGGGGATTTAAGCGATGGTAACGTCTAGTTTAGATATGTAGCCAATTATGCTTTAAGAATGAAGAAGAAACTTTATTTTTGGTTTGACATACTCACAAAGTAAAACTTCAAGTAAATAGGTCAATAATCGTACCACTTGAAAAGTCAGTGGTGTGTGATCATTGTTTGTTTATTTTTTTAAGTATATAAATATACAAAAAATACAAAAGTACAGCACTAGCTCGAGGCCATCAGCTGTGTGATCATTCATGACTTAATTGTATATTGTGGGCTGAGCCGAAGATACCCCGCTTATCACTGAATTTTCCCTATATCAATATTTCAGGATTTTTTTCTTTTCTTTTTTTTTGTTAATAGAAATCCTGACCACTCGTTTCTGCGTCTCATAACTTGTAATATACTGAGTCCGATTTTAATCATTAGATCTCCGAAACCAGGTGATATATGAAAGTTAATCATATTGCTTATTGCAGTAATCTATAGCACTGTTTGTTTCTTACACATATTGTACTAACACATTTTCGGTCAACCTGGTTCACAGATTGCCCGATTACGCCGAAACCATCAAATATCCAGTAATGCAACAGTGAAAACTGCATTCAATTCCGTTCAGCAGTTTTTGAGTGATACGCGGTTTGTTGCTTTGGATTCGATTAGCTAAATAATGATCCCTCCTATCAAGTTTTCTTGAATATCTACAATGCACAGACCATCCTTTTGATAGAGTACCGGTTAACAGAACATGTTAGAAGTTAAAAAGCTTCATTTTCATAAAAATTGTTTTTTTTTTTGCTTTATGTTCATTTATAGTCATGAAAATATCAGAGGTTTTTCAAAAACGCTTTATATCAGCAGATATTGCATATCCTATAGGGGACCGATTTAAAAAAAAAATTAAAAATCTTGAAAAATATTTTGAAGTATTGTGATCTTCCACTCAGACGTTGATATAGATTGGAGGTATTTAAAAAAAAAACTACGTACGTTGCATTGTGTCGGAACCGATATTAGGTTCAGATTGCTAAGTTCTTTCAGTACTATATGTATCTTCAGAACTACGTGTTTTCATATATTTATTTCGTAGTAAATTTTAAAACAATCGAATCAGCAAGAAAAAATAGGAAATTCGAATCGGCTAGGCAACCTTTCGCATGTGCTAGCTTCGTGAGAGAAGTACCCCAAAATGGTTTGGAAATTTGTATTTAAAGAAGTGGTAACTGCAGCTCACCCATTTCTCCTCAGAGGGTTGTCGCACCAAATTGATATTCTTATATTTATATAAATTATAAAAAATCGCTTTAAATGCATTTCATTGGGGGGTTTCAGGAACTTGTACCAGTACATATTGGGAACAGAAAGGTTGTTAAATCATCAATATATAAAATGTTTAAAGTCACGAATAAATTATAAAATCTTCAAAGTTAAGCGATGTTAACTCAAGTTGGGTACAAAGTCATTGAAGATATCTGAATAGCCGATAAGTTTGCTACAAATTTTGGGTTGATAATAATAAACAACTTGAAAGCGATTACGAAGGTTGAACTTCAAGTCTTGTGAATGGTTTGAAGTAAATATAATAGAAAAATTAAAAAAAAAACTGTTAAATCTAATATTATACAAGTTGTGTAGTTTTCGTTAAACAAAGAATTTTGATTTTGAAGCTGATTGCTGGTAAAGTGTATAAAACTATTTGGCTCTTTCCATGTCAAATCGTCACATAGTCGGAATCGAATGAAATTTGTTGAAGCTTTTAATTTTATTAAATAAAATTAAAAATTTCAATAGTTATGCGAATTAAAACTTTAAATATTTTTTCTTGTTTTGTAGTTACTTCGGAAGCCACTGTAGTTAGAAAAACAAACTTTGGCACTTTCAAAGGAAGATATAAGAAAATATTTAAAAACAAATAAAATTTTCTAATTTTGCTTTTTTATAGCAACAATTTTTGTTGATTTACGGCCTATACATTTTGAAGTATTCATGAAACGAGCTCAAAGCCAAGAATAATAATTTTTATGAAAATTGTTATTGTTTTTATTTTTTTAATAATCATTTTAATTAATTGTTCTAATTTTGGAAAATTTTCGAATTTTCAAAATCGAGAAATTTAAGTTCACCATTTGATTTGGACAGAGTTTTTTTTGTATTGTACCACTGATATATCTAAAGATAAGCTGAAAATTTCAGAAGGGTGACTTTTGTTTTTTCAAAAATATGAATTTTTGAAATTTTTCAAAATTTTTTTTTCCTTTTAATTTTTTTTTTTAACTCTGATACCACTGATATATCTAAAGATAAGCTAAAAATTTCAGAAGGGTGATTTTTGTTTTTCAAAAATATGAATTTTTTAAATTTTTCAAAATTTTTTTTTCCTTTTAATTTTTTTTTTAACTCTCTAGACGAGTTAAATTGGTTTATTAATAAATTTTGATAGCTGAAAATTTGTGTTGGTGGTAACGGAATGTAAAAACATACATGCTTACATCGACTAGAAAGTTTACAATTATTTTTTACAATTCGAAAATAAATTAATTAAAAAGAAACATGCTTCTAAAAATTCCAGTATATCTCTAAATATATTAAAGGTATAATAGGTTATGAATATGCACGCAATCGAATCAAGGATACAAGTTAAATTTGATTAGAAATCAATTAATTAGACTGTTTTTTTAATTGGTAATGATTATTTTAACTATGTTTTCAAAAAAGGGCAATTATTAGTTGATTACGATAAGAAAAAAAAATTCAAAATAAAATAAAAAAAAAAAAAAAATCAACAAAGTTGTTTTGATTACTGTTGATTATTTTATATTTTTTTTTATTTTTCAGTATAGTTGATGTGTACATTTATGTGCTTTTACTGAAAAAAATCAAAAAAGAAGAAAAAAAATTATAATTAATCAAAAATTATTAAAAGTAATCAAAACAACTTTTTTTTGATTATTTTTGATTTCTTTATCTATCGTAAAAAACATGTTTTTTTGGGTATTTGATTAATTAATTGACAAATTACCTTAAACAATTAAAAGTAATGGTAATCAATCATTAAATGGATTCTCAAGAAAATAAGTAATCAAACTGGTAATCATTAAGATTAGTAATCATTATTGAACGGGTCTGCTTAAGTCCAAGTTTCAAGTTTTAACTTTGACTTTACTTTAAATTTGACGACAGTATTCTGCCCAAGTACCTTGATCGTTCCAGCCGATAGTTTCTTCCTTAAAAATATATAGAAAGGTTTTTTAATTTTTGATAACTTTTACAAATATCTCTAGCCGTGCGCCACCTAGTGGCATTTATTTCCCTTTTTATTTCATTGTCATCAGGTTCTGAACAATGTTCGAATTTCGACGATTTTAAAACAAGGCCATTCGTGCCACAATTACTATTTCTTTAAAGTTTTCCAATGATTGCATAAAGACATAATTCTTCTTTAAGAAATATTGAAACCGAAATATAAAACATAAAATCCGAATCCCCTCAGTATTTTCACTAGTATTTTTACACTGTACGAGGTGTGTTCAAAAAGTATCGCGAATTTTGAATTTTCGCTGGTTACGTATATTCGAATTTCGAATTTTTTGTGGCGTTATGTTGGTACTCATGTCTCTCACTTATGCCGACAAACTCGGCCATTGTGAATGTTCAGTTAATTGTTGACAGCTGCTTTGCTTGCACGTGTTTTGGATCGTCTTCGATTTTTACCTATTTTTTTACCAAAATTGCTCAATTGTGACCAAAAACAGCATCGCATGAACATTGCTAATGAGATGTTAAACTCTGTCCGCGACGACCCAAATTTGCTCCAGAGGGTCATAACTGGTGACGAATCGTGGGTTTATGGTTATGACGTGGAAACCAAAGCTCAATCATCTCAATGGAAGCTGCCGCACGAACCAAGACCGAAAAAAGCGCGCCAAGTTCGGTCGAATGTGAAAGTTTTCCTGACAGTTTTCTTCGATTGCAGGGGCGTGGTGCATCATGAGTTCTTGCCACAGGGAAGAACGGTCAATAAGGAATATTACCTGCAAGTTATGCGCAATTTGCGCGAAGCAATCCGCCAGAAACGCCCGGATTTGTGGAAGAACAAAAATTGGCTTTTGCACCACGATAACGCCCCTGCTCACGCATCGTTGCTTGTGCGCGACTTTTTGGCCAAAAACAACACACTAATGATGCCGCAGCCACCGTATTCCCCAGATCTGGCCCCCTGTGACTTTTTCTTGTTCCCTAAACTGAAGAGGCCCATGAAAGGACGACGTTACGCTTCTCTTGACGAGATAAAGACGGCATCGAAGGAGGAGCTGAACAAGATACAAAAAAATTATTTTTTGAAGTGCTTGGAAGATTGGAAAAACCGTTGGCTCAAGTGTATAATATCTCATGGGGACTACTTTGAAGGGGACAAAATAGATATTCATGAATAAATAAACAATTTTTTGAAAAAACACAAAATTCGCGATACTTTTTGAACACACCTCGTATACTACTTATTGCTACCAATTACAACAAAAATACCCTTTTGTCCGTTATCTAGTTTCAATTGTGTTCAGAAGCTGAGATTTTTAAAAATACATACATACAAACACACATTTCCTTACCCCTCGTGCTGCAGCAATTCTGTTAAGCTTTCAAATAAAATATAAAACGTTTGCTAACAACTTTACGTGCTATCATTTTTCGGCACACAAAAAGAATAAAAGAAGTGAAATAAATTAAATTGCGTTATCAAGTGTAAGACAGAATTTTACTTTTTGATACGAAAGCTTGGATATCTATGAAAAAGGTATGTACATATGTATGGGCGTACAACATTCACATGATCGATTATTTATAAGATTAATGTCTGAGGTGTTCGAGTGGAAACACAGTACAAATGTAGTACAAATGCGATATTGTTTGTGTGTACCCAGCAGAAAAAAATTGAAAACTGGAATGAACATTGTTTTGACACAAAATAATAATAATAATAATAATAATAATATTATTAATAATAATAATAATAACACAATCATAATAATAATAATCAATAGTAATAATAATAGTTATAATAATAATAATAGTAATAATATAATTTTTTTCGTTCTTGGTAGGGAAAAATGCTTTCTGCACTGACTGGAAGCTTTAGTACCGGGATTCTCCGAGTGTGGAGCTCCCATCTTCTTTTGAAACTTAAAGTCCCAAGGTCCGTGCATTATTGCATACCTGGGGCCGCGTTTAGCATTACTTCAAGTACGGAAAAGCGCTACATGACCTTTGTGGCTATTCTCACGATAATGGGCTAGACAACCGCCTCCCCGTTTCTCGAGGAGTACCATCCTCGCAAATCTGCTGACCAAATCTCATCTATAATTTTCGCAGAACTTATTTTGTATGACACTTCCCGGGCCTAATGTCGCTTCCACCCGCCTTCATTGGTGAGCGTATTGTTTGCATTGAAAGAAGGTGTGGCTCACGCCTCTACAGTAGAGGCACTTTGGGGTTTCAACATTGCACATTTTGTGAAGGAATTCGAGGATGTAACTATGTATGGTTAATAACTGGGTCCGGTAGAAGTCGACTTCTCTATGAGAGCGCTTCAAGCATGACACCATTTGTCCAGATTTCTGCACCAGTAGTTAGAATTTGAGATGGATGCTAGCAGCTTCCTTATGCAAGGCTAAGGTACGCCTACGTGCGCCGTTAGGCTGCTCAAATTCGCTATAGTTTGTGCTAAATATGCTTCTCTCTCAGTTATAAGTTGCAAGTTTTAGTCAACAGAATTTCTGCTGTCTACTTGTGGTAAATCTCTCAAAATATCTACCTAACATCTTCAGCCATGTCCGTTTTACTTATCTTACCTTAAAGGCAAGCTATGAACTAGCTGTGACTTCATGCACCACATCAGCTCTTTATTATACTACTAGGGGTGGAGTATTTACTGTCGATATATACCAAAAGCTTATGTGGACATTATCAAAACCATCAACTTTTGCACATTTGCAGAGAAGGGATCGTTGAATTTCTAGTAACATCAAAAGGTTCTATTTAACCCATTAGTGCCCAAATCATGTCTGCCGGTAGAAATTCTTTTTTTTCATTGATATACAATAATTAAATCTTGGTTGTATGTGTGAACAAATTTTATGTTAAACGAAACTATCGACAGAAATAAAGCACCGATAGTTGGAAATCGTATATCGATAATATCGTCTATAGTTGTCCATCTCTATATATTTACTCCATATTAAAACAAAAATAAAATTGGTTTATAATGCTATTTAAAGTAACATTTCCAAAACCCTTTTTATTTATGAAAGCCTTATAAACCTTTTTCAGTTTTTTTTATGAATATGGGTGTTAGTATATAGGGACATCTGTGAAATTGAAGTGAAATAAGTAGTGAAATATTATAAATAACAATTTGTAAAAAGATGGAGCATAAAGTACTATTTAGTAAACAATATTTCGAAAAGGATTTATATTTTCAACATTTGTATTAAACTTATGGAAAATATATGGAAACAAATTTCTCCACTTTTAACTATATTTCTGTTGAAAAAGGTTAGCTAATAGCCATTTGGCAAATAATAAAGAGTTAAACATCTGTTGAGGCTACAAAATAAACAAATAAAAGTACTTTTTTTATTTGTTACTTCGATGTTAGACAAGTTGTTTTCTGTTCACCTAAAAAAACTTTATTTGAAAACAACAACAAATTGAGTCAACAGAAAAATTATAATGGCCTATATAAAAAAGTAAATGAGGTCTTGTCTGGTAACTTTCAAAGTATCGATCTATGCTTTCATGCGAATCTAGAAATATTTAAACTTTGGTGGTACATATAAGTATTAGTCGGCATGAAAGGCTTAGCTTGAAGTTGGTTGGTTTTCCTGCAGGATGCATCTAAATATATATATGGGTAGGGATTTACATCAATATTACTTTTGTATATTTGAAGTTAGATTTAACTCTGGGCATTGAGAGGGAACATGAAACTAAAAGCCGATAAATTTATGTAAGGAAATATACAGGGTGGCTGATGAAAGCCGCTACCAAAAAAAAATTAAATAACTTTTTTTCTATTTAATGAATCTGGTAAATTTTTTTTTTTATTTTGCAGATTGACTTTTACATTTAACAAAAATGGATAACTGGGACACTGAAACAAGAATTTGGATTGTCCGCCGCTATCACGCACTGTAGTCCGTAGTTTCGGTTCAAAGAGAGTATAGGCGCACGTTTGGCGGCAATCCTCCGAGCAGATGGACCATAATAAGACTTGTAAACAATTTTTCCGAGCATGGGACAGTTAACAGAAGACCTTACCATCGAAACCCTTCAGTTCGAACGGAGGAAACAATCGCTGCTGTAGCTGCTGCCATACAAAACAATCCACGTGTTTCGACAAGAAGCTTATCTGCTCAAATGGGTGTAAGCAGACAGTCATTACAGTCAATTATGCACAAAGATTTGGAGTTATTCCCATATAAAATTCAAATGGCCAACAAACTGAACGCTGCAGACTTGCCGATTCGCTTGGAATTTTGCCAGAAGATGCTTCAAATGGTGGAAGAGGATGGAAACATGTTGAACTGTCTTTTCATGTCTGACGAGGCCCATTTCGATTTAAACGGCAACATAAACAAACAAAATTGTCGAATATTGAGTGCTTCCAACCCACAGATACTCCATGAGACGGAATTGCATCCACTTCGTGTCACAGTGTGGTGTGCAGTTTCATCACGCTGCATTGTCGGGCCCTACTTCTTCGAAGAAAACGGTCACACCGTTACGGTTACTGGAGACCGTTACTTGAGCATGTTGAGAGAGTTTTTCTATCCAGAATTACGCCGAATGAGAATTTCTTTCAACTCTGTGTGGTTTCAGCAAGATTCTGCAGCTCCTCATATAGCCCAACCTGTTATGACAGAATTGCGACGAAAATTTCCCAATAAGCTGATATCCAGAAACTCCACATTCCGTTGGCCACCCAGGTCGCCTGACCATACTGCACCTGATTTTTTCTTGTGGGGTTATTGCAAACAGGAAGTCTTCAAAGCAAAACCAACAAATTTGAATGAACTAAGGCAATCCATTCGAGAAACAATTGCGACTATTCCTGTCTCAACTCTCCAAGCAGTAATGAACAACTTTTTGGTAAGATGCCGCACATGCATCGACGAGCAGGGGGGCATTTAAATTGCATTATTTTTAAAACTAATTAAGCTATATTTAATAAAATTTAATGAGCTTTAACATGAATAAAAGAAAAATGAATTCCATACACTGAAAAAAAAATTATTTGAGTTTCTTAATGTAGCAAAATTCATCAGCCACCCTGTATGAAACAATATGTATGTGTATTAAAATATTTGAATACATATGTTAGTGGCAATCCAGAATGAGGGCGCCGCGGTATAGTTTTTAAGTGCTGGTTGAGAACTAATTGGGTAACCCTTAGGCAGTGCTTGGTAGCCCCTATAAATATATTTTAACCATTAAAAGCTTCCCACCTAAAAATTATCTGCCTAGCAAATTACGTTCAACAAATTGAAAGAAAAGTCAAGTCTAAATCTACGTGGTGTTTTATTATTAGTAACTAGAGGGACCGTCAGACTTTGTCCTGCCCAGATATGTACCTGATTGGATCTAGAAATATTGGCTTTTCCTATCCCTATCATTATCTCTATCACTATCCCTATAGATGTAACTATTTCAAACACACACAATTCCACTTCACCATCGATCCAACCATTATTGAGCTTTTCTAACAAAAAAAAAAAAAATTCCAAAAATTCGCACCATACAAAATGTACGAGAAAATAGAAATTTTTTTCGGAATTTTTTGGAAACTTTATTGGGTATTCGCCTATTCTGGTCAGAGTACAATCTAGTTTAGTGTCAATCATCTAAATCGGTGCAGGCGTTCTTGAGTTATGAGCGTTGGAACTAACGTCACTTTCTTTTATATATATAGATTACACTTCAATTATTGGGGTCATGACATAATCCCAACTAAAACAGAGACCTAAGCGCAAGCCAACATATAAATTGATAAAATTTAAAAACGCGTTCCAACATCAGCGATACACTGGTTTTCTGAAGAATCACCTTCCGGCCTAGGGTGCGTTATAACAAATAACCCTTAGCCAAGCCAAAAATAAGGTGTTAAAAAGAATTTTCTATAGAAATATAAATATTTTGTTTTTTAAAGATATCGATAGAACATTAATTTGCTATGTTTGTCTAGCCCTGCGTTTTTTGGTTTAACATTACTATCCCATCAAAAAGACATTGAAACTTATCCTTTTTTGTTTAATTTTTTTAATCTAGTATGCTTTAAATTTTTAAGTAAGTTAAAACTCCTTAAAAGTATATTCTCTATTTTTGTAAAAATAATTATCTTAAGCTGTTCCACGTTTAATCCTAAACCGCACTGTTGCAAAGAAATTGCCTAAATGGCTTAGTGGTCTGTTCATTTTACATACTCCACCGATATCCTCATAACAAATATCTATTTTTAGTGAAAAAAATTGTATTATTACCAAACCAATTACGAAAAATGAGCTTCAAAGAGATGAACAAAGTATGATCTGCTTAGATAAGACTTCGATAAACAAAAATTTCTTGAGATTTCGCCTATCTCGCCTGGCCTAAAATAAGCATACCCTAAACCAAAAAATTCAGGGGAAGTTTTGAGTTACTTCTAACTTGCACATTATTATACTAATATTGATTGGTCTACAAAACTGCGTACTCAGAAATTCTCTAAAAATTCTTCGCAAAAATATTGAAATTTTGATGTCCATTTTCTAAAGTTTAATTACCTTTCCTGCACTCTTTGTAAACTTTAAAATTTCTTTTTATTTGCTTTCTAATGTGAAATTCTTTATATTTTAAATGAAAATTTTTAAAAACAATTACCGTAAGCTATCCAAAAAGTTTGTGCATAACAGCAAAAAGTCAATTAACATTTCCAACCAAATTTTTATCTGAATTCTTGTTATTATTATTATTATTTAATTCCTGAGCACATTTTATCTATATTTCGTGACTAAAATATGTACAACATAAGTTTCCTTAAGATAAAAATTTAAATTACCTATCATACATCATTCTTAATAGGTAAAAGTTCTATGTCAGGTATTGACGTTATTATTTACATATACATATATTCACATATCCATGTACATTAGACTGGTACATTTTTTTTTATTCTTTATTATTTTTGTGAATAAAAGAAATACAGTAAAAGTTGCATATATATTTCTAAAATCAATATTAAGAGTTTTCAGTAGTTTATTATTAAACTGCTCAAATTTTTGTATTAAAACTACCAAATCATTAAAGCAAAAAAATTTTGCTGTACAACCTTTTATAGGTTCGGAACAAAAATTCTCGTCAACCCAGCCGTTTGAGAGTAATACACGCGAGAATGTGTACTTGGAGGCAGAAGACCATAACAATGACGAACATTTTCATACAAATTTTTTGTGGGCTATTCAAGTTTCGAGAAAACTATATACAACTATATTAATAATAATAATAATAATTCCCAACGGATTACCCACCATATCCCGCCCGACCGGCGCGAGGGGCGCATCCGCATAACGCGCGGATTATTCGTTCGTGCCGAGTCGTTGAAAGGCTTTGGTTTGTTAATCGTCGAGATCTAAAACTGCTCAGCTACAGAGAAAACCTCATCAGCTAAGTAAAGTAGATATAGGATAGATTATACATTAAGAAATAACTAGTTAACAGAATAAAATTATTGTTAAAAGTTAAAATAGAAGTAGAATAAAAAACAATTAGTAGCTATGAATTTAGGACAGAAAGGATTGATTTTTTTATGCTGAAAAGCGAGTCTGAAATATCAAATCTACCAGAAAGAGAGTTATAATCTTGACACAAACAGCGAAAAGGCTCATTTAAGTGAAAATTCGTTCGGCACTGTTTTAAGACTAGAGGTTTAAAATGCCTTGAAGGACGAGACGGTACATTGAAGTTCACTTCACTTAGAAGAAATGGGCTGGATAGTGAACCATTTAGCAATTTAATCATAAAAATAATTCCAAGCATTTCCCTCCGACTAGAAAGTGTGTGTAGATTAATGAGTTTTAAACGATTCGTATAGGGTGGCAGATTGTACGAGGGATCCCAATGAAAATCTCTTAAGGCAAATAGTAAAAATTGTTTTTGAACTGATTCAAGGCGATCTACATGAACCTGGTAACGCGGGTTCCAAATTATAGAACCATATTCAAGTATCGGTCTGACTAATGTAGTGAAGAGGGCTTTAGTTACATAAGGGTCGCTAAATTCTTTAGACCATCGTTTAACGAATGCTAGGACACCTCTAGCCTTATTGACTGTTGTATTAATATGGCGGTTGAAACTGAGTTTATAGTCCATAGTAACCCCCAGGTCAACAAAATCATACACTTGCTCAAGACTATAATTTTTAATTGTATAGGAAGCCGGCTGAGAAATTCCACGCGAAAAACCCATGTGTTTACATTTTTTAAGGTTAAGTGGCATATAATTTAAATCGCACCAAGTAACTAGTGCATCTAGATCTGATTGTAGCTTATTTCTATCTTCAAATGACGCGAATGGCATGAAAAGCTTTACGTCGTCGGCATACATTAACATTTTTGAAAATTTTATTATTGTAGAAATATCATTTATAAACAACAAGAACAGAATCGGGCCAAGATGGCTTCCTTGAGGAACCCCCGAAGAGACATAAATGACATCGGATACTAAATTTTTGAACATTACTCTTTGTGTCCTGTCGCTAAGGTAAGAAGAGATCCAGCGATTGAGACCCGGATGGAAGCCCAACTGATCGAGTTTATGAATAAGTAATGAGTGACACACTTTGTCAAAAGCTTTGCTGAAATCCGTATAAATAACGTCGGTTTGCAGATTTTTTCTAAAGCCATTTGAGACATGACTGGTAAACTCAAGTAAATTCGTAACTGTGGACTTTCCCTTACTGAACCCGTGTTGGCAGTCAGCTATCAAAGTAGAGATCGGACCCGTAAGTTGATTTGATACTTTACGTTTAGAATTTACGAAACCATAAAATGACTTAGGATTGAGAATAATGTCTCTTTTCGTTTTAGAGATATAAGCTTTATAGCACCTCTTATTTAAATCTATGTACTTCTGACGTAGAATGGAATACAGTAGGTAATGTTTATTTAATCCGGATTTCTTATATAAATTAAATGATCGCGTTTTCCTATTTTTAAGAGCCTTAAGCTCTTTAGTAAACCAAGCTTGCGTAGGATGATCATAAGTTACTTTACGTTTAGGAATAAACTTCTCAAATAGGCAGTAAATAGTGTGATTGAAATGTGAGACGTTTAGATCGATATCACAACCAAATTCAGGCCAAGTTAATTTAGACAGTTCTTCATTTAATTTCTTGTAGTTTGCTTTGGAAAAGTTATAATCAAAGCTACTACATGAGTAGCATTGAGTGCCTTGGCCATTACTTATGGTTTCGTAGACTATTTCCATAGAAGGGTGGTAAAGGTCTTCTGGTAAAACCAACGGATCACAACGATTTACAGAAAATTGGTTTATATCATTAACATACACTAAATCTAAGACTTTCCCAAACTTGTTAGCGGTAACATTTATTTGATTAAGGCAAAGATCGGAAATTCCATCTAAAAAGTCATTGAACCCCAGTTTGGACGGATTTGGAATAATGTTACCATCAGATATGTTCCACGATATATGAGGTAAGTTAAAATCACCCAAAACAATAATTGAATCTGAAGCTTTAGTCATAAGGTTAACAGTTTTGAGCAGAGAGACATGTTGCATGTAGACTGAAAAATCTGATGCTGGAGGGATGTAGCAAACATATAAGTACATAGAGACGTTGTCTAGTTGAAGGCGGATGCATTTGAACTCAATGAAATCGATGTTAGGAATATTAACCTCTTCTGAAGGGATGGAGGAATGAACGGCAAGTAGAACACCACCCCCGACTCTGTTCAAGCGATCATTTCTATATACTTGATATTCATTACATAAAAACTCTGAATTGAAAACATGAGGTTTTAGCCAAGTTTCGGTAAAAGCAATTACGTTATAATTACAATGAAAAGATTTCAAAAAGAGATCAGTTAATTTGGTATTTAGACCTCTGACATTTTGATAAAAGATATTCACGGATTTAGTGCTCAGTTTTTTGACTCAACGTTATTACGAGAAATTTTCGCTACATTTTGAACATTCCTATTCGGTCTGTATTCAAACTCCCGCACAAGAGCACCGGGAGGCCAAAAAGAGCTGTCCAAAAGAGTATCGAAATCTTTCCCAGATACATCAATCTTAAACGAAGACATACTTCTTTGATATGTGAAATTAAATTTTCTAACAGTTACGCTTTGATCTTTAACTTTAGAAGAAATATGGTACAACAAATCATCCTCGGTAGTGTCTGGATGGAACCTAGACACAAAAATAGATTTTTTGCGAGGTACCACAACCAGCTTACCAACGATTGGTTCAGACTCCATTACAATAGTTGGAATTTCCTGGTTTTTCCTAGTGGACATTTTTGAAGGGGCGTTCTTCGACGTTGCTCGGACAACCGTACTAGGAACTGGAGAAGCCAAATCTATAAGTTCAAGGGGTTGAGGCAAGTTCGGGACTGTTGAGGTAGTAGGCCGATCATCCGTACGCCTGCGCTTGTTTTCGCGATGATCAGGGCATTCCAAATGAGGCGAATTCTCCAAAGTTTCCAAGGTTTTGAAAATATTTTCATATTTTTGGAACTTTTCAGTCAGCAATGAAAAATCTTTGCTTATTTCAGAAAAACCGTTTCTGATATGCCTAAAGATTTTACACAGATCAACTTCCGTCGACCGGCATTTGGAACAAGACCAGCACAGGCCTTTTCCTTCGTTAAGCAGGTCAGCTATTCTACCGGTTAACCCAGTGCACTTGGCGTGGACAAGTCCATCACACAGCCAGCAAGCTACAAAGCGTTCGGACTCGCTTTTTAACTGGCAGTTTGCTATCATGCACGACATTTTCATATAAATACTTATATAAATTTATAATAAAAATTATAAGTTAAGAAAAAAAATTTATCGGATTAAAGAAAAGCAACCCTGACAGTTTAAATGACACAGTACTGAGCGAACAGTTTTAAACACACTGTATCTGACGTTCAACAAACCACGCAAAACAGCTGTAACGAAAAAGAAATAAGAAAAGCAAGTCAGAGCACAACAACAATTGCAATATGAAATAAAGCCTTTCAATAGCAACAAATAAAATATGCAAAGAACTCAGCACACACAAATTCAACAAAATGAATTTATAATAATGAATCACTATCAAAACTTTTTAACACTATTCACACCAAGTAGTGAAGCACAATTAGATATTTATCTCTATTACTTTTCTTTAATTTTTTGGCACTTTTAAATCAAAAAAAAAAAAAAAATTTTAAATAGGATTGATAGACGTCAAAGCCTGAAACTAGATATAATTGAAAAATAATAATTTTTTACGCCAATCTAATATACCTAACACAATCTTAATAATTTATTTATGCCTAATATATACCAACATTTTTCTTGATTACGACACTTTGCACTTGTAGATAAGTAAATATGTACATATGTCAAGCATCTTTTGCCGCGTACACTCAACGATAATAAACAAATTATTTTTTGCTTAGAAAATTAAAATATGCCGAGGTACAATGTGTGAATAGGGCGTAGCTGTTGCGTCTGATGAGGAAGCTGTTGGCATTCTAAGAAAATAAAATAAAAAAATATTTAAGTACTATAAGCACACATTACACGTATATCCGTGAGTACGGCTGTGTTTGAATAGCTCTTTGTTGTGTGTACTTTAGTGGAAACAAATAATACAAAACATTGTGGGTGAAAGCTTGATGGCTTCACGTTTTGTTATAAACCAATGGAGGTAGCAATGCAATTAAACTAAATATATGTGGATATTTCTATAAGAATTTAAAGCCAAGGTTGTTATTATGCCATATATTTATCGCTCTGCTGTTGCAAGGAAACAGCATAAACATTTTGTATACCAGTCAACTTAAATATAATATAGATACTATTATTATTAATTTAAAAATAGTTGTTGATTCTCATAGTAAGAAAATGGTTTGAAAAATCACACAGAGGCGCTAAACTAGTTCGATCCATTAAACAATTAGCATTGGTTGTTATAATAGGGGTCATAAACGTAGTAGATGCTTGAATTAACATCAAAAGCAGAACGCCCTACTTATGTCCGATATCGATACTTTAAGTTTGGTATTTTAAGTAAGATTTTTATGTTTAGAGTGTGCTGTTTATTTTAAGAAATTAATATAAAAAATAAAAAATGTTTTTTTTACTAGAAGTCCCCACTTTTAGTGTGGAGTGTGTTGAAGCGTGTCTTTTATTGACATTTGGGGTATTTGAAAAGTTGTTTGTATCGAAATCAAACGCATAAATCAGAAGTAATTAGAGCTAGAGCAGGTTACTAAATATGCTTTTTAAGTAATTGTATATTGGAACGATTTTTCGTTATGCCTTGTCAAATTTGCTTTTATAACAAACCGGCTTCGTTGGAAACTAAACACTGAGGATGGCCGAATGCCGAAACCCGTTTGATACAAACTCAAATTTGACAAGGGATGATGGAAAATCGGTCCAATATACATCAACTTTCCACCCTGTCGGGAAATCAACAAAACAAAATAAAGCTCAAATGTCTGTTATCTATGGGAGAATCGAATTGGAAAACTCAAAAAGGTGTATAGAAAAAAGTTGTTGTCTGAAAAATCAATTTATTTAATTTTTTACAAAAAGTTCTCTAGAAAAAATTTTTATTTAAAATAAAAATAGTTTAGTACAATTTCTTTTGGATTTTGAAATACTCAACTATTATGAGTAGAAAAAAAAATGTTGTTTGTGAGCAAGTTTCAAGAATTAACGTTTTATCCAAACACATGATTCAAAACAAAAGACTGTTGAAAAATTTGAAAATTTGTTTGATAGTTTATTTAAACGCTTGCAAATTTTTGTTAATTCTCGTGTTTGCAGTTTTGTTTCTACCCAATGCGTTTATAGTAAAAATATTAACGCTAAATATTAAAAAACATGGTGGATTTCAAAAAATTTTGTATAGAAATTTTTTTTAAAATTTTAAAGCATACGAAAAAATTTTGAAATATTTTCTTAGTGCTGTTTTGAAGCTCATTAATTTATGATAAAAATGTTAATGCTGATTGTTAAAAATATTTTTGATTTGAAAAATTTCTTGATAAATTTTCGAAACTTTTAAAATAGTTCTAAAAACTTTGCTGTTACAGTTTTGTTGCTCATGTATTAATGGCAAAAATATTAGAACTTAGTGTTAAATAACATGTCTGATTAAAATTTTTTTTTTTGTTCAATTGAAATTTTTTTTCAAAAGTTCTTAAAACTTCTTTAAATTTTTTTTTGTAATTAAAACATTGAAAACTTGAAAAATTTTCTGTGTGCATATCGAAAAAAAGTGAAGTGTTTTTGTAAAGCATTTAGAAAAACTAAATTTGGTTTTTGGATAATTCTTGTATTCGCCCAGTTACAATATTTGTTTATATCATCGGCCTTACAGTCGGATTTTAAAGTGTGATATACCATTTTCTTTGTATCGAGAGGGATGTTTTTTGCTAGACAAGTTCTTTGGCCACAAGAGCTTCATTGTGGTACATACCCTCTGGCACTCAGTTGCACACTTACCAACCTAACAGTGAGATTGGCTATTTTGAACGTTACTGCCAGTTGAACACATTTTCCTCCCTTCATACTGTGTTTCGAGTTAATATAAAAATCCCATGTTTTATAGTTTTTAAAATGTCAAATTTGAGTACTTTAAAACTTTAGATTTTGTGCAAAAATTTTGTACATCAATAATCAGAAAAAGTATTAAAAAATTGCAAAATATTTCTTTCAAAATCGAGAACTGAGTAGAAGGTTTTAAAATATTTTCGAGAAAGAGCTCATTTTGGATTTTTTTCAACAACGGTCTATAGCAAGAAATGATTAAAAACGCCATATCTGAGGTCGAACTATTCTGAATTTTCATACGTAGCGGGCGTTTTTGAAAAAAATTTCGAGAGAGGTCAATTTTTCGTAGCTTTAAGGAAAAATATTCTCATACAATGGAATATTGCTCTTCAAAATTTTGATTAGTTTGAAACTTCGAAACAAGCTCAGAATCATACGAAAATGAAGTAAAAAAAAAATATTGAACTAGTTGTTGCGCAGATATATTTATTAGAAATTTCGTTCTCAATTCCGTAAATTTACGAATTATTTTAGAGCTAAGTTACGTGAGAATTCAGACTAGTTTCAGAGCCAGATTAGTTGTATTGCCGGTGAAAATTTCACTGTATGGAAAAAAGAAATTTTGAACAGGTGGTAACCCTATTTATGAATATCATTTATTTGAATATTTTTTTTTCTTTTATTGACCATGAAAATTTTAAGAACAGAAAAATCATCAAAGTTGATTTAAAAAAAAAAAAAAAAATTTCGTTTGGAACAGGTGGCAACCCTTTTTGCAACAATTATATATATTATTCATCTTCATTTGAAAATTTGAAAAACAAAAAAAAAACATCAAATTTGATTTGTAAAAAAAAAAAAAATTAAATATGGAACAGGTGGCAACCCTTTTTGTAAAAATTAAAAAAAAAAACCGTATACAGAGATTCTTGTTACGGTAAGAGCGTCGCGAGTTCAATGGTTTCTTGCATAGGGTTATGGTAAAATGAATACAAATAGAAGTTTTGGTGACAAAAAACCAACGTTTTGAGCCTAATGTTTAGCAGATTTTGTTGAAATTTTTCTTATGAAGAAGTCTAGTAGCTTTCGAAATGGAGCTATAAAAAAGGCTATGACGTTTGCCTTTAAATTTAAATTTTCTATTTAAGTAAAACGTTTATTAGTTATTTAAAAAATAATTAATCACAAAAAAAACAAACATAATTTTTTTATAAAATTTTATTAATGGCCTTGAGCTTCTTCTAGTCATAAATGCCATTTTAAAGAAGTTTTCACTTCAAAATTTTAATAGAAATATTTTTATATAAACAGACTAAAATCAATAACCTGTTCTTGCGAAAATAAAAAGGTGGTTTTCATGACTTTCATAAGCAGCTGACTTTGAAATCAAAATACATCAAGATTCCTTTCAGTTCAAGAAAACTGTGTTGGTCTTACCATACAATTTACTATCTTTTGTGATGAAAAACAATCTGATGACAAAACGCCAACGAGAAAAATACGCTTGTGGGTATTTATGTAACTAATCCTTTCCTTTTTCAAATCACTTCAACATTGTTTACATTCCTATTTGAATGAAAATGACTAACCTAATTTCATAAAAGTATTTTGTAATAAGCGCAAGGGTCGTAGTGTTAATGAGTCGCTTTCTAAAAGCGGTTCTAATTTTTTTCGATATTATTTTTGTCGTTTGGAAGACTTAAACTACCTTTCAAAATGAATTCTTTTTCATTTTTTACCGCAAATCATAGGTGTTCAACACTTTAGCTTTGTGCATAATTTTCAAAAGTATGAACACAAAGTAAGTAATCTGCATAAGGGCTTACTTCTTGAGTGTTTTAATATGATTTCCTTTGACATAGCAAACAGGGCGTACGTTGACATATGAAACCGCTTTATTGCCTGTGAAAAATGACGACTGTATGTATGTTTGAGCGAATGCCTAAAAAGAAAAGGTGCCGGGGCGTATGATTGACATTTAATCTCTTTGACACAAATGTAGCGGAAGCGAATAAGGGAGTGTAAATTCGTATGACATTGAATATTATAAACTCAGCTGTGAGCTTCAGCAAGAAAGTTGGAGCTATTTTTACCATCATTATATGGAATGTGAGCTTATTTATTAAACGTTTCACTTCATTTTTAGCAGTTTAATGGTTATAAGTACTGAAAATGGCTCAGCCAATTCTTGTGATGGGGTGCATGTAACTTAAAAAAATATTCGCCTGTGAGAACAGCATGGAAAAATGGGAATTGAATGGGTGATACCGGATATTATTTTGACATTATGAAATTTATTTTACCACAGTTTTTCTTTTTGCAAAATTTCAGAAGTGAAGCTGTTTTGCTTTTAAAGATATCACTTTTTCATTTTTACCTAAGCACTTTTTTGTCACTATCATGAAAAGTGGGCGTGGTTTGCTTACGATTTTGTTGGCTTTTTAGAAAAAAATTTCCCGTTATTCAAACGTATATATTTGTACAAGATTTTGTTAATATCTGGCAACTTCTCTTAAATTTATGGAAATTTAAACTTTCGAATAGACTTGAGCTAAAAAGGTAGCAGTGCCACGCCTACTTTGAAACAATTTTTCTTTTTCGAATTTATTTTTATATTAACATTATGGAAGTAAATGTGAAGTGATATAAAATTAGTTTTTTTATTTTATTGCCTATTATGTGTTCAAAAATCTTTTATATAGAATTGGGCGTCATCCTTACCCGATTTTTATAGTTTGTATCCCTCACAGTCTTGGTTACACAGTTAGTCTGCATGCTGAATTATTTATCTTGAAAGATTTTGATTTAAAATTAAATAAAAAGCAAAATTTACGTCCTAAAAAGTGAGCGCCACGCCCCCTTGTTAAAGGTTTACAAAAAAAATACAATTTCAATCTACACACAAAATTAGGTTATCGGAGGTTATTATCTAGCAAATAATCACTTTTTTAAAAATTTTCCAAAAATTCGACGCATAAAAAGTGGGCGTGCCTAAAATGCGATTGTGCCCCAAGACACCCGCTTACGAACATTTTCATTAAATATCTCTAAATATTGCTCAAGTTATCTAATTTAAAGACGGACAGTTGGACCGATATGACGTAATTTTTGGTTTTTCTTCCTGAGGACTTTGAATCGCTTCTGACTATTCCTTTGTGTTATTACGACCGCCCATTAGGTGAATAAAATTAATGTACTCTATGCGCTAAGCACAGCTGAGTATAAAAAACTAGAGCGGCAGGCCTTTGATGCAGCACAGAAGAATATTGAGATGATTAAAGAGGCTTCGTTTTTGTGATTTCGTTTTCCCAACCACAATAAAGAAGCCTATTTACTTGTGAGCACGTGAGCTTGAAAATACTAGAAAATGCGCGTTCAAAGGAAATATAGTAAAATGAGAAAAAGAAAAGAAGATGAAATGTGTAGATCAAACACATAGCTAGAACGACTTACCATCATCGTAGATGTAGAAGAGGAAAAAGTAGTAGAATAGACAGATCTTACTGGTTTGCCTGCGGGACTATGTTGAAGACACATCAATCAAACTTCAACTCATAAGAGCACCTCTTCAATTATTTTGCATTCAAGTTAGCTATTTAGTGACTTAATAATATCTATAACAATATTGGACTGGATAAGTGCAGGGGACGTAATCCGAAGCTACTTACGGCAATTAGTAACTCTTCTGTTCATCGTTTTATGCTGTTCACCAGTTACTGAACGTTAGAGTATTCGATACTATCCACTCTCTTGGTGTCAAAATTTGGGCTTCTTTTACCTCAGGCGGTGTACTTATAGGTATTCGATCTCAACATCCACTTTTCTAAGGCCTCAATGTAACACAAACTTTTAAAGCTCTATTGTGATTGACCCTTCAGTGAGCCAGCTATACTCGTTACTTTCCGAGGTTGACATATTATTTATTCTGCTGTAGATGCTCATCAGTAGGGACATGCTGATCATATTTATATTGAATTTTAGTTACCAACTACATTGGCGGATATCGAAAAAATATACATATATGTGTACGTAACCCTCTAGAAAAGTGTTTGCTAAAATACCAGAACTGTATGTTTGATACCCACGTTATCATATCTCACTGAATTTAGAAATATTAAGATAGTTGGCAACTCGATTTATATTTCTTTAGTGGCAACACGTATGTAATAGCGCTTATATTGTAGCAAATGTTTTATATACAAAATTTCGGCAAGACGTTTTCGAGATAATAAAGGATATTCCAAAAAATTTATTTATTGGGAGTAGTTGGCAACTCTGTGTGGTAAATCTACCTAGAAGAATTTTTTTAGAATACGAGGTAAGATATGAGTCGTTTGATAACATTTGATAATATCTCTCACAATTTTTCAAAATAGCAAATATGTGGCAACCCTGTACAAATTTCGCAGGGGCAATGTTCAAGTAGGAAAGCTCAAAATATATAATATAATAATTCCCAACGGATTACCCACCATATCCCGCCCGACCGGCGCGAGGGGCGCATCCGCATAACGCGCGGATTATTCGTTCGTGCCGAGTCGTTGAAAGGCTTTGGTTTGTTAATCGTCGAGATCTAAAACTGCTCAGCTACAGAGAAAACCTCACCAGCTAAGTAAAGTAGATATAGGATAGATTATACATTAAGAAATAACTAGTTAACAGAATAAAATTATTGTTAAAAGTTAAAATAGAAGTCAAAGAATAAAAAACAATTAGTAGCTATGCATTTAGGACAGAAAGGATTGATTTTTTTATGCTGAAAAGCGAGTCTGAAATATCAAATCTACCAGAAAGAGAGTTATAATCTTGACACAAACAGCGAAAAGGCTCATTTAAGTGAAAATTGGTTCGGCACTGTTTTAAGACTAGAGGTTTAAAATGCCTTGAAGGACGAGACGGTACATTGAAGTTCACTTCACTTAGAAGAAATGGGCTGGATAGTGAACCATTTAGCAATTTAATCATAAAAATAATTCCAAGCATTTCCCTCCGACTAGAAAGTGTGTGTAGATTAATGAGTTTTAAACGATTCGTATAGGGTGGCAGATTGTACGAGGGATCCCAATGAAAATCTCTTAAGGCAAATAGTAAAAATTGTTTTTGAACTGATTCAAGGCGATCTACATGAACCTGGTAACGCGGGTTCCAAATTATAGAACCATATTCAAGTATCGGTCTGACTAATGTAGTGAAGAGGGCTTTAGTTACATAAGGGTCGCTAAATTCTTTAGACCATCGTTTAACGAATGCTAGGACACCTCTAGCCTTATTGACTGTTGTATTATTATGGCGGTTGAAACTGAGTTTATAGTCCATAGTAACCCCCAGGTCAACAAAATCATACACTTGCTCAAGACTATAATTTTTAATTGTATAGGAAGCCGGCTGAGAAATTCCACGCGAAAAACCCATGTGCTTACATTTTTTAAGGTTAAGTGGCATATAATTTAAATCGCACCAAGTAACTAGTGCATCTAGATCTGATTGTAGCTTATTTCTATCTTCAAATGACGCGAATGACATGAAAAGCTTTACGTCGTCGGCATACATTAACATTTTTGAAAATTTTATTATTGTAGAAATATCATTTATAAACAACAAGAACAGAATCGGGCCAAGATGGCTTCCTTGAGGAACCCCCGAAGAGACATAAATGACATCGGATACTAAATTTTTGAACATTACTCTTTGTGTCCTGTCACTAAGGTAAGAAGAGATCCAGCGATTGAGACCCGGCTGGAAGCCCAACTGATCGAGTTTATGAATAAGTAATGAGTGACACACTTTGTCAAAAGCTTTGCTGAAATCCGTATAAATAACGTCGGTTTGCAGATTTTTTCTAAAGCCATTTGAGACATGACTGGTAAACTCAAGTAAATTCGTAACTGTGGACTTTCCCTTACTGAACCCGTGTTGGCAGTCAGCTATCAAAGTAGAGATCGGACCCGTAAGTTGATTTGTAACAATAGCTTCAAACAATTTTGGGATGGCAGAAAGCTTTGCGATGCCACGATAGTTCTCTATAGAAGACCTACTCCCGCTTTTATGCAGCGGTAGAAGAAACGATTCTTTCCACGCAGTTGGAAAAACACCACACTTAAGTGATAGATTGAACAAATTGGTAAGGGGTTGGTAAATATGGTTCGCACACTTTTTCAAGAAACATGTAGGAATCCTATCAGGACCATATTTAAAAGATTCTTTTAAGGTTTTAAGGTAAATTAGAACTTTTTTGGCGCATATAATTGGTGAATTAATTGAATTTGTCCCGTGTAGCTTATAGGGATAGTTTTGAAAGTTTGAATTGGTGACAGCAGAATAGTTAGAAGTGAAAAATTGAGCAAAAAAATTTGCGATACATTGATTATCGCTAGATATAATGTCTTGATATTTCATGGCTGAGGGAAACCCTGATACTTTACGTTTAGAATTTACGAAACCATAAAATGACTTAGGATTGAGAATAATGTCTCTTTTCGTTTAAGAGATATAAGCTTTATAGCACTTCTTATTTAAATCCATGTACTTCTGACGTAGAATGGAATACAGCAGGTAATGTTTATTTAATCCGGACTTCTTATATAAATTAAATGATCGCGTTTTCCTATTTTTAAGAGCCTTAAGCTCTGTAGTAAACCAAGCTTGCGTAGGATGATCATAAGTTACTTTACGTTTAGGAATAAACTTCTCAAATAGGCAGTAAATAGTGTGATTGAAATGTGAGACGTTTAGATCGATATCACAACCAAATTCAGGCCAAGTTAATTTAGACAGTTCTTCATTTAATTTCTTGTAGTTTGCTTTGGAAAAGTTATAATCAAAGATACTACATGAGTAGCATTGAGTGCCTTGGCCATTACTTATGGTTTCGTAGACTATTTCCATAGAAGGGTGGTAAAGGTCTTCTGGTAAAACCAACGGATCACAACGATTTACAGAAAATTGGTTTATATCATTAACATACACTAAATCTAAGACTTTCCCAAACTTGTTAGCGGTAACATTTATTTGATTAAGGCAAAGATCGGAAATTCCATCTAAAAAGTCATTGAACCCCAGTTTGGACGGATTTGGAATAATGTTACCATCAGATATGTTCCACGATATATGAGGTAAGTTAAAATCACCCAAAACAATAATTGAATCTGAAGCTTTAGTCATAAGGTTAACAGTTTTGAGCAGAGAGACATGTTGCATGTAGACTGAAAAATCTGATGCTGGAGGGATGTAGCAAACATATAAGTACATAGAGACGTTGTCTAGTTGAAGGCGGATGCATTTGAACTCAATGAAATCGATGTTAGGAATATTAACCTCTTCTGAAGGGATGGAGGAATGAACGGCAAGTAGAACACCACCCCCGACTCTGTTCAAGCGATCATTTCTATATACTTGATATTCATTACATAAAAACTCTGAATTGAAAACATGAGGTTTTAGCCAAGTTTCGGTAAAAGCAATTACGTTATAATTACAATGAAAAGATTTCAAAAAGAGATCAGTTAATTTGGTATTTAGACCTCTGACATTTTGATAAAAAATATTCACGGATTTAGTGCTCAGGTTTTTGACTCAACGTTATTACGAGAAATTTTCGCTACATTTTGAACATTCCTATTCGGTCTGTATTCAAACTCCCGCACAAGAGCCCCGGGAGGCCAAAAAGAGCTGTCCAAAAGAGTATCGAAATCTTTCCCAGATACATCAATCTTAAACGAAGACATACTTCTTTGATATGTGAAATTAAATTTTCTAACAGTTACGCTTTGATCTTTAACTTTAGAAGAAATATGGTACAACAAATCATCCTCGGTAGTGTCTGGATGGAACCTAGACACAAAAATAGATTTTTTGCGAGGAACCACAACCAGCTTACCAACGATTGGTTCAGATGTGCCATATAATTTCTATTCGAAATATAATATCTTAATATATCTCAGTCTATTACTAGTTCTGAGACGTAGAGAAGCAGGCCGAGTTTACTAGTCCGAAATATAATTAGAAATATTTCTTTTAACCCTAGAAAGATAACGCTATTCTATACCCCTGGAAAGATAATAACGTAGGAATGACGTACGTTGTAAGTCATTTCGACGTGCGTTATCTTACTAGGGTTAAAATACGATGTAAAATAAATTTGTTTTGAGACCAATATTGGCATATCTCATTTGAATACAAAACAAATCATATAGGTGGCAATACCAAAAAAGCAACCGGAGTGGCAACACTAAGATAGAAATTCTCAAAACATAATGAGCTATAGCATACCAAATTATGTCGCAATCCGCTAAGCCGTTTCCAAGATAGCGTGAATATACAAATATACAACAAAAGCTTATTTGCGATTTTAAGATAAGCGTATTGTTTTTTGTCGATTACTAGTTAACTGTTGTGCCAATTGTCTGTCTTTTGTTTCTTACTATCGATCTTTTGTAGGTGACTGTCTATCGACTTTACGTAAAGCTTGCAACTTTTAAAAGGTTTGCACATTTTACTTCTTTTGACTTTTATAGATTTTTTCAGTTTTTAAATTTTTATCGATTTTTCATAAACTGCGATAGACTTTGCTATTTCCTTTTCTTTGGCACGTTGTTCTTGCATTTTATCGAGTTACTTTCAAGAATACTGTGCAAACTTTATGAAATTTTATAAATTCTTCTTACTCTTTATAATGATATTGTTTATTGCCAATTTGCTTTACTTATCTGAATAAAATTTTTTGATAAAACATGCCTTCTATTAAAATTAATAAAGAGTTTTGTAGGTTTCATAAATAATTATCGTTATCGATAGTTATTTTATTTTCCTTCGATTATAAGTGAATCTTAATGCCAATCAATTTGCATTGATTTCTAGAGAGGATTTTTAACTTCTTGTATTCTTAAAGAGGAAAGGTTAGGTTGGAAGGAGAAAAAACTCATAGCTTTCTAAACTTGTTTTGTTTGTTTTCCATTACAAATATTTTTGTCGCTTGCTAATTTGTATCGATTTATACTATATTTCTTATTTGGGTCTTTTGTATAGAGTGGCTCACAGTGAAAGTGCTCAAGTTGGTTCTAATCCTCTCTCTGTTCGCTTGTGACAGAATTCCTTGGAAATGAATTTGAAAAAACGGGGTGAGAGTTGCCAAATTTGAGACAGAAATTTCCAAACTATTTCTGAGTATGCAGTTTTGTAGCCTATTAAATTCTAGACTCTAGTGCTAGTCGCTAGACTCTTTAAAATTTCGTTAATTTTTTTCATTTTATTTTCCTACACGACGTTTAGGATTTTCTCCCATGTGAGCTTGTGACAGCTGTTCAATTTTTAATTCCAATAACAACAATGCTTTGGAGTTATATTTTGTTCCTAAAAAATACGCAAAAATAACTAACTGTACATAGAACTAACCAGACTGCAGCATAGAATGACTAAAAAATATAAAGGAAACATACAGGGTGGCGCAAAAGTCATCCTCCTATCAGAAAATGCTATAAATTTTGCGATTGGCCCCAAAAGTCAGTTATGTTTTGACATTTGTGTAGTAAACACATGCGAAATACACGTTAATAAACAATGTTACGCTACACTGCTCCAGAACGCGGAATATTGCTGACTATTTATTTGACCAATAATCGGTCGGGGCCAAACGGTTACTGTGAATGGTGAGCGCTACAGAGCAAAGATCAACGAGTTCTTTTTGCCGCAACTTGATGAATTGGGATTGGAAAACATGTGGTTCCAACAAGACGGTGCAACAGCACACACTGCACGTGCCACAACCGATATGCTGAACATCGGAAGCTTACTTTTGCGCCACCTTGTATATGAAAAAAAAACTCTCAAACCAAACAAAAAAAAAAAAGGAAACACACAAAAAGAAGGAAACGGAAGAACGTTGACTAAGGCGATAGCCTTGTAAGTGCCAACGAAGCGCATTAAGAACAAACTCACACACACACTCAAATGGCATTTTTTGCTCACACACATATATGCTTGCTTGGAAATACAAATCGGAAGGCAGAAAAAAAGTGACAACTAAAAGGAAGCACACAAAAAGTGAGTTGCCCAAATAGTGGTTCTGTGAGATAAGAACATAATAAAAAAACAAATCATAAAAAACGGAAGAAAAAAAACACAAATTGATTTGATGCTTGGTAAAAGAAAAGCGCAAAAAATTAAATTGTACAGATACTCAACGTACAGACAAACGTTTCTGTTTCGAAATGAAAAAGTAAAATAAAAACTTTGAACAAACAAAGCGAAAGCATAACCAAATCCAATGACATCGTCAGGGATCACTTTACGGTTTCCTTTAATTTCTAAACCCGAAATCCCGTATCCAATTTCTAAAGTTTGTAGCTTAGGCCATTCATGCACGGCCGAAGCAAAAAAAAATTTTTTTGAAGGAAGTCTAAGTTCGGGTGAAACCGAATATTATATACCTTGTAGTGATCTATAACGGCATACCAATTTACGCAGGTCTGTTTTAATACTTTTTTGAAATTACAACCAATCACCTTTGAAAATAGCAGAAATTTATGCTGAGGGGTGGCCCCCCACCACCGCCACGCCTACTTCCCCAAAATCCACAAAATGTTTTGCTGTCGAGTTTCGATTAAAAAGCTTATTATGTGGGCAAGATCTTATTGATATATCTTGCATAGTTATAGAACAATCGCGTTTTAAATTTTACAAACAAATTTTTCAGAGCTATGCTAAAAAACTGGGCGTGGCCCTTAAGTAATTTCGCACATTTTTACCATAATCAATTACTATTATATATTCAGCTTTTTCGCCAAATTTCGTTTTGAAAAATTAATTTTAGCCGGTGTGTTAAATTTCGTTTCGATATCTTGAACGGTTTTTAATTTATGATTAATAATATTTCAAAATTTGACTTAATCAAAAGTGGGCGGTGCGATTCCCAATTTCAAAACTTTCTTGAAAAATGTATTTTCTGTCTTTACATTAAAGGTCACACCAAATTTTATCCATATAGGTGCATTTTGTACTGAATCACTGAATCAATTTCTCTTTTCGTCCTGAACATTTTGATGTGTATATGCTGATATCAATCTCGATTCGTTTATGCCGTTACATACTACCTTTAGGCAAATTAAGCTAATATAACTTGTGTGCGTAGCACTACTAGGTGTATTAACTTCATTCGGAACAATTTTCCTGAACAATAAAAAAGCAAATAAAGATAATTCCAACAACAACAGGCGTGAAAAAAGGATTTGAAAAAAGTGTGTAGGCAACAATAATAAATTCGAGAAAAAATGAAATTAACGCGTGACACAGGGTTGATAGGAAAATGTGCTAACAGCCTCAGGAGTAATGAGAAAATTTATTCTGCATACCAAACAATAACAAAGTGTTGGTGTAGCCTTTATTTGTTTGCTCTTCATTAAAAATTTAATTTTCATGCGGTGTTGATTTAAAAGGAGTTTCACACGTAACGTTATTCAAACAAGCGAAACATAAAAAGTTAATAATTCAAGAATGTAAAATATATAAATGCGATGAGTTCGCGCTTGGTAAAGCATGAGGATGGTAAAAAAAAAAAATTATGTCGACTCTCACGCAACTTTTATTATAGCCGTACTTATGATATATACTTTAAATTTTGTTACTGTACTTTTTTATTGTTAATATTATATAGTAACAATAAGAAATTTTGTAAATGAAAATGGAAAATTTTCAGATAGTTTTTCAGTTGAAAGAAAATTGTATTCTAGGAAGTTGACTTTTGTTCAATAAATTTTAATAACTGAACTATAAAAATATTTGTGGCGACGAGGATGGGCTATGCTAGATAAAGATCATATCCTGAGATTTGAACTAAAAAACGCGTACATAAAATTTAAATTGAGGATAACCCCTAAACAAGGACAATAACGCGGAAAAAGAAAATATTAAGGAAATTTTAAAAAATTTGAATTCAGAAAAAGCTAAATTGAGAAGGACAAATAAAGAAATAAGTAAGAAGAATTAATTTGGAAAAATCATCATTTGAAGAAGAAATAGAAGGAAATCATTTAGAAAAAAATTAATATTTGAAAAGGACATAAAATTGGCAGCCTAAAGGTAAACATCTTGAAACTTTTAAGTTTTAATACAATATCTGCAAAGCGAAGACCCGGAAGGAGGTATAAAAATAGCAATGGCTTTAACGTTGGCAGAATGTTTACGGGAAGCAAGAAGTTTGCCAGTGTTTAATGGTACAAGTGAATACTCACTTAGCAATTATTTAAGAGACGTGAGGGTAGTTCTCGAGTTAGCTCCTGTGGAATATCATCTTACCATACAGGCGGTATTAAGCAACCGGCTTCAAGGAAAAGCTTTGAAGGTAGTTGAAACTTTAACTAACCCAACTTGGGAAGATATAATAAATAAAATTAAGTAGGAGTTCGGTATAAAAAGATCGTGTTTTAATTTAAGTACTGATGCTACAAATGTGGATGCGAGAAATGTAGAAGAATTTACTTATAAGTTGGAAAAAATTGTTTGTGATATGAATACAAAATATATACTCGTACTTGAGCCAAATAATTTGTACACACCTATTCATAATGAGCAAATTATCTTTGACATATACGTTCATTTTTTGCCAGTTCATATAAAATCATTGCTTATCCAAAACAATATTAATACTTTGAGCAAATCTCATTCATTTTTATTAGAAAATAATTTATTAGCTGATATAAAATTAGTGAACAATAAAAATTCATATGGTTTTCAATATAACATAAATAATGATAATAATGATTTAAATAATGAAAATTTTTCAAATAACTTTTCAAAAAGAAATAATTTTTTAAATGGTAATAACTATTCTAATAATTATGGCTTTCAGCAACCCCAAAATTTAAGTGGAAAAAAACGTTTTAGTAATTATGCTGTGCCGAATTTAAGTAATCAAAATAAGAAAATTAATAACATGGGAAATTTTAATAGTAGTAGGGCAAATAGCTTTGATAGTAACATAAATAATTATCAACAAAATGGTAGATATCGAAATAATCAAAACTATAATTCTGGAAATGTTCAAAATTTCAATCACAATCAAAGAAATTTTGACTATCAAGAGCCAATGGAAATAGGCGTTGTAAATTTTACTGAAAATTTTCATTCGCAGCCTCAGGATCAACATTACCAATAGTACGAGGTGTGTTCAAAACGTATCGCGAATTTTGAATTTTCGCTGGTTACGTATATTCGAATTTCGAATTTTTTGTGGCGTTATGTTGGTACTCATGTCTCTCACTTATGCCGACAAGCTCGGCCATTTTGAATGTTCAGTTAATTGTTGACAGCTGCTTTGCTTGCACGTGTTTTGGATCGTCTTCGATTTTTACCTATTCAAAAAAATGGATCAAAGAACCTGTATCAAATTTTGTGTGAAAAACGAAATTAAGTGCGCGGATGCATTCCGAATGTTGACTGTGGCATACGGAGAAGCTACCTTGGACCGAAGCAACGTTTATCGGTGGTACAAAATGTTCTCAGAAGGCCGAGAAGATGTGCAAAGAAGAACAAAAATTGGCTTTTGCACCACGATAACGCCCCTGCTCACGGATCGTTGCTTGTGCGCGGCTTTTTGGCCAAAAACAACACACTAATGATGCCGCAGCCACCGTATTCCCCAGACCTGGCCCCCTGTGACTTTTTCTTGTTCCCTAAACTGAAGAGGCCCATGAAAGGACGACGTTACGCTTCTCTTGACGAGATAAAGACGGCATCGAAGGAGGAGCTGAACAAGATACAAAAAAATGATTTTTTGAAGCGCTTCGAAGATTGGAAAAACCGTTGGCACAAGTGTATAATATCTCATGGGGATTACTTTGAAGGGGACAAAATAGATATTCATGAATAAATAAACAATTTTTTGAAAAAACACAAAATTCGCGATAATTTTTGAACACACCTCGTATTACTAACAATCAATAATATAAAAAGTAAATGTTTAATCGATAGTGGAGCTGCTACTACGTTGGGTAGTAATACGTTTTTTTCTAGTATGGGTGTTAAACAAAATCTTTTAAAGCCAATATTATTAAATATGTACTTTGGTTGGTGATAAATTAATAACAGAGCAAGTTACAGTAAATGTACCTACAGAATTCAATGCTGGTAGGAAGACTATGTCTGTAAAATTAGCAAATTTTATTAATAAAAGTTTTGATTGTATTATAGGGGTAAATGTTTTAGGTCCAATTGGTGCTATTTTAGACTTTAAAAATAATAAATTAACAGTAAATAATAGGAGAATAAAATTATTTTGTGATAATTTTGATATTAAGTATGAAGAAATTAATTATTTAGAAAAATCAGAAATAAATGCAATTAAAGATTTGGTACCTAACGATTTGAATAGAGAAGAAGGTAAATTATTAGAAAATTTTTTGCACAAAAATAAAGGATGTTTTTATATTGAGGGTCAAAATTTGACACTACAAATTGTGTTAAACACAAGATTATAACAACATCTTCTAAACCAATTTATGGCAAAAATTATAGACATCCTCAAATTTTAGAAAAAGAAATTGAATCTCAAATTGAAGATATGCTTAAACAAAATATTATAAGAAATAGCAAATCACCATATAATTCTCCTCTATGGATAGTAAAAAAGAAGACTGACAGCTCAAAGAAGCAAAAGTGGCGATTAGTAATTGATTTTAGGAAATTAAATGACATTACAGTGGATGACAAATTTCCGCTTCCAAATATTGAATCATTATTCGACAAATTAGGTAAAGCCCAATATTTTCCTTCGTTAGATCTTGCCAAAGGTTTCCATCAGATTTTGATGGAAGAAAGTGATATCGAAAAAACAGCATTTTCGACTTCAAGAGGACATTTTGAGTTTATTCGAATGCCTTTTGGTCTGAAAAATGCACCTGCAACCTTTCAACGTATGTTAAATTACGTTCTATCTGACTTTATTAATAAAATTTGTGTCATTTAATGGCTGATATACTTGTTTTTTCGACTTCATTGACCGAACACATTGAAAGTTTACAAAAAATTTTTTCAAAACTTAATGAGTTCAATTTAAAGGTTCTAATTGAAAAGTGTAAATTTTTATCAAAAGAAACTACTTTTCTTGGACATATAGTAACAAAAGATGGCATTAAGCCAAATCCAGAAAAAGTTTATATAATACAAAATTTACAGTTACCAATAACTTTGAAAGAAATAAAATCATTTCTTGGGTTAACTGGATTCTATAGGAAATTTATAAAAAATTATTCTCTTATAGCGAGTCCAATAATAAAATATTTTAAAAAAAAATACTAAAATAAATATTAATGATGAGGCATATATTGGGGCTTTTGAAAAATTAAAGAAAATATTAATTAATCCGCCCTTACTGTGTTACCCAAATTTTAATAAAAAATTTGTTTTGATTACCTGTTTTAAGCCAAGAAGGCAAACCAGTTAGTTACGCAAGTAGGACATTAAATGGACATGAGAAGAACTACTCGACTTTAGAAAAGGAACTGTTAGCTATAGTTTGGGCAATAAAATATTATCGTTGTTATCTTTACGGTAGGAAATTTCTGGTACAAACGGATGATCAACCTTTAAAATGGCTATTTTCATTAAAGGACCCAAATTCTCGTATTATTAGATGGAAGATTTTATTGGACGAATTTCAGTTTGACATAGAATATCTTAAAGGAAAAGAGAATACTGTAGCTGATTTTTTAAGTAGAGCTCAATTAAATCAAAATTCGGTAGGTAGTATACATAGTGCTCAAGAAGATTTAAACGAGTTTTTTCCTATAATAGACGGAATTGTTAATAAATATCGAACTCAAATTAGATTATTTAAAAATAAAAGTAGAGAAATCGATTTACTTTTTAATAGATATAAAATAATATATATCGCAGAAACGGATTTAACCAATGAACGTTATTTAAATAATTTATTTCGAAAATAACTAAGGAAAGGGAAGGTTGGAATATATTCAGAGCTCGAAGGTAGAATGTATAATATATTACAACAAAAATTAATTCAACTTTTTTCTAATGATAGTAATTTGAAATTTATAAAGTGCTCAAAATTAGCTGAGGATATTGAATCGGAGGATTTGTTATTGAATGTCTTTAATGATATTCATTTAAAAGGAAATCATCGAGGTATATTAGAGAATTTCGAGGAGTTAAAAGGTTTATATTTTAATCCGAAATTATTTAAATATGTAAATAGGTATTGTAATAGTTGCAGAGTTTGTATAGAAAACAAATATGATCGAAAACCAATATATAAACAGTTTAAACATACCTTTACTTCTGATAGACCAAACGGCGTGGTACATTTAGATAGTTTCCAAATTCAAAAATCTTGTTTTTTAACAACTATCGACAAATTCACCAAATTAGGTACTGCTCATAAATTAAGTGATAAAAATATGGTAACAGTTAAAATAAAACTTGTAGAACGAATTGCATTTTTGGGAAAGCCGGATAAATTGATTATGGATAACGAATTTAATAATGCACTTATTGAATTTTTTTGTCAGGAAAACAATATATAACCTTATTATACCACATCGAATTCTCACACTGGGAATTCAGATATAGAAAGAATGCATTCGACACTTATTGAACATATAAGAATTTTGAAAAATAATGATGCCATTGATGATTCAGAAGAGTTGGTACTTGAAGCAATACATTTTTATAATAGCACTATACACAGTTCAACTAAATTGAAACCAATAGATTTTGTAAATAATTTGAATTTAAATTTTGATGAAATAAAAATAAGAATTGAAAATAATAAAAAGAAAGCAATAAATAGAATAAACAAAAAAAGAGAAAACATAAATTTGGATTTAAATAAACAAAATTTGTATACTAAAAATCCTATTGCTAACAGACAAAAAACCGCAAAGAGGTTTAGTAAATATCATTACAGTAATCCAAATAAAATGGATGTAGCTCAATTTCGAAGGCCTTTAAAATCAATAAATATATAAAAAAATAATATTAAACGTTTATAAAATTAGTAAAGAAAATATGATATATTGAATAATCATTTGATTAGTTTTGTTGATTAATTTTGTTTTAAGATGTTTTATAACTTTATTGTTATTGTCATTTTAGTTTTGTTTAAGTTTATATGTATTCATTAATTTATATTAAAATACATTATTGATTCGAAGGGACTCGAATCTTAAGGAGGGGCGAGTTATATTATAGCCGTACTTATGATATATACTTTAAATTTTGTTACTGTACTTTTATATTGTTAATATTATATAGTCACAATAAGAAATTTTGTAAATGAAAATGGAAAATTGTCAGATAGTTTTTCAGTTGAAAGAAAATTGTATTCTAGGAAGTTCACTTTTGTTCAATAAATTTTAATAACTGATCTATAAAAATATTTGTCGCAAGCTGCGCTCTATCTATTTTGGTAAAAATTAGTGCAAAATTCCAAATCTCTATAAATAATAAAATTGAAACTAGTGGATGTTTGTAAATTGCATGGATCTATACTATTGTAAAACTCTAGAAAATATTATATTTTATTTTATTTTATTTTATTTTATTTTATTTTTTTTTAATTTTATTTAATTTCATTTTATTTTATTTTTTTTATTTTATTTAATTTCATTTTATTTTATTTTATTTTATTTTTTTTATTTAATTTAATTTCATTTTATTTTATTTTATTTTATTTTATTTTATTTTATTTTGTTTTATCTGATTTTGTTTTATTTTATTTTATTTTGTTTTATTTTATTTTGTTTTGTTTTATTTTATTTTATTTTATTTTATTTTATTTTTTTTATTTTATTTAATTTCATTTTATTTTATTTTATTTTATTTTATTTTATTTTATTTTGTTTTATCTGATTTTGTTTTATTTTATTTTATTTTGTTTTATTTTATTTTGTTTTGTTTCATTTTATTTTATTTTATTTTATTTTATTTTATTTTATTTTATTTCACTTTATTATATTCTATTCTATTTTATTTTATTTTATTTTATTTTATTTTATTTTATTTTATTTTATTTTATTTTATTTTATTTTATTTTATTTTATTTTGTTTTATTTTATTTTATTTTATTTTATTTTATTTTATTTTATTTTATTTTATTTTATTTTATTTTATTTTATTTCACTTTATTATATTCTATTCTATTTTATTTTATTTTATTTTATTTTTTTTTTATTTTATTTTATTTTATTTTATTTTATTTTATTTTATTTTATTTTATTTTATTTTATTTTATTTTATTTTTTTTATTTTATTTAATTTCATTTTATTTTATTTTATTTTATTTTATTTTATTTTATTTTATTTTATTTTATTTTGTTTTATCTGATTTTGTTTTATTTTATTTTATTTTGTTTTATTTTATTTTGTTTTGTTTCATTTTATTTTATTTTATTTTATTTTATTTTATTTTATTTTATTTTATTTCACTTTATTATATTCTATTCTATTTTATTTTATTTTATTTTATTTTATTTTATTTTATTTTATTTTATTTTATTTTATTTTATTTTATTTTATTTTATTTTATTTTATTTTGTTTTATTTTATTTTATTTTATTTTATTTTATTTTCTTTTATTTTTAGTTTAATTGTATTTTATTTTAGAACGAAATCAAGCACTGAAGATGGCGGTTCGCCGAAACCGGTTTGTTACAAAACCAAAATTGACAAGGGATGACGAAAATTCGATCCAATATAAATCCAGTATTTTATTTAATCTTATTTTATTTAATTTTATTTTATTTTATTTTATTTTATTTTATGTTATTTAATTTAATTTAATTTAATTTAATTTTAGTTTAAATGAAAGGAAAGAAAATTATAGAAAATGTAGAAAGTAGAGGAACGTACACATGCTAAAAGAGTTTATAATTGAAGCACAAAACTAATTTAAGTCAAACAAGGAAAGTAAATGCCAATGTTAATGTTAAGTTAATGCTTCTTACGCCGAGTACTATTTATTAACGCTGCTTAGAGACGAGTACTTAGCTTTTGAACCCTGATATGTTAAGCTGACTCACATACATGCATACCTAGCAATGCCCCATAGCGCATGATTGTCATTCGAGATTTCGTTCTGCTTTGTTAATACATAATTCGTTTACATTTAACATTGCTTTAGCAAGTGTGTGTGCTTTGTATTATTACTCGCCCCACTGATTGCATTTTATTTCGCTTGACATTTTGTTTATATTTCATTAATTATATTTCGTAAGCTCGTTTGGCTTAACACATTAATTTCGCTCCAACTTGACTCTCACAAAAACAGCAAAATAATGAAAATTACCAAATACTTTATTTTAATTTATATTTGTACCCGGTAGGAAATTACGAGTGCAGAATTAGTGAGGTTTTAATGCATTAAAAACTCTTTCTAGCTACATATAGGTCTTTCCATGTCAAATGGTCACAGCGTTTTAATCGAGCCCTTCCGATTTAAATAAAATTTTGTGTAGATATTCTAAACTGTCCAACGATAGTAATAGCGAATCCCGGGATCCTATGTTTTTGCAGTACCGAAAACCCGGGATTGCTTTCCTAAATACCTATTCGTTTCCGTGATTATATACATATATAGTACTCAAAACTAAATGCATGTGATTTTTTAACAAAAATTTTTGGATTTTTTTGTTGATTGGGTTATCAGAATTTATAACAGAATAAGTGCGATTTTAATCATTTTATCCACGAAAACAGTTGAGATACGGAACTTAATCACATCGCTTATGCAGCACTCATTAGCACCTTTCGTTTGATACCTATGTTGTACTAATTTATCTTGGGTCAACCTGGTTAACATATTATATATACATTAGGGTGGGTCGATTTTTTGAAAAAATATTTTATTTTCGGGTTTTGGAAAAGTCGATTTTTCGATAAAAACAAGTCCCGAAATCCGAAAATAAATTTTTTTTTCAAAAAACGGCTATCGCCAACGTTTTTAGCGGACATTTTTGGGTCGGACAGGGTATACATGAAAATTTTAAAATCAAATGAAATTTTTTTTAGTAGGTCATGAAGAAAACCGCAGGCTCGAAAATTATTTTTTTGGGTATGCGTAGTGTAACTTTTTTTTCCTGAGCCCAAAACCTATCGAAAAATCGATGGCGCGATATCGGTTAATAAATCGACCCAGTCTCATATACATATATGTATCGCAATAAGGGATACCTTAAATTTTAGGATAGAAGTCTGATAATGGAATAGTGAAAGCTACATTCAATTCTTTTTAACAGTTTTTGAATCATACGCGAGCAAACATACAAATAGACAGATAAAAATTCTAAAAACTGTTGCTTTATATTCTATTGGCTTAATAATGATCCCCCCTAACAATTTTTTTTAAATATCTGCAGCCTATAGACATCAACCTGTTACAATTTTAGTATATGATGAGTATAAATGAAGTACTTTTCATTCTAAAAAACAAAAATATGTACGAGGTGTGTTCAAAAAGTATCGCGAATTTTGTGTTTTTTCAAAAATTATTTATTTATTCATGAATATCTATTTTGTCCCCTTCAAAGTAATCCCCATGAGATATTATACACTCGTGCCTACGGTTTTTCCAATCTTCGAAGCACTTCAAAAAATCATTTTTTTGTATCTTGTTCAGCTCCTCCTTCGATGCCGTCTTCATCTCGTCAAGAGAAGTGTAACGTCGTCCTTTCATGGGCCTCTTCAGTTTAGGGAACAAGACAAAGTCACAGGGGGCCAGATCTGGGGAATACGGTGGCTGCGGTATCATTAGTGTGTTGTTTTTGGCCAAAAAGTTGCGCACAAGCAACGATGCGTGAGCAGGGGCGTTATCGTGGTGCAAAAGCCAATTTTTGTTCTTCTTTGCACATCTTCTCGGCCTTCTGAGAACATTTTGTACCACCGATAAACGTTGCTTCGGTCCAACGTAGCTTCTCCGTATGCCACAGTCAACATTCGGAATGCATCCGCGCACTTAATTTCGTTTTTCACACAAAATTTGATACAGGTTCTTTGATCCATTTTTTTGAATAGGTAAAAATCGAAGACGATCCAAAACACGTGCAAGCAAAGCAGCTGTCAACAATTAACTGAACATTCAAAATGGCCGAGCTTGTCGGCATAAGTGAGAGACACGAGTACCAACATAACGCCACAAAAAATTCGAAATTCGAATATACGTAACCAGCGAAAATTCAAAATTCGCGATACGTTTTGAACACACCTCGTATTATGCCCACATCGTTGGCAGTGGCAAGTGTCCTCTATTGTATTTAGGGCAACGGTTTCTTAAACGGTGCAATTGCGGACAGTTCCAAACTAGCCTTGGTTTTGCTATTTCTCAACCAAATCCATTAAGGATAACTTATTGGTAGTTCTGGTCGTGGAAGATCGAGCGGTTCAGTATCTGACTAGAAGTGTGTACTTCTAAGATCAGCATTTCTGGAATCTGGTAGGCAATTGTACTGCAGGGTATGTACATCTGTATGTTTGTACAACACACTATTTACGAGCATGAGATTCTTTAGAATTGTACTAATTTTTTTTGCCACAAGCCCTTTGTGTGTGTTTTATCATCTCATTTATATGGCTGTGAAGATCTTATTTAGTTATGCCTGCTTTTCTGTCGCTTGTAAATTGCTTTCGTTTTTCTTTATTTCCAACGGTGTGTCCAAATTTATGTATGTGCTAACAATGGCCTTTTTCTAAATAATTCAGTAAGATAAATTAAGGTCGATTTAGAAAAAATATTACGATCTTCCGAGAAATTAGGTGTAATTACGTAAGCAGAAATTGCAACGGCAGCCCATTTGCAAAAATATTAGGAAAATTTAGATAGTGCAAGAAATGAAAATTAAACTTTTAGCAAATGTTAGATTTTCATAAAAAAAAAATGTTTTGAATTTTCTATGGTGCGCCAATTTAGGCCATGCTCACACTCTATTTGGCGCATTTCTCTATCTCTCTGCTTGTGTTGTGGTATTTTAATTTGTATTTCCTGCGTTTGACTTCAGTTTCTGACTTGTTTTGTGCAAAGCTGGTTTACCAAGCGATTTATTCTAAACCACAATCTGCTGCGAGTTTGGTCTGCGGCGTGCGTTTGATTTCAGCGCTTACGATGCAAACGAAATGTTTGAAAACGTTGTATGTTTTTAATTCTATACAACAACATTATTTTTAGTTAATTGCTTGCAGGATAAACTGTAAAAGTCATAGCTTCATACGTTCATTCAAATCTCATTCTAACCACTGGAACTTTCTTAATGCTTTGGTGAGCATTATTCAAATTAGTTCTGATAATTAGTTTTGGCTAATGAGCAGTTGAAGCTTGCATGTATGTGTCAGCATGTTGTCCTTGCAGCGCACCGAACTAGTTGTAAAATAAATCACCACTAGTATGCCGGCTCAGCCCTACTAGTCAACCAACATCTTTTTTCAAATGATAAACTGGTATTTTTTACACGGTAAAAAAAATTTAAGAAAATAAAATAAAACAAAATAATATAAAAAAAATAGAATTAAAAAAAATCAAATAAAAAAAAAAAGAATAAAATAAATCTAAAAAAATATAAAATAAAGTAAAATAAAACAAAATCAGAAAAAACAAAATAAAATAAAATACAATAAAATAAAATAAAACAAAATAAAATAAAATAAAATAAAATAAAATAATGTAAAAGAAAATAAAATAAAATAAAATGAAATAAAATAAAATAAAATAAGATAAAATAAACTAAAATAAAACTAAATAAAATAAAATAAAATAAAATAAAATAAAATAAAATAAAATAAAATAAAATAAAATAAAATCAAATAAAATAAAATAAAATAAAATAAAATAAAATAAAATAAAATAAAATAAAATAAAATAAAATAAAATAAAATAAAATAAAATAAAATAAAATAAAATAAAATAAAATAAAATAAAATAGAATATAATATAATAAAGTAAAAGAAAATTTAAAAAAAAAATATACAAAATAAAGTAAAATAAAATGAAATAAAATAAAATAAAATATAATAAAATAAAATAAAATAAAATAAAATAAAATAAAATAAAATAAAATAAAATAAAATAAAATAGAATATAATATAATAAAGTAAAAGAAAATTAAAAAAAAAAATTATACAAAATAAAGAAAAATAAAATGAAATAAAGTAAAATAAAATATAATAAAATAAAATAAAATAAAATAAAATAAAATAAAATAAAATAAAATAAAATAAAATAAAATAAAATAAAATAGAATATAATAAAGTAAAATAAAATAAAACAAAAAAATTATAAAATAAAATAAAGTAAAATAAAATAAAATTAAAAAAAATAAAACAAATAAAATAAAATAAATAAAATAAAATAAAATAAAATAAAATAGAATAGAATATAATAAAGTAAAATCAAATTTAAAATATAAATAAAGAAAAAAAATGAAATAAAATAAAATGAAATAAAATAAAATAAAATAGAATATAATATAATACAGTAAAATAAGATTTAAAAACAAAAATTATACAAAATAAAGTAAAATAAAATAAAATAGAATATAATAAAGTAAAATAAAATTAAACAAAAAAATTATAATATAAAATATAATCAAATAAAATAAAATGAAATAAAATAAAATAAAATAAAATGTAATAAAATAAAATAAAATAAAATAATATAAAATAAAATAAAATTAAGTAAAATAAAATAAAATTAAAAAAAATAAAACAAATAAAATAAAATAAAATAAACAAAATAAAATAAAATAAAATAAAATAAAAAAAAATTAAAATAAAATAAAATTAAATTAAATAAAATAAAACGCAATAAAATTAAATAAAATAAAATAATATAAAATAAAATAAAATTAAGTAAAATAAAATAAAATTAAAAAAAATAAAACAAATAAAATAAAATAAAATAAACAAAATAAAATAAAATAAAATAAAATAAAAAAAAATAAAATAAAATAGAATATAATATAATAAAGTAAAATCAAATTTAAAATAAAAATAAAGAAAAAAATGAAAAAAAATAAAATAAACTAAAATAAAATGAAATAAAGAAAACAAAATGAAAAAAAAAAATATAAAAATAAATAAAATAAAATAAAGAAAATAAAATGAAAAAAAAAAATTAAAACAAAAAAAGAATAAAAATAAAATAATGAAAAAAAAAATAAAAAAAATTAAACAAAATAAACTAAAATAAAATAAGATAAAGTAAAATAATATAAAATTAAAAAAATAGAATAAAGTAAAAACAAAACTAAAAAAAATAAAAAAAAAATTAAATAATTATTTAAAATGTCTAGATTTCCAACGATTTCAATCCCAAACAATCCTATTTTCCAAAATTTTCGACTTTTAGCTGAGGCAATTTTTATGTTTTTAGGACTGATTAGAGGCTGCTCATAACTTGGTGTTTGGCTGTGGGGGCGTTAGGCACAAAACGACTGTGCGTGTTGTATTCAATCAGTTAGTTCGACAGGCAAAACAAACTCTTGCGTATGCCATAGTGAGAAGAAAATGTTAAATGTTCGCTCAGCAGGTTCGCATTTCTATTGAGAAATGTTTATGGTGTAATAATTAAAATATTTATTTTCTAAGAAAGGAGTGTACGCAAAGGTAGGAAACTCTTTCTGGGAAACGTATGCGTTTATCCTGAAAACCGTATCGATTTTCTTTCAAAGAAAATAGTTTAACTACATGCGTCATAGTTCTACAGAGAAGTGTGAAACATCGCCAAATAAAGCGACTATACTGGAGCAATGTGTACAGAGTTTACTGGGGATACGGTATCCATTTGCTTCTACATCAATGCTGTTTTTCGAGAAATCGGTAGGTGGCTCGGAGTAGATTGTGGTTTAGGTTAGTATTATAGATATAGGCAGTTCTTTGTTCGATATGGATCCGGTACGCTCTGTCCCCATCCAACTTTCCTTTCTTCGATTTTAGTTACTAATTCTTCAAGCCAACATCTGAAGCTTCTCTCACTGACATATTTCGTTCTTAACTTGTTCTTGCCTTTACAGGTCTCTCAATAACTTAATTAAGATTACTAAAAAAAGTTCAGAGCGAAGAAATTGGCATTAAGCGAAATTATTATATTCCCATAAGCTAAAATTTATTAATAACCATAATTTAAATTGAATTGTATGTTCGTTCGAAGATGAAATAATTTAAAGTTTCATTTGAATTGCTAAATTAAATTTGAGGTTTTTAAAACGAAAAGTTAATCAAATAAAATTAATAAAAAATATGACAAAAAAAAGCAAACTTTTCCTGCTTGCACAGGATCGTCATGATAAGATTCAATTTGGTGGGCCACAAAACGACCCAAATGACACCCAGTGCACAGGCGATGCATAAAAAGGGAAAAGAAAACAAAAAAAAATTATATGATAAAATACATAAATGAGAATTCGCGGTTTTCATCGTGCCGATATGACTTTGAAATGACTTTTTTTCTGTTTCCATTATCTCTAGGTATAATAAAATTGCAACAAGTCGATTGAGGAAAAATTTAACTTTTTTTATATTTTTTAATTTCGCTATCTTTTTCTGTTAATTTTAGCAAAAGCTTGTTATAGATGCCATACGACTCGTGCTGGTTATTTGGGTGTTTGCAGCATCAGACAAAATATTTCTGATTGCAGTCACCGTTCAACAAATATCGATTAGCCTTCTGAATACATTTAATGCATTTTAAAATTAAGCGCTCGCACCCTCAAATATTCTGTAAGCATTCATAACAAGTAAAATAGGTTTTTTATAAAGCTCTAAAATTCACCTAGCAGAGAATACCAAAAATGCTATACATTTACAGAAGGGGTTGAAAATTTTAAAAGTAAGGATGCATTGATAAATTCCAGAGTAACTCCCTTAAGTGGTGCAAATAATAGTATATTCAAATCGGACATGTTATAGACGACGACAACAAGGCAATACAGATAGTCGCTTTGTTTGGCACTGCCATGGAAAAAATATAAAAGTTCTCTTAAACTTTATTCCCGCATTTTATTTGGTTTCAACTAACCATGAAAAAGCATCATCAAATAGTGAAACTGTTGCCAGCTACCCAAACAAAGTTAAAAATACTCCAATAAAAAGCACATTTCTCAGAACATTTCCCTTTAAAATGAACTATTTTTCGGCATGTTTTGAGACTCAGGAGATTTTTACCGAGTTGCCACCTATCTGACATAAAAAAATCCAATAAGATATGCAAACTTGAAATCAAACGAATGGTATTTTATATCGCATTTCAAGAAAAATATTTCTAGGTCTCTTTTCCGAAACACCAAAAAATCGTTCTACGCGGGAATATTGAAGCATTTTTAGACTCACTCTAGGCAAATTTTTTCCTTGTTGAATACAAAAAAGTAAAGAAATATAAGGTACCCTAACTTCTCACCACTATGGGGTACATAAGTTTAGAACACATGGATGTCCTGTAGTGTGAAACGCACTATGATGTTATATGATGTTTGATTTCTCCTGACATGAGACTACCTTACTTGGTTTTTCTTAAAAAGCGTCCCTTATACATAGGAAGTGTTTCAACTATTTGTCTATGACACCTGTCATTATGATATCATCACGAATGTATATTTTGTGAACATAGCGTAACCGATTTTTAATTCGAAAATCAAATGTGTAATATTTTTAAACATTATGAAATAAATTTGAAAATGTCAGAGCAACTTCGCAATGCCTGGATAAATATTTTGAGTTTATAGAAAGGAATAAATTAGTAGTTTTTTTGCTATTACCGAAATCGCCTCAAAGTAAGTGATCAGCGCTGAAGTCAGATATTAAACTTCTTTTATGATACGGTCTAAAGTACGTTTATAGATGTCTGTATTAAGGATTTTAAAATACCATAACTCATATTTTTGTTTGAGCGTTATTAATGATGTTGCAGAATACACAGCCTCCTGCGTTATGATACGTGGCTGCTCGTAACCAGATGCTGCACCCACTTTGTGGCTAGTATTATGAGCATGCTATAAATAGTAAAATCCAAGCACTGCTTGAAAGTAAATAATGTAGAGTGGCTCAAAAAATTGTAAATATCGGAAGTTTCTTATTCGTCACTTCGGTAGTAGGTAACGAATTTTCTACAGAAGTGACTGCTTGTCGGAAAAATCGATTACTCAATAATCGATTTCGTTTTCTTTACAGACACAGCCATTTGGGAAAAATGAATACATACAAATGAAATTGAGTTGTGGGTATAAAAAATGAACAAAATGGAAGAGCGCATCGGAAGTGTCAAAATTGGACACACCAAACAAAAATCTATCATGACCTATGCTACATACAGCCAGATGGGGTTGCTTACCCATAGATATGATAAAATGAATAGAAATAACAGTTTAGCTGACAGAAAAATTAGCGTTTTTTCTATTCCATAAAAAACTTTGAGTTATTAGTTAAATTATTAAGGAAAAAAAACCGTAATAATTGTCATTAACATTTTTTTGTCGCAAGTCGCAATGTTTGGTAGTTAATCTTATAAGTTTCCAAATACAAAAGTATTTTTTGAACACCTCTCTTGTATACGAAGATGTGGATTTTTCAATATCCTGCTGTCAAACGGCACCGCAATAGCCATATGACATTGTTGCATTTACTCCCAACATCTGTAACATACTTCATAAAAGAGAATATTGCACGCGTAGGTATACAGCTGTGTGCAATATAATAGTAGTGAAATTTAATTGGATATCGTTCAACCATATAAGTAAAAACACAATTATTTTCTTTTAATATATAGCTAATTCTGTAACAGAATTCACATAAAAAAAATTTCAAAGTTTACACAGAGTTCAGGAAAGTTAATTAAACTTTAAAAAATGGCCATTTAAATTTTCAAATTTTTTTGCAGAATTTTAAGAAAACTTTTCAGTATCCAGCTTTGTAGACCAATCAATTTTAGTACAATATTGTGCAAGTTAGAAGTCGCACAAAAATTTCTCCTAGTTTTCAGAATTTGTTTCGTCAAGGGTGTTGAGTGTGCATTTTGTATGGAAAAAATTCCACAACATACTTGACAAACAAAATATTCTAAAAATTCAGGTGAAATAATGAGATCCTTCTAAATTGCACATTCTTATGCTAAAATTGAAAGGGCTATAAAACAGCATACTCGAAAATTTTCTAAAAATTATACCCATAAATATTGAAATTTTTATATAAATTTTTAAAAGTTTAATTAATTTTGCCGAACTTGGTGTAAACTTCGAAATTTCTTTTTATGTGGTCTCTGTTATGGAATCCACTATATTTTAAGTTAAAAACACAACTTCTTTTTGTTTCGTCGAACGATATCGAATTTAATTTCACTGCTATTATATTGAACACAACTGCACATAGTTGCGTACATTGTAAATATATCTTATAACGCTAAACGAACTATTCTTGTTGACATTTGTATATGTCGGAAATAGCTCAACCGATTTGAATAGAAATTCTGCTGAAGTGTTATCACTGAGCATACTTTAATAAGGTTGCCAGCTTTATGAGTTTTTTTAGGTGACACAATATAGGTGACAGACAAAAAGTATTTTACGTATCATTTCAACAAAAATATTTCTATTTAGGGTTAGCACAAAGAGTTGTGATATGATTATTTTATATAAAAATGACTGCAAAGATTTGAATCCAATTCTCCACGTAGGTAATAACATACATTTTTCCGCTCTTAAATGCTGAGAACCAGGCTGATTTTAGAGCGTTGCCACCAATACGACATTTTTTAAAATGAAATATGTTATTATGGGTACTAAACGAAATCCAAATTGACAGAAAAATTGGTTCCGGTAGGGTTACCACTTAGACTGTCCACTTTATACTATGGTATTTATTTTTTCGTTTTGCCACTTAGGTTTCTTTTATGACGTTGCCACTTGTAAAGAAATGAAATATTCTAATATTAATATCAAACGAAAACTGCTTTCAATTAGGATTATCGTCCTCTATCCTGTCCTGTTCTATTTATTTGTGAATTTATCATTTATCTCGAAAAGGACTTGGCACATAAAAGTTTTGAATGCGTTGCCTACCACAATCTTAACTCTCTCACTTAACTGTTGCAACATTGAATGTTTTAAGAGTGTTGCCAGCTATCTGTAATAAAAACATATCAAGTCAGCTATGCAAATATATATGGATATCAAACGGAAAATATAATTTTTTCACAATTCAAGCACGACTTTTGGAGTGAACGTATGCTCACACTGGGTTTGTTCGAATTAACCGGCAGTGAGGTGTACGCGCCGAAAATAAGATCATGAGATATTTATAAATTTTGGAGCGCATCGCAAGAGCAGAAGGGTACTAAACTGTTGAAATTATTGTACAGTTTTCTGAGTTGGAAACTATACTGAATGCTTTGGGAGAGGAATATTGTTTCGAAATATAGTAATTAAACAATGAAGAGAATAAGACACCACCCTGTGGAACACCCTGTTTAATACAAATGCGTTCCTAAGTTCTACAGGCTATGGGGAAGATGCCTTTCATTTATATTTCTTAAGAGTCTTCCGTGGTGCACGATCTTATATGCCTTTGACTTGCCAAGTACCCGCAGGGAATTTTTGTGAGGCGCTCTTTCCCGAGCTGAGAGTTTGTAGAACATATCGCGATGTGGTGCTATGAATTTTATGGAAACCATGCCGAAGTTCGGCCATCAGTAAGCTAACAGTGCAATTAGGGAGCAAGACCGTCTCTCGTGTCTTAACTCGTTATGTGTCGCCCGACAGCTACTGGCGAGAAGATGGATGAGTCGATATGCCTTCCCTACGTGTATCTGCTACCCATATTTTTATAGCGAACCCAAAAATCGATTGTTTCCATGTGTCGGGAATAACAAAGTTGGTCTTTAGATAACTAACTTACAGTCAAAGGTGCTTATAACCGCTTAGTGCGTTTGGCATTACAATAAAAACGACAAGACCCAGTTTGAAATTTGAGATATAGTATGTCTTTGCTTACGCAAAAATCATTTAGGCTCGCCATGACCAAGTAGAGTTAGAATGTTTTTATGCTTGTGTGTGTTAATTTATTCAAGACTTCCTTTCAATGCTAAGCGTTACCAAAATAGCCTTCTAAACGTTTTTGTGGGAAAACCAATCAATATCCAATCAAAAAAGCAATTCTCATTATTAAAATTTTGAAAAAGCCTGCTACTTAATATTTCTACAAGAATGAGACCCTTTGGCTAAACATTTTATGCGTATGTGCCCTTAATAATTACATCCTTCGGCTATCTTTTACTTTTTTGCTCGCATCAATTACTTCGTTGTTGTTTATGTCAAGCCCGTTTTGGCTTTTGCTGTTCTTGTAATAACACTAACAAAGTCATGTTATTTTCATAACTAAGTTTACAAGTCATTGGCTAAATGATTGCGTGTTAGAAAGTAAATACGAAAATTTACTCGTGCGTGCGTCAAAATGCTGTTGAGACCCAGGTAATTTTTCGTTGGTCATTCCACTGTCATCGTTTGAGCTCATCAATTTCAGATTAACTACGTGGTTAGTGATACAAATATGATTTGCGAGGCGCATAAGTATGCTTTTATATACTATATGTACAAGCAAATGTAGTTGGATGGGTAATTTACAACAAAAAATAAAAATAATTATAAGTCACCTTAAGCGGACTAGTCCGCTAACTGCCTTCTTTATAGGTAAACAACTGATTTTTGAGGAATCAATATATACTCAACGAAATACCAATTATGTACGTTTTATAATTTTATTCGAATACGTAACCAATAGTCTCGGTTTCATCATGGAAAGCACGTGACACATATCCTCCGGTTCTCAGCTGAAAAACAATAGATTTAGAATCGTTTTCTCAGTAAACTTTGAAACTTATCTGCCCGATAAAAACATTTTTTGTACAGAAAATTTTTGTTTACCTGGCAGATAAATTTTGAAGTTCACTCGAGAAAACGGCCCTTAAGGTAAGAAGCTCTACGAAATATTGCCGACTCCGGATAGCTTTCTCCGAAACTAGTTTTATGTTAGTCAGAAAACTTTTGTTTTGAACTAGTTATTTCTCTGACTACTTTGCTGTTTCACTCATTATAAGTTGAGTATTTCCTATGTAAATTTACTAAACAGAAACCGTTGACATATTCGTTTTCCTTGTTATTTAACCTTTGTGTTTATTGCAGTAGAATAAGGGAAGAAAGAGGAAGATGGATGCGCTGTCAAAATACTCTCAAGACAAATAAATCAAAGTACCAAACAGAGGGATCTGAATCTGGCCAAAGTTTGTCCCATCAAAAAATACTCTCTAAACGTTTGCTATATTGCTATATTTTAAGGAATAAGCAAAATATCAAGCGACCGATTGTCTGGTATTACGTCACAGGGTGGACGAAATTATGATCATATTCACTATTTCCTTAGAAATCCAAAAGAAGCCTGTGAAGATGTCGAGTCTTCTTCAAGGCTGCTGATAATTTTTTATACTGATGGTATAAAGCAGAAAATGATAGGGGATATGGAGGTGTTTTTATCTATATCTATGCTATATATACAACTGTAGTATGTAACGGCATAAACGAATCGATGTCGATATTTACTTAAGTATATATATCAAAATTTTCAGGAGGAAAAGAGAAATTGATTAAGCCATGCCCGTCCGTCCGTCTGTAAACATGATAACACACCTATAAAGATAAAATTTAGGGTGTACATTAAGGTTAAGCAGAAAATAAATTTTTCACGAAATTTTTGAAAATGGGCGGAGCACCGCCCACTTTTGATTAAGTCCAGATTAGAAATATTATTAATCATAAATCAAAAAACGTTCAAGATATAGCAGAAAAACTCAGCGCACAGCAATAGGCGAAATCGGTTAAGATCCACGCCCACTTTTATATGAAAGAATTTAAAAAGGATCTTAGATATATTTAATAGGCAATAACTTTGCGTAAATTAGCTTTATATCATTTCTATTTCAAAGTGTCCGTGAGCGAAGAAATTTGAAAATTATAAATTTTCGAAAATGGGCGTGGCCCTGCCCATTTAATAGTGGCTTATTCCACTCAACTTTTAATGCCGTAACTCCTGCAAAAACTGAATCGCCGAAACGAAATTTTTCGAAAACGTTGAATATATAAAGGGTACTGTAATTTATAAAAATGGGAGAAATCGGTTAAGGGCCACGCCCACTTTTTCAAAACGTAGTTCTGAAAAATTTGTTTATAAAATTTAAAACGCGATATTTCAGCTATATCAATAAGATGTTGCACACATAAGAAGCTTTTTGAACAAAACAAAACTGAAAAAATATTTTGTGGAGTTTTGGGAAGTGGGCCCACTTTTTTGCATTAAAGTTCTGCTATTTTCTAAGGCGATTGCATGTAATTTCAAGTAGATATTTCAATAAAAATTGGACGGCTGATTCTCAATGATAGGTAGCATATTCCTGCAAAATATTTGGCAAATATCTGGGGAAGTAGTTAATACCCCACTGCAATACGGAAGTTATATATCTTCTTTGATTTCATTCGATATTTTCGTTTTCGAATAAATTTACCAAACATAAATTAACTTTTGAAAGCAGCTGCTATAATTCGAATGTTTCTGGAAAATTTTCAAACATAAGATGTCTATGTATTGGTATTTTGGGAAAGCAAAGCTATTTATATACAATAAATAAATTTACCACTCAAAACTCATAACAGAAGAATAAATTTACCACTCAAAACTCATAACAGAAGTGGTTTTATTGAATACAATCAGCTGGCTTTATAATACGAACTGAAAAGTATTAAAATAGACCTGCTTAAGTTGGGATGCCTTACATTTTTTTTTACTGAAATTGTTCTGGGAAAGCAAAAATTATATCAGTCCTTTAAAATCTAAACTGACAAGGATGGCCCTTTATAAATTATTCTCGAGGTTTTAGAAGTTTCCGCTTTTTTGAAAAATTACATAAAAATATATATAACTGAAAAAAAAAATTTTTAATTTTGTTCCACCTAATACAGATTTTATTATTTCGCTTATTTATTAGAGTCACGTGCCCTTCTGATTTTTTTGGGGTGGTGCTTGCTGCCTGACACTTAGTTGACATATTATTGCCTATATCCGCACTTCCATTGGCATTGTCGTTATTAATTGCTTAAAATTGTGCAATTAATGTCAGTGTTTATTTTATAAATAATTAATTTTTCTTAATGGATATGCCATTTGCGCCGATAATAAAAATGTTCGCAAATATTGACTCAAATCTTTTACTTTCTGAAGCTATCAACAATTGATGCATTTGCTATGGCCCATTACTGATTTGCAGTTATTTTTTTACGAATAAATTGAAAACTAAATATTTTGCAACAACTAAGGATTTGCTGAAACGCCCAAGAGACAAGTCATAAAATTGGAAATACTTTAGGGCTGTGGGATTAGGTGATTACTCAAGATTTTCACTGATCAATTTTCAAATTAGTCAGTGAAGCGTTCATAAATTGGTAAATTTATAAAACCAATTAGTAAGTCATTCTTTCGATTAATCAAAACTATGGGGAGTTTGCTATCACCTAATTCGATAACTGTTTTCTGATTAATAGCGGAAAAAGTAGTTTTGGCAAATTGTTAATCAATGGTAATTTGTTAATCAAGTTTAGGTTAATTGAATTATTAGATTAATTGATTTACTGCGTATCCCGTATTCATAAATGTAATCGCATGTTGAATTAAGTGAATAATCACTTATGTTGCAACTGTAATTAATTACCCACTTAGATTAATTTTTAAAATCTGAGAAACCTTTTTCACTTCTCTCGAGTACTATTCTTGACAAATATTTGTATCACTTTGAAGCAAGTTTTTTTTCTGAACTTATAAATTTCGAAGTATCACGAGTTTGCTTTGTGGTTACTCAGATTACAAAATAATCACATTATTACATTATTGTTAATCAAAATGGGTTTTATAGGGGAAATAATAGTTCTGAATAGTAATGCTTATTTAATAATTTCTGTGAAGTTTAGATTCAAAGTTCTTAATTAATCATATTTAGTAAATAATCATTTATATTGTGATTTTAATTATTTACATATTAAAATAGTTTATTTAAAGCTGAGTCACATTGCGCACTGATTAGCAAATAAATCAATTAAAAGTAATCAGGCGCTAGTTAAGCTAAATGGGAGTACGCTGAGTTTTCTAAACACTTAAATTTTTTTACTCAGTTTGCAAAATAATTAAATTAAATAGATTACTGTTAGTCCAAAAGTGATTAATCGGAGAAATAGTAGCTTGCTTAATTGAAAATGCATAGTCTCTGCGTAATTGGTTATTCTAATTTAGGTAAATTAGTTAATTGATTAATCGCGCAACCTTAACTCATTAAAAAATTATAATTAAAGACATTTGGAATAAAGCGATTAATCACTTATGCTGCACCAAATGTTAGTTAAATGAAATCGGACCATAAACAAGATTTTCAGCACCCGAATTCATTCTCTTGTGGCACAATTTTTCTTCCTCTTACCAAAGCATATTTTTCATGGCAGTCCTTCTGATTTTCATTATTTTTAGAAGGTTCTGAAATGGGACTACTAAACAAGTATGAGGCAGAGAACTTCATGATGTTGATGTTTTAGCCGTTATACGACAGTTTTAGAAACCTTTGTTACTTATTATTGGGACCTCCCCTAAGGGTTAGCGGTTACAGTTTTAGAATATACCCGAGGTAGGCATATCTGTCGTAAGAAGCCACTAATATGCACAAAGGTAATGACGTGCAATTGAATGGTTGATCTACGGATATGATGCCTCTCACCTCTCATTATGCATTTTCTTCGTACTTAAGGAAGGGGGAGTGTCATGGCCTAGAAGGTTGCCCTGGTCATACCAAATCGCAACCATGACAGTCGAGTAGATAGACGGCCACTTTCGACAAAACCCACAAAACAAACAACAACAACAACCTCCCCAAAGTCGCATGATGGACGGCTCTTCATCCAGAATGTATGCAATAAGTGTTCATAAGCAATCGTGTTATAGCGTTTCAAGTAGTCTACAACCTCCGGATTCTTGCACTGCAGCATCATCTGGGTAGCCACTGAACATTCGAGTATTAGCAAGGGAAAGTACAAGGGTAACCTTCAAGGTAAGGTCACTCCAATATAATCAGTTTAAGGGCTTGCCAGGGAGTTTAATCAGCAACGAATGTTCATATCTTGGATCAAATATGGAATACTAATTTAAATAGTTACGCGTTGGGCCTGGAATAGTCCATAAAATACGAAAATCCCATGAGAAACCAATATAAACTTCGGGCAGAAAGCTAATTTCCAATGAGAAACTAATAAAAGCCTCAGATAATAAGCAATCCTTAAAAAGAAAAAAAATATCTCGCGAGATGAAGATTGACACATTGAGAGCGAATGCAAATAATAAGAGCTTGTGAACGCTACTCTGAGTGAGTTGTAGGAGGAAGGACTAGCTTCTTTCCCAATTTGTGCTCTACGACTAATATTTCATTTTGTGGTAACTCCAAACGACATCTTTAAGTAAGATGAGTTTTTGCTGATAATTTTTATATCGCAGAAATATACTTAGATCATTGTCCACGGCGACCATGGTTAAAAAAAAAATATTAAAATAAAAAAAAACTTTAGCTTAAGTACTTTTGTTGTTATTTCTCCCGTGACGATAAACATTTACTCTCCGTTTATATGTACCAACTTTAAAAAGGGGGTTTGGACCCCTAATTCCTAATTTTTGCATATTCTTTGTAACCAAATGTTGTTTCAATAGCCTAGTTGAACCTATGGAAATTTCTTATTTTATCTTTTTGTAAATTGGTTGAAAATTATCATCGACATTGCCATCCATATAAATTGTGAATGTTACTTTAGAGTATACAAGCATGAAAATAGCAAATACCAAGGATACACAGTTCACACCACTGGTTGACATATATAATTAACGATTCATTTCCATGGAAATCTGTGTACAAAGACTGCTATCATGAATTGTATCACAGTTCATTATGCTCACTTCAACATAAATTATATAGCAAAATAATCTTGCCAAATTTCGCCATGAAACACAAAAGAGCAGTTCGTGGTAGGTCATACCCATTACAACTTTTACATACGCGATATTGCTCGGTTGTGGTTGACACACGAAATATTTATTTGATAATAATGAGAAAGATACATTAACTCACACATACATACATCCGCAGATAGTGTGAGTAGTGATTAATGACCGGTAATTAGTCGCTAAACTTGTTCGACCGTTTTTAGTTTCCTGGGGATTATGGTGAATTTGATCAAATTCATTAAATAACTTTGATTGCAAGGCTTTGGGCGAAAAACTTTTGTTAGTAGACATATTTAATAGTTAGCAACACTTAAGTGTGTATGTACATGCATATGTATTTATATACTTAATTTGGGTATATAATATAGTAATGTAATATCATCTAACTGCTTGTAGTAGCTACCCTTAATCATGCACGTGCGCCGAAATTTTGACATTTCGGTATTAGATAAAGCGCAATAAATTAGCTTCGGTAGCTCATTTTAGTTTTTTGTATAATTAGCGGGCGTTAAATTAGGCCAACATCAGGCACAAAGCTCTATTAAATTTAAGAAGCATATATTTATCTCCCAGTGGCATCATTAGTTACAATTAATATAACTAGAACTAGCAGCAGATTTTTTGTTAAAACTCTTTCTTGATTTATGTGTAAGATGGGGCTTCGTAGTGATGCACCTATATTGTGATTACGTTGAATAAATAAAAAAATGGCTAGGTAAGGTAAATAGTTTAGATAAATAGGCAAAATATGTCTAGTGTAGCTCTCTGATGGCTTTGGTGGCACCAAAAAAATAGTACTGTTTTATAATCTGGTGGAAACGTAGTTTTCTAGTGACGTTATATGAGTGAGGACGTAAGACAAAACTTCAAATCTGTGCATCTTCTGGAAATATATAATTGTGATAGAAATAATTTAAAATTAAATATAAATTTTTAAAGCTTTGCAAATTTGTATAATCTGAAAAAAGAAAAAAATTCTAAAGTTTGATGACTTTTCATTAGCACAAAATAGTTAGCCATACATTAAAAAAATTGGACAGGTGGCAACACTGTATGTATAAATTATATCTTATTACGCACCTACAGACTAAGAACTTTTATATAACAGCCCAAATTCCAAAATCAACTCGAATTTCAATAAAAATTACTTTTTTAAAAGGTGGCAACCCCCTCTTTTTAAAAATTTAATATGCCATTATTCACTTATACTCCAAATAATTTCAGTAGAGTCCTCAAACTGCAAACCGTTGTAACAAACTGTACAATAAAATTGTTTTTATGAAAAGATGGCAACCACTGTCGTGGATATCAAATGTTTTTAAACTCGTTATTCTATTCCCCGCGTAGGTAAATTTAATTACAAAAAAAATCCGCGTGAAGCACTGTATACCAGAAAGAAGTTAACTTCTTACTTTTCCGGGTTCATTTCGATATTGTTTTCAGAACTATTTTGTTTTATTTTTTTTTGTGACTATTTCGGTACCATCCCAAAATATTCTCAACATGATCCCGAAACTGGTCCCGAAAAAGTCCCATCAACAACTAAAAAATTTTTCTAAAATGACAAAAAAATGATCTCAAAATGATTTCGAAAATGGTCCCGAAAGCAATCCTGATAACAATCCTGAAATTATTCTGAAAAAGTTCCGAAATGGTTCCAAAAACAAGCCCAAGTTGATCCTGAAAAATAAGCAATAATTGTCCCGAAAATGCACGAAATTAATTACTGCGCAATGATGTAGAAAATAGTCAACTTCTGATTTCCGTGACTTTTGGGGCGACAACCAGCACATTCTAGAAAAAACCATTTTTTTTCAACTGCTGATTTTTATCAGATTTTTAGGGGACACTTTACAGTTTTTAGGTTTTAAAGAAAAACTTGTGATTTTAATTGGGTTTCAGGGGGACACCCTACAGATTCTAGAACACACCTAAATTTGTTTACGGTTTATAAAAAAAATTTTTTTTCAACTTTTGATTTCCGTTGACTTTCTCCAAGTAATTTTGAAACATCCCGCACGATTACGCGTGGTAATCTTAAGGATACTGGCAGGGATAACACTAAAAATCTTTTTCGGCAGAAAGTTTACACTCACTTGATACTAAGATACGCCGTTTATTCTGCCAAATTTTGAAGCTGCAAAAAATTTTTCTGCTCGTCTGAAAAAATTTTTGAATTAAAAGCAACAAAAAAACAAGTAAGGAAAAGGCCGTCTTCGACTGTGACGACGACTTTATACCTTTCATGAATACGCATCAAGGCTTCAAGTGTCCGATCCTTACTCACAATTAGTAAAAACTCTGCAAAACTGTTAATTGAAAGATACATAGCTCAAACCCCATTTATCGGAACAATCGATTGTATGGGAGCTATATGTCATGTAGGTCCGCTCTTGCTGGTTCCGACAAATGATTAATATATTACAAAATGGCGGCCCCATCATCGAGATACCTCTAAAACTGAGGGACTAGTTTGCGTTCAAACAGATAGACAGACTGACAGACGCACAGACGGATATGGCTAAATCGACTCAGCTCATCGCCCTGATCATTTCGGTATGCTTATTGGTGTGTCTATCTGTCCTATAATTTTCGTTGCTATCGAGATAGTGACAAGTTTACATTTCATTTTCAAACGGTATGCGGATTTTTTGGAAAAAGTTTAATTTTTTTATTTTATTCACAAGTTGCTAAATGCTTGCAAAAAAAAATCATCTATTACTTAGTTAAAAGTAACGTATACGCCATGTATATCAATAACACAATTTTTTTAATATCCTCAAAGTTAGATTATACCAAGTGAGTCTTACCTTTTAACAAATTGCAAATTATCTACTTAACTGACAAAAAACCAGAAGATTCTAACATTTTAACAAACTTTTGTATTCACTTTTTATTTATAAATTCAACGTCATCAGCACACGTTTTACTGCTGGCTGATCCTGTTTGTTCGTAACTGTCATCCTAAAAATACAAAAAGCGCTAAAGTATAAAGCCGTTATTTCACAATACCATTAAATGTTTTCTTTTGTGTGCTTTGTTGTCCGCTTTCGCTATATTCTCTTTGTGCTATGCTGCCCCTTTGGCAAAGCAATGTTCTAAAGTACAGCGAATTGCGTTGAGGTCCAATTAGCGACGTGTTGCCAGATCAAATGTCAGCGCAGGCAACCGCAGAGTGTAATTATCAACTGCCAGCAACAGCAATAGCAATAGCAACAGTTGTCTGTCACACCACACAGTTGAATATGTATGTATGACGCGTAGCTATGACGGTTGATGATGATGCACCGTTCATTTTCATTTATTTCTCTGTCTGCTTTGTTTATTTGTTGATTTAGAAGTATTTGTTTTTATTCTGTTCATAGCCTGCTTATTTGCTAGATTTTGTTTTCATTGCCCCGTTTAAAATACGCTTGAATAGAAGCTTCTTTTGTTACCAAATCCAATTTGGCGCACACATGCACACGCACACACAAACAATTAGCAATTAATTCCTTTTTTTTTCTGCTGGACATTTGCATTGTTTTCTTTCTCTAATGTGAAACAAGCGTTGAGTTATTTTATATTATTTTTGTTGTTGCTAGTTGCAGTTGTTGTTGATGACGTTGCCTTTCTTGCAAATGACACCTGATATCACAAGCGCTTTTGTTGTTCTCTATTCGAATGAAAACAGTAAGGCGCAACCCAAGAGAGTTTTAGCATGTCAGAAATGCGCGCAAAATAACATTGTACTTAACTGTTTTCATTAAGAGATTAGAAACGGTATATGTGTGCTTTATCACCCAATTTTTGTACCCAGCTGCAATAGCAAACATACTTTTCGGAATAATATGGAAATATTTTCTATTTTAAATAAGAAGTTTTTTATTCATTATTATAAGCATATAAATTTAGTATGAAATAAGAACGTTTTTTGGAACAGTTGACAACCCTGTTTATAAAAATTATAACTATTACACATGTGGGATGCAAGCCCTTTCATATGTTGGCTCATTTTAAAAATTAAACAAATTGTATAGTAAAAATAAATTTTTGGACAGGTGGAAACCCATTTTTTAAAAATAATATTTTATTACACAGCTACTTTGTAAGCCCTTTAGTATTAACAAGTTTACAAATGAAATATAAAAATCAAAAAACACAGAGCAAAACGGAATTTTTGGAAAGGTGGTGGCACCATTCATGAACTTAATATTTTTTCATACTTACCCAGCAGGAGTCATAAATGAGTCAGAAAGGAGTCCTAAATTGGAGCATTAACACCCTTTATAAACTTATTTGTGAGTACGAAATGGGGGTACTTTCCTTCTTGCGATGGTCGTGCGATATTTCCTTATTTCATATATATAAGCCTGTTTATGAGTCATATATGACTCCCAAAGTACTTCCAAACGACGCTTTTAGGAGTGATTTATGTCTCTAACAATCTGCGCTCTTAAGGCCCTTAAAATAGACTTTATAGAATTGGGATTGAATCATATTGGCAAATAATGTCTAAGACTGTGTTAACTTGGTTAAAAGATATTTGGGAGAAAAATTTTGAAAGGCACATCTTTGTATATTCCAAATTTGTTTTGAAAAAAATTTTTTTTTTTTTTAGCGAACGATATGCATATCTGTTTCAAAGGCACTCTGGTAAATGGAACTCTCCGCATAAGGCTCATAATTTTCATTACATCGGGGTCATAAAAGATAAATTATAAGCACTCCAAGAATGTTTGTGGGGTGTTAACAGAATCCCTACGAACACAATTAAAAAACAAAATAAATAATTACAAATGGCCAAGCCGTTCTGGGCTTCTAAATGGGTTAACTAATACATTAAAAATACATTTTTGCAAAAGGTGGCAACCTATTTTATGAAAAAACGTAAAAATTATAAGTAATTTACTTGCCTCTCAAATGATGACTAAAATTTAAAAATAAAACTTCAAAAACAAAACAAAACTTGAACAATATTCAAGCCATTCTTCAGTTATAAATGTTTTAACTAGCTACTTAAAGATAAATTTTCGAACAGATGGCAGCACTTTGCAAAACAGTTATACGAGTATATTATCAAGTATCTACCTGCTAAGCCTTCATATGACAAGTCAAATTTAAATATCAAATCAAAAATACAGTCACGATGAATTTTTTGTACATTTTTCATATTTATTTTAATTCTTTTTATAGAAAAGTTGTGCATTATGATTCATTTAAGGGCCAAGAGCTTTCATATAAACACTAAAATTTGAGCACCAAAGAAAATACTTTAATAAAGATTGATTATTTGAATGGGTGGTAGCCACTACTGACCGTCCTATCAACAAGCCATTCTTAAATTAAAAATGGTTTAACTAAAAAATTAAAAATAAATTTTCGAACAGCTGGCAACTCATTTTATAAAACATAATTGAATTCTCAATAATAATTTACTTGCCAAGCCCTTTCATATGATAACTGATATGCAAATAGCAAAGATCGGAACTTTTATAAATCCAAAACCAAAACCAATAATTTAAAAGCTTCAATCTGTTGTTGGGTAATAAATAAAATAACAATAATACCTTAAAAAATAAATTGTTAACCCTCTTCATAAAAATGATACTTCTTCTAGAGGCTGAACGCTTTCACAAGATACTTCTATTTAAAAAACCAATCCAATTATTAATTAAAAAAATTAATTTTTGCATAGTTGCAACCCTGTTTATGAAAGTAACATGTTCTCATTAATGTACGGTTCAAGCTCTCTGATATCACAGCGCAACAAATTTTTGTACAGTTGTCAACCCTTTTTATGAATATCACAAAGCAACCCCACCCATTGAATTACATTAAATCTACAGCTGTGCTTAAAATATTCGTTTTAACCTGTACTATTACGTCCTTACTTTTATTTATAAAATACGACAAAATTTAGTGTCGTCAGTTGCGTTCCCTCTTCAACTGCTAATGATCGGAAATTTTTTCTTCTTGCTATTTCCTGGGGCAATAAGTCAATAGTAAGGCTACATATAATGTCTGTAATATTGTATGTAAAGCAATTTTATAAGACAACCAATGTTATTAATTAAAATAGTAGTTTATATGGAGATGTAAAATTATTACTGGGATTGTTATTGATGACACTCAGTATCATTGTGCTATAGTTATGAAATGAACTCTGAATACAAAATATTTGAGACATATGCAGGGTGTGCCTCAATGAAGTTGCTATGGGTGATGTTGATTCATTTGTGAGTTCTTCTGCTATACAGTGTGTTTTACACTATCCTAGCTTTTCCAAGTAAACTCAACAGAATATTATAAAAAGGAAAAATAAAAAATTTGGTAAATGAATGCATATATATTAACTCTTTGTTCAAGTAATTTTAATTAAGAATAAATTTATATTTCTTATTCTAAGAAGAAGAATATTTCCGATATTTTTTCGCTATAACTTTCATAAGAAAACAGTTTTGAACAGACCTGTGAAATTTGATTAGTGAATTATCAATTAATTAAAAGACTTTCTTAATTGATAATGATTATTTTGATTGTTTTTCAAGAAAAAATCTAAAAAAAAAATTAATCATCAAAAAAAGTTGTTTTGATTACTTCTGAGTATTTTAGATTTTTTTTATTTCTTGTTTTTATTTTATTTATTTTTTTTTTATTATTTTTGAATATTTTAGATTTTGTTTAGTGCTGTTGATGTGTATAATTATATGCGTCAACAGCAATACTAAAAAAATGAAAAATTATGAAAAAAATGAACAATAATCAAAAGTTATCAAAACAAATTTTTTGATTATCTTAAATTCTTTTGATAATCGTAAAAAATCATGATTTTTTTGTTGTATAAAAAAATGAAAAATTATGAAAAAAATGAAAAATAATCAAAAGTTATAAAAACAAATTTTTTGATTATCTTAAATTCTTTTGATAATCGTAAAAATCATGATTTTTTTGTTGTATAAGATTTTGTTTGCAGTTGAAGAAATAAAAAACTATCTTTGAAATCTTTTGATTTATTAAATTACTGGTCTAGCTAGGTCGATGAGCTGATAAGTGAGATTGGTTCAGAGGAATATAGGTTACAAGTATATACACCTAATTTGTGTTCCTTTAAATCTTTTCCGAAATCCTGGAAGACCTCGAAGATGGTTCCATGCCTCAGCGTCTTCTTCAATAATTCACTTCCGTATACTTTTAAATTTTCGTTCAATTAAACTGGAGTAAACTTAAATTGAGGAATCAATTTTGAATATGAATTTTTTGCTATGCTTCAAAGTTTTAAAAATATGTTCATTGTTAATGTAAATACTTATACTGTAATTATAATGAAGTGTTATGTGGTTCATACCGAAGGGCTTTTGGTTTGCACTTCCATATGAAACTCAGAAACTTTGTATATGGATTGCGCAGCACTGCTTTTGATCAAATGAAACTGGAATTATATGAAATGCAAATTTTTTGCTGTTAAAAATATTTCTTTAAATGTAAGTTATAGGGATGCTAATACCGGGTTCTTGAAATTTTCCGTATTTGAAATACTTACTCAAACCTAAATATGTGTGACAACTTAATTTTCTTTTTTGCTTGTGTTTTTTAAATTGTATGGACCATTTTGTGAACTAGCACTATCCATTTAATTTTTTTTTTTTTTCAAATTGACATCTTCTACAACAAAAACTGAGTTAACACGGGTTTTTTTTTATGTCGATTTTAAATTTAACTTAAATATAAAAAAATAAAAAATTTCTACAAAAAATTCTTTTAAAAAATTGTGTTCATCATTGTGACCAGTTTTAAAAATCTCATTAAAACCCCTTAACAAAATTTTGTTTCGAAAAATAAACAAAAAAAAATTAAATAGGCTACCTATTTGATTTATATTTGCTACTAATGAAAGCAATTTCATATTAGATAAAAATAAAAATATTCTAAAACCCAATTATTTATTACAGCCTTAGGGTAAGATATTTTTGACAACAAATTTCTGCACATTTTTCCACCAGAACTGTTAAAGAAAGCGAATACACAGATAGCGAAACTACCCAAGGGATCTCGGTATTATAAAATCAGATCCCGAAAATCTCTATGGTGTTAGCATCAAAAAAATTGGCATCCCTAGTTTGTGTGTATGATACTATACAGATAACAGATGTCGAATGCCTCAATGCATCGCACCCAACTAGACTTATTGAAGTATTCATTAACAGATAAAATTGCTACTATTTAAATACTTTATTAAACAAACATATCTACAAACATATATACATACCTACAAAAATGTGCTATAATAATGCAAGTATGCACTGACGAGTATATCTCGTTAAAATGTCTAGATGAATAAAAACAATTGAGTTAACAACTCAACAAATACCAATACAAAACTAATCGGTTAGTTTTGTAAATTATTGTATCAACTACACATTTACAATTGTGTACATACATATGTTTCCGTAAATTTAAATTTTTTATTGTACAATTATAAAGTGTGAGAAATGTTATGCTAATATAAGAAGTCAAGATGAATACTTAAATTTTAGTACTTAGCAATGCAAATAGCTACTAAAGTTCGCAATACAAAGTATGAATTACTCATTAATGATCATTTATGAGTGTTATGACTTACATCACGAGCAAGGAATATGCACACTTTATGTGCTGATAAGTGATGGGTGTGAAATGTTTGAATTGGAAATGTTGATGCTAACCAGCTAAACTTGTTTATTTTTAAAAGTACTTGTGTGCCACTTATGGATGTCATATTGTCGGCGAATTTGCAAAACTGCGTCGACCGCTGCTGCAAAAGGGCGTTAATAATATATGTGCCAAAATATTTTACAAGGCGCTTGATATCAAAAGCTATTCATATATACTCAATCCAAAGAGTCCTTCTTGATTGCAACTTGTTATTTTATTCATTTTATATAATTTTATTTTGTTAAATTTTGTTATATTTTATTTTTTTTATCTTATTTTGTTTTATTTTATTTTATTATATTTCATTTCATTTCATATAATTTTATTTTATTTTATTTAATTTTATTGCGTTTTATTTAATTTAATTTAATTTTATTTTATTTTATTTTATTTAATTTTATTTTATTTTATTTTATTTTATTTTATTTTATTTTATTTAATTTTATTTTATTTTAATTTATTTTATTTTATTTTATTTTAGTTTATTTTATTTTATTTTATTTTATTTTATTTTATTTTATTTTATTTTATTTTATTTTATTTTATTTAATTTTATTTTATTTTATTTTATATTATTTTATTTCATTTTATCTTATTTTAGTTTATTTTATTTTATGTTATTTTATTTCGTTTTATTTTAATTTATTTTATTTAATTTTTTGTTTTATTTTATTTTTTTTATTTTGTTTAATTTTATTGAATTTTTTTAAATTTATTTTATTTTATTATATTTTAGTTCCTTTAATTTAATTTAATTTAATTTTATTTTAGTTTATTTTATTTTATTTCATTTCATTTCATTTCATTTTATTTTATTTTATTTTATTTTAAACTAAAAAACTAGTCCCTCAATTTTTGAGATATCTCGATGAAATTTGGCACACGGATTTATTTTTGTATTATATTAGACATTTGTCGGATCCGGTATAATCGGGTCACCGATCGTTCAAATAAGAGGATTATGCCCATTTCTCCCTCATTTTTAAAGATTAAAACTTTAAACTTGGTGAGATATTTTTTTTTAGAGAACTTTAAACAATGCGTATTTAAGTTTGTACGTATTCATGAAAGGTATAAAGGCTTCGGCACAGCCGAAGACATCACCGTCCTTACTTGTTTTATATTAGTTTATTGTAAATTGAATAGAAAATACTTCCTCAAGTCCAGGTGTATTCAAACATTATATCCATTCAGCTTTGATTATTATTAGTTATTGTTTCTTTTATATAAACTATGCCTATAAATATTGTGTCGGTTAATACTGAATACTTTCAGATCCACTTTGACGTGATATGTTTTTATATGTACATTGTATACAATTTGATCGGAGTTACTCTTGCTTATTAGTAAGTTATAAGATTATTAAAAAGGAATTAATTAAATTTGAGAGATTGATCTTGCGTTTGATTTATGTGCAGAATTAATCCCGCGTTGCATTAATTTTGAATTTATAATGAATTTGCTTTATGCTGATCTCCTAATATTCAATTATCATTGACAAAATTATGCTTTGTGGGGAAAATGTCTAGTGGTCAACTGGGATGTTGCTAATGCATACGGTACCACTAGCGCGCCCTCAATATACATTCAATCAACTTGCGAGTTTAATATAGAATTATATAGACGGTGAAATTTTTTACACTAGAGCTCGTTTATTTTTAATGGAATACTTGAAAAAGCAACAAACATATACAGACTATAGTTATAGTACTATTTAGAAAAAAGCCACGATTTCACGTTGGGTTTGTGCAGAAAGGTTTGGTATATCCAGATCCTAATGGAAAATCGAACCCAAGCACTTCCGATTTGCAAGCGCAGTGGTCCACTAAATCAACTTATTCCTTTTGTTTTATCTACCAACAAGTCTGTAAGAAGTGTTTAGACTTTCTGTCTATATGTAAGTCGGGTAAGCTGGATTTTTTGATTTTGCACATTTTTCTTACTCATTTTAGAAGATTGTACGTGTAACCCGTGCTCCGGCTTTATGATATTTAAAAAAAATATTAATTTGAAATTTTTTAAACTCAAATTGAAGTTTAGGTTTTTCTATTTTCTTATTTACAAAAGGTCTTTATATCAGCTTAAAAACATCATATATTTGAAACTCAAGTTAAGCTTGGCTGTTATTACAAAGCAAAATTAAAATTAATTGATAAATTTAAGTAATTTTTCACAAGAAATATTGAGTTTTGTGGTTATTACAGAGTCAAACAGATAGAAACTCGTTCTAACCTCTTTTGATTTTGAATTCTCCTTGTAGTAATACTGATTATGTCTAAACTTCGTATTTCGTTCGCTTTTACATGTTATTACTTTGATACAGAATTTGTATCAAAAAACTTGAGTAAAAGAAATAGAAATTACTCAGTTTCCTTAAAAATTACCCACTGAGAGTTTCGTTTTCGTCAACTAAAAATTATAAGCAAACCATTTAAAAGCAGAAAACGCATAAAAAAAACAAAATTAAATGTAAATAACAAAACCAAAAAAAAAAGATAAAAAATTAAATGTAAATAACAAAACAGTTCAAATAGCTAAAAATTGTTGCACGAAAACGATATTCAACTTGTCGCTGTTGTCGTTTACTAGGAAAGTTAAAATATCAACCGAATTACGATTATTCTTATCACGTTAATCTAGCGCCTTTTGACCATTGTTTACCTGCTTTTAATTTTATTTGATTTGTTTTCATTTGATATTTTGAAACGTCACGTATTTACCTCACGATATCAAATGTCAAAAGGTTGTAAAATAATTATTTTATGATTACGGATGAATAAGCTCTTAAGCTGCCTAAAATGTCATAAAAATAATAAATAAAAAAGTGAGCGTGAAATAAAGTTTTATGATTACCACTTTCTTTGGCGTCCTCTACGTTCTATGATATTCTTTTGTTTAATAAGTTCTTTGTTTACGCTTCTGTGATATAATATCAAACAATTTTTATTCTTTTCTTGGTTCATTCATTTTGCGTTGCATTGTTTCGGTTTTTGTTGCGCTGTATAGAATTTATGTATGGGGTTTATACCAGGTTGCGGGAGAAGCTACGAGATGGCTGCCGAATTCCGAAGTAGTGGCGTAACGATCCCGAATGTATCGTAAGGTAGTGCCGAATAGAAATAAAAATAATGAAAAAAATGCTGAAAGTACTCCAAATTTTTAAGAAAGAATTTTCAAATAAAGTTACGAAATTTTCGCGTTAAATATTTGGAATATGATCTTGATAGTAAACCTACTACGGAAATTATACAAAAAGTTATAGCGAAACAATCTTTATATGGATCTGTAACTATTCTGACCGCAACGAAAGGGTAGAATGTATTCGAGGTAATTGTGTCTGTGGATAGAGCCAGATTGTCTTCTTGGTCTCTGAAATTGTTCCTACTTCAGTCGGTCTATTACGAGAAGGTGGCAATACCAAAGCGTAACGAATTCATGGGACCACCTGCTTGGATCTGCCAAGTAGGGCGTATTACCGCTAATACAACGACGACAAGAAACGAACTAAATGAGCTGCACTACAAAAAAGTATCAAACTCATTCTGAACCGATGCTTCACTGATATCAAAATGGAATCAAAATTATTCCGCAAATATTTCAAATAGATCCCTTAATATTCCAGCAATCATTACTATAACATAAGGATATTGTGTCAACAAAGCTTTGGAATAGTTTTGCTCAAGTTCATCCACAAGGTATATAGAGAATACTGGAACTGATATCTAAACGGTCCTGATATTATTTTGGAAAATTCAAAATGAAGATATCTGAAAAAAAGTACTGGAAATAGTAGACCAAAAGCTATCCCAAAAATACTTCAGCTTCCACAGAAATTGTTATCTAGTGGTAGCAAAGTGATAACATAATGACAAAACAGGTATTTCAAAAAATTTCAAGTTCAAATCAAAATTTTTTCGAAATTATTCTGAAACTAATACAAACTGACTGACCGCTAAACGGTCCGGAAATTACTCCGAATAAAATACTAAATGTGCAAAAAAAAAACTATATTATTCCGATAATGTTCCGAAATGATACCGAAACTTTGCCGAGTTATTTCGAAAACGTGAGCGTACTAATCCCAAAAAGATCCATATCTAAATAATATTGCAACAACATTTATTCCCAAATGATTCTGATCTAACAACAGAACATCATCCAACTTTTTCTGATAAGATAAGCGCTAAACAAAGTTTTCCGTAAATATCCGTTAATGAATATATAAGGACGGAAAAGATACCTCGAAAACATTCTGAAATAGTTGGTATCCCGAAAAGGTTATGTACAAATTGTTATCCCGACGCAGTTTCGAAGAAACCCCGAAATAGTACCGAAGTTATTTCGAAAAGATTCTCTTTCTGACTCTATGACATCCGAAATTAAGTTATAATAATGGACACATAAATTTATTCAAAAAAAAACTTTTGATCTAATTGCTAAACGGTAACTTATTCGCATCAAATTTCGAACTGATACCTAACCAGTCCGGAAATCATTTGGGAAATATTTTGACCACATTTCACAAATGTCATGACAGTTATGGGACAAAAGTTATCAGGAAGATATTAAAAATTACGAATCATACTGAGTAATAAGAGAAATTTTCAACAAATATCTTTTAAGTGCTTAAATATCCTTGAATAAGTGAACAAAAATATGTTTCGAAATAGTTTTAAATTAAAGCCAATATGATCCCGAAAGCAGTCCAAAGCTTTTAACAAATCCTAATACTTTCTGAGTTATTCCAAAATGCTTCATTCAGCAACAAAATTAAGCCCTAAGTTCTCTGTAAATATTGTTCCCAATTTCATAAATTTGTTGGGGTAAAAAGTAACACGACTAAGGCCAATGTTTAAAGAACAGCTGGGTATAGAAATCTAAGGTTACACTTGAATTAATATTTTTTCACATTTAACAAATATTACCATGCCAAAGTTAATATCAAATAGCGTTGGTAAGAGCTTTTCATGTTAATATTGTTTTTATTGTTACCTTATTTCATATATTTCGAAACTCGATTAAACAACTATACAAACTTATCAACGCCCGCTTGGCAAAAACATGTACGTGCAAATAATAAGTTATTGAATTGAGTGGTGCCTTACGGCAACAATTGCTTGTTCTTTGTTATGTTAAAAGCTCGAATACTGTTTGAAAAAGTTCACCAAACTATTTAACAACCAAAGTATTGTGTGTAGCAAAGAGTATTAATTTTTCGAAAAAGGTCAACCTCTTAGCTTGATTTCAACACATTTCTGGTTTTAGTCATAATTGTTACTCCTAACAAAGCTAAGTTACATATATGGCATTTATTTGAGTACATACATAAATATATAACCCATGACTATCCATTTTAACAAAACAAACTATCAACTGTATCAACATAAAATCAAATTATTTCTTCTTTGAAGTCTTTTTTTCTTATCCGCCCTTCTTTTCTTCTATGCTAAACTTTTCGCCCTCTCACTGGGCTATATATCTGATTTAATCGCTTGAACACTTTTTGCTGTTCACCCATACAGTATGTTGATTTCTCAGAGCTTTGGATTTCTTATGTTTTTGTTTGTTTATAAGGATACATAGAAGTATTTATTTATATGTATCCTTATCCAGGGTTGCAAACCACTCCAAAAAGCGTCACTAGTTCGGTTGGGTACCCATGCATAAAGCAGTTAGTGAGCACTACGAAACACATTTCGCTTCTGTTTGAATGGCTCGATCTCTATATTAGAGAACTTATTGCACATATAATGTATACAGTGAGTTTCATATATAAAGCCTACATGTTTTAATCATTTTCTTTCTTATATGAAAGGCACATATTTTTGATGTAAATAAAAGATAAATTTATAAGATGTTTAATAAAAAGGAATAAAACAAAATATTTTGCAGTAAAAGTTAGACAAATCGTTTTTTCAAGCAAAAGATAGAAATATCGTTTATTTTCTAGCAATTTATTTCTCTTTTAACTGACAAAAAAATTTTTTTTTCTTTTTTTACTCAAAATTTTCTTACCCCTTTTATTAAGCGTTTCTTAACTTTACCTTCTATTACATCAAAAACACATTTCCGTTTTACTTCCAGGCTTTCTTATAAGAGTCGTATGAATCTACATATATTCTAAACTGTGCAAAACGTCATAGAAAATTTCAAAACAGTTTCGAAAATTTTCCAAAAAATTGGGAAATGTTATAGTTCCAAAAACCGAAAATATATAGTCTCATTTTAAAATGAAAAAGTTTTAATTTTACCACATTGGCATATCGGAACTGCTAGCATCCTTGCAAATAATTGCCTCTTACATCTCAAAATATTTTTTTGACATATTTTAGTGATTGAAATACATTACAAAATATAAAAAATTACCTTTCCTTTTTCCGTTTCTTTGTTCATAACTATTTAAACATAGGTACAAGCACGGCAATATTACTTCAAAGTGCTATCTTCGCTTGGCAGGTAAAACAAAAACAAAACAATTTACTATCTGGAAACTTGTCAAAATATTGTCAGTTGATGAAATTAACATGGCATTTAATAAAAACTGTGAGCACCCTAATAGTTTTGTATCTCAACAATAATATCTACATATAATAAAATTGTAACAGATCGAGGTCTGTACTTGGCATATATTTAAGAAAACTTGATAGGAGCGATCACTATTAAGCCCATAGAAGCCAAATCAACAGTTTTGAATAGGGTTACAGTTGTGTTCAATATAATCGCAATGAAATTAAATTAGATATAGTCCAACGAAATAAGAGCAAGATGTATTTTTAATAATTTTCACTTGAAATATAGCGAATTCTACAACAGAAACCACATAAAAAGAAATTTCAAATTTACACAAACTTCAGGAAAGTTAATTAAACTTTTAAAAATCTACATCAAAATTTCAATATTTTGCCGAAGAATTTTTGAGTCCGCAGCTTTATAGCTCATTCAGTTTTAGCACATTAATGTGCAAGTTGGAAGTACCTCAAGTTTAGCTTAATTTTTATAAGTTTTTTTTGTTAAGGATGTTGGGTATTTTCTTCCATACAAAATTTATTTTTGTTGAATGGAAGAAATTACTCAACACCCTCAACAAATTCTGAAAATCCAGAGAAATTTTTTTGCGAGTTCCAACTTGCACAATATTGTACTAAAATTGATTGGTCTACAAAACTGCGTACTCAAAAATTATTTATAAATTCTGCAAAAAAAATTTTAAGATTTTGATGGCCATTTTTTTTTTAAATTTAATTAGATTTCCTGAACTTTGTGTAAATTTTAAGAATTTTTCTATGGGATTTCTGTTATAGAATTCGTTATATTTTAAATAAAAATTACTAAGATCATAGCTACTTCCCATTTCCTAGAACGATATCCATTTTAGTTTCACTACTATTATATTGGAAACAGCTGTATATCAAAGCCATGAGCTTAGTCAATTTAGCCATGTCCGTCCGCCGGTCTATCTGTCCGATTTGATAATTTCCGAATTTCACTTGGTCTTCTCTGAAAGCGTGTTGCTGTTTTCTAAATTCATCTCAGCTTTTTTGAAGATATTTTCCTCTTTTCAATTCGTCTTCCCGTTTTTAAATTTCCATTGTTTCTTTCATAAATAGAAAATGTTATTTTCTTAAATAACTTCGGAATACATTTTCTTTTTTTAGAATTGCAGTTGCCCGTTTTATTTAAATAAAATTCCTTTTCTGAAGCCCTGATAAATAATGCTTACTAATTGTAATGATTACCGGTTTGATTAACTATTTTCTTGAGAATCCTTTCCATGATTATTACCAATTACTTAAAATTTATAATAATTATTTTCCAATTTAATTAAGAAACAACCAAAAAAATCATGATTTTCTACGATTATTACAAAGAAAAAAAATAAATAAAATTATGAGAAAAAGTTGGTTTGATTACTTTTGGTTATTTTTAATTTCCTTTGATTTTTTTGATTATTTTTAATTTGTAGAAGCACCTAAATATACGCATCAACAACCCTCAAAAAAAAAAAATAAACAAAAAAGATTTTTTGATTTTTTCTTATCGTAATTAATTAATAATTACCTTTTCCTGAAAAACAATTAAAAAAGCCGTCCAATTAATTGATTACTAATTACTGATCAAATTTAACAAATCTGCTTGTCTGAAATTATGCTACTTCTTTCAGTTTGAGTGCCGATTCAGTTCAAAATCGGTTTGCAGTCCTTCTTATATGTGCTTCACGTAGCATATTATGTTGTTGCTGTATTTTTTTGCTGCTTAAGCTGTCACTCTAACTTTTGGGGGCGAAGTAAAAGTATTCAAGTAAAACTAATTTATTAATTAAAACACTTGTGTTTCCTGTAACTGTTGCTTAAGCTATTCTTAAGCTCGACTGCTCTGCATACATTTTGGGTTAGTTTACTTAAATAATAATTGGAAATATATTGCATTCTGGGAATTGTATTATTATTGTTACTAAATCTTTGCGATATGGTTGGAAAACATGCATCTGAATTAGGTTAATTGAATATTAGACTTATAGAAGCTAAATAGGGCGTATCACGAAAGAGTTGAAAAGGCACACGCTACTCGATATAATTGTAAGATGGCACTGGATGAGAGCTGCTGATATCTACGGTTTGAGAAAAAATAATGAAGCCCCTGGAGACTACTGCTGACAGCTGAAACAGTTTTGTAGTTAATGCAACGAGGCATGCCAACAGCTGATCCTGAGTAGCTTAAGAAGAAAAAAAGAAACAAAAAAAAATGGAAAAATATTCAAATACACTGCAGCAACAACGCAATATAAGAGACCCAAAATTATTAAATCCCAAAATTTTACAAAAAAAGCTCAACACAACCACTTTATTATTCTCACACTTTAATTCGATTCAATCAATCAATTTGATAGACTTTTCCATTGAATACGTTCAGAATAGTCTTGGATAGACAACAAAATAATCTTTACATATAATAAAATTGTAACAGGTCGATGTCTGCACATTGAAGATATTCAAGAAAAACTGATAGGAGAGGTCGTTATTGGACCAGCGGAACCCAAATCTACAATTTTTAGAATTTTTGTCTGTCTGTCTGTCTGTCCGTCTGTATGATTGTGCGCGTATCACGCAAAAACTACTGAATATAATTGCATGAAACTTTCACCATTCTATCACTTAACGTCTACCTTAAAATTTAGGACAACTTTCATTTTGATATCTCATCCAGTTCCCGAGTTATTGACCAAAATGTGGGAAAAATGTGACCAAAAATGTGGTTTTTTTACCATAACGCCCGCGTCACACAAAAACGACTGCATAGAAATGAACGAAACTTTCAATAATCATTCTCTAGACGTCTCTCCTAAAATTTAAGATTCACCTCGATATTTAACCCGGGTCCCAATTTATTGACCTAAATGTGGACCCAGGGTGACTGTATTATTTGTGTGTGTGTTTTCAATATGAAGACGAATTAAAAAGTCGCACACAGCTCAGGCTGACTTCTTATTGTGATGCTCTAATTTTTATGATACGATCTAATGCGCACTAATTTCATGAAATACTTACATACATGCTATATTCATTTGCGTATCCTTATTATTATTTGTATAGGTTTTTGCCAAGGGATCATAGTTTCGCAAGAAAAAATTGAAATGTTTACTAGCTTGAGGCTTTAATTTTAAATTTGAAGTAGAGTTTTGTCTGGAATTTGAAAGTTTACTTTGACTAAACATCGAACAAACCAAATTTGCAAAAGCAGGCAAATGCCAGAAGAAAATGTTTGGTGTCTGCAGATTTCTCTTAGATTATCTGTGAGAATTTTCTGTGGTGTGAGACGTTTTGTTTTGATACTTACAACAAGATATGAAAATCATGGAATACAAAGACATTTGCCATGGCGAAATAAAGCAAAGTTTATAAGCAAAGTGATTTGGCTTTTGTTGAAATGAAATAGCAAAAGATTAGCGGGGAGTAACCAAAGCAAAGTGAAAAAGAAGTCATGATCTCATAGCAACTTTCCGCCGTAAGAAACGCTTATTGTTAAAAAGGGCTTAGTGGAGGCATCAACTAATACGATATTGAGTAAGTACTAAGATTGAAGCGGTGGTGATTTAGTCGTTTATAAGCGAGCAACGAGGAGATACATTTATCTATGTACCCTGCAATGAAAAACCAAAAAAGAAAGAATAATAGATTAAAACTAGAATATCTTAACTTGTCCCAGAAAATAGAAAATCTGTACAAAGAAAAATTAGAGTTTTTGAATACCACCGGGGTGTTAAGAGTTGAAAATCTTCGGAAACTGTTTTGATCGCTACTCATACAAACAAACAAACAAGGGCAGTACGTTTTGTAAATTATGAAAATCAATTACAGGGCCGAATAAAGTCGAGTCTGTTAGTTTATTACAGCAATATACTGCTTTTTTAACAGCATTTTAAAAATTTGGCTTTAAAATATATGCATAAAGCTTGGAATATAGATTAATAAGATTTTTAAGGTTGAAAATATGAGAAAAAAATTCAAATACCAATGACATGATATAAATAATTAAAAGATATCAATTCGGGGTGTGCTATAGTTATGGAATGAGTAGCATATTTTAAACCAGAAAAACGAAAGTGCAGATTTCGAGCCCACAAAATGTTGTATGATTTTGATATCAACTTTGAGATTTAAAATTATAAAAGAGTGTGATGTTAGTTACTACGTTTAAACCTCAAGAATGAATGAACCTATTTAATTGGTTCGCACATATTTGGATTGGTTTGCGGGCGAACAAGAAGAATACCTAAAAAGATTTTGAAAAATTCTCGAAAATAAAATTAATAAGAAAATTTATTTTCTACAGAACTGTTAAATTTGATTAGTAATTAAATTAGCAATTGGTAATGATTCTTTTAATTTTTTTTCAAGAAAATAATATTACGATTAGATAAATCAAAAAAATAAATAAATAAATTAAAAAATGAAAAATAATCAAAAAAAGTTGTTTTGACTACTTTTGATTTTTTTTAGATTCTTTGATTAGATGTTTTTCAGTATATTTATGTGCTTCTGCTCCTGAAATAACATAAAAAAAAAAACAAAAAAAATTTCAAAATAATCAAGAAAGCTTTTTATACCTTTCATGAACATGAAATGGTTTTATAACTTTGGTCCGATGTTGTAAGTATCAGAAGAAGAAGAAATGATCAGTGCGATGAGCTATGTCGATTTAGCCATGTCCGTCTGTCCCTCTGTCTGTTTGAACGCAAAACTAATCGCTCAGTTTTTGAGATATCTTTATGAAATTTGGTACGGGGCCGCGATTTTGTAATAAAAAAATCATTTGTCGAAACCAACAGGAACGGACCAATACAAAGTATAGCTCCCATACAATGGATTGTTCCGATACGGGGTTTGGATTATAATTTTAGCAATATAAAATCTAGGAACGTCAAATTTTACAGTTATAGTACATCTTATATATGTAATGTGTGTAGTGAAAATCACCCAGATCGGACCAACATAACATGCAGCTCCGATAAATGGGTTTAGGGCTATAAATTTTGCAATCAAAAAGCTAGGAGCGTTAAATTTTGCAGTTGTGGTACATATTATATATGTTATGTGTTTAGTGAATTTATTTTTATTAATATTTTTTTTTTTTTGTACCTCGTAGTACATTCACAAATTTTACTTTTTAACTACACTAGTCGCCGTAATATTGAAAAAATAAACTTAAGAAAACAAGAAAAAAAGGAAATAATTAAAATTAATTTCTCAAATCGGAAGGGGTTGATTCCAACAATTTGACGATTTGACATGAAAAGACCTATATTCTATTTGGTTAATTTTAATTCAGTTGTAGTATTCAGTTAATGAATAAAACTCCTTTTTATTGTTAAAAAGTAAATCTTTCCCATTAGTTGATTTCTAGGCCTTCTTCCTCGGAACAAACGAATTTTAGTTGGATGTCTTATAATATTATCAGAAAGGCTTTTATAGCAATTTTAATTTAAAGTATACAACTTTACACAGGACAACTTCTCACTAAGTTTAAAATATTTCAAATTTTTTGGAAATAAATTTCAAATTCACGACGACTAACGAAGTCACCGTACTGATGAAATACGGATAGAAAAAGAAGTTTAGAGAGAGCATGATAATGGGTTAAAGTTAAAATAAATATTTGACGAGTTTTGTTTCTAACATTCATGAAATACAGCAAATGTGGTGTCGGCGAATTTTTGAAAAATCCAAATTCGAATAATTACATTGCTCAATTTATTAAGTGTCGTAGCGCCACCAAATGAATGTATGCATTTTATTCAAACAAACCAAATATTGAGTGGTGAATATTTGCAAAAAATGAGGTCAGCTATCAAATTTTTGCACTCTAGCAAATGTCGCCAATGCCTGCTGGCACATACTTTTCCACACATTGGGCGGTGGCATTTATATTTATTTGTGAAAGAACACAAAACAGAACACAACAAAAAGAGAACAAAAAAAAAACCATAAACAAATGGTGTGAAATTTACTTTCATCAGTTTCTGAATGAGGCATAAAAACAAAAAAAAAGTTTCGCAAAGTAAGCGAGAATACTGACATGTCCATCAGCATCCATCAGCATCAGCGCCAAACGAGCAAAATCTGCATTACTTTGTTGTTGTTCTAGGCAAGAATGTATACGAACTAATGAATGACAATTGCGCGAGTTTTTGCAAATTAGAGAACACATTTCACACTCACTCCAAAGATGCAATGTTCGGAGGCACACAGAATTAGCGACGGCTATAGTAATCAGTTCTTGTCTTTCTTTTTTATTATCTGATTCTTTTGCTGTGTTTTTAAAATTAGAGTTTACAGCGTTAGACTTAAGTTGGCTTTTGCAAAATATAAGTCGTTGAAGCGTAAACTGCTCATTACTGTTACCCCACATGAAACTCGACCATTCTCTTTGCTGGCAATGTGAACTTTGGTAATTAGACAGATTCCCATTAGCGACAGTCAGTTTTGTATTAGTCAGATTTGCAAAAAGCAGGTGGTGGCAACACGGAACTTTGTTACGCCTTAAAAGCAATAAATGAGCAGATATTGGATTTTATTTTTATTAGAATGATTAGAATGATAAACGTAAATAAAAATTCAATTATTTTCTTCTTTTTTGTTCATGTATTTTGGTGCATGGGTTGTACTCTTCAATCAAGCACCTTCTGTAAGACGACATTTTTCGTTTTATTCTCAGAAATTCGCCTTGTCATTTGTTAATGGTCATGGCAAAACAACGTCCATTTCTCAATGTGAGCGCTAGAATGCAAGCACTAATCAGTGCTGCAATCGTATCGAAACGCTGCTAGATTCAAAGCAGTACTTGATAAATTTCTTCCTGTGCGTCGAAAATTATCTAGTTGATGAATTATCTTGACGATTTGGCATTGCCAACCGAGCCGTATCTCGGGCTGGCTCTCTTTGCTCTCGTAATTGAGAAGCACGAAATCGAACTATGCTAACGCGGCGCTCTTCACGTGCAATTTCTTGTTCTTCTTCAGTCCATTCCTTCGCAATGTTTCGAATCCCACTTCTATTACGGCTTTTTAGTGAAATATTTGATCGTTTTTTTTCGCCGAGATGATACTTTTAATGATAATATTGGCACAATACACAAATAGAACCTCGAAATACACACATCAACCGGTCAACTTCAAAATATTAAATTTTTACAACTTTCAAAGAAGTGCCAGTGAAATGACAATGACGAAAAACTATCTCGAAACGCAAAAAGTAAAAAGTTTCCGCTTAACAGGAATCAGTAAATACTTGCAACCAAACTGCTTTTGGATTTTTCATTTGTTAATAGCTTATGTTTTTAAGATTTTGTTGTTGCTTTCCTACGACCATTTGTTTTTCACTTGCAAGTTTTACTGAGTGAATTCCCTCCAGCAACTCTCTCTCCCTGCAAATCTTTTTTCGTCGCACCATGAATAAAGGAAAATTAGAATAGGCCGGTCCCTGGTCCACTTCCCGAAAAAAAAACCAATGTTATTGTTGTCATGGTAACCAATCGTAAATTTTATAAAAAGTAAAAGGCTAGCAATGTACCAAATTTGAAGTAAACCGCAAAATAAATAAAAAAATGTTGGAATAGGTCGGCTCCCCGTCCATTTTCCGGAAAAAAGTATCCTATGTTTTACTCCTGGTTCCAAGCTACTTCCCCACCAATTTTTAGCCAAAACAGTCCCGTCGTTCTTGAGTTATAAAAAGTGCAATTAACATAACTTTATTTTGTTTATATAGATGGTAAACCCCGCTCGCTTAGCTGCGTCCCAGAACTAATAATCAACTGAGTCCGATTTTCATCATTATGTCCCATACCATATAAGATATGGAACTTAATTGCATTATTGCAGCACCCATTGTCACCTTTTGTGTAATACCCATTTGTACTAAAAAATTTTGGGTCACCTTGGTCCACAAATGGGTCTATATCTCCGAAACCGGTCAAGCTATTGGAACAAATGATATCTTAAGTTTTAAGGTAATACAACGGTAAAAATTCGATTCAATTCCATTCAGTAGTTTTTGAATGATGCGCGCCCAAACATACAGACAGACAGACAAAAATTCTAAAAACAGTTGATTTGGCTTCTATTGGCCTAATAATAATCGCTGCTACGATTTTTCTTAAATATCTGCAATGTACAGACATCGACCTTTTACAATTTTATTATATGTAGAGATTACCGAATACCAGTTTCGGGACTTTTTCGAAATCGCTTATGGATTATTTTCTTGACTTTTTCAGGATTATTTCGGAATTGTTTTAGGAACCTTTTAGCAAAAGTCTCTGGATTGTTTTCACGACCATTTTTGGGTCTTTTCTGGGATCGGCTATGTTTTCGGCACTATTTCGGTAATGCTACGGCATCATTTTTAAACTTTATTTCGAGACTATTTTAAGTCCAATTCTTGATAATTTCAGGACTGGTTTAGCGTCTTTTCGGGACCGATTTTGGGTCTTTTTCTTTACAATTTCGGGATTCTCTCAACGACATTTCGGGATAATTTCGTTACATTTTAGGCAAATTTCGGGAATATTTCGAAACTGTCTCTTTTTTCTTGATAATTTCAAGATCATTTCGGTATAGTTTTCAGAAAAATTTAGGAACTTATTTAGGATCGTTACGGTACTTTTTCCGGCGCAATTATTTCCGGTTATTATATTTGGGTATTTAAGATTTTTATGATATTTTGAAATTCTTTTTGCGATTTTTCAGGACCATTTTGGGGTCTTTTTCGGGATTATTTCAGGTTAATTTATTGATTTTTTACTGAAGATTTTGTGAAACGATAGCGGGAAAAAATGGAATAATCCTGAAGTGATACCGAAAATGTAAGAAGTTAACTTCTATCACGTGCCGTACATGCTACACGCGTGTTATTGCTCCTTAAAAATACTTATTATCTGCATTCATCTTCGTGGAAAGCAGAGTAGTTACTAGAATGACATGAATAGACTATTACTAGCATTCAATTTAGTACCTTTTCACCAATGTTTCTAACACAAAATTCAAACCTCACCTGTTTGGTTTCAGTTTCAGCACCCTCGGCGATACGCTACGTAGGTGCACAGTACGAGTGGTGCGAAGAGTCCAAGGTATTCAATCAGACACACAAGCATTTGATTTGCAGCAAACCCCTGCTGTTCATACAAGCGCAGTGACATATTTTAAGTGATGAAAGGGAAAAATCCATATTGACACAAGTCCTTAAGGGCCACTTCTGAATACAAAATGTTACGCATACGCCACGTACGCACTCACTTCATGCAATGTCCATTAGGGATTGCTAAAAAAATTTTATTAGTCGTTCAAGTCTCTTAGACGATGTATTTTTAAGGCGGCTTTTAAATATTTAAACTTTGACCGTGAATACCTTTTTAATGGTTAGATAAATAAAAAAATTTACCAAACTATTTTTGTAGACCGTTGCATTTTCTCTATAAAAGTATAAAATAAATTTTATAATATTTAATGTTTAAGAAACTACAAAATTTTTAACAAAACCAGAAATATTTCAGATATGGGCCAACTTTTCACCTTGAAAAACTTTGAAAACGTTATAGCAATGAAAAAACTTGCAAACCTTTTAGTAGATGACTCAATTTCTGGAAACTTTGAACAAAAAGAAAAAATGGCTGACCCATATTTAAGTGGTGAGATTCATACAAGCCTACAGCGAAAATTAAAAACTGCTTGGAGCACGTTCTACCCATTATTATTAGAAGTTGCAATTTAGTATACTTAATTTTTAATTGGGAATTCGATTTTTTGTGTACCATTAAAAAACAGAAATTTTTTTTTTTGGCTCACTCTAATATACATTAGATTGAGAATAGAAAAGAAAAAATAAAAACATTTAGTTTTATTACTGTTGACCTCGAGCCAGCTCCAACAACAAAATTTTGAAAAATGGTTTTTATTTACATCTCTACATATAATAAAATTGTAAAAGGTCGATGTCTGTACATTGCAGATATTTCAGAAAAATCGATAGGAGGGATCATTATTAGGCCAATAGAAGCCAAACCAACTGTTTTTAGAATTTTTGTCTGTCTGTCTATATGTTTGGATGCGCATCACTCAAAAACTACTGAATGGAATTAAATGGAGTTTTAACCGCTGTATTACTAGACGTTTAGGTTAAAATTTAAGATATCACTTGTTCCGATAGCTTGACCGGTTTCGGAGATATAGACCGATTTGTGGACCAAGGTGACCCAAAATGTTTTTTGTACAAATGGGTATTACACAAAAGGTGACAATGGGTGCCGCAATAATGTAATTAAGTTCCATATCTTATATGGTGAAAACGGACTCAGTTTATTATTAGTTCTGGGACGCAGGGAAGCGCGCGGGGTTTACCATCTATATAAACAAAATAAAGTTATGTTAATTGCACTTTTTATAATTCAAGAACGACGGGACTGATTTGGGTGAAAATTGGTGGGGAAGTAGCTTGGAACCAGGAAAAGGACATAGGATAACTTTTTTTTCCGGAAAATGGGCGGGGGCCGACCTATTACAACATTTTTTTTTTATATGCCACTTACTTAAAATTTGGTATATGGCTAGCCTTTTACTTTTATTAAAATTAACGATTGGTTACCACAACAACAACAACATTGGTTTTTTCCCGGGAAGTGGATCAGGAACCGACCTATTCTAATTTTCCTTTATTAATGGTGCGCCAAAAAAGATTTGCGGGGAGAGAGAGTTGCTGGAGGGAATTCACTCAGTAAAACTTGCAAGTGAAAAACAAATGGTCTTGACATAGGAAAGCAACAACAATATCTTAAAAACTTAAGCTATTATCCAGTGAAAAATCCAAAAGCAGTTTTGATTCCTGCTAAGCGGAAACTTTTTACTTTTTTCATTTCGAGATAGTTTATCGTCATTCTCATTTTACTGGCACTTCTTTGAAAGTTTTAAAAATTTAATATTTTGAAGTTGACCGGTTGATGTGTGTATTTCGAGTTTCTATTAGGGTGTTGTGCCGATATTATCATTAACAATATCATCTCGCCAACAAGACGATCAAATCTTTCACTAAAAAGCCGTAATACAAATGGGATTCGAAACGCTGCGAATGAAAGGACTGAAGAAGAGCAAGAAATTGCACGTGAAGAGCGCCGCGTTAGCATAGTTTGATGTCGTGCTTCTCAATTACAAGAGCATAGAGAAGCAGCCCGAGAAACGGCTCGGTTGCCAATGCGAAATCGTCTAGATAATTCATCAACTAGATAATTTTCGACACACAGGGAGAAATTTATCAAGTACTGTTTTGAATCGAGCAGCGTTTCGATACGATTGCAGCACTGATTACTGCTTGCATTCTAGCGCTCACATTGGGAAATGGACGTTGTTTTGCCATGACCATTAACAAATGACAAGGCCAATTCCTGAAAGTTTGTGGTCTGAATCTAGAAAATCTATATTATTCTCGTGGTCAATTATATGTGGCATGCTAACGGGTCGGAAGACCATCTGCGTTATTTGTTCTTGCGCCTGATAATAAAACGAAAAATGTCGTCTTACAGAAGGTGCTTGATTGAAGAGTACAACCCATGCACCAAAATACATGACCAAAAAAGAATCGTTAAAATAATTGATTTTTTATTTACATTTATCATTCTAATCATTATAATAAAGATAAAATCCAATATCTGCTCATTTACTGCTTTTAAGGCTGAACAAAGTTCGGCGGGTCAGCTAACTAGTTGATAATAATTTTCATAACCTCGAAAGAAATGCAGTACCCCCTATTCATATCAAAGGCTTTATCCAGCTCTTACAATTCAAAATTTGTATGAAAATGTCATTTTATTTTTTGTGAACATGGGGTTTAGAGTTGTAGGCCTTAATATTAACCTTTAGAGCTCTATCATTGTTAGTACACATTTTTTCTTTAAAACTTCCAAAGCATTGAAGTACAAATTTGTCGGTTTCGGCATCAGCATTCAATGCCCTTCAATAATCTATATTTAGTTCCTTTTTGTTTTTTTTTTAATTTCGATAGATGTAGTCTGGTTTTCTCAAAAATAGTTAGTGTTATCACCTTCTAAATAAAATAAATATATGGCGCGATATACAACATGTATACCAGCATAAACCTGAAGACTTCTTCGTCGAACTTCTCTTTCTATTTGTGATGTGCTGCTTTGAACTCTCTCCTAGAAATTTGCGGGAACTACAGTTTTTTGCAGACTCCAAACGGCAAATCAGATAAATTTTTGCTGAGAAGCCTTCCAAGGCAGATAAAATACACTCGGAGGGTTTGGCAAACCACTGCCGAGGGCCGACCACGTTTTGAAATAATTGTTTCAAACCACTTTTGATGTTAAATGTCCTGGTACTTAAACCTGAGATATTCTGCCACATCACGGCTGTACTTTTCTTTGCGTAATAAAGTCAATTGATCTTATATCGGTTGCTCTTGATAAATGTTATCGATAAATAATTTAAATATAATTAAAAAAATAATTTTTTTTAGTACCAGTCTAATGCATAAGCTCATTTATTTTGTTTCATTACAAATTCGCTTTTCTCAACCAACAAGTCAACTTGCAATCCAATATGTAATCCTTTTTTTTAAACATGTATCAACTTTGCAGCTAAATAACTTAACCTATTAACATTATATTAAGGTATGTGTAACACTTTAATTTGCTTGCGCTATTGCGCGCGAGAAGTGCTCATTTCATTCCACCATATAGAACTATAAAGTAGGTTAAAGTGAGCGTTCATTTGAGTGTCTGCTTTGGTAGTCCTTCATTGTGGTAGGCGTGTGTGTGTAATAGCATACAAACACATACTCATATAATTTTTAAAATATGTGCGTGGATATAACATTCAAGGCTAAAACCTTGCCACATGAACCTCGTAGTTACAAGTGCATCCATACATACATACATATAAAGGCATATTTGTTTATAAAGGGTGTTTTTTTTAGGGGTATAGAACTTCGAATTGAAATAAAACACAAGAAAATCGTTTTAAGGTCCATCAATTTGGCTTTATTGGAAGGATAATTTTATGCCATTAATGTTTAAATATGATTTCGGGCATGTGGCCGCCGCGGCTGGCTCGAATAAAGCCAATTCTACAGGTCCAATTTTCAACCACTTTTTCGAGCATATGGGGCCGTATGTCGGCAATAACGCCACGAATGTTGGCTTCCAATTCCCCTAACGTTTCTGGTTTGTTGGTGTAGACGAGGGACTTCACATATCCCCAAAGAAAATAATCCAATGGTGTCAAATCACACGACCTTGGTGGCCAATTGACAGGTCCATTCCGGGAAATTATGCGCTCATCGAATGTTTCCTTCAATAAATCGATTGTGACGTGCGCTGTGTGGCATGTAGCGCCGTCTTGTTGGAACCACAACTCATCCACATTCATGCCATCCAATTCGGGAACAAAATAGTCGGTTATCATGGCTCTATACCGGTCTCCATTAACGGTAGCTGCCTCTCCAGCATTATTGCGGAAGAAGTATGGCCCAATGACTCCACCAGCCCATAGAGCACACCAAACAGTCAGTTTTTGTGGATGTAATGGCGTTTCAAGGGTCTCATGTGGATTCTCTTCACTCCAAATGCGGCAATTTTGCTTGTTGACGTAGCCATTCAACCAAAAATGAGCCTCATCACTGAACAAAATTTTGCGATGAAAATCAGCATCGAAATCAATCTCATTTTCGGCCCATACACCAAAATCACGACGCATTGCATGGTCTCGCGGCTTTAATTCTTGCACAAGCTGGATCTTGTAAGGTCGCAAGCCAAGATCTTTGCGCAAAATCTCCCATAAAGTTGATGGACAAAGCTCCAATTGCTGTGCACGGTGGCGAATCGATTCATTCGGGTCCTCTTCAACACTTTGCTCTACAGCGGCAATTGTTTCTTCGGTGCGCACTGTTCGACGTCTCTGCGGATGCGTATTATCACATAGAGTAAACGTAGTGCGAAAACGATCCATGGTTAACCGAATTAATTGCTCTGATGGACGATTATGTCGACCATAAAATGGACGGAGCTCACGGTAAACTTCGCGAACTGAACCATTATTTTCGAAATAAATTTGCACGATTTGCAAGCGTTGTTCTTTTGTCAACCTGTTCATGATGAAATGGCAAACCAAACTGAACATAAATGACATTAGAGTTGCCAGATTTGACCACAAAATGCCAGTTTTATCTCTATTCGAAAAACAAACCTGTAAAAAAAACACCCTGTATATATATTTACCAACTGGCACTTAAAGTTGGCTTTTGCTCATTGTGCGAGGCGTATGAGCGCATAAGTTGCTCAGTATACGTAATCGCAATGAGCAAAAGAAATAGGAAATAGAAATCAGTAATGAGCCATTAAATGTGAGCAAGTTTCAGATTTCCTTTCACGTTTAATTTATTATTGACTTTTTCTTCATACTTCCAAGTTCTATCCCATTTCATTTCCTATGTCGCAATGCACTTTATTTATTACTTTGGCGCCTTGCTATACATATATACATAGTTATGTTAAAGGCACGTCACCTGTCTGTTTCCCAAGCGCGTCTTCAGTGCTACCCTGACGCTGCCGTCATGCAATCGCTTTATTTAGTTATATATATATTTTTGTTTTAATTTTTGGGAATTTGAAATTGTCTTAGTTGGTAGTATCTGCCTGTTTGTTACATCTGTGCATTGATATTTGCGCATTTCCCTTAAGCGCAAATTGTTTGCATGCCAAGTAGTAATTTGGCAGGAGCGAGCATTGAACGTTTTGCTGACGCTTTACATTTGTTCCAGATATTAATACATAAAGATGCATATTAGACTGGGTTGATTTCCATACAAAAGAAAAAAAATTTGCAAAAGTCCACCACAAATTTCAAGGTCATATTAATAAAACCCGGAGCAATTACTTTTGGTTCAAGTTGCAAACATTTTTCTCAAATTTTGAAATTTTCTCAATACAAATTTATGTGAAATTTCTGAAAATTGCGAAGGTTTCGGAACAATGTTTCTATTACATTTTTGCTTTTACATTCCACTGACACGAAAAAAAAAATTCAGTGGCCTCGACTAAAAAGTTAAAAAACAAAAAAAAAATTTTTTTTTGGTCAAAATTAAAAAATTAATATTCTTCAAAAACAAAAAAACACAGGATATCTTCAAATATACCAGAGGTAAATACACAAAAATTTAAGTTCTCAATTTAGTGGCCAGCTCAAATTTTTTTTCGACTCCAAAAAATTGAAAATTTTCCGAAATTAAAACTTTTTTTTTAAATTTTTTTTTTTTTTTTTTTTTCAATAGTTTATTTTTTCAACTACAGTTGTTTCCGAAATATTGAAAAAATGAACTCTACGAAACAAGAAATTAAGTAAAAAGTAAGATTTTAAATTTGCATGATTTTTGAAAAAAATAAAATAAAATTCGTTCAAATGGGAAGTGGTCGATTCCAACTACTTATCGATTTGGCATTTAAGAAAACTTTTTATATTTAGTGTTTTGTTCACTTGAACAAAAATTTTACCTGTTTAAGATTTAATCAGAAGCGCAATAATTAATATTTTTTTATTGTTTATTGTTTTGTCAATCAGCTGAAAAAAATGACTTAATTTTTAAAGCGTTTTCGATTGCTGAAACGAAAAGGGTATTTTAAAGACGAAGAACTCGGTTAGCTGACGAAACTATATGAAAACGACTTCAGACCTCAAAAGGATATTAGAACTACATATATAAAGAGCTCCTAAAGACTTTAATTTTGAAGTTTAAATTTTTGATTTCGGAAGTCAAATAACAAAGTTGCAATAAAAACCACTTTGGGGCTGTTTTCCTAATGAAAAAAAAAAATTTTTTTCCGAAACCCTCAAAATATAAGCATCCAACGTAGTGGCGAAGTTTTACAGCTTTTTTTTCGACCCCGTCTAATATATCTGTAATATATATTCTGCCGTATATATATATATTTGTATCTATTTGTTTTTATTGTTATTGGAAAATGAGCTCAATGCTTGACGTGGCCTTATTAGGTAACGCGGCGAGAAATATTTTATTTGTATACCCAATTGGGCTTATATAAAATACTTCAAAATATAAGAAGAATGCAGAGAGATAAATATATTAACACAAATTATCAGGAATATATTCTGCTCCTCTTAACTCTTGAAAAATCTGTAAGTTATTTAAACAAGAGCTAGCCTATCAGTTGCACCAAGTATGAGACCTAGGACCACGTAGTAAATGTGCACCGGTTCTACTAAACTTAGCATTTCTCTTAACAAAGGTATGTAGAAAAACAATAACCTTTAAAACTTTCTTTTTCAAAATTTTTATTTTATCATATTCATGCTTCTGACAAGAGAGCGACCATAAAACGATGGCTGTGTGGAAAATCACCCTATTTCAAAATATTTTGAATAAACGCTTTAGTTCAGAATTTTTCGCGTTCAGTTCGATTTCATGTGCTTTGCAGACATAAATCAACCGGCTAGTAGATCGATTCCCATTTGCTCTTCGATTTCGGTTCCTAAATTAATACTGTTTCTTGTTTCTGGTCTCAACTTTCGGTATGAGTTTCGGTTCATTGCCATTGCCGATTTTGAATTTTTCAGGATTTTGGTACTGGGTAATTTCAGGGTTTTGTTCTAGTTGTGACTAGGAGTGCTAGTAAAGATTCGGTTTGTCATAGGCCCCGTTTAATTGGCCTTAGGTTTCGGGTTAGATTATTGTTATGATCCAAATTTCGATTTCGGTTCAAGAATTGGCCCATTTTTCATTTCCAGTTTCAATTACCAATCACAGATCGGTTATGGTTTCAATTCCGGTTCATATCTCGGTTCTAATTTCGTTTCCAGCTTCGGCTTCTGTTCCGATTCCAGTTCCGGTTCCAGTTTCGATTCCAGTTGATATTCCAGTTTTGGTTGAAGTTTGACTCCTGTTGTGATTAAAGTTTCGGTTCCAGTCTTGACTCCTGTTGCGATTCTAGCTTAGACTCCTGTTGCAATACCCGTTTCGGTTTCAGTTTCGACTCCTGTTGCGATTCTAGCTTAGACTTCTGTTGCAATACCAGTTTTGACTCCTGTTGCAAAACCAGTTTCGACTCCTGTTCCAATACCAATTTCTGTTCGAATTTCGACTTCTCTTGCGGTTCCAGATTCGGTCCGCCTTTCGCTGACCATTTCTGCATGCGGTTCGAGTTTGATTCAAGTTTCGGTTCGACATTTTATTGCCGTTTCGGTTCCATTCTTGATTTAGTTTTTGAATGCGGTTCTGATTTCAATTTCGGGTTTTAATTAATTTCGGCTTTCGTTAGCGTTTCGGACAAAGCTTCGATTCCTATTCCAGCTTCTGTTCGGTTTAATTTTCGATTTTTGGTTTGCATCTATTTTTAGTTTAAAATAAGGTCTCGATTCCAGTTTAGATTCCACTTTCAATTATAGTTTTAGCTTCTAATTAGCTTCCAGTCTCGATTTAGGTTATGCAGGTGGTTCCATTTTAATTTAAGCTTCGACTTCACTTTCAGACCCAGTTGCGATTCCGGATTTAATTTAGGGTGGGTTCGATTCCAATTAGGGTTACAGTTTCAAGCTTTGAATTTCAACAGCAACAACACATGCAAATATGTTAATTTTAGAAACTCAACGTTTGGCATTATTTTCAGTAAAAAAAAGTTAAGATCGCCTTTTTTATTAAAAAAACTATCACTATTTCTAATTCAGTTCAAATATGTCTGCCCGAAATTTTTTTTTTACAGAAAAGAGAAAACAAATTAAAATTTTTTTAAACATATTTTTAAAGAATTTTCTTTGAAATAGTTTGCTCTTCAAACAAATTAAAGTTTTACTGCAAAATATTTTGAGATATTATCGTCATTGCATTTAATAAAATTTCTTTTTACGTAATTGATCATTAAAATTTTACAGCATGGTATATTTCCCTTTCAATAAGATTTTCTTCTTCTTAACTTTCGCTGTAATATGAGCTTACTTTGTGTCGTGAACTCATTGAGCAGACGATTTTTGAATGTTTGCTCGTTTTAAAGTGACTTTTATGAATTTCCATGCCAACTTAGTATGCGAGGACATGCGCCCCATTCCAAACAAAAACTGAATTTGCTATTTGTGATTTATGTTAAACAATTTCTATAAGCCTCTTGTACTTCTGACTTCTTGGCAATGAGTCATTTTATTCAGCCTAAGCACAGACAATCTTCTCTTAAACTTATGCAAGAAGACGTGCACATGAGCAGCCATAAAAAATGTGGATGATACAAAGGATATTTGCCAACCATGGCCTAACTTAACTTACTACAAATTGTCGAAACAAAAAGTTGTATTCCCATCACATGAAATCAACTGATATAAGGCATCGGTGATGTATGTGTGATGTCAACATCTGCAGTGATATAAAAGATTTATGGCATGTCAAGTGGAGAAGTTGATGTGATTGAGTAGCATTCGAAATGAATCATTGATAATTAGTTTTACAGCAGCCAAACAAGGGTTTAAATCAAATCGATAGCTTTGTAAAATAAAATATGAAGGGGCCAGAAGCAAAAGCAACTAAGTGAAATTCTTTTTAAATTTGAGTTATATTTGTATAGTGAAATATAGTGTATATTTATTGATAAAATGATCAAAGTCATTTCGGACATTGAAGTGCCCGTCAATAAAAGCACTATCCATAATTTACGCAGAATTTACAATAAGTAATCAACTTCAAACTTGAATATATTGAGGCAATGTCAGATCTACATAGATCCATTTGTTTCTAACCCCTTCATTTTAAAAAAATATATTAATATTTTATTAAACAAGTGGCTAAGCAAATATTATCAAGCAAAGCATGGGTCCTTTGATAAGATCTAGCTTTTTAGAATTCGACTGTAGCAACTTAGTACTCAACTCTGCTTATAAAAGACATGATCTCTTGAAAGCCTATTGCTAAAGTCTTAGGAAGGTGCACGTTTCAGTTTGTATTTGGCAGCCTTTTAAACAGGGACCGTAACTGTTTTGAGTTCTATTATACAACTCGCTATTTGATCGTTATTTTCAGATTTTTATATATAACTTTGGTCCGATGTTTGTAAGTATGAGAAGAAGAAGACATAGACCCACCAATAAGTATACCGAAATGATCAGGGCGATGAGCTGAGTCGATTTAGCCATGTCCGTCTGCCCGTCTGTTTGTTTGTACGTAAACTAATCCCTTAGTTTTTGAGATATCTTGATAAAATTTAGTATGTAACCGTCATTTTGCATGAGTTTAATCACTCGTCGGAATCAGCAAGATCGGAGCAATACAACGCATAGCTATGAGCTATAGATTTTGCAATTAAAAAGTTAGGAACGTAAAGTTTTGCAGGTTTAATACTTATTATGTATGTAATGTGTATAGTGAAAGTTACCCAGATCGGACCTACATAACATATAGCTCCCATACAATCGATTGTTCCGATAAATGGGGTTTGGGCTATGTACGAGTATCTTTAAATTATCAGATTTGCAGAGTTTTTATTAATTATGTGTAAGGATCGAACACTAAAAACCGTGATGCGTATTCATGAAAGGTATAAAGTCTTCGGCACAGTCGAAGACAGCCCTTTCCTTACTGATTTTTGAATAAAAATCAACAGTAATAGGTATATTCAGGTTTTATTTTTTTTAATAAAAATAATGCTTATTTTTCGAGTCATTTTTTCTGAGTTTTATTTTTTTTTGACAAAAATAGTTTTTGGTTCCTTGAGCGATATTTTATCCATCAAGAATAAAAATTAAATTGTGACTTTTAATTTTTTTTCACGGAAAAAAATTAAAACTTAAAATTAAATTTAATCCCTGGAAGATAAAATACCGGCGAATGAGTTTTAACAAAAGAAAAACCTCGTACACGTGCTAGAGGCTCAGTTCTTGCTTTTTCGGGATCATTTCAAGATTATTTCGGGACTGTTTGCAGGAAAATTTCGGAATATTTCCCAAAGAAAATCCCAGCATAATCGAATCGATTCCGAAAAAGACCCAAACTCTCGAAACAGTTTCGAAATGAGCCTGAAATTATCTAGAAAAAATTCTCAGCGAGTCCTGAAAATAATCAAGAAAAAATTCGCAAACAATCCCGAAAATATCCTAAAACTATCCGCAAATGATGCGTGGAAAATGTACCGAAATATTTGGAAAAAACCATCCTAAAAAATTCCGAAGTGGATCTGAAAATAATCCCGGAATTATCCACAGATTATTTTAATCCGGAAACGCTCCTGTAATAACACCGTTACGAAATTATTCCCGAATGATTCTAAACAATTTCGAAATGGGTCTGAAAACAATTCCGAAATTATCCTCAATTTCAATTTCGAAATGCTCCTTTGATGTCACATTTCCCAAATTATCCTGAATCAGTCACCAAATAGTCCCGAAAATAATTCCGAAATGGTCTCGAAGTAGCCCTAAATAGTCCAGACCTGGTCCCGAAAGAGCTCCAAATAATCCCTAAATAAACCGGACAACAATTTTGAAATGATCCTATAAAGGTCTCGAAATGATCCATAACGAGTGACAGTTATACTGGAAGCTGTAGAAATATTGAAGGAAAATACAATCTTCATCTTTTCAGTTAGCCATCATCTATAAAGTCGCTGGGGGCTATCACATGTAACTCCCGTCTGGCTCCTGTTGTGTACCAGAAAATGACGAAATGGCTAGAGGGGGGAAACTTTTGAAGAGGAATACCTCAAACAAACAAGTGATACATAGAAACACATCAGCACCTGCAATCATACAAAATTGCTGTGGCCAGTGATTAGCGTGAAAAGATCGGAATACTTACATACACCTTGCAAGGGCAGGAGGAGCTCTCGTTATGGATGGGTCTTCTCATAGGGCTCATATATACAGACAAACTTGCTGAAATTCTTGGTACTCACTTTTATGTATTTTGCTCTAGAGATTCAGAGGAGCCTGAAACCGTGATGCATCAGATGTAAAAACCCTTGGATCCTAAGTGTGCTGGTGTGAAAACTGCCAGCCAGTGCAATCTAACCTAATCTATTGACCAATCGGAGAATGGTTAAGCCAATCAAAGTCGAATATTGTTCAGAGCTTGTGGCAGATTTGTTATTAACTTGAAGCAGAAACGACGCTATTTGTTCAGGTAAAAATTGCAGTGCTTTAATTTTTTTTCAAAGCGGTTTTTTTGCCGAATGTGAATATATTAAATTTTCTTTTAAACCGGAAGTTATTGAAAAATATCTGAAATGAATTTTTTATTTTTTTAAATAAATTCTGATATGAAGTATTAGCCACAAATATTTTGAAATAGAGATTTCCCACACAGCTGTAGAATCGACATTTAGCCCTGATTTCAGGTAGCGATTCATACTTTCAGTCTCCTGAAAATTCTAAAAGTATTACTATAGTTATAATAAAGAAAAGACGTAAAAAATCAACAAATATCAATAAAAGAGTACAAGTTACATAGACCGTCGCCTCGGTTTTTCTAAAAATAGACTTTGGCTGCGTGTCCTTTTTGCCACAAATGCCATGGAGTTCTTTTTTAATAAATAAATTCTTCTGCTTTCCTACTTAAATCAATAAGTTCTTTCTAAATTCCTGTGAATTAATCCATTCAAGTTTTATACTGAAAAGTTGTTATATTTTTTTAGCTCGAAGGAAATTTCTTTCATCTTTCCAAATATTTGTCATACAAAATTCTTAAATATCACTTATACGTCATGGTGCAATGTATTTTATGTATTGTACGGGTTATTTTTAAATTAATAAATTGAGTTCCAGTGAATTGAGAAAGTATGTAAATATATTGAGGGCAAATTTAAAAGTAAGCAAGCTTAGCAATATAAAAGGCGCATACCTTTTTTTCGCGTAACGTTCTTTTTCAAAGCTTCAAAGTAGCAAATACAATTTTGGGGAAGTCGACCCGATCACGAAATTTAAAATAACTTCACTAGATTTTCATTATTCAAATTCTTTATCTCTCAAACCTGTAAGCTATTACTTTTCCGCAGTAAAATTTCACTAATAAAGAAGCCACTTTCCTAGTTTTGTTGAAATTTCAACCAGGCCTTGCTGCAAAATCTTCCCTCGCCCAAAAATGTACACAAATTTTAGCAACAGACTTTTGCAAGTAACTTATTTAACAAGCTTTTGCATTACTAGCTATAATTTTTTCCGCTCCATTATATCACATTAGAAGGCAGTGATGTGCAACGAATCGTAACTTTTATCTATGAAAAGGCAAACAGCAGCTGGCAAAAGGCGCACAACAAACAAACAATAAACTCTAACACAGACGCCTAAAGGCAGATGGCGCTTCGTATGTATTGAAAGCTGTATGTAAATATGTATGTGTGTATATATGTAGAATAATGTGTGACTATAAAGCATATTCACACACACACACACACACACTGATAAGAATAAAGTTTTATTTTGATGCACAACAAATATTTCACCTCACTGCCCTTACACAACAGCGCGTCGAGTGTTTTTCTTGATGTCATTGTTATAATGAGTCAATCTCTTGCAGCATATATAAATGGCAAAGTAGATACTTATAAGGATATATGTGCGAAGGTGTGTTAAGCAGAAAAAGATAAAAAAAGTAAAAAATATAAATACTTTGTTGGGTCTGTTGATGATTGTGATAATGCGTGAGATGAGTTTTGTTATGCTTTAATAAATTGCTTTTTTTTAATATTTTTATGGAGTTATAGATTTTTGTTTTGTTTCTTCTAGAACTTAGCTGAGAGAGGCTAAGAGCTATGTAAAGTTATAATATTTTTTCTGACACAAAAACCAGCGCTCTGTAAACTTAACGATTAGTAGAGCGTGCCAAAATTGCTTTGATGAAGAAGTCTAGCAGCTTCCGACTTAGATCTATAAGAAAAGCTGTGGCAGTTACCCTTACATTGTTCTATAAACTTTTAGTACTAATTGATTAAGAATTATGATCAACTGGTCTTGAGCTCGTTAAACTTACAAAAATATGTAAAAATTAACAGACCATAAATCCAACAACAACTTTTAATAATTAGTTAAAAAAAATTATTAAAAAATAAAACCAATAGTAATTTTCATAAAGAAAAAACAAAAATTATTATTCTTGGCCTTGAGCTTATTTATAGTCATGGTACTTTACAAACTGTACAGGCCGTATACAAAATTTTTTTTTTACTTTTTACAGACTTTGCTCAGTATAAATTTTGGCGCTTCAGGGGAGTGTCTTAATCCCAATCAGGGTTATGAATAGTTTGAGTTGAAAGAATCGGGGAAAAATCAGGTTTTACTGCACCCAGAAGGGGATCCTAGGTAAAAAAAACTGTATGTCACGAAGCCTATGTTAGATCGAGTTGTTAATAGATATCTCTTGGTTTGGGATTATGCCTCATTTTGAATTCTGCTTATGGGGATGTCATAACCCTTATTTTTGTCAGATACCCAAAGAAAACTGTTGAAAATAGCTTTGGTTGATCGTCCATGCGATTTTGGGACCTTATAGCCACACACGCTTACAAACTTCTGCAAAACTGTCTTTGATGACATCTTAGAACATGACATTTCTGACATAAAAAATAGCATAGCAGAGTTGCGAAAATAAATCTTTTGGGTCTCGGCTCGCTCTATATTAAGAGATATAATATTTTCACAGAATTTGTAAGCCGTATGTGCGGCCTTATACAAAACAAGCTAACACGAGCTACATTTTGACTCTATAGATCCCCAAATAAAATTTTTCAACACAACACACCTAGGATCCTGCAATCTTTAGGTGGTGTTGGCAATTTACGATCGCTGTGCAACTCAGCTAAAGCTGGCAATAGAATTGTGTGCGATCTTTAAAAATTCGTAAATTATTTTGCAGGAATTTTATGCTGAATCCTTTGGCATGCATTGCGGAGCTAGATAAGACATCAAAAAGGGAAGTATTCGAAGTCCTTATTTCAGTAAGGTATCTCCAGCTGATATGAAAATACCTTAGAAGTGTAACAGGTTTGCCTCAGAGCTTTGTCTAGTTTAGGAATGAGAGTTTAAGATTCAGTAGGATAAACAAGTGGTGGTCTGCCACAATTATTTACCATACCAACAGTAAGATCCTCTCAAGTGATGCCAATGAGGAATACCACAACAGCCGGTTCTATCGCACCGGAATGACCCCGGTTTTTCATCCGGCCAAGGGCTGTTATTTCAGTGTAACCCTGTCCAATCTGGGGCAGGGCGAAGCACTGTTAACAACAACAACAACAAGGAATACTTGTACTCATATTTGAGATCGATATCGGAGCCCTTTCTTAAAAATTTTGACTCTCGCTGATACTAATTTGTGTTTGATGGGTAACATCTAATTCCCCTAGTTCGTATTTGCACTCGGCACGCACTGCGCTAGACTAACTCCACTCGGTTTTCCGATGTTGAGTACCTCAGGCCTCCATTTGTCAACGTTTTTGTTGGTATTGTTCATTCATTATTTTCGGGACAATTTCGGGACTTTTCGTTGTCAGTTCGGGATTTTTTCGAGAACACTTTAGGCCATTCAGCACCATTTTACGGCATTTTAGGAATCAACTAGGTAATCGGAATTAATATTTTCGGGACTTTTTCGGGAACATTTCAGGATTGTTTTGAGAATATTTCAATATGGCTCTGAAAAAGTCTCGAAATGGTGCAAAAAATATGGAAATGGTCCCAAAAATAATTACGAAATGATCTCGAAAAAGTTCAAAATAGATTTTAAAAACAATCGCGAAGTAATCCTGAAACGACTCCGAAATAGTGCGAAAACAATGTCGAAATAATCCTGAAAAAGTACTTTTTTATATAATAAAATATTTTTGGTTGAAAATCGAAATCCTGTTCATCATACAAAATTTTTATCGAAAGCTGAACTAGTTTACTGAGAAATTCGGCAAGCAGCGAAAATGCTTAGCAAAGGTTTTCAAAGCGACATTCATATACGGGACAATGTGTGAGGAAATTTAATTACTTTTAAGTGAAATAATTTTTTAAATTGAATTTTGTTTACATTTACGAAATTTTCAGTTTAATTAAGGTGAAAGAACTTGCCTTAGACGGCTTTGAAAAAAAAAAAAAAACATATCGGAGAATTCATATATACCTGGATATATAGACACAAGTATATGAATGTATTTGCTTGCATATGCATGTGTGCATTAGACTGGGACGAAATAATATTTTTTTCTAATTATACCAATTTTATTTGTCAGATCAACGGAAAAAATCGTATAAAGTTTCAGCGCTTAATTTAAATTTTTGTTTGTTTGCTTAACATATCTAAATATAACTAATATTATATCTTTGCTTCTTTGAAATATCCCAAAAAATCTAAACTAACAATGATACATTTCTAAAAATTATTATTAATTTCTGAAACTATTTTAGGATTTTTTTATTTTTTTTTTTCACTTTAAAAATATTAAAAATAGTATTTAAAAAGCAAAACATTTTCTTATGCTAGTCTAATGCACATAGACTATCATCATCTTGTCCTCAGAGCATTCAGCGTTTTTCTCTGCTTAAGCTTCTTATCTGCTACTGTCCTCATACGCTACTGCCTGACGTATTTTTTGTGTTACTTTGTTCCATATATCCATTTTGTTCAAATACGTTAAAGTACGATCTACGCTAGAGACACCCCTACTTTCACACCATTTTCGAGTTTGGCAAGCAAAACAAACAAAGTTTTGTCAATTCTCCTTGACATAGTACCATAGCGAGTACGTACAACAAAAGGGCAGAGCTGTACAAGTATTTATTAGCACTACAGTGTGTTGATGTTTGTGGCAGGGGCCGAATGATTTTATTATATAAAACTTTTTTTTTCGTGAAAAATTTTTTTGAAATATTTTGTGCAAAAAGAAACTTAAAGAGACGAAAAAGTCCCTATGGTGTTGGCGGTTGATTTATGATGGATTACCCGTCGATCTGTTCGAGCAAGGAAGAGCAGTGTCATTGAAAATGTATATAAAGTTTAACCCAGATTGTTATGCCCTTCTTGGACCGCTTCATTGCGCCCTCAGAATTTCAGGGTTTGTAAGTCTACCATCGACCAAAACATACTGTTAGGCCTAGCTCTTGTTCTCTTGGTAATCGCAAGCAACGAATCAAATTTACTAAACAAGTTTATGTCCACAAAAAGTACAAAAATGTTATCCTCACGGTCTCTGGCTTCGATTTGGAAACATGAGCTCAAGTGCTCGTGCTCACATAAGTGCAATCACAAAGACATCTATAAAGATATTTTGTGCCATAAAAGCTGTAGTAGCACAAATAAATAAGTTAAATTGACACATTTTGGCCCCTTTTTAGCCTACTTTGATATTGCAGGTACTTCGATGAGCTCAGTGGTTCATTTAGCAAAGCACGTAGGAAAATCGATATTGTTCGCATGTATGTACTACCTATTTAATGCATTCTTCCACAAAGGACCATCGCTATCCTCCATTAGGAGCTGCCTATCAAGCATAAAATCTATTACAAGCAGTTTACTTAATCATATTCTTGTTAAAATTCTTTACAATTTTCTTATAAATGTCTTCATGATTTTATTTCCTGATTTTGTGAACTGCTGCTGTCGTCTCAAGGAATTTAATCCATAAATGTTATTGCAATGATGGAATTACGGGATTTAAATTGGGTGATTCAAGGGTTTTTATTTATGGCGAATTGAATTAAATGTTCGCTTTATAATTTTCTGTTTCCTAAGATTTTCTTAAATTTAAAAATATCACTTATTTTTCCGTTTGTGTACAGGGTGGCTGATGAATTTTGCTACATTAAGAAACTCAAATAATTTTTTTTTCAGTGTATGGAATTCATTTTTCTTTTATTCATGTTAAAGCTCATTAAATTTTATTAAATATAGCTTAATTAGTTTTAAAAATAATGGAATTTAAATGCCCCCCTGCTCGTCGATGCATGTGCGGCATCTTACCAAAAAGTTGTTCATTACTGCTTGGAGAGTTGAGACAGGAATAGCCGCAATTGTTTCTCGAATGGATTGCCTTAGTTCATTCAAATTTGTTGGTTTTGCTTTGAAGACTTCCTGTTTGCAATAACCCCACAAGAAAAAGTCAGGTGCAGTAAGGTCAGGTGACCTGGGTGGCCAACGGAATGTGGAGTTTCTGGATATCAGCTTATTGGGAAATTTTCGTCGCAATTTTGTCATAACAAGTTGGGCTATATGAGGAGCTGCACCATCTTGCTGAAACCACACAGAGTTGAAAGAAATTCTCATTCGGCGTAATTCTGGATAGAAAAACTCTCTCAACATGTTCAAGTAACGGTCTCCAGTAATCGTAACGGTGTGACCGTTTTCTTCGAAGAAGTAGGGCCCGACAATGCAGCGTGATGAAACTGCACACCACACTGTGACACGAAGTGGATGCAATTCCGTCTCATGGAGTATCTGTGGGTTGGAAGCACTCCATATTCGACAATTTTGTTTGTTTATGTTGCCGTTTAAATCGAAATGGGCCTCGTCAGACATGAAAAGACAGTTCAACATGTTTCCATCCTCTTCCACCATTTGAAGCATCTTCTGGCAAAATTCCAAGCGAATCGGCAAGTCTGCAGCGTTCAGTTTGTTGGCCATTTGAATTTTATATGGGAATAAGTCCAAATCTTTGTGCATAATTGACTGTCATGACTGTCTGCTTACACCCATTTGAGCAGATAAGCTTCTTGTCGAAACACGTGGATTGTTTTGTATGGCAGCAGCTCCAGCAGCGATTGTTTCCTCCGTTCAAACTGAAGGGTTTCGATGGTAAGGTCTTCTGTTGACTGTCCCATGCTCGGCAAAATTGTTTACAAGTCTTATTATGGTCCATCTGCTCGGAGGATTGCCGCCAAACGTGCGCCTATACTCTCTTTGAACCGAAACTACGGACTCCAGTGCGTGATAGCGGCGGACAATCCAAATTCTTGTTTCAGTGTCCCAGTTATCCATTTTTGTTAAATGTAAAAGTCAATCTGCAAAATAAAAAAAAATTAACCAGATTCATTAAATAGAAAAAAAGTTATTTAATTTTTTTTTGGTAGCGGCTTTCATCAGCCACCCTGTATATTAATGTGAGCTCTAGTCAGAAAAATGTATTACTCCATAATCGTATTTATTTTTACATATAAATCCGTTTGTGAAAAGTCAGTTTTATTGTTCATAAAGTGACTATTCCATGTCTTAGTAAAAATATATTATAATTAACTAACCCAATCCAAAATCATTTAAGATTATAAGTATCAAAATAGAATAGACGAAGGCACTTTTTGAGAAAAAAATTGCAGTTTTTAGAAATTTTGTCTGTTTTCATGTTTTCGCGCATCACTCAAATTCTTCTCAATAGAATCAAATGCAACCTTCACCATAGTATTGCTTGACCCCTGCGGGTTAGGGGCTTAGAATATGCCCGAGGTAGGCATACCGGTCGTAAGAGGAGACTAATATGCACAAAGGTAATGACGTGCAAGTCGATGGTTGATCTACGGATATGATGCCTCTCATTACAAACCTTATCCTTCCTTACGGAAGGAAGAATGACATGACTTAGAAGGTTTCACTGGTCATAAATCGCTACCACGACAGTCGGGCAGTACCGCAAGGGAGTACCGGAGCGTACCGGGTCCAAATCCGGCCAAGGACTGTTAATTCGACAACACTCCCCAAAACCTTCGGGGAGTGTTTTTGTCGCCAAGACAACAACAACAACAACATAGTATTGCTTAGTGTCTGACTTACAGTTTGGCACCACCTGAACCGTAACTGGACCATATTTTTATATTTGTTTAGTCCCGATGACTAAATTTCTAAAAGATTTCCGATCCTTTCCTTGGTATTGATTTTTGCAAATTTTTCCAAACAAAAGCCTGAAATAGAAAAGCAATACCATTGATTAAACCTTGATTACTAGGGAACTTTACGCGTGATGCAAACTCTAATTAAATTTCCTTTAAAGCTATATATAGCTGAATTTTCTTAGCATTAATGGTTTAACAATTTTAAGACAAAAAATCAGATCAGTCCTAAAAGAATCAAAACTAGCAAAGGTAGACCTCAATAAATTTATATTAAGGCCTGAAACCTTTAAAGTATTTTTAGTACGATTTTTAAAAATTAAATCAATAATAACTTTAGCAATCTCAAACACCTTAAAAATTGCTAGATTTGCTAGCAATTGCGTCCCTGGATTTCGGAATTCGGGATTTGGTATTTGTATAAATGGATGATTTATTGCTGCCAAACTGTCACATTTCATCAATTTTGATCGCTTTAAACTAGTGTCACTTTTGTAGTTTTGTTGGTTAGTCTTTTTATATTCTATTTGTAACTGTCATGACATTAAATGGTTTTACAACTGTGGTCCGGTGTTTTTAAGTATGACAACAAGAAGAGATAAACTCACCAATAAGTATGTCGAAGTAATCAGGGAGCTGAGCTGAGTCGATATAGCCATGTACGTCTGTCTGTTTGAACGCAAACTAGTCCCTAAGTTTTTGAGATATCTCGACGACATTTAGGGAGAGGCAGCCATTTTGTATAGCATTAATCGTTTGTCGGAATCAGCAAGATCGGAGCAATACAACATATAGCTCCCATACAATCGATTGTTCCGATAAATGGGGTTTGGGTTATGTATCTTTAAATTATCAGCTTACTAGTTTTGAGTAAGGATGGGACACTTGAAACCGTGATGCGTATGCATGAAAGGTATAAAGTAATTGGCACAGTCGGATACAGCCTTTTTTTTGTAAAACTAGTCGTACCAAATGTATTGTTGTGTTTTCGGTTTGTAAATTTTTAAAGTGTTTCTGACTATTAATCAGCTCAGGCGATGAATATTTTAAATTTTTTCCTAATGAAAGTTTTATTTGAAAATTTAAGTAAAACATGTGCTATCCTTTTGTCTTACTAACTTGCACTGCCTTACTACTTAATCACATGCCAAGGTTCTTTTATGTGAGGTAATTGGTAAGCCAGCATCACTTCGTACTTCGTATCCAACCTAGAAGGGAAGGCTACATTACTTGTAGATACAGAGACACCTTTGGTTACTTGCTTAACTTTGAATTCAAGCTTGGCTGTCCAACACCTACGAAATCGTAGGAAATCGCTTAAAAGTTATCTAAAAATAGAATAAAGCCAAAATGTGCTAAAGGTTATAAAGTCTTTCATTCCAACACAATTAAAACACTTCACTATTTTTGTTTCCTTTCATTTCTCTTGCAGTCAACCATATAAACTTGTTTACTCTTATCCGTTTTTCGGGTTTACTTTTGAAATCAATTTACGACATGTCATTTCATTTAAGTATTAAGCGTATAAAAGGGTTTATTTGTGAGTCCAAATATTGGTAAACATGCAGCTGTATGCGTGACACGTGTGTGTGGTGTTGATTCTATATACTGACAATTTACTCACAGTTCAACAATAACGAAAACCCACAATTGTGGTTGGGTGCGGTAAAATCACAAATAGTTCAGTGCTGCACGTAGGGTTGGCTAGCACCACAGACAGGGCCTTGGCTCGTTAAAATGCCACATTGTTATCGAAGCAAGCGTAATTAAGTGAGAAATATTGAGGTGATATTTAAGTTTCTTTTAAGGTAATTAAGTTAATTGTGGTTTGTGTACAACAGATTTATATTAGGAGAGGATTGGCTAATGTGACAACTATTTAATGGTCTCACTTTTAGCACAAAACAAATTTTGTTCCGATTTGTGGCCAGATAGCTTTCTATTTGTAAAACATGTCGTAGAAATAATTTCTTATTAAAGTAAAAATTCAATGAAAATGAGAAAGTACTGTTAGAAGGGCAACCCACAACATGTTCGTGCTGTGGGCACTGTGGTTATTGAAAGAGCTTGGTGAACGACACAAATTGTTATTTATGTAGCTGAGTAGCTTGTAAGTTTTTGACTTTGAGGCGTACTTTCTGAGCTACTAGTACGAGTAGATGTAGTAATTTATTTATATTAACATTGTTCAAATTGTAATGTCATGTAGAGGGTTGTTTAATGTGATTTATCAGAGTTTAGATATCCTGAGACTGCTTAATATGAAGCAGACATGTCTCGATATAAGAAGTTTCTAAATGTATATCAAATGTTATTTCTAATTTCAAGTTATCATAAATTATTAATCCGTTTAAAAATTTTTAGTCGAAATTTAATTATTTAAAGTTATGGTTGCAACCATTACGCTTGCGTATAAAGGCACACAGTCACGGGTTTAGCTTCGTTCAAAGAAATATCTATGGGCTTTATTGCCCTTTTTAGTAAGCGTTCTTTTTCCTCACGGAAAGGAAATGAAGTACACGAGAGTTGTTACTGTAGTTAGCTCATTTAACATTTTGGAATTTCATTTTGGAACCCTTGCGGTTTAGGGGGTTAGCATATGCTCGAGGTAGGCATGCCTGTCGTAAGAGGTGACTAAAATGTACAAAGGTTGTAATGCTGCTTTTAAGTAGTATCATAGTAATTCACACCTACGCTCTTTACTGCCACACACGCGTCCAAGGTAAATAAAAAGGAAAGCAAAGCACGAAGCAAGTGAGCGCCTAATATGATTTCGTTCATGCGCGATCGCTTGCTTGTGCGTAGCAAGTAATTCGCAAATGGTTTATTTTAACTTATGGTTGATGAGATGACTCGCGGCTTAAATAATGCTCGAACGTGTTGTTTCGGTAAGGCAGTAAGTACCGTAACATATTGTGAGCAACTTTCACCCTTACCCTTCACATCCCTCCTCTATGGATCTTCATTTTGATTGCATTCATCCCGTACTTGGCACTGACATCTACAAACCAGTAACCGATTCACCTTACCCATCTGTCGGGCACCAGCATCTACCAATCAATCATCGGTAACTTGGCACCGATTCCCCGTATGCATCAATCGGCCACGGTCATCCACCAACCCTTCGGCGTCGTCGGTAACTAAGTATCAATATTTACTGCCACTGTCATATCCACCTTTTGCGATTATCCTATCCACACTATACCGCATCAATGTTCGCCCCCCCAAACAACGACGTAGTGACTAGCTACCGACTCACCCTATTCACCGTACTCGACTAGATATACCTTTTGTGTGTGTGTGTTTGACTGAAATAAAACCATCAAACCACTGTGTTCTAACTAGTACGGGAAGTGAGACCTCTACTCGACTTTGGATTGGCTGAGTTCAACCCCATCCTTCGATGAAACCCACCGCACAAGTTAACGACGTGCAACTCATTGGTTAATCTACGGATATAATGTCTTCATTGTCTCCTTCCATACGGATGGAGGGGTCACATGACCAGGAAGTTATCACTGGTGAAACCAAATCATTTACACAATGTATCCGGCAAAGGAGTGTCCCATCGGAACAAAAGAATTCTTCAAATTATGCTGAAATTATCCCGAAAAAATTACGAAAATCGTCTCGGAAAAGTCCTAAAAACAGTTCTAAAATTATGCTGAAAAAACAAAAATTTCAGATACTGTCAAGTAAAAGTCAAAAAAAAAAGAATATCGAAATGATCCGGAAAACGTCCCAAAATATTTCCGAAACGATCCCGAAAAAGACAAAAAATGGTACCAAAAAGGCCCGAAAATAGTACTGGAATGATCAACAAAAAGTCCCGAATTAATCACGAAAAGGCCCAAAATGATTCTGAAATTATCCTGAATGAGTACCGAAAAAGTTCCGAAAACCATCCAGAAATGATCCCAACACTGAACCTGAAATAATCGATCCCTACAATCACTATTGGAAGGATGACAGGCTGGCTACTAAAATCTATATAAACTAGGATATCTTTGCTTGGGTTTCATGAAGGAACATCATTCTTGGGTAGCACCAAATTATTCAGCATCTTCTGTTAGATTGTTTGTAATAGTTTACCTTGATTCATTAGGGCAGATTAATGAAATCAGTCCTACTACATAATTAAAGATTTAAGCATTTTTTGTAATTTAAAAACGCATAGAATAATTTTTTTAGATTTCATTTATGCATTCTAAACCAAATTCTTAACATAAATTACAAAAAATATGCACTGAAAAGCTAAAAACTAAAAGAAAGAAATACAACATTTACAACAATTGCACATACGCCTACGTACTAATGAACATAGAGCAACAACAATCTTTACCAAGCATGCTATTGTACACAAATGTCCCCAAGAATAAACGTTTGTTATTTCTCCGCATTTATTTCTATGGTAATATTTATGTTTGTGCGTTTGTGTGAAAGCCTGCGATTTACCAGACATAACGCCTACAGAAATGCCTGCTGGCCGACCACAACCGACGCGTGCAGTGCATATCTCTCTCTCTCTATGGCGCGATATACAACAGGTATATCATCATAAACCTCCTAAGAGATTTTTGCGCCAAGCTTCTCTTCCAATTTGTGGTGTGCCGATTTGAATTTTTCCCTACAAATTGGTGGGACCTACAGTTTTTTGCCGACTCCGAACGGCATCTACAAAGGAGACGAATTTTTGCTGAGAAGCCTGTCATGGCAGAAATACACTCGGAGAGTTTACCAAACCACTGCCGAGGGGCGACCCCGTTTTTGAAAAACTTTTTTTAAATCAGTTTTGATGTTACCTGTACCAGGGCTCGAACCATGGACCTTCGGTGTGGTAGGCCGGCAACACTACCTTCACACCACGGCGGCCGCCATATCCACTAACATAAATACTTGTTACTACATCTTACACACAAATCTACATACATATGCATAAACACATGCCTGTACCCACTAAAAAAATACTTACAACTTATATAAGGCTCACTTAGCTTGAACCTGAAGCGTACATCGTGGGAATTGAAATTTTTACGAGTTTGGTTGTATGCAAACTGGTGAGCATAGTTCATATCGTATGTTAGTTTGTTTCAAAGAACTGTCTATCGTTCTGGCATTAAGGAATCGAGATGGATATGAACTTGTGAATATCGCAATGTTCATGAGGAAAAAAATGATTGATTAAGCCATGTCCGTGCGTCCTTCTGTAATCAAGAAGAATTGATCAACTTTTGAGATATCATATTGAAATTGGTAAAGTACTCCTAACTAAAATGAATCGAATATTTTGGAAAAAAATAATTTAATACATAATACAACAAATTTAGTGAGCATCTTTGTTGAATTTTCGTATCCACTTCTCTTTATATTCAGTTTTTGAAAATGGGCGTAGCACCGCCCATTTTGATTAAGCCAACTTCACATACACACATATATAATTTTTCATAAAATAAAAACTTTTTAAGATATCATCAGACGCGTTTACTTTTTGCAAAGGATTTTTTAAAGAAAAATGGACGAAATCGTTTAAGGACCACGCCCTTTTTATATAAATTACTTTTTAAAGCACCATAGACTAATTTAATAGGCAATATTTTTACGAAAAATTGTTTCTTTATATAACGAAATTGTAAAATATCGATATCTGTACATTGCAGATATTTAAGAAAAATTGGTAGGAGCTATCATTTTTGAGCCAATAAAATTCAAAAACAACAGTTTTTATTATTTTCGTCTGTATGTTCCCACTCTGGATGCTTTTATACAAGTACCGAAAATAAATTTAAATTTTTTTACGATTTTAAAAAAGTCTGAAGTTAAATTTTCTGTCTTACCTGGACTTTCGGGGTCAAAACCCTTGTCAAATTAATTTTTTTGACCTTCTTGAAAACATTCCGATAGTAACTTAGAAGTTATCTTTAGCGAGATATTTTAAAGGAAAGAATAAATATGTTTCTCAGTAACCAACAAACCGCTAATCTTAGTTAAATAAATTAGGTTGAATTGATAATTAAGATTTCTGATTTGTTAGTTATTGAGCAGGACTATTTAAGAAGGGGTGTGGCACGGCCCATGTTGGAGCTCGCAACTTTCACTTCTCCCTGCTTACCCAGAAGATGAGTATTAATTAATTTATCGACAGTATAGCTCCGATTGCGGTTCAGGAGTTTAGAATATACCCGAGGTAGGTATACCGGTCGTAAGAGGCGACTAATATTCACAAAGGTTGTAATGCTGCTTTTAAGAGGTTATATATGTTGAGGTGCGGGAGAAAATTTTGATTTTCTGTAGAGGTATGTAGCCATATTCTTATTGAGTACTTGTTATACGTCTTGCGTAGTACAATGTCTAATTTGTAAAATCAATTCAATAATATAAAAAAATACTAATAATTGTCAAAGTTATGACATTTTACGCCAACTGCGTTTTTTCAAAGAGTCTTGCCGCTACTACGATTCCAGTCCATCAGCTCAACTGAAAGCTTAAAGCCAAACAAATTTCTTTAGCAAGGGGACTTGTGGTGTCCTTGAACAATTCATTGAAATGAGAAAAAAAATTTCCTGCAAACGGGAACGATTTTCTCAAAAAGGCTACTTTTTTCATCTGTTGAAATGTACTAAAAAACTCATAACATTGATATGAAAATTTAAACGAAAAATGCAATCGTTCAAGGACACGGCAAATAAATTGCGAAAAATTTGAAAACAAAAAAAATTGAGATTAGTTGAAAACTCTTTCGGCAATCCAAGTCACCGCAACGACGTTTACGGAAAAACATGATTTCGAGATAATCGCGTTTAAAGTTTTAAGTACACGACACGACTTCGTAAGGTAGCAGGATGGAAAACGCTATAGCTTCGCTTCTACTGTTTAAATCTCTACACAAATTTGAGATAACATTCTTAAGAACCTATACTTTAAAAAGGAATAGCAAAATTTTCGATTTTTTGGCCGACATATATAACCCCTTAAGTAGTATCACAATAATTCACGCCTACACTCTTTCTGCCACACACGCATGGTGAGGTGCAACTCGATGGTTAAACTACGGATATGATGCCTCTTATAACCAATCTTCTTCTTCCTTACGGAAGGAGGGGTGACATGATCTAGAAGGTTCCACTGGTCACACCAAATCACTTCCACTACAGTCGGGCAGTACAGCAAAGGAGTATTGGATTCATATCCGGCCAAGGACCATACATTTGAACTCACTCCCCAAAACCCTCGGGGAGTGTTTTTGTCGCTAAAACCAACAACAACAACAACCAAAACTTGTTGACGCCAAGGCGAAGTCAGTACGAGTTTGAACTATCCAATCAGCCGAAACTACTTTTTACTCGAATTTTGACACTACCAATTTCGACTCCGTATAATTTTGACACTAAGCCTACGAACTACAAAAGCAAAATTCATTGAAAATCTTGTATGGAATTCGCCCTGGTAGATACTGTTGCAGTTTTTATAGTCATTGTACTATCTCAAATGAAATCAATCCGTTTATAACCCCGGCCGAATTCCATATACGCCGATAGTAAAGAGGTTCTGAAACCGAAATGAGCACAATCCAACTAGAGCTTACAGTGTCTCAGATTCACGAAAAAAAAAATATATATACAAGACATATGTACGAGGTGTGTTCAAAAAGTATCGCGAATTTTGTGTTTTTTCAAAAATTATTTATTTATTCATGAATATCTATTTTGTCCCCTTCAAAGTAATCCCCATGAGATATTATACACTTGTGCCAACGGTTTTTCCAATCTTCGAAGCACTTCAAAAAATCATTTTTTTGTATCTTGTTCAGCTCCTCCTTCGATGCCGTCTTTATCTCGTCAAGAGAAGCGTAACGTCGTCCTTTCATGGGATGATCCAAAACACGTGCAAGCAAAGCAGCTGTCAACAATTAACTAAACATTCAAAATGGCCTAGCTTGTCGGCATAAGTGAGAGACATGAGTACCAACATAACGCCACAAAAAATTCGAAATTCGAATATACGTAACCAGCGGAAATTCAAAATTCGCGATACGTTTTGAACACACCTCGTATACCATAGAAAAAATAAATGCAACTTTGTTGCTGAAGCTCACTGCTGAGTATATAAGTATAGTGGCACTCACTTATTGAGTTTCTAATAATTTTGTGGTAAGCAGAACACACGGCGCTATTTTAAAAGAAATTTTAATTAAAATCACCAACAATTTGTATCGATCAATAGAAAGAACAGCACAGCTGCAATATTTCTTCCTTCTTATTATTGCTTACACTTTTTCTGCGTGGTAACTACGAATTTATATACAGTAGATGTGTTGGGTGTCTGCCGTGCCATACTAATGCTAGCATGTCGCTGACAGGCTTGGGGGTGTCAAGTGTCATTAGCAGTGGCGTCACTACACAAAAATATAAAAATAAAATATTTTGAAAATCATATAGGTATGCATTCAAAATAAAACTATGTATATATGTATACAAGTTTGTGCACATATATGTAAGCACCTAAAGGAAAATAATGTATGCCTAAAATTTTTGCATAGCCTTGGGGTTTAAAACAGCTGTGCTCAAGAAATTTAACTACACGAGCCGAACGACTGCAGTGTCATAACTTTTTCAAATAAAAGTTGCAGGAGTGAATAAAAAATTATTAAATAACTTTAGAGGCAAAGAAATGCTAGTAAAGTTTAAAACTACACTGGAAAAAAATAAATTTAATTTAATTTTATTAATCACATTTCAAGGGCAAGAACAATTAACTTTTAAAAAAAGTATTCAAATATGAAAAAAAAAATACTGTTAAACCTTACTCCTACTTCCGTACAATCACTTCCGTAAAATCATCTCAAAATTGAGTAAGCAAACTGCGAATTTTTTTTTTGATAACAGATAAAAAAAAAAAAAAATTAATAACCACGTATTGTAATTACCTAGTTCCGGAGTTAACAGAATTTATATCCGGCAAGGAACTTACGTCACCCGTAACGCTGAACCATAACTTCGGGGGTTATTTTTGTCGTTAAAAGCAATAACAACAATAATCCAATAATTTATCTTTGGTTAACAAATTTTAAATAAACTTTGTTTTTCAATAAGGTATAATGACTATAAATGAGCTCAAGGCTAAGAATCATATATTTTTTTATGAAAATTATAATTTTAGTAATATTATTATTTATTATTTATTTTTAATAATTATTATTGTTTTTTTTTTATTTTTTATTCCATTTGTTTAAATTAACAAAGTTTATATTAGAATAAAATAGGGAAATTTTAGAGACAACCGCCTTAGCTTTTCTTATAGATCCATTTCGGAAGCTGCTAGACTTTTTCGTTAGGAAACTGTATCACGCTCTGCTAACAATTAAGCTAACAGAGTGCAGGTTTTTGTGTCAGCTAAAAAAAATTAACCGTACTACCGGGACAAATATTTCGTTTAGCTCTTGGACATTTTGCAGTTTAGCAAATAACGGTAATTGATAAATTAATGTTGAACCGAAAAGAGCTTGTTTGTTGGTGGAATCAGATTTAGCCAGAGTGATGTTGACGTGAAAAGTAGTTTGACACCAGAGCTATTACTTGACCACCCCTGCTTTAAAGCAACATTTTAAGAATTAAACTACATATGTTTGGATTTGTATGCATATGTTTACTTATGTCCATATACTATTTCGCTGGCTTATGACATACTTACACATGTATATTCTCGACTGGGTAAACTGATAAAACTGAAAGAATTAGGCGGTTTTACTATGCAAGACATTTCAAATGCCTTAATTCTTTAAGTCATTCTAGTTTAAAAGCCTAAATTAAAAAGAGAAAAATTTAAAAAAAATTCAATTCATATTTTTTTATTAGATATTTGTAGACATGTCATGAATATAAATTTTTTGAAATATTTAACGTAAATAAAAAAAATTTCGATTTAATTCCGGCACACAGTAAAATTTGATTGATACCCAATAAGCAAAATACGTTTACTATAAGCTTATGATAAACTTACTTTAGCAAGCTTTTCGATTGGAAAACGTTTACTATAATCATTGTTAAACGTTGGTTGATATTACGGAAAAACAAGTAAGGAAGTCTAAGTTTGGGTTGAACCGAACATTATATACCTAGTAGTGATCTACTATGGCATCCCAATGTACGCAGGTCTATTTTAATACTTTCAGTTCATATTTGCGTTCAAATAGACAGACAGACAGACAGATAGACGTATCGAGACACGGACATGCCTACATCGACTCAGCTCATCCTCCTGATCATTTCAGTATACGTACAAACATTTCATGTTCATGAAAGGTATGAATATCAAAAAAGCTATACAACTTCGCTTTTGCAGTGGGGTATTAACTACTTGCCCGGATATTTTACTTTTCATCCTGAACAGTTCTGAAATACATTAATAAATATATATCCTGATTCGTTTATACCGAATGAAGTAATATACCTTGTGTGCGTAACAAAAATAGATATAACAGTCGCCAAAGAACTCAACCATTCTTTATGAAATTTTCACAATATATACTTGGGTTCACTGGGTACAGCATAGTCGGAGCCACACCCCCAGGCTATATAAAGTTTCAATTCGTCATAGTTCCGAAGTTTTTTGTTCTAAATTAATGAAATTTGGATATATGTGTCACTTAGTCAATATCTACATCATTTTTCAAAAGTGGGCGGTGCCACGCCCACATATTTTGTGTTTTGTTTTTGCTCTTGAACTTTCACGATAGGTTCAGGAGTTCGCTGGGCACGACACAGTCTGTATATAGAAAAGCCCCCAGGTTATATAAAGCTGCAGTTCGGTATAGCTAGGAGTTTATTTGGTTCAAGTTAATGACATTTTATATATAGATGTGTTCCATGTATCAAAACGTCAATACAACGCCTACCGGGTTTGCTAGTATATTATCAAATGGCGAAGGCAAACAACGAATTTCAGCATACTTTTGTAAAACTGAGAGACTAGTTTGCGTTCAAATAGACAGACGGCAGACAAACAGACGGACGGAGAGACGGACATTGCTAAATCGACTCGGCTCATCATGCTGATCATTTTAGTGAACTTTTCTCTTCTTGTTCTCATACTTACTTACATACATTTAATATTTATGAAAGGTATGACAATCAAAAAAGATATATAACTTCGCTATTGCAGTGGGCTATTAACTACGTGCCCGAATATTTTACTTGTGTGTTTCCCGATTTTGCTAACTTTTGGCATACTACTGAGAGGCAGCTGACGAATTTTCATTGAAGTATCAAGATTGAATTATAAGCGATTGCCTTTGAAAATAGCAGAAATTTTATGCTGAAAAGTGGGCGGCGCCACGCCTACTTCTTCAAAATTGACAACATTTTTTTGCGGCCGAGTTTTTCTTAAAACGTTTATTATGTGTGCAAAATCTGATTAATATAGCTTGCTTGGTTGTCGAAATATCGCTTTTTAAATTTTTCAAAACTATGTTAAAAAACTGGACGTGGACATTAACCGATTTCGCCCATTTTTGCAGCAAACAGTTACCTTTATATATAGAGCATAATCACTAAATTTCGTTTCGACAAATCAATTTTTGGCGGAGTTATGGCATAAAAAGTTTTGTGGAATAGTCTACTATAAAGGGGGCGGGGCCACGCCCATTGTCGAAAATTTTAAGTTTTTGGATTTTTTTGCTTACGGAAACTTTAAAAGTGAAATATAAATGATGTAAAGATATTTTACGCAAAGTTATTACCTTTTCAATATATCTATGATCCTCTTCAAAATCTTTCATATAAAAGTGGGCGTAGACCTTAACCGATCCCGCCCATTTTTCCTGGAACATGCCTTGCATACCTGGAAACCTCCGTGCTGAATTTCGTTTCGATATCTTGAACGGTTTTCGATTTATGATTAATATTATTTCTAAATTTACTTGATCAAAAGTGGGCGGTGCAACGCCCATTTTCAAAAATTTCTTGAAAAGTGTATTTTATGCCTCAATCTCAATGTATTCACTAAATTTTATCCTTATAGGCGTATTGTGTACTGAGTAATCACTTTTTTGTGTTTTCGAAAATATTCTATGTATAAAAAGGGGGCGTGGCTATCATCCGATTTCGCCCAGTTTAAATAGCGTACGGAGATGAGTGCCAAGGAACCTGCGTACCGAATTTCATTAAGATATCTCAAAATTTACTCAAGTTATCGTGTTTACAGACCGACGGACGGACGGACGGACATGGCTTAATCAATTTCTCTTTTCATCCTGAACATGTTGATATATATAAGTCAATATCTATCTCGATCAGTTTATGGCTTTACGTACTACCGTTAGGCGACTGAAGCTAATGCACCTTGTGTGCGTAGCACTACTAGGTATAAAAACGTGGAGACAATGAGAGCAGAACCTTCAGAACGCTCTCGAAGTATTATTAGTGAGTATTTTGAATTCTGCTAGTATTACCTGTAACAAAATCAACTCCACACCGATCATTTCGAACGTTAAGAAGAATAAAGAACTATCCCAGAAACACTATCGCGCAAAACCTTAGTCTAGTAGAAAGTGAGTTCCAAGGAAGAATAGAGTTGTTATTATCTCGAAATTGTATTTTGCACTAACAAATAAAAAATCTTTTCATTTACAAATTATAAATATTCAAAAATTGATATATTTATTTAAATTTTTTTTTTCAGATGAAATTATTCACGGTTTACATAGCAACGCTGGGCACGAAGGTAAGTGTTGATTTCGTTTGTCCACTTTATAGACTTCTACTATATTTCCTAAACTAAGCTAACCAAAACTCATAGATAGTATTTTTTTGGGTGAATAACTTTAAGTCGAAGCGGCATAAAGCAAGTGTTCAGGGGGAAAGAAAAATTGATTAGGCTGTGAACGCCACAACTGATTTACTGATGTGCGAGGTACCTCTTTAGCAATTATCTCAGCCGCGCCCACTTTTTATGTATCGAATAATTGAATTAACACAAACAAAGTGATTAATGAGGTTACAGATTGAAGCTGTGACATCCAATCCCAAAAAATTAATGAGTATGCTTTAGGATCATGGCACTTTTATACAAAAGATGTTTGAAGGGATAGTAAACGAATTCAGCAAGCAAAAACCATTTAACGTCATTTCTCTTTTACTCTTAAAATGTAAGAAAAATGTTAAGCAATAAAAATGGGCGTGGTAACGCCTCGGTTTATTCAAGACTATTTTAAAGTTTCGGTAGTAATAACTGGAAGAAAAGTTGACTTACACTTATTTCAAGTATAAGATGAATATTTTCTGTAATTAATAAGTAATGTCGGTTGATAACTACGCCCACTTTTGATGTTAAAATAAATTTTTTTTTTGGGCTTTTCCTGCTTTTATCGAAGGTTTTAATTCATTAAGTTATATATTCACTTCCATGAAATTCTAGGACTCATTTCCAATACTTTTAGCCATCCAACTTTTCAGTGATATTCGAGCTCACACTCCATTTACCATCTAATCCAGATCGTCTCTCAAACCTGCTGTCTGAGGACACAAGTCAACTTGCCGCTTAAGAAGTAATTGGATACCGGTGAGCTAAAAAAATGGAAGAGTGGGACTAGTCTCTAAAGAGAGTGATCCGGGATCAATATCTTTCGGCTACAGTGGGCTACAATTGATCTTAACTATACCGTTATACGCATATTTGGGATAAGTCGATTTTAATTTCTGTAGCCTACCTTTAGGTGTTGAAAGTAAACTTGTCTGACCCTACCCGTAAGAAAACAAAGGGGTTATGCCCGACACAGGAATAAAAAAGACCAATTAGTCTCTAATTAAGTCATGCTAAAACAAAAGGGATCACTTCAACCCATAAAAAGAACTCAAAACTGGCATTGGTCGTATGTTCCTTTGCGACTCATCCCGGACTCATCCGAGGCAAATGGCATTTGTTGAAGGGAGGTCACAAGAAGATAGGTTCTGACTTTGTTTTTGTTGTTCTTATTAACAGCGCTTCGCCATGCCTAATAAGCACGATCACGCTGAGAATCGTCATCAAGCTCTTCTAACGGGAGTCCAAGGAAACGGGCAGTTTCAATAGGGTTGGAACAGATTGATATTGGTGTTAGAAGAGTGGGCTCAGTTGAGCAGGTATATAGATATCTAGTATCATGAGAGGACATACAACATGCAGCGCACGTATTGAGTGTGGTGGGGTTCAGTCTGGATAAGTAAGCGTTTAGGCTTAGGTTACAATATTAAGAACGAAGTTGTGCTAGGATGACTATAGTTTCTCTTGGAAGAACACGCTCCTCGTCAGCTATTTCAGGTGGTCGGATGTCAATTACGGTATTCACAGGCCGATTTCTGAGGGATCTGTCTAGCGACTCGGTATGGAGGTCATTTAGACCCCGCCTTTGGCTACGTAGATCAAAAGACAAGGTAATGTGGTGCTCATCGTAGTGCTTACGGAGATGTTTCCTTATGTCTCTAGAAGGTGGAGTTCATCTACAAGGTGGCGCAAAAGTAAGCTTCCGATGTTCAGCATATCGGTTGTGGCACGTGCAGTGTGTGCTGTTGCACCGTCTTGTTGGACCCACATGTTTTCCAATCCCAATTTATCAAGTTGCGGCAAAAAGAACTCGTTGATCATTGCTCTGTAGCGCTCACCATTCACAGTAACCGTTTGGCCCCGACCGATTATTGGTCAAATAAATAGTCAGCAATATTCCGCGTTCTGGAGCAGTGTAGCGTAACATTGTTTATTAACGTGTATTTCGCATGTGTTTACTACACAAATGTCAAAACAGAACTGACTTTAGGGGCCAATCGCAAAATTTATAGCATTTTCTGATAGGAGGATAACTTTTGCGCCACCCTGTAATAGATAACGATTTCGATGACTAGGTTTGTGGCAGTTTAGTAAAATTGTGTGCTCAGTCTGCATGCTCACGAGCACTGAGTATTTTAGCTTCTTGAACTTAGACTTTCTTACTTGTTATACCGTGGTTGGGTACATTTTTATGCCTTTTTAATTAATTGTAGATGAATGGGTATCAAGTTTTCGTCGTTTCTATATTGTAAGAAAAATATTTATAACCCATTTCTGGGAGTTAAAACAAAATTAACTTAGAGACTTTTAAAGCAAATCGCCATATCTTGTTCATAAAAAATGCTGTAGACATAGGGGACATGGTCCCAGTAAACAACACTTCGTGAAACTACCCTGCAGTGAAATATCAAACTAGTCAGTAAACATTCTAGTATACAACTATAAGTTTCTGGTTGAAGACATACTAGTCAGAAAAAGTCCAATTCAACCCGGTACCCAACTAAAACTTTATGCTTGAAGTCATGTTAGTCAAAAGAAGTTCAATCCGTATTAGTGTGCGACTAGAATTTTCATAGTATGTGTTTAAGAGAAATAAGCTGTAATTATTTCTTTCGTTTATTTCATTTGCATTGCACACTATATAATTCGCAACCAGCTTATGAAGTATTCCAAAGATATAATTTATGTTTTGCAATCGCAAGTCGGGGTTTTTCATAGCGAAAATGATGAAAAATTAAAATGATGTATTGACGAGTCCATTTTCTTATTTTAGTCCCTGCGAGAGGTTTCGGTTCACATTTGGATTAGTATTCTTTATCTTTTTCGAACTAGTATGATCCTGGTATAATTAGATTGCAATTTCACCAATACATTTCCTTCCATTTTGAGTTACTATGAAACTGGTATTTTACGGCCAGTATGATTCTAGTATATTTCCGCTATAAACAAACTAGTATTTCATGAGTAGTAGATGACTGGTATGTTCTGATCGAAATCTGAAAAGTGACATCTAGTAGGACATCGCCATGTTAGAAATACCAGTTGCTTATATGGAAATATGACAGTTAGCCGACTATTTGGGGTTGGTGCACATGCCAGTTGTAAAGTAGTTTGCAACTAGCTGGTTTGACTCCAAGGTAAATTAAAGTTCCTTATGTATGTACAGGGTGTTTTTTTTACAGGTTTGTTTTTCGAATAGAGATAAAACTGGCATTTTGTGGTCAAATCTGGCAACTCTAATGTCATTTATGTTCAGTTTGGTTTGCCATTTCATCATGAACAGGTTGACAAAAGAACAACGCTTGCAAATCGTGCAAATTTATTTCGAAAATAATGGTTCAGTTCGCGAAGTTTACCGTGAGCTCCGTCCATTTTATGGTCGACATAATCGTCCATCAGAGCAATTAATTCGGTTAACCATGGATCGTTTTCGCACTACGTTTACTCTATGTGATAATACGCATCCGCAGAGACGTCGAACAGTGCGCACCGAAGAAACAATTGCCGCTGTAGAGCAAAGTGTTGAAGAGGACCCGAATGAATCGATTCGCCACCGTGCACAGCAATTGGAGCTTTGTCCATCAACTTTATGGAAGATTTTGCGCAAAGATCTTGGCTTGCGACCTTACAAGATCCAGCTTGTGCAAGAATTAAAGCCGCGAGACCATGCAATGCGTCGTGATTTTGGTGTATGGGCCGAAAATGAGATTGATTTCGATGCTGATTTTCATCGCAAAATTTTGTTCAGTGATGAGGCTCATTTTTGGTTGAATGGCTACGTCAACAAGCAAAATTGCCGCATTTGGAGTGAAGAGAATCCACATGAGACCCTTGAAACGCCATTACATCCACAAAAACTGACTGTTTGGTGTGCTCTATGGGCTGGTGGAGTCATTGGGCCATACTTCTTCCGCAATAATGCTGGAGAGGCAGCTACCGTTAATGGAGACCGGTATAGAGCCATGATAACCGACTATTTTGTTCCCGAATTGGATGGCATGAATGTGGATGAGTTGTGGTTCCAACAAGACGGCGCTACATGCCACACAGCGCACTTCACAATCGATTTATTGAAGGAAACATTCGATGAGCGCATAATTTCGCGGAATGGACCTGTCAATTGGCCACCAAGGTCGTGTGATTTGACACCATTGGATTATTTTCTTTGGGGATATGTGAAGTCGCTCGTCTACACCAACAAACCAGAAACGTTAGGGGAATTGGAAGCCAACATTCGTGGCGTTATTGCCGACATACGGCCCCATATGCTCGAAAAAGTGGTTGAAAATTGGACCTGTAGAATTGGCTTTATTCGAGCCAGCCGCGGCGGCCACATGCCCGAAATCATATTCAAACATTAATGGCATAAAATGATCCTTCCAATAAAGCCAAATTGATGGACCTTAAAACGATTTTCTTGTGTTTTATTTCAATTCGAAGTTCTATACCCCTAAAAAAAACACCGTTTATATGTAGTTTATTTAGTCTAATGTTATACAGTTTTTTTCTTTTGAAAACACAAACATAACACATTTGTTTGTGTTATTTTTGTACATAATTAATGGGTGCGTTGATATCGCCATAGCCTCGGACAATATGTGAAATTTCAATTGATTTCTTTTTAATTACCGTAAACACTGGATTATCACATTAGCAAATATTTCAAACAACACACAAATCCCATTTAATTCTGTGAAAACATACAACTGTTTGTATATACAAGCCAATCTAGCGACAATTTCTGTGGAAAACGTGGTGGGCTGAATTAGTTGCGTGGGAATGTTAAGGTGTGCATCAGGTCACATGTGGCAAAAAGTTCGTATGGAGTTTCATACAGAATTGTACCAGACTCTTGGTGTTTAAAAAGCTTTCTCTAAAGCAACTAGACATATTTTTATGGAACAAGTGGGTGTAATTTTTTCAAGTTTTTTGTCAACTTTTAAAAAATGACTCCACGTAAACCGCAATTGGGTTAACCGTTTCCTCAAAGCCCCAAAAATCAATATAAAGAAATGATAAGCTGCAGATTTTTAATAAAAATTTAATGGTCTAGATTAAATATGTGACAGTAATTGTTTACAATAAAGTTATTCTTTCAAAATTTAACTAAATATTTATTTATTTTTTTCTTTTCGGAAGTTTTTTTTTTTTCATTAACTTTAATAATTGCTTTTTATTCCAACAATTTGTTGGTTTTTACGGTCCATACATTTTCAAGTTTCATGACTATGAATGAGCTCAAGACCATTAATAATTTTTCTATAGAGAAAATTATTATTGTTTTTTTATTTTTTTTATAATTTATTTAATTATTAAAAGTTTTTAATAGAATAGAAAAGGAAAATTTTTACAGACAACCGCCATAGCTTTTCTTATAGACCCATTTCGGAAGCTGCTAGACTTCAGCCATCAGAGAAATTTTGGCACGCACTGCTAACCGTTAGAGAAATTTTGCTATAGAAAAATTACTAGTGGCCTTGAGCTCATTCATAGTCATTCACTTTAACATTTTAAACGTTCACAGTACTTTTTTTTAGTCATTCTATAAAATAATATGAATAGGATTTCCAAAAAAAAATTTTTTTTTCGCCCATTCTAATGTTCACATGCATTTGTGTGACAAATATTTATGTGTATTAAAAATAATTGTTACATTTGCATTCCACAGCTACTGGCATTTATTGTACAAATGAAATTAAACCCACTTTTTTTTTGATAAATCATTGTTGTGGTTCGGCGCGCTAATGTAGACCATGATAAACATACACATATACACATATACATATGTACATATAATGTAAATAAAACACATGTTTGATAAAGATAAAATTCGGTATCCAAATATTTAGCCGGCAGTCGGTGGATATATATATATGGTCTTTATATTTGCTACTTATATTTGTACAAGAAGGCCCATAAATCCCTTATAAATTTTGGAAGGTAAGCACAAACAATGCTTGAGTGTACATTCGAGTGTCTCTTGGTTTTAAAGTTTTACGCGGCACAAAATTCAACTACCTCAGCAGATGGCGCTCAGAGCTGGCATCTTTACAGGTCCAGCGAAACATAGGAAAATATTATAAGTAGTACTCAAAAAAAGAATATAGTTCGACTAGCTAAAATAAACGGAAACAATTAAATATGGCAACGTTTTATTTAATTTAATTTTATTTAATTTAATTTTTTGGTTTTATTTTATTTTATATTATTGTTTTAATTTAATTTAATTTTATTTCATTTTATTTTATTTTATTTTATTTTATTTTATTTTATTTTATTTTATTTTATTTTATTTTATTTTATTTTATTTTATTTTATTTTATTTTATTTTATTTTATTTTATTTTATTGCATTTTATTTTATTTAATTTTTTTTTATTTTTTTTTAATTTTGTTTATTTTATTTTATTTTATTTTATTTTATTTTATTTTATTTTATTTTATTTTATTTTATTTTATTTTGTTTTATTTTGTTTTATTTTATTTTATTTTATTTTATTTTGTTTTATTTTATTTTATTTTATTTTACTTTATTTTATTTTATTTTAGTTTAATTTATTTTATTGTATATAATTTTATTTTATTTTATTTCATTTTAGTTTATTTTAAAGTGTTTCGGTTTACTAGTTTATTCTTAGATACCAGACCGACTAGCCACAGAAAAACTAAAAACGTGCAATATGCGTGCCACCCTCGTGCACATGCGCCAGTTTCATACACCTACACATGCATAAGTGGTCTTATTTATGACAAAACAATAATTTATTAGGTGAAAAGCGGAAATATATATAATTCATATTCAAAATGAAGTAAATATGTATGAACTAATTTTTGTATGTCTCTGATAGTAAAATTATTGCTGCTCAATTATGTATGCTCGCCCAGATTAATATATCAAATATGTATTAGAAGCAAATGAAATGGAATTTATGACTCGTTGTCCGGAATAAATGTTTTTGATAACATTGTAACTAAAGTATTAATGTAGCAGTAGTTGGAATGTATTTCACAGAATCTTTTTCTTTTTAAGTCAAAATTGTGGTACATTTAAGTGAATTTGTAAGAAAGTAATTGTTTGACTTTCTTTGCATTTAGCTAATGTGTTGGACCCTTTGAATATCTTGAATGCAAAACTTAAGTATTACATGCTTAAGCAAAAAGTTCAAGTTTGTGGTAAGAAGCCATTTAAGGTGGCTCGGGTCGCAGTGATAAAAATGCGAAACACAAAAATTTGCTTGAACAAACAACGATAAAATTGAGAAAAATTTAATTTCATTACTGAAATTTTGAAGACATTACAATAAAGACATACCGCTTTTCGACCAATAGACAACTGTTTGGGTGATACCATAAAGCATTTCTGCAAAGCTGAACAAAATTAAAATACCTTAAAGTAATGTTGGCGGCCGCCGTGGTGTGGAGGTAGTGTTGCCGGCCTACCACACCGAAGGTCCATGGTTCGAGCCCTGGTACAGGTAACATCAAAAGTGATTTGAAAAAAGTTTTTCAAAAACGGGGTCGCCCCTCGGCAGTGGTTTGGCAAACTCTCCGAGTGTATTTCTGCCATGACAGGCTTCTCAGCAAAAATTCGTCTCCTTTGTAGATGCCGTTCGGAGTCGGCAAAAAACTGTAGGTCCCACCAATTTGTAGGGAAAATTCAAATCGGCACACCACAAATTGGAAGAGAAGCTTGGCGCAAAAATCTCTTAGGAGGTTTATGATGATATACCTGTTGTATATCGCGCCATAGAGAGAGAGAATATTGAAAACTTCTCTTTAAAAGTTTAAAATAATAACGGTCCCTGTATTATGGTGCAGTAATTGACAAAAAAAAAAGCGAAAAAAAAAAGAAATACCACTTTATTTCATGGTCTTTCTAGAATATATTTTTTTCCCACTTGTTGTTTTTAAATAAATAAACATTAGCTTTTGTGTGTGCACTTCAATTAACTTTAGTGGTGGATTTAAAATTTGAGTTTTGCTCTCATTACTGCATATCTTGAATTCTCTTTATCTGAATTTTATAAAAAGAGCATTCCAAAACAACAACGGAAATTGAGCACGAAAATAAAAATAGCAACGCCTAAAAAAATTTCACGATTGGCACTTCCTGTCTTGAGCGTACGTACATACATATGTATGTTGCTTAGAAAATTATGCATATGTTTTTTTACATAGTATAAATATACTTAGTTATGTATATGTACGCATACATAAAATATGTTGCCAATATGTTTATTCTCTAAATTACTTTAACACAACAGGGTATTTAGGTACTGATTTGATTGCGTATACACACCATTTTGGCTTTGTGATAAGTGACAGAGGAAGCGTGTGGCATGTAAAAATTAACAAATAATAAAATAAGCCAAAAAAAGATACATTTAACAGTAAAAATGAATTTTTAAATAAACTATTTTTAGATGAGCTTCGGGACACATTTATTTTTGAATATTTAGTATGAGGTTATGATACGGTTTTTATTATTTGTCATGTTTTTGTTAAAAAATTACAAATTACAAGTTACAACTTAAAAATTACATATTACAATTTACAAACTACCATTTAAAAATTACAAATTACATTACAAATTGAAAATTATATATTACACATTACAAATAAGAAGTTACAAAATAAAAATTACAAATTACAAATAATTAACTACAAATTACAAATTACAACTTCCAAATTACAAATTAAAATACATTACAATTAAAAACAGGTATATCATCATAAACCTCCTAAGAGATTTTTGCGCCAAGCTTCTCTTCCAATTTGTGGTGTGCCGATTTGAATTTTCCCTACAAATTGGTGGGACCTACAGTTTTTTGCCGACTCCGAACGGCATCTACAAAGGAGACGAATTTTTGCTGAGAAGCCTGTCATGGCAGAAATACACTCGGAGAGTTTGCCAAACCACTGCCGAGGGGCGACCCCGTTTTGAAAAACTTTTTTCAAATCACTTTTTGATGTTACCTGTACCAGGGCTCGAACCATGGACCTTCGGTGTGCTAGGCCGGCAACACTACCTTCACACCACGGCGGCCGCAAATTACAAATAACAAATTGCAAATTACAACTTACACATTACAAACTAAAATAACAAATTGCATATTACAACTCACACATAACAAAATAAAAATTAAAAATTTAATTTAAAAAATTACAAAATTAGAAATCATAAGTTACAAATTACAAATTACAAAATTACAAGATTATAAATTATAAGTTACAAATTACAAACAATTAACAATTGGAAAAGAAAACTACGAATAGTAAAAGACGAAGAGCAAGAAAAACAAAATGCGCCAGATGACAACTTATAGTTGAAAAATAACAAGTAATGGGTTTAAACATAACAGATGACCTGTGAGATAAACAAATAAAACTATTTACACTCGCCCTATGAAGAATGATGCAAGACCAACTACTAATTTGAAATAATACATTTCAAAGAAAAACCAGGAAATAGTAATAATATTATTTAAAAAATATCAAGGAAAAATACAATTGTATGTATTTTGACCTTTGCTTGAAGCTCAGCGATCTTGATAGAACTTTTCTATAGCAAAAATCTGGCGCATAGTCCAGGGTTAAAAAAAAAATTGCTTCCAGGTTACCTTAAGATAAAGGAATATCAACACTTATAAAAGTGAATTCAAAAACAAAAAAGAAAAACTAGTGTTAACTGCTTTTTTTTGAAATTTTATATTAATGATATTACAATAGGCCTTTGATTTGTGGCCACCATTTATTTAAATGCACAGCTCATTAGTTAAATGCGCAACACAAATTTTTGAAATACTTACAAGATGAAAGCAAGAAAATCTTGAAGAAGCTTTACGACGCACGACAAAAATGGAAAGCATTCTTCGAACGCCATTAATTCACTGATTGAGCGATTACTATTAAATGGATTAATATTGAATAGCGCCAAATTCGTACTCTAACTCAAACTGTGCCAGGAGCATCACGCGTACCGGTAGTGGCTGAGCAAAATAATGATGGCATTCAAATGATGATGATTCATCACAGCAAAATGCCAAAATGAAAGTGGGGAGAGGGGACTAAAATTTGACTAAATAAAAGATCATGATTGATGATGACTAAACGAAAAATAATATAATGTAAAATTATTTCACTTCTCAGGATACAGTGGGTGGTATATTAGTAACATGCATGATTTATTTTGCAGGGATGCAGGGAATAATATCAAATTTTATATGAAAAGCTAAATTTAGTCAAGTGTTAATAAAAAATTAATAATATAACAGAGCTAAAAATATTAAATTTTTGGGAATTTTGAATCTGTAATTTGTATAATTATCGCTACAAAGTTAACTGCAAAGTCGGTTAAAGTATCATTCTTTTTATAGTATAATTACCGGGTGACCGAGCTTTGCTAGGCATTTTTCGAGGTTGCCGTGTAATTTAATTGGTTGCAGATGCTCAACAGTTAACATTTTATGGACGTTTTTATATGCAGTTTTAGCTACCAAGCGTGAGTATTAATTATTTCGTTCAATCGAAAAAATATAAACATTTTAAAAGGGCTAAGTGAAATACAACATAAAATAGCAGTCATATGAAACCTACATCAGAATACCTTATTTGATTTTTTATTTTCAAAAAGATGGCAATTCCTTAAAAACCTCCTTAGTTACAGCACTTTTAAAACATAGCTTAGATTTTAGAAATATTTTTGTTGATATAAGACATAGAAAAATTTCGGTTGATACCGATGTTGGCATATCTCTTTTCATTACCAAAATTCAGATAGGTGGCAACCTCACAAAAGTTTCCTGAGTGGAAAAAAACCTATACAATTTTTTTTTGAAGAGTTGTTGATTATTTTATTCATGGAAAATCTCTTGATAAATTTGTTACACAAAAGTGGGCTTTGTCCTTAACTGATTTTGTCCAGTTTTAAATATTCTTGCGAAAATGGGTTTCTGAATGCAAGGTTTAAGATATTTTAAACCGTTTTTGATTTATGAATAATAATATTTGATAGTTAGATTAATCAAAAGTGGGAAGTGCCACTCCATTTTTGCAAAATTTAAAAATAAAATCATTAAATGTAACAATGCAAATTTATCTAAAAATTGGTAGTCATAGCTGTATAGTATGTTCTGAGTAATCACTTTTTATGTGTCGTTTCGAAATATCTGACATACAAAAAATAGAATAGAATTTGCAAAACAAATTCACATCAGACACGGATGCATGGTAGGACGGACATGGATTAACTAATTTCTTCGCATAAAATTAATATGAATAGTGAGCCAAAGTTGAGCTGTGTATAAAAAGTTGTCAAAATTGTCTAAGCAGCTTTTGAGTTTGAGGCATTAGGGCATTTTAGAAAAGCGGCGAATTACAAATTACAGTGTACAAATTAAAAATTACAAATTACAAATTACGAATAAAAAATTACAAAGCACAAATTACCAATTACAAGTTACAAATTACAAATGACAAACTACAAATTACACACTACAAATTATAAATTACAAGCTACAAATTACCAATAACAAATTACAAAGTACAAATTACAATTTACAAGTTACAAATTACAATCTACAAATTACAAATTGCAAATTACAAATAAAAAATTGTAAAGTACAAATTACCAATTACAAGTTAGAAATTACAAACTACAATTACATACTACAAATTATAAATTACAAGTTACAAATTACCAATAACAAAGTAAAAGTTCCAAGTTACAAATTACAAATTACACATTAAAAATTCCAAATTACAATTGGCAACTATAACTTATTGCATGTTATAATTCACAGACTACAAAATACGAAAAAAAATTGCAAATAAAGAGAGAAAGAATAAAATATTTCAAACTAGTAAACCCGGCCCGCTTCGCTGTGTTTTAGAACTAATAAAAGACTGAGTCCGATTTTCATCATTATATCCCATACCAGATAAGATATGGAACTTAATTACATCGCTTATTGCAGCACTCATTTTCACCTTTTGTTTGATAACCATATTGTATTAAATACATTTTGGGTCACCTTCGGCCACATATCGGTTGATGTTTTAAACTTAAGGTTAAACGTCTAGTAATACAACGGTAAAAACTCCATTCAATTCCATTTAGCAGTTTTTGAGGGATGCACGCCCAAATATACAGACAGACAGACAAAAATTCTAAAAACACTTGATTTGGCTTCTATTGGCTTAATAATGATCCTTACTATCAATTTTTCTTAAATATCTGCAATGTACAGACATCGACCTTTCACAATTTTATTATATGTAGAGATAATAAATGTCTTCGGAGAACAATTGACAATTTAAATTATTAATTACGAATAGTAGAATACAAAAACATGTGACCGATGACAACTGACAATTGGAAAATTACAAGTGGTGGACTTGCAAATGATATGACGCCTAACTCAGAATAATATAAACATAGAAATACTAGGAAATTGCAAGTATTAGCAGAACAAATATCAAGGGATAAATATATGTAGTTTTTCTGACACCTCAAATTTACAAAAAATAATAAAATAACATTGCATTTTTTAACAAATGGCAACCCTTCGCGAGACACATATATTTTACTTTTTATTTGCTAAATTTTTAAAAATTGCACCTGCATCTCATGGGAATATTCATTATTATTGTTTTCATTATCATGTTTTACCATTGTCAATTCAGATGTAACCCACATTAATGACTTTCTAACAAAAGCTACTGCAGGCACTGGGAACTTTTTATCAATTTTTGTTTTCAGTTTTGTAATCACAGCAACTGCAAATTTTCTTATCACACGAGTCCATAGCAATTTAAACTTTGCCGATTCCTAGCACTTTTGTAGTAATGCGTTAAGGCAGATTACAAACTTGCTTTCAGAAGAAACCAAACACTTCAAAGCACTTACCCGAACTTCACGCAAAACTTTGCAAAGTCCCGATAAAAGCAAAAGTACTTCCAATATATGTATGCGTGAAGTGTCTTGTGTTGGTGACAACAACTTTGAGCTATCAATCAAATTGAGCTTAAATTCCGATTTCACTTTCTTTACAGTCGCAGGTGTTCTGTAATGAATTATTAATTTTTTTGTTACCTTTGTGATGACAGATAATGGTATATCTACGCGCAACAAGCCGTATGATGTATTGCTTTGTAAATATTTTATTGATTTATTTATTTATTTATGTACATGTTAGTTTGTTAAAATATTTAAATCTTTGCAAGATATATAGGAACTAGAACAGGCAGAAAGTAAAGTCGGCGCCTAAAGATTTTCTCCTGCCATCACAAAAATATTGAATTTCATGAAAACAGTTAAAATTTAGTAGCAGGCTAATTTTTATAAGGAAAATCATATGCTATGTATATATAAGAATACTTTGATTGTGAAGTACGCTTTGCTCTATCCACCAATGCCAGCAGGCGTATACCAACAACTACTCTATGAAGAACCTGTCCGGATGAGGAGGAAGGGGAGTCGATTCATCAGTGTTTTTGTCTAGGCTGAGGACTACACTTAATTAATTTTTTTTTTTCTGGAGCATAATTTTTTGACAGTCTCGTAGAGGTAAGGGAATTATATATTTCGCTCGCTCTTAATTTTATATGTGAGAGTAAGTGGTTAAGAAAATAATTCCTAAAAATCAGCTTTAAGTCTGCATGTAATACTATAATTAATATGATGCATCATTGTTTAGTATTTTTTTTGTTTTTGCTAACACAAAACTTTATTCGTGGGCTAATATACCATATAACTGCATCAAAGCATATAATTTGTTTTATTGCCTTCGCGTGTAATGTTTATTATTTTAGTGTTGCATACAAATGGAAGCTATGGTTAAAACCATTATACATACGTACATACATATATACGCCTACAAATCCATACATATATTGAATAGAAATATTTGACTATAGCGCTTTAATATAGGTGAATGCTCTTACTCACCCTTAGTGTTTTTTCGTAGTTTGTTTGAATATATAATTATTTTGTTGGACTTGAAAATGAGACCTAACACAGGATAACAAATCATGTTTGTACATATGTGTTTATGTATTTTAGGCACAATTATATATGTATGTAAATTAGAGCAAGTCAAATTGTATGGATGGATTTTTTTTCATCAGGAGTATAGCAAAACCGGAATCTACAGATGATTCTAAGAAAAATTGCTGAAGACACCATAGCTCTAAGTCCGATTTCGAGTACCCCACTTTTGCAAAATAGATATTTTGCCATGTGAAATTAGCCTAAAATGAACTTTTAACTACTATAATATCATTTTTAACAAATTTCTTATAGAATTTTTTTTTCTTTACAACTAAAATAAGTTCAGAACTATTTCAACAACCGTCATTCAGACAGTTTTTCTTTTTTCGAATTCGTTTTAGTAGAAAAAAATTTTCAAACAAAAAACTATATTTTCAAGTACTAAGCAAAAAACACAATTTTTATAATTTTAATGTAGTTTATTTAAAAAATTATTTTTTTACTTAGAATTGACCATTTTAACGTATTTTTCAAAATAAAAGTAATGTTATGTTATTATTTTGTAAAATTTTTTTTTGCTCTCCATTCGTAAGAATTGTACCAAGTGATCCTATGGAATATTTGTTGTGAATGCCGGTTCAGATAGTAAATTATCGTCATTTAGATCAATCATATCAGTATAATCTTAAGCATTGCTATACTCCTGATGGAAAAAAAATTTGACCTGTTCTAATGTAAATGTATGCATCTTTTTTTAGTTAAAAAGCTTTAGTAAGAGCTTTAAAGATCTAAAAATTGCCAACGCAATGAGATTGCTTTAATTTTCTTGCTAAGCTAAAATGATATATTAAAATAGGTCTGAATGAGAAAGCGTGGTGCTTATATCAACTTGAATATTGAAAATAATATAAATGTAATTACAGTGCCGGACATAAGTATTGGCATAGTCGTTTTCTGTAATTTTCACGAATATTAGCATTAATTAAATTATTTTTAAAATGTACGCAAACTTCGCGAAAATTCCAAGAAATTTATCAACATATTTAATTTTTTCCCGAGAATTTTTTGGAGTGTGTAGTTTTGTATGCCATTACATTTTAGTGCAATAAGTTGTTAATCTTAAGTTCGTGACACGTTTTGCTGATTTTTTGGCAATTTTTTTCCGACGAGCTAAAGTGTTTTCTTCTATATAAAAAAAATAGCGTTCATAAATTTGTATGGAGGAAAACACGGAAGTTCCTAAGAAAAAAAAATTGCCAAAAATCAGCAAAACGTGTCAGGAACTTAAGATTAACACCTTATTGTACTAAAATTTAATGGTTTACAAAATTGCATGCTCCAAAAAGTTCTAAAAATCTGTACAAAAATTAAAATTTTGATACATTTCTTGGAGTTTTCGCGAATTTTGCATACATTTTTTAAACAAAATGTATTATTCTTGTATTTTGCATAGACACATACTTGTATATAAACTTTGTTAAAACTATTTTGTTAAGGCCAAACATTTTGAAAATCGCATAAAACGACTGTGCCAATACTTATGTGCGACACTGTATGTACTAGCATGGGGAAGGTTAGTTAGTGCTGGTTTTACATACAGCGAAGTGAATACGTCTATAGAGGATATACCTACATACCTATACATTTACAACTCATAACACGTGTAGCACCAAAGTACTTTTCTAAATGGGATGACATTCCGTATGAGTAATATTTTCTAATTAAAATCGTCAGGGGGCGCAGAAAATTTTAATTTTTTTTATTATTTTACATGAAGTAGGAGAACAATACCACTCATTTAAAACATTAAGGGCGTTAATACAAAAGAAAGTTATTTATTGAAGACAAGAGTTGATGAAAGTGTTCTTTATCAAGACATAGTTTATATTTTAATACAATTTTCATAGAAACTTCTGCTGAAACCAGGGACTAAAAATAATTGGTATTATTTTGTGTGTAACCTTTTTGTTACGCAAAAATAACTTTTGTGCTATTTTTGAAACTTTCAACCACTATCAAAAGAATTTTTTTTTGTCGCCAAAACCAATATAAATGAGGAATATTATTATTTTGTTAATAATAACCATTGTCAAGATTTTTTATTTGTTTGATCTTTTTTATATATAGACTATAACAAACATTAGCTAACAAAGTTGTCATTTAATATATGTGACTAGCTAAAGTAACCTACACACCTACCTGCAAAGAGTTCATAATGACCACAAAAATAAAAAATCTGGCTTATTGATTGAATATTCTTAACAAAACAATAACATTTCTCATTTATATTGATAATTGCGACCAAAAAAAAAAGATTTTTTAGCTTTATTTCTGTCCTATGAACCAAATGTACTTTTTCGGAAAGGGGAGAAAAATAAAAATACACGTGTATCGGCGATTTTCATGTACACGTCAGAATTTTTTATTTTTTAAAATTTTTTTTTTGCAGTGCTCCGTACGTGGTAGCCAAATTGTTGGTATACACGTATATTTTGAATTTTTCTCCCCTTTCCGAAAAAGTATATTTGGTTCATAGGACAGAATGTTCGAAACGCGGTGTTATAATCAATATTTATATTCATCAATAAAAATGGTTAAATACAAACTTTACCACATTTCTATAATAACCGTTAGGTCCTGGCTAAAACGATGTCAGCAAACAAATTTTCTAAATATTGTGCCCAAAAATATTGAAATTTTGATGATAATTTTTCAAATTTTGATTAATTTTTCTGATTTTTGTTTAAACTTTAAAACCTTAATTTATGCGCTTTCTACATTTTAAATTAAAATTACAAAAATTCTATGTGAAAATATTTTTTACGGATAAGACCATTTTTAATTTTGGCTCCATTTCAACGCACATCAGTGTAGGTAGGTACTTTGACTGTTTATTTGATGTTGGCCTGTACAAAAAATTTCAATATCAAGTATTGAATCATGTAATAAAATTTCTCGTACATGCATATTAGACTGGGCGAACACCTTTTTTTATTCTATTAATAAACCTCTTTTTTCATACGCACTTAGCGACATAGGAATAAAATAACAAAACGAATATGTTTATCAAAGTTTAAAATTTCCTTTGAGAATCAAATGTAAACTTGTTGCTTTCACGAAAGCACTCCAAATATTCAATGCTTATAATTTTACCTGCTTGCTTACTTTTTTGTTGCTTCCATTCAAATATTTCTTTAAGCAAAGGAAAAAATTTAATCTGGCATTGAAATAGCGAATAAGAAAATACCAATATGATTTTTCTGAGTCACGAAAAAAAAACGTTATTACAAAACTGTCAGATCTTGATGTTAGTTCTATAAGATTTATCATTGCTCATTTTCGATTTTGAAGTCATTGAACAGCATAGAAAAACAAAAAATTGAAAACATTATGAAATTTTTTTCAAATTATCTGCCTATTTATAAAAAATTAAAGCATTTTTATTTAGATCGTGTAATACAAAGTTTTTATGAAAATGTTATTCAAGAAAACTTTACAAACAAGCCTATCAATATTTATACCTCAACTCAAAGAAAGGTAATGAAATCAGTGATGGTGTTTTTTTGGAAACCACTAACCATCGTTGAATTCTAAAGACGATTCGGATTCAGCATTCAATTATTGGTACTTGGCGAGTTATCATAGAACAAACCTAAGGGTAAGAGCTTGATTACTCGTAAACAGACGGCCTGACAAAAATTGCAAAAATATGCCACTATATTTTTTTACTTTTTTTATTGGCTTGGAAGGTTTAAAGCAAAACTTATATTAGTTATGCTATTAAAAAATAAAAAAAAAAACGAGCAATGATAGTATAGTTAACATAAATAAAGGGTGTTTTTTTTTAGGGGTATAAAACTTCGAATTGAAATAAAACACAAGAAAATCGTTTTAAGGTCCATCAATTTAGCTTTATTGGAAGGATAATTTTATGCCATTAATGTTTAAATATGATTTCGGGCATGTGGCCGCCGCGGCTGGCTCGAATAAAGCCAATTCTACAGGTCCAATTTTCAACCACTTTTTCGAGCATATGGGGCCGTATGTCGGCAATAACGCCATGAATGTTGGCTTCCAATTCCCCTAACGTTTCTGGTTTGTTGGTGTAGACGAGCGACTTCACATATCCCCAAAGAAAATAATCCAATGGTGTCAAATCACACGACCTTGGTGGCCAATTGACAGGTCCATTCCGCGAAATTATGCGCTCATCGAATGTTTCCTTCAATAAATCGATTGTGACGTGCGCTGTGTGGCATGTAGCGCCGTCTTGTTGGAACCACAACTCATCCACATTCATGGCATCCAATTCGGGAACAAAATAGTCGGTTATCATGGCTCTATACCGGTCTCCATTAACGGTAGCTGCCTCTCCAGCATAATTGCGGAAGAAGTATGGCCCAATGACTCCACCAGCCCATAGAGCACACCAAACAGTCAGTTTTTGTGGATGTAATGGCGTTTCAAGGGTCTCATGTGGATTCTCTTCACTCCAAATGCGGCAATTTTGCTTGTTGACGTAGCCATTCAACCAAAAATGAGCCTCATCACTGAACAAAATTTTGCGATGAAAATCAGCATCGAAATCAATCTCATTTTCGGCCCATACACCAAAATCACGACGCGTTGCATGGTCTCGCGGCTTTAATTCTTGCACAAGCTGGATCTTGTAAGGTCGCAAGCCAAGATCTTTGCGCAAAATCTTCCATAAAGTTGATGGACAAAGCTCCAATTGCTGTGCACGGTGGCGAATCGATTCATTCGGGTCCTCTTCAACACTTTGCTCTACAGCGGCAATTGTTTCTTCGGTGCGCACTGTTCGACGTCTCTGCGGATGCGTATTATCACATAGAGTAAACGTAGTGCGAAAACGATCCATGGTTAACCGAATTAATTGCTCTGATGGACGATTATGTCGACCATAAAATGGACGGAGCTCACGGTAAACTTCGCGAACTGAACCATTATTTTCGAAATAAATTTGCACGATTTGCAAGCGTTGTTCTTTTGTCAACCTGTTCATGATGAAATGGCAAACCAAACTGAACATAAATAACATTAGAGTTGCCAGATTTGACCACAAAATGCCAGTTTTATCTCTATTCGAAAAACAAACCTGTAAAAAAAACACCCTTTATTAAATTTTTAAACTTTTGCAATATTTTCTCTTAGGCATTTTGAAAACTAATATTAAAAGAACACATGTTTTTTTATCACAGTCTAATGCACATGTGTAATTTTAACACATGTTTTATTGCGGGCTTATTTCAACTGTATTATCCTCTGCTTGCTTGTGGTTGTTTTCATGCCTGGGGATATAGAGCAAATAACTGTCGATCATCCAATGTCTGCGGGGTATTGTGAGGGCGTACCACGCATGCATGAATAATATTCGCATATGCGCCTCAGTTTGAACACATTTATGTTTGAATGTACGTAGGTGGTAATGGCAATCTGCATAATTGATATTTTGACTACAATGTTGCATATGACGACAAGGAAGTACACAAGAAAAGGCGCCAACGGTAATCGCTAATGACATAACTGCGACACCCAGCACTGCATTCATCAAAACAATTTCGTGCAATAGAAAATTTTTTTCGGAATTAAGTGAATAAAGGACGCACTATCCTATGTTTAACAGAAACTCCAATGACCGATGTGCTTGTGAATATAGATATGTGTGCCCACCAAAAAATTTGAATCTTACTTGAGGCTTATGTTATTCGATATCTAGGACTAAAAGTGGAAGAATGAAATCAAAAAAGAGCATGAGTTCGACACTTCCATACTAGGAACCAAGCTTTCAATTAACATTGAACCCCGGAACTGATATGCACTCAACGATACGTGGTATGATGACAGGTGCTCCAAAATAAATAGCTATCTTCCGATATTCCAAAGGTACACCGGCCAAATCCAAAAACCTCTATAAAATCCAGAGAGAGTCGGTTATCTCGCCCGTCATACAGGCAAAGACACCACCACAGAGGAACCTTAAATTCCGAGAGCCGCAAATTAGTCTGCCCCAACTACGATCTGGATATTTCCTTACTTTATCAGACTAAACCTAGACACACCGTTTGTTTGGCCGGCATGTGGTTTGCGCCCACAGGAGTGCAATCATATTTCGAACTGCTTGACAGGGCACACGCTTTAACACCATTTTCACGTTATTTAAACCATTTTGAAATGGCCAGCTCCCTAGGACTTCGGTTAGAAGATATTGAAGACAATGCTTTGTAAGGAACGTGACTATCAGTAAGGTCGGCAAACATTTACAACAACAACAGTGGCTTGATGGAACAAAAGTATTAGCGACAATAATTCCTTGGCCAAACGAAGTAGCTGTGTAAAAAGGAAAGATCGGCTGATGTTCTCGACAGAAACATTGTAACAACTTACAACAACGAACTTTGCAGACCCAAGTGAGCTTTCAGCAGAGAACACTGTGAGAAAATTCGAAGGTCGTCGACACCAATGCGATTACAAAAGGCTGCAGCCGGTTGAAAAACGCAAACTCTCGCTTTAAACTCACTTTTAAATTCTACAACAGGCTACTAATACTCTTATCTAACATGTGGCTAGGCAGCGATTAATTGTGGCGTACTTTCAGACGACTATAGTGTGCTTTATCTACGTTCAGCCCATTTAAATCTCCCGAAAGATATAGCCTTATCAGTTGTAGTAGGGTAGTAAAATATATAGCCGCAGAACTATCTGACTTATAGAGATCATCTCTACTGCTGGGATAAATAACTGACTGTTGCACAGAGGTTAAGTTCGTATTCATTGCAAGATACTGAACAGATAACCGGATCTTATCGATCAAACAGGTTCAGTACTTTCCTACTTTAAGTAGGGAGACAATTTCGGATTAACAGATTATGGTAGTTTATGTTAAGAAATTCTCCCTCTTCCAAAAAGACAATTTGCCTACTAGACTGTTTATAGACAACACTGATTTATCATTCGGTTGTAGAAATGTTGTGCTTATTGTAAAAAATTATGAAACTTAGTACTCAAATATTTTAGTAATTCATAAACACATTTTTATTTTCAGTAGCTATCGTTGTTGCGGTAAATGTAGTTATTATTTTAAAAGAAGTTGCATGCAAATCCTTTCTATAATATCCGAGATCTTGTCATTCAAAAATCGTAGACATTTTCATATAATAAGAAGATTCATTTTCCCTTATAAATGGCTTACAAAGGGTATAAATGCATAATTTGATCAAGTATATGTCACTTAACCTACAAGCTTCCGAGCTATATATGGTTTACTAGCTCCACGGGGCTTATATGAATCCCCAAATATGTAGAGATACCTACTTACAGTATTTTTTTTTTAAGATACTCACACATGAACACACACATACACAGACACAAATGTTGCTTATCAAAGCGCCGGCATCAAAAGCAATCGGAAATAAATGTCCGCTTTTGACTGGTCAACATATGGCAGGGAATATGTCGAAGGTGTTACTTTTAATATTTTTTGTTGTTCTTTGCTTACATCTCTCCTATATTTTGAATGAATGTTTTATTATTGCTTTTGTTTTGCTGCACTCAACGTTTGTAATTATGAAAATTGCAAATCAGAGTACATAATTGCATCAAATGTCCCAAAGTCGATATGTATGTAGATGCAACAAAAACAATGTGGCGAACAAAGTTGTGCCGCTACTGAGTCAGTCATTACTTTACTGTGCCAATACTAACTGCAACATTCTGACTATGACTAAAAGTTACTGAAAAGAAAAAAAAAAAAAGGTTGCAACATTGACAGCGGGAAATGGCCCTTTAGGGAATTTAGATTTAAACCGAAAGCATTTTCGCAGAGTTTTAATAATCCAAATATTACAAAATTATAAATAGAAAAAGCAGCGGAATAAAGAGATTCGAAAGATTTTGAGAAAACTAAAAAGATTGGATACTGAAGATACCCGAAAGATATAGGAAATAAGAACAAAGAAGAGAGAGAAGTATTGAAAACACTCAGAAGAGGAAAAAAAAGAGAATATAAAAAAAATAGGCTAGAAAGCAGGAAGGAAAAAAAGAGCAAGAAAAGAGCAAGAACAAGGAACCAGAAATGCAAAGGAAAGAGAAGAAAACAAATGAGGTGAAGAGAAATAAGCCACAAAAGAAAAAAGTTATATATGAAATTAAGAAGGAAAAAATTATAAGCGAAAGACAAAATAGTAAAAGGATTAAAACAGCACAGGGAGATGGTAAAAAAGGAAAACACATTTGCAGACTAAATATAATAAACATCAATGAACAAAAAAGGGAAGCAATGAGAAAAATAAACATCAAAGAAAGAGACTTGAAGAAGAGAATCAAAAACGGGAAAACAGAAAGAAAAGAAAAAGATGGAAAAAGGATAAAGAGAAAGAAAGAAAAAAAAGGGATACTAAGAAGTAAAGGTAAAAGAAAAAGAAAAGGTAAATAAAAAGAGAAAGAAAAAGAAAAAGAAGAAGAAAAAAGAAAAATAAAATGAAAAATAGGAAGAAAGATAAAAGAAAAAGGAAGAGACAACGAAAAACGAAAAGAATAAGAAAAGGAAAACTAAATAGAAAGTAAAGTAAAAAGAAAAAGAAAAAAAAAAAAAATAAGAAGAAAAAAATACATACTAGAAAAAAATAAAAGAAAAAAAGGAAAAATAAAAAGTAATGGAAAACAAAAAGAAAAGAGAAAAGGGGAAAGAAGAAGAAAATGGAAAATAAAAAGTAAAGAAAAAGAAATAAAAAAAAAGTAAAGCAAAAAGAAAAAAAATTAGTAAAGCAAAAAAAAAGGAAAAAGGAAATCAATAAGTAAAAGAAAAATAAATAAAAAGTAAAGAAAAAATGACATAACATAATTTATAATTGTTTTAAAATATGAAAAAAAAATCAAATTTAAAATTAAAAAAAAATTGCAAGAAAGAGATAGAGGAAATACAAATAAGGGAAAACAAGAAGATAAATGGACATTTGACAGAGAGAAGAGAAATAGAGAGCAAGAGAAAGCGGAGATGCAAAAAATAAATAAAGAAAAAATCAATAAACATAGAATAAAAGAAGAAAAAAAAAATCTATAAGGAAAAGAAAAATAAAATAAAAACGGAACCTCAGCAGGTTAGAAACCTTAAATATACCCACCGGCCGGTGTGCCTGTCATAAGAGGTGACTAAAAACCATGCCTCGAAGGTTTAAGGAGTCAAACACATCGCTCGCGCAAGAGTCGAAATATATTAAGAATAATGATTTGAAGAATTTGTCTGACCGCGAACCATGCTCTCAGCCATGCAAATGATGATATTCTCCCATTTATACATATTTTTGAGATATAAAAAGTCTATTCGCTTGAGTACGCCGAAACCATGTCTTGAACTCGAATATACATATAAATATCTTCAAATTTTCTTTCCACATTTTTTAAATATACTAATCCCTTTAGGTCTGCATGCATTTCCTACAGGCTAACTGAATACAATGAAATCAACATCAACACTGGCAATGGCAGCAGCAACTACATCAGCAATAACAACTGTAATAAAATTTATTACCATTCCGGCAAAAGTTTATTTCATCACAAGACCACCAACTACCGAGTTCAGCATACAACCCAAAGCACTCAGCAATAAAACGATTATAAAGTACCCGCAACTTGTATGGCTGTGTGTGTGTGTGATATACAAATCTGCATGATTGCACCTACCTACATACAGGCATGCATATACATACGTGAATGCTTTCACCAAATAGCAGTAATTTAGTTGGTAACATAATCCACATACAATTGGATGCCAGGACAGTAATTGTAAGCGAATGGAAACCCAAAAACAAAATTAAATTTCAATGGACGCAAACTTTGAAGTTATACAAATTTTTAGTTATATTCCTATTTTGTATGTAAATGTTTGTTTATACCCTGAAGTGAGTCCACAAACTAGCTAGCAGGCTTTGTTGTTTAAAATTTTCTACTGCTAACAAGCTAGTGTGAAAAGTGGATCTGTGAATCCAAAGCTTTGTAGACCAGATCAATGTTTAATGCTTAATTGCCAAATGTGATGAGCCAAATGGCGAACATTTTTATAGGCTATTTTTCTCGCAAGCACTAAGCGACTTATGAATATTTTTTTTTTTTTTAATTTTAAATTTCCTTTGAAACCACAATTTCTGATTTTTAATTTTTTGTAGCTTTATTTAAACAACTTTTTTTTTGAGCAAACAGAAAAAAAATTATGTATACATACATTATGAGCGCCATCTTAAAAAAAATATTAAGGTACGCTCTTTTAAAAAATGATGTGAACATAATAAAAAAAAACAAGTAAGGACGGCGCTGTCTTCGGCTGTGCCGAAGGCTTTATACCTTTCATGAATACGTGCAAACTTAAATACGCATTGTTTAAAGTTCTCTAAAACTTTGTCAGCAATACATTTCATTTTCTCTTATAATAAGCTTTATTTGTTTAAGGGAAGTTTTTACTAGGGCTGTGCCTTTATTCGGGATATATATTATATATAGCTCCGATCAAAGTGATTTTCTCAGGAAATCTTTTATGATATATTAAAAGATATTTTGCCAAGTTTCACGTTTTTAACTGCGAAAATGAGGGAAAAATGGTCCAAAACCTCTTATGTGAACGATCGCTTGTATGGGATACATACTATATAGAGCTCCGATCTTTGTGATTTTTTTTACGAAATCTTTTAATATCCATAGGAAAATATCTCACCAAGTTTCAAGTTTTAATCTTTTAAAATCAGGGAGAAATGGTCATAATCCTTTTATTTGAACGATCGGTTGTATGGGATATATACTATATATAGCTCCGATCTTACTTACTTTTTTACGAAATCTTTAACTACCCATAAGAAAGTATCTCACCAAGTTTCAAGTTTTAATCTTTTAAAATGAGGGAAAAATGGTCCAAAACCTCTTATCTGAACGATCGGTTGTATGGGATATATACTATATATAGCTCCGATCTTGGTGATTTTTTTACAAAATCTTTTGCTATCCAAAACAAAATATCTCACCAAGTTTCAAGTTTTAATCTTCCAAAATGAGGGATAAATGGCCATAATCCTCTTATTTGAACGATCGGTTGTATGGGAGATATATGCTATAGTGACCCCATTATACCGGATCCGACAAATGTCTAATATAATACAAAAATACATCCGTCTGCCAAATTTCATCGAGATATCTCAAAAATTGATGGACTAGTTTGCGTTCAAACAGACGGACGGACGGACAGACGGACAGACGGACGGACAGACGGACATGGCTATATCAACTCAGTTCATCGTCCTGATCAATTTGGTATACTTAATGGTGGGTCTATCTCTTATATTTCTAAACGTTACAAACATCGGACCAAAGTTAATATACCATTTCATGTTCATGAAAGGTATAATAAAAAAAAATTTAGTACGTCCAAGTTTTTTGTACGGCATTGCTCTCGGCGGCCCAGGTGCCAGTACCTATGACACTTATACTACTGAATAAAATTTCTATTTCACCTCATTATAAAGGGTGAAGTTGTTACAATAAAATCTTGTTCTGCCCTAGTTCAAAAGCAGTGATTCCGCAAAAACTTTAGACAATCCCTACAGGGTTTATTTGTATATTTATGTCTATGTGTTTACACTATTAGTTAAAGCTCACACATGTACATATACACAGGTGTAGTAGGTAGTTAAAAATTTTGGTTATATACTCCAACTTTGCTAAATTATTATTTTATGAAATTTTTATGTCCTGAATTTATATTCAACAACTCGTTTTGGACTTCGTTAACAATTAATTCTCCGGAATTTGGAAGTTTTACATCAAAAACATGGAATGATTAATTACCGAAAATATTCATCAAACTCTGAATTTAGCACGAAATTAAAAATTATTTATTATTATTGTTGTTTGTTGTAAAAGAGAGATTGCATAAACAAAAATTAATTTTTCAATTTAATTCAACATTAGCCGACATTAAGCAACTGATTTAAGAGAACATGCATATAACCCATTTCCCGAATTCAATTGAAATATCTAGTTTGAATTTTAAGTGTCTTAACCCACAAGGATATAGTCGTATTTGAATTGAATTACAGTGGAAGAGGAAGGCATATTATGGGAATAAATGAAGATGTTCTGTCGCAGAAGGTACTCCTAGCAGCACTCTCCAAAAGAAGCAGATGAAGGTGGAGACCGTCATTCCATTGACGAACTCTGTGCTAGGATTAACTGTTACTTCCGAGACCTTTCCAGGTTCTTCACCTAGCGAAGTCTGACCCTGTTTCCGACTAAATCGACGGCGAATCACTTTACGACGTGGAATGTGCAAACCTACTGTCTACCACCTTGCCGGTTGATCTGCGTAGCCAAAGGCAGTCTTTAAACGAGCTCTATACTCAGTCGGTAGACAGATCCCTCAGATCTCGGCCTGTAAACCCTATTACTGACATCCAACTCCCTCAAATTGCTGAAGAGGAGAGCGTGGTTCGTCTTTCTTTCCATTTATCATTCCCATTCCAATTCTAATTCGCATTCCCATTCCCAATCCCTTTGCCATTCCTATTACCATTTCCATTCCTTTTCCCATTCCCAATCCCATTCCTATTCCCATTCTAATTCCACTATATTGTTCTTCAGTTTGGAATTATTTCACTTTACACAAACTAATGGCTGTGCGTTTGATGAATGTTTTGTGCGCAGAGCGTTGCAATCTATCATTATGGCTTCGGTTTCATTTGATTTAATGTAGTAGCTTTGGCAACAGAAGGAAAATTGAAAGCAAAAATGCCACGCGTTGTCCAGTAAAGTGAATTTATGCAACTACAACAAACACATAAAGCATTAAAGTCTATATGCTAAGTCCGTTTACGCGCTAGAGGTGAAAAGCTAAAGATAGCCTTGATAATCGATACATTCCCATTGTATTGATAAACTCGATTTCCATACATTTTGATAATAAGAGCATGAAAGCATATATTTGACATTAAAACGCATATTATCGAAAGTTATAAAGTATCGATATCGATAGTGAAAAATATGAACAGCAGCAAGAAAGAAATTATCTATGCATCGATAGAATAGTTTAAAGCTTTCCACCCCTGCTATATTTGCGTTTAATTATTTGCAAGGAAATCTGGTGTAATGAAATATTTATAGCAATAAAATATCGATAAAAGCACCGATAAAAAGAACTCTATATGTGCCTCTTGAATAATTTTCCGGACAATCGAGAGTAAGAAAATATTTATTATAATAAAATATCGATAACATCATCGAAAAAGGAGTTCCTCGATATTTTGATGCTATAGTTCATAGTTTTCCATTCCTCTTATGTTTATGTTTATTTATTCTCAATTAAACCTAGAGTAATAAAATATTTATAGCAATAAAGTATCGATAACAGCATCGATAAAAAGAAATCCTCGATATTTTGATAAGATTGTTGATGTTTATTTATTTTCAAGCAAATATTTATTTTTATAAAATATCGATGACAGCATCGTGAGAAAAATTATCAATATATCGATAATGCAGTTAAAAGTTTTCGACTTTTGTTATGTGCACGTTTATTTATTTTTAAGAACATTGAAAGTAATTAAATATTTATAACAAAATAACGATAAGAGCATCGATAAAAATAAAGTATCGATTAATTTTCAAGAACATTGAGAGTAATAACCTCCTTAAAAAACAAAATATCGCTAACATTATCGATAGCAAGAAAGCAACAATGTTTTGAAGTATCGTTAAAAGTTTCTCACACCATTATTTACATGGGTATTTGTTTTGAAGGAAATCGAGCCTAAAAAATTGTCTATAGCAATAAAAGATCGATAGTGTAACTAAAGAAAGAAACCACAGATAAATCGATAGTGTCGTTGAAAGTTTTCCACCACTATAATTCAGCGCTTACTATATCAATTGTATTTGTGTTCATACGAATTTTCAAGGAAATCGTAATTTTTTTCCGCTGCTTTCAACACAAAAAACAAACAATCTAATCTTGAAAAGTTGCTTTTGATGATAGCCAAGCTTTCAACATTTTGAAATTTCATTTCCTTTTTATGCTCCATTCACATTTACTCCGATCTATGCAGTCGCTCAATGCAATTCCTTGGCAGCATAAACGCCCAACTCAACTGTAATTTTGTTGTGGCACGCGCTAGCAATTGAAAATTGAATTTACTCAAGCATTGAGTTGGCAAATACTAAACTCATCCTCTTTGAACATTTTAGTTAGAGTGAGAGTTTTTTATAGGTAACCGAATTCAATGGTTATTTTCTAAATTTTAATTTAAAAAGGCGGAAGGACTAAAAAACAAGTTATGAAACCTATTCAAATAACGTCTTAGTTCTAGTTTCAAAAAAAAAAAGAAATCGAACACATGTTTGGGAACAAAAAAATTTATTAAGTTTGTAACTTAGCTACATCATTCAAGTGTTTTAAAAATGTCTGATTTTTTAGAATTTTTTCTTGCGGACAACATGGTTTTTCTTCAAAATAAAAATGAATCTTGTACACGCCATTTATTAATAAAATAAAGAAAAAATAATTTCTACAAACTAACACATGTTGTATAACAAAAGTATTAGATTTTTTTCGATATTTGTATTCAGTCGATTCTATAGAAATAATAATTTGAAAAAGGTGTTATCACTAAATCTAATAGCTTATAGGTCACTAAAAAGTTAAAAAGTCAAAAAATTTGACAATAGCATTAATAATCGCTTCAGAAAGTCTTTTGTAACCTTGTCATACAAGCTTCGATGAAAATTAACCAGGGTGCTTGTAAAAGTAAAGTAAAGTAAGTATATGTTTACAAAATGAAGTAAAAAACTAACAAACATTCAAAACCGCCTTTCAAAATGGTTTCGGTTTTGTTCTTTTTCTGATCAAAATAACGTGTGTGGTTTCGATTTCGGTTTCGAAACATTTATCAATTTAAATTGGTTACGGTTTCGGTTTCAGTTCAATCCTTGGTTGCAAGTCAAAATTTCTAGCGAATGTTGTAAATAGCTCCATCCGTGCACAACCTACTGACATTTTTTCGATCAAATATTGCACTGTCACCGGTCAAATTAACTCAACGGAAAGACAATCAATAATCTATCACAAGATTCCAACGTTTTTCAGGGATTTTTAGTTATCTCAATTAGCGCGTAATCTAGCGGAAATCCCCCTGGCGTTGTAAGCTATGTGCTAAGTTTCATGTCGATAGGTAGCCGGGCAGTTAATTAAAGTTCGTTGGCGCGATTCCCAATTTCAAGCGAATATTCTAAATAGCTCGATGCGTGCGCCACCTATTAAAGATGTTTCAAACAAATATTGCTTGCTCACTGAGCTATGAACTATAGTTAAAGTTTTAAGGCTCTGCCTTACAGGGGAGTTACTCAAGTATCCAGTGCAAGATTCTACCTTGCTTTTTAAGAATTTTGAATTATCTCGATCACTACACCATCTAGCGGAAATTTGTTTACAACATATTGCATTGCCAATAATTGTTGTTTTAGTTAACAAGTTTCAATGGTCTAGCTCACCAAGAAGTTATTTAAAAATTAATTCCAAGTTTCCAGTGTAAAGCTCAACGGCTAGTTACCTAAATATACTTTGTAACATTCAAAAATTTGCTATGGATGTGAGCGAACAGAAAAAAATATTTTATTAAAAGAAAGAGAGTAATAAAACCCTTCTCCAAATTACTTACTATAACGATTGTAACTTGAAGTACTTAGAATTATAACAGGTTACCTGGAACCGCCTTCGACTATTATTCCTGACCTTTATTGTCACTTATAAAATTACAGGGTTGGGTTTATATGAGCGCCGTCAGACAGCAAAAGAGAATAGAGCATATTTGTTTTGTTATAACCTAAGAGAATCGGAATTTTGTGTTATGATTTCAGTTTTTATAGTTATATCCATACGAATTAGATATAACCACCATAGCTAAGCTAAAATGTTTTGAATTAAATTTAAATGAGATTTATCAAATTATATATATTATTTATTATTTTATCGTAAAGAATAAAGTACAAACCAAGCTGTAATCATTATTTCTGAGTTAAAAAATTTTTATTGAAAAAGAAATCTATTATGACCAATGCTGCACACCGCCAAAACGGCGGTATTACAAGATAATTATTACGTGTGGAGTAAAAGGCATTAATATATGATAATTTATAAGTTTAAGAAAAATTTTTAAAAAATAATTATTAAATATTTATAATAATATAAAAATATTTATAATAATTATTTTTTATAAATTTTTCTTAGAAAAAAAAAATGAAGGTTGGATATTATTCTTATGCTTGAATAAAAACGATTACAACCAAAACATAATAATTGGCCATGATCAAAAGCATTTCAATCCACATGAAGTTAATATTTATGAATTGAATCATTTCAATCAAAGTTTTTGTTGCTACTAACATTTGAATTGTTGGTTTACAAAATAAACAAAACCGAAAAGAACGTCGAAAGTGTCAAAAAATGAACAACAAGAAATCTATTATGAGCAATTCTACATACCGCCAAAACGCCGGCATGCTCATAGATATGGTGAAATTAACAGTAAAACCAGTGCTCTGATATCCTAAGAAGTCAAACAACTTTCGAAATGGATCACAAACCAAGCTATGGTGGCTGTTTCTAAATTTTACTTCTCTCTTCAAGTAACAACTTTTAATAATAAATTAAATTATTTAAATATGAGAGCATTAACAATTTTCATAAATATTATTATTCTAAACCTTGAGCTCATTTGTAGTCATAAATACTTGACAATTTAGAACTCTCTAAATAATATTTAATTCTTTATCCAAAGAATATAGATTGAACAATTATAAATAGTTGTTGATTTCTGTTACAGAACCGATGATCACAGTCCCTAGTAAAAAAAAACTTACAGAAGCTATGGCGGCTGTCTCTAAATTTTACTTTTCTCTTCAAGTAACCACTTTAATAATTAATTAAATTAATCAAATATAATAGAAAATTAACAATTTTCATAAATATTATTATTTTAAACCTTGAGCTTTATAGTGTTGATTTCTGTTATTGCATCGGTGAATATAGTCTCTAGTAAAAAAAACAAAATTACAGACCAAAAATAATTATATTGACGAAGGTAATAATGACCTAATTGTCGATGCGGCATGTCTCAGAAGAAGACAGAAATGTTTATTGGCTGTCGAAAACATATGCAAATACGAAGAATAATTCTAACTAAAATTTGCTTCCGAATTTATACTTCAATTCATATGCACTTAAATATAAAATCATTTAACTGATATCAGCACAGAAAGAATTGAAAATTCATTTTAATGCTTAACAAAAGACAGAAAACAATTTTCTTAAAAGGTACAAAAAACAACTTTGGCAGCATCAAGTAGCAGTAGCGACGGGAAAATTCTTTTATTTTTTCGTTCCTAAAATATTTTAAAAGTTTGTTTTGCGTTTTCTTGTTTTGTAAAAAAAATAATTGATGGAACCTCTGGTGTTGAGAAATTGAGGCTTTTATTTTGTCGCTGTGTTCCACATGCATATATAATTCTATACAATTGAACTTGTTGATATTTGCACATATGTTTGTACACAAAATTTTAAAGTATTTCTGTTTACTTATTTATGTACATACAGACTTATACATATTTTATGTCAAATGCCGTCTTTTTAGTGTTCTGCTATTTGACGTATTTCAATCATTCCAAAGAGCTTTTCTAGTATTTATTGCTGTTGAATCAGTTTTTGACATGACATGACTCATGAGAAGGGCTGTTCGAATCCCTTTCTTATTTTACTTAGACGCATGTGACAAGAACGAGAAATGGATTAGTCCTGATAGTTTACATATATATGTATATTAGACTGGGAATATGCATTTTTTTTTAGAATTAACATTGGGTCAATTCTCTTTGTCTAGAAAGCATAGAAAACATGAAAAGTGTTTAACTTTACTAACAAAATTTTTCTATACGCAACAACAAAATATAAATGTAATGGCCGAATTAACCTTGGCGAAAAAAAAATCTGTAAAAGTTAGAATTACAGTTATTGGTCTATCATTGCTAAGGATTCATCTCATTAATGCCGAACATCGACCCGTCCTTAAATTCGGGTACCGGGTTAAGCAGTCAATGAAATTGCAAAGCCTGTTGTAGAATGTTTTCTGTATTCATTTTTGATATTTTGCCAAATTTCCATAGAAAAATGTGAAATCAGAAAACCATGCCAGTGTTCAGAGCCTGATTACTCGGTAACAGCTCTCTTGTAGAAAATTTTCGTAAAAAACTTTTCCTTTCATGCAAAAACTGTGCGCAGTATAATTTTAATTTACTTAATGATTTCTGTTAACTTTACTTGAAGTAAATGAGAGCTTCGTTATTTCTTATTAAAATTGTAAACGTAATACGTTAAGTACTGTTACGGCGTATTTGAAAACAATGATCACTTAATGCCCACGGTTACGCGAGGCTGCATCAAACACACATTGCACGCATATACATCTACGTTTGCGACCATTATCGGCAGTTGCGCATTTTCCATGAACTTGTCAGCACAGCTCCTCAAATATCAGCCAAACAGAAATTTGTTTTAGTAGAGCAACTCGCATACATGCATACATTTCAGCTGTTGACAGTTCGTTTATTAATAATGGAGGGTAAGACAGATTGATAAAATTCGGTAAGACAATTTCGAAAATGTAGAGAAAAACATAACAATTAAAGATATTATGACATTTTGTACTACCAGTTCCATTAAAAAATCTTGTTTGGGTCGTTTTATTTGCTTACAAATAATAATAATAATAATAATAATAATACTAATAAAAACTAATAATAATAATAATAATACTAATAAAAACTAATAATAATAATAATAATAATAATGATAATAATAATAATAGTAATAATACTAATAAAAAAAAATAAAAAATAGAATAATAATAATAGTAACAAGTAAGGAAGTCTAAGTTCGGGTGGAACCGAACATTATATACCTAGTAGTGATCTCTTATGTCATCCCAATTTACGCAGGTCTATTTAAATACTTTCAGTTCGTATTTGCGTTCAACTAGACAGACGGACAAACAGAAAGACGTATCGAGAGACGGACATGGCTGCATCGACTCAGCTCATCCTCCTTTTTGATGGGACTGTCTCTTTTTCTTCTCATACGTACAAACATTTAATGTTCATGAAAGGTATGCAAATCAAAAAAGATATACAACTTCGCTTTTGCAGTGGGGTATTAACTACTTGCCCGGATATTTTACTTTTCATCCTGAACGTTCTGAAATACATTAATAAATATATATCCTGATTCGTTTATACCGAATGAAGTAATTTACCTTGTGTGCGTAACAAAAATAGATATAAAAAAGGGTGTCTTTTATAGGCGCCAAAGAACTCAACTGAAATTTTCACAATATATACTTGGGTTCACTGGGTACAGCATAGACAATATATAGTTTTGGAAAAGTAGGCGGAGCCACCTCCCCAGGCTATATAAAGTTTCAATTCGTCATAGCTCCGATTTTTTTTGGTCTAATTTAATGAAATTTGGATATATGTGCCACTTAGTCCATATCTACATAATTTTTCAAAAGTGGGCGGTGCCACGCCCACATATTTTGTGTTTTGTTTTGCTTTCGAACCTTCACGATAGGTTCAGGAGTTCGCTGGGCACGACACAGTCTGTATATAACTTTTGGAAAAGCCCCCAGGTTATATAAAGCTGCAGTTCGGTATAGTTAGGAGTTTATTTGGTTCAAGTGAATGAAATTTTATATATAGATGTGTTCTATGTATCAAAACGTCAAAACAACTTCTATCGGGTTTGCTAGTATATTATAAAATGGCGAAAGCAAACAACGAATTTCAGCATTCTTTTGTAAAACTGAGAGACTAGTTTGCGTTCAAATAGACAGACGGACAGACAGACAGACGGACGGAGAGACGGGCATGTCTAAATCTTCTCCGCTCATCGTACTGATAATTTTAGTGAACTTTTCTCTTCTTGTTCTCATACTTACATACATTTAATGTTTATGAAACGTATGAAAATCAAAAAAGATATACAATTTCGCTATTGCAATGGGCGATTAACTACTTGCCCGAATATTTTGCTTTTGTGTTTCCCGATTTGGCTCATTTTTGGCAGGAGTACATATATACATACTACTGAAAAGCAGTTGACCAACTTTCATTGAATTATCAATATTGAATTATAAGCGATTGCCTTTGAAAATAGCAGAAATTTTATGCTGAAAAGTGGGCGGTGCCATGCCTACTTCTTCAAAATTGAAAAAATTTTTTTACGGCCGAGTTTTTCTTAAAAAGCTTATTATGTGTGCCAAATCGGATTGAAATAACTTGCTTAGTTTAGAAATATCGCTTTTTAAATTAAAAAAAAAAAATTTCAGAACTATGTTAAAAACCTCGAGCCAACAAAAAAGTGAAAGTCAAACAGTCACCTTTATATCTAGAACATTATCACCAAATTTCGTTTCGACAAGTCAATTTTTGGCGGAGTTATGGCATAAAAAGTTTTATGGAATAGTCCACTATAAAAGGGGCGGGCCACGCCCATTTTTGAACATTTAAAGTTTTTGGAGTTCGTTGTTTACGGAAACTTTAAAAGTGAAATATAAATGATGTAAAGCTATTTTACACACAGTTATTGCCTATTTAATATATCTACGATCCTATTCAAAATCTTTCATATCAAAGTGGGCGTAGACCTTAACCGATCCGGCCCAGTTTTTCCTGGAACATTCCTTGCATACCTGGAAACCTTATATTTGACACTAAAATAAAAAATTAAATTAAATTTTTAAATAAAATATATGTATCTATATATATAAAATTCAAATTATGTATGTATGTATCTATAGACCGACTTGTGTCCTAAACGTATAAGCCGATCGTAACCAAATTTGAAACACGCACTGGATATCTTAAAGGGATGGACATAGGCTAAAAAATATTTTCATATATATAGGGGGCGTGGTACCTCTCATACAAATTAAGTTTTTCATGGACCGTATCTCTGGAAGTATTTATGTTAGACCACTGAAATTTGGTAAGGGGTTATATGAGGTTAATCCCTAATATCTGCATGACAACTGGAATTTTTCAAATCGGTCTATAGATACATATCCTACATACATAATTTGAATTATAAGCTAGTGTATATATAAAACAGTTTTCTAAAACATTTTTTCAAAACATTTCTCGTTTCAGGTACATATGAACATACTTTTATCAAAATATGTGAGTAAAATCTTTTCAATTTAGGGTTCTTTTATGGTGGCACATTTGTAACAATGAAATTACTTCAATTTCTCATTACAAAAAAAACATTTACTTACTTCCAATTATCTGAAAAAATACTACATGAAATTAATGCACTATTTTATATTCTATAGACGAGAGACTAATAAATTTAAAAATATTTTTGAAATTCAATTCTATTGAATTCAGCCCCATTTTAGTGGCTTTAAAGCTTTTTGAAATCTTGTGTTACATATTTACAAAACTGGGGAAGAGTAGAAGGAGAGTTCATATTTAGTTACGTACTGAGAAACTTGATTACGTTTCTGTCTCAAATGGATGGGGAGGCAAAGCAGTGGGCATTAGTAGTGGGACCATTTTCGAATAATGTTCGAATAAATAATATCCGAACAATTGAATAAAAATATTCGTTTCAAAAAATTCGAGTAGTATTTATTCGAATAATTTATCCTTTTATTTGAATAGTATTTTTCGAATAGTAGCAATTAGTTTTCCTACTTAATTGTTATCCGATGGTGCATTTAAGAAATGACATAGCATTAGGAAAAGGTAGTTCCTTTGCGAAGTTAAGATCGTTAACTGAAATCAAAGGCTTGAATGCATTGCAAAACTGCCACACGTACACCCTGATTTTATTGTAGGAACAACAATCTTTTTAATCTTATAATGACTGGTATAATAGTATAATAATAACATAAGTTGGAAATTATGATATAAAGGGTGTTTTTTTTAGGGGTATAGAACTTCGAATTGAAATAAAACACAAGAAAATCGTTTTAAGGTCCATCAATTTGGCTTTATTGGAAGGATAATTTTATGCCATTAATGTTTAAATATGATTCCGGGCATGTGGCCGCCGCGGCTGGCTGGAATAAAGCCAATTCTACAGGTCCAATTTTCAACCACTTTTTCGAGCATATGGGGCCGTATGTCGGCAATAACGCCACGAATGTTGGCTTCCAATTCCCCTACCGTTTCTGGTTTGTTGGTGTAGACGAGCGACTTCACATATCCCCAAAGAAAATAATCCAATGGTGTTAAATCACACGACCTTGGTGGCCAATTGACAGGTCCATTCCGCGAAATTATGCGCTCATCGAATGTTTCCTTCAATAAATCGATTGTGACGTGCGCTGTGTGGCATGTAGCGCCGTCTTGTTGGAACCACAACTCATCCACATTCATGCCATCCAATTCGGGAACAAAATAGTCGGTTATCATGGCTCTATACCGGTCTCCATTAACGGTAGCTGCCTCTCCAGCATTATTGCGGAAGACGTATGGCCCAATGACTCCACCAGCCCATAGAGCACACCAAACAGTCAGTTTTTGTGGATGTAATGGCGTTTCAAGGGTCTCATGTGGATTCTCTTCACTCCAAATGCGGCAATTTCGCTTGTTGACGTAGCCATTCAACCAAAAATGAGCTTCATCACTGAACAAAATTTTGCGATGAAAATCAGCATCGAAATCAATCTCATTTTCGGCCCATACACCAAAATCACGACGCATTGCATGGTCTCGCGGCTTTAATTCTTGCACAAGCTGGATCTTGTAAGGTCGCAAGCCAAGATCTTTGCGCAAAATCTTCCATAAAGTTGATGGACAAAGCTCCAATTGCTGTGCACGGTGGCGAATCGATTCATTCGGGTCCTCTTCAACACTTTGCTCTACAGCGGCAATTGTTTCTTCGGTGCGCACTGTTCGACGTCTCTGCGGATGCGTATTATCACATAGAGTAAACGTAGTGCGAAAACGATCCATGGTTAACCGAATTAATTTCTCTGATGGACGATTATGTCGACCATAAAATGGACGGAGCTCACGGTAAACTTCGCGAACTGAACCATTATTTTCGAAATAAATTTGCACGATTTGCAAGCGTTGTTCTTTTGTCAACCTGTTCATGATGAAATGGCAAACCAAACTGAACATAAATGACATTAGAGTTGCCAGATTTGACCACAAAATGCCAGTTTTATCTCTATTCGAAAAACAAACCTGTAAAAAAAACACCCTGTACATAGTATAATTTCAAACCAAAATTGTTTAAAAACCCAAATTAGCCTATTTTGTTCTATATATCCTAAAAATATTAATTTCACTTTGGAAATCATATAATAACCTGAAATACTACTTGTTAACTTTCATTAAGTGCGAACATTTCTAGTCGATCTGAAATCCCTGATTCCATGTAACGATTGGAACTTTGAAGCGCGTCTCCTAAAAAACCTTTCAAACATGAGTTTGGCTTCTTTTTTGCATATTGCCTTTTGCGGTATTAGGAATACTTTTTCCTACACGCATATAAAATGGCGTTTGCGATTGAAATAAACGGCCATCGGCAATTGTGTATAGTCAGACAAATAGATATTTCTGTGGCAACTTCTACCAGTATTATTTTACAATACCAGTATTTTCTGGCTAGCTTATATTAAACTACGTCATTATTCTAAAAGCAAACAGTTTTATTTTTGAAATCAAATTTTAATTTGGCTATTGTTAAAAATCAAATAAAAATTTATTCAATTATTAAAGCTACTTTTCTCAGCCGGTATTGAGTTAAGTTGCTTTCGCAAATTCGAGAGAGCCAAAACCCGACATTGGGCGTTTAGTTTTCGCTTTATAGAATCTTCATTTTTGGAGCTAGATCCATGAAAATTTGTGTGGTGGATAGTAACAAAATTTCAGCTAAATTCGACTTTGACTCTTCGTGCTTATTGCCAAAGATTTGTTTACGAAGTAGTGCAACGTGCATACATTCATTTCGTCTTTTGAAATTTCGGTTATTACTAAGGAGTGCTAAAACAGTTTGCTAAAAGTTGGTAAAGCAGTTTTCAAAATGTAGAGACAAAAAGAGAGATCCTAAAACATTTTCAAGTACTGATTTTATTCGCGACTATTTACCTTGGCAGATGAATTGGCCCGTTTAGCAATTCCATACAAATATCAAATATACAAGAATTATATTTACAATACTGGCTACAACGCAGTGTCTGGCCTGGCTCGATTTTGACTGCTATTGATGGTTGTCACATAAATATTGCAGGTACTAAACGAATAACTCACGTCCTAATTCTAGTGTGGTAAAATTTGCTTTACCGGCAAATAAATAATTCGGAAATTTTTCCCCCTTTTGGTATTCTGCCGGCTTAAGTTGCAGTTCAGTTTCGTAACCACCAAAATAGATGGTAACGTGGCGTAACTGTGAAAAACTACACTTGTTTTCTAAATATTTTTGTGGACAGAAAATACCACAAACTTTGTACACATACTAGTACACAAGACTTAAAAAACAATATCAGCACTTTTCGTTCGCGTTTTCATTTTATTCTTATAATAGACTGACTCCAATTTTAATCAATATATCTCCCACACATACCAGATAAGATATGGAACTTAATTACCACGCTTATTTTATCACTCATTGTCACCTTTTGTTTGATATCCATATTGTACTAACACGTTTTCCGTCACCTTGGTCCACATATCGGTCGATATATGCGAAGCTCGTGTAGCTATAGGTAGAAATGATATCTTAAATTTTAAGTTTAATGTCTAGTAATGCAATGGTAAAAGTTCCATTCAATTTCACTGATCAATTTTTGAGTGATGTGCGACCAAACATACAGACAAACAGACAAACATTCTTAATTTGGCTTCTATTGGTTTAATAATGAGCGCTCCTATCGATTTTTCTTAAATATCTGCAATGTACAGACATCGAACTTTTACAATTATATTATATGTATGTAGAAATTGCGCATTGTTTGTTTTTGACAGCGTTGCCATGTTCGGTAGAATTGCGGTTACGTGAATTGCGTTGTCAACTGTTATGATTTTTGGTTAGATAATCTTCCAGGTACAAAATTACTGGTTAGGCACAGAATTGAACAGTTAGTATTTTTTGTGCAGATTTGGAAAAAAATGGTTACATGGAAAGTAGCAGCAAATATATGTTTGCTCTTTTAATCAGAAAAGTTTGCCACGAGTTGCTATACCGTAGAGACGGTATTGCATGCGCTAAGCCTAAAACGTGAACTTTTTGTTTAGATTTCATCATTATTCGAAACAATTCTGTATGTATGTACATATATGTATAGGAAAGTATTAGTATTTATTTAATTTTCTCTGATAAATTTGACTTATATCAGCTGGCTGTCAAGCAGGCATTCGCCAACTGTTTGTCTTAGATGAATAATTCAGTTAAATAATAAAACATGCAAAAATGTTTGTATAGGAAAATATTTACTTTGCGACAAAGAAAACAAGAACAAATTGAAAAGAAGTCAAGTATTGAGCAAATTTCTTGTTTTTGTTGACATTTTCTTTAGCTGTGGTGGATTAATATTTGCTTTTGTTGTGCACGTTTTTATCTAAGCAAAATATTTTGTACTTATTTTATGTTATTAAATTTGCAAAAGTCACTTTTTTTGACTCGAAAAATTTTGCACATGAAAAAGTTTAGAAATGTTGTATGATGCTTTTCTTCCAAACAACTTTAATTTCATCAACAAAAGCTTAGAATTGGTGACTAAAGAACCATTCTACAAGTTTTATCAATAAGCAGCTTTTCCTTAAAAAAGTAAAAAAATTTAAATAAATAGTTGAAAATAGTTTTAAAATTTTTTGCAAGTTTTGCAACTTTCAGCACAAAAAACTTCAACCACATTTCATTGTGGCGTACATGCGTATGATTGTTTAAGTTTAGAATTTATGCTTTCACTGAGTTGTTGGAGAAAGTTTTTGAATAGTTAAACCGCTTTTCGCTATTTCGCTCTGTGAAAAGTTTGCATCAAATGGCTTGGAACAAACATGAAGGAGATTAATTGAAAAAAAAAATAAATGATTTCTAAGAAGATCAAAAACTAAAAGAATGAGTGCAGCTGAGGTCGAAATCGTGCTTTATGCAACATTTTCTAACCACACTTGTTGCAATGAAGATAGAAAGATAGTTTGTTTCCGAAGAATTAGTTTTCATTAAAACTTTTGTTTAACAAATTCTTTTTGTATTATTTTTGTAGTAAGCAGAAATAACAGTCGAAGTACAACCATAAATTAAGTTCGATTTGTAATACAAAATATTGTTTGAGAAAGCAGCTTGATTAAAATTTATTGAAAAAATTTAATTTTTTTTTTATTAACAACCAAAGTAAACTTGAGTTTCAAATATATAAAATCTTGGCGCTGGTATCAGACACTACTACTACTTCTAAAAACAATATTATAACTTACTCAAGAAGAAATATAAAAATTTTTAAATAAAATTCAAGAAAAAAACGAAATTATAGTTTAGATTGTTTGAGTTTTGAGGAAATCAGTTTAAGCAAATATGCATGGCATGGCTAATTATTGCTGGGAATTTATGAGAGATTTCCCAGGCCAACCTCACTTGAAAATATCCAACAAAAAATTTTATTGGGGCTTGATTTCAAAATAAAAATTTTGAAAGTACGTTTTTCCAGGTTCACGTATATAAAATATTTATAAGTCCTTGAAAACAAAAGACCACAGTAGGTGTCTTCGAAATGATTTTACATATATATTGGTAAACAAATTATTCGGGATAATTATTTATTAAAAATAATTAAAAAAAATTAATTTTCGACATAATTTTTACATTTTCTCAGACATTTATCAAGATCAGTTAACAGTTCACATACTGGTAAAAGCGGCGAAATAATATCTTTTTAACGCCATCGAGCTGCTTGATAGGATAGCAAGAAAAAATATTATGGGTCAATACATGCTTTATCCTATGGGAAAGCGGGAGTTTCTGGCTCCAATCTTATTAACTAGAGCTGATAGGAAAATTGTGTGCTACCAATTTTCGTGTCTTTTGTTCAAAAACTGAAGATCTTATGGCTAAAACTATACAATCAAATTCTGATTTCCGCTTGCTTGAATTCCCAACTCAATACAGCTTAAGTTATTAAAAAGGTTCTTATATCTGTGGCAATAAGCGGGAAGAGCCAAAGTCGAAATTATTTAAAATTGAGTTATTATCACTAATGAATTCCCCGACTAAGATCTATTACCACACAAATTTTCATAGATCTAGCTGCAAAAATGAAGCTGCTATAAGCCGGAAACCAAATAACCAGTGTCGGTTTTCCGCTCTCTCGAATTTGCAATAGCAACTTAAATCAATACCGGCTGAGAAAATCAGCTTCAATAATTGAAACAAATTTTATTTTGTTTAGTAGTAATAGCCAAAATATAATTTGATTGCAAAAATCAATTTGTTTGCTTTTGGAACAATAAAGTATTTCAAGATAAGCTAGCCGAAAAATATTGGTATTGTAGAAAAATACTGGTAGAAGTTAAAATAGTATTCATAATTCCAAAATAAAATTTTGGAAAAAAAACTAAAGTGTCTATTTTGTGCTATATCGCCTTAAAATATTAAATTACTTTGGAAATCAAATAATAATCTAAAATACTGATAATTTACTTCCAATTAGTATGAGAGTTTCCAGTTCATCTCAAATCCCTGTTTTCAGGTAAGGTTTTGAACTTTCAAAGAGCTCTACTGAAAACCTCAAGCAAATGACTTTGGTAGTTTGTGCTTGTTGCTTATTGCTTATTCGTAGTTTTACTATAACAACAAAAGTAAACTTTCATTTCAAATATTTAATTTTTTGCTATCATAAAGCTAATAATATAAGAACTTAAAGCCGATTTTTTTCGTAAGCACGGAGTGAAATCAGATATGAACTTGTCACTTGCGGCGTTAGTCAGTATGTTATATACAGTTTGGAAAATCAGTTAAAGTGATTTATTAAATATTTGCAAAAAAAGCTAACTCTACTTTGAAAATATATAAAGAATTTAAATAACTATTTATTTTTTTAATATAACTATTTATATTTTAAGCATTTACATAATGTCATTTGAATTTTAATACTTTTCTTATAGAAATCTAATTGGAGCACATATAAATCTGCATTTCAAACTTTTCAAAGAGATTAACAAATTGGATATGATCCATGCAGATTTTTCTAAAGCTTTTCATAGGGTATCTCCCGTTGTAATTATAGCTTTCATTCTCAATTTAGTAAATGGATAATTTCTTATCTTAACAATAGATACTGCGTCGTTCGAATAGATAATGTCTACTCACATTCCTTTGGTGCTTCCTCTTGTGTTATCCAAGGAAGTGTCTTGTGTCTCTTTGATATTCTTCCTATTTTTTAAATGATATTTCCTCTTGTTTCGCAAAGTGAAATTTCTTTTACAAGGTGGCGCAAAAGTAAGCTTCCGATGTTCAGCATATCGGTTGTAGCACGTGCAGTGTGTGCTGTTGGACCGTCTTGTTAGAACCACATGTTTTCCAATCCCAATTCATCAAGTTGCGGCAAAAAGAACTCGTTGATCATTGCTCTGTAGCGCTCACCATTCACAGTAACCGTTTGGCCCCGACCGATTATTGGTCAAATAAATAGTCAGCAATATTCCGCGTTCTGGAGCAGTATAGCGTAACATTGTTTATTAACGTGTATTTCGCATGTGTTTACTACACAAATGTCAAAACAGAACTGACTTTAGGGGCCAATCGCAAAATTTATAGCATTTTCTGATAGGAGGACTACTTTTGCGCCACCCTGTATATGCGTACGACTTCAAGATTTGTTACGAAATAAAATATTTGGAGGATTCTTATTCATACTTCAAAATTAGTTAAAAAACTTATATAGTTGGTGTAGCTAAAATCGTTTGTTTCTCAACATTAGTGAGTTCCACTACGCTTAAAATGCGAATGTTACTAGGACTCTTGCAAGGGTGTACTCCATCGCAAACCCGCTGTTATAGTTTTTAAGTGAATTTCATGATCTGAGCATCCACTTTGATATCACGCAAACTACATAATTTCAAAATCATCCGCCATGCTGGGTTTTATTGATGTGTTAACATCTTTGGCCTCGGTAGGGGCTATCCAGAAAATTTACCCGTCGCTGCCTGTAAGCGTGCCTCTGCGTGTGTCTTGTTGATATCATGGCGGAATTGTAAGGTGAAGGCATTGCGACATACATACATCCATACATAAACTTTGCATGTATTTTGTTTTTGTAATTTGTAGGTTGAATGTCAAAATCGCACTGAGAAATGAATGTACTCGCATTCTTCCGTTTAACGAACTGTTTTAAGTGGGTATTGCTAAGCCTGTTAATGGAACGAATGCTTCTTTAAGAAGAACGGTAGCTCAATTGAATACTTATTTTTCCTACTTAGGCTTTGACTTTGATTTTTTTAACTAAAAGTCTACTTTAAAAGAACCTACTCATAATCTATCATAATAAAATTTTGTTTGTAAATATTTTCACAAAATCTGTAAGCATTTTTTTAGATTAAATAAATAAATTTTATTTTCCTTTTTATTATTATTGCTGTTTATTTAAAAAAGTTCAATTCAGATAATACAGGGTGGCTAATGAAAGCCGCTACCAAAAAAAAATTAAATAACTTTTTTTCGATTTAACGAATCTGGTTAATTTTTTTTTATTTTGCAGATTGACTTTTAGATTTAACAAAAATGGATAACTGGGACACTGAAACAAGAATTTGGATTGTCCGCCGCTATCACGCACTGGAGTCCGTAGTTTCGGTTCAAAGAGAGTATAGGCGCACGTTTGGCGGCAATCCTCCGAGCAGATGGACCATAATAAGACTTGTAAGCAATTTTGCCGAGCATGGGACAGTCAACAGAAGACCTTACCATCGAAACCCTTCAGTTCGAACGGAGGAAACAATCGCTGCTGTAGCTGCTGCCATACAAAACAATCCACGTGTTTCGACAAGAAGCTTATCTGCTCAAATGGGTGTAAGCAGACAGTCATTACAGTCAATTATGCACAAAGATTTGGACTTATTCCCATATAAAATTCAAATGGCCAACAAACTGAACGCTGCAGACTTGCCGATTCGCTTGGAATTTTGCCAGAAGATGCTTCAAATGGTGGAAGAGGATGGAAACATGTTGAACTGTCTTTTCATGTCTGACGAGGCCCATTTCGATTTAAACGGCAACATAAACAAACAAAATTGTGGAATATGGAGTGCTTCCAACCCACAGATACTCCATGAGACGGAATTGCATCCACTTCGTGTCACAGTGTGGTGTGCAGTTTCATCACGCTGCATTGTCAGGCCCTACTTCTTCGAAGAAAACGGTCACACCGTTACGGTTACTGGAGACCGTTACTTGAGCATGTTGAGAGAGTTTTTCTATCCAGAATTACGCCGAATGAGAATTTCTTTCAACTCTGTGTGGTTTCAGCAAGATGGTGCAGCTCCTCATATAGCCCAACCTGTTATGACAGAATTGCGACGAAAATTTCCCAATAAGCTGATATCCAGAAACTCCACATTCCGTTGGCCACCCAGGTCGCCTGACCTTACTGCACCTGACTTTTTCTTGTGGGGTTATTGCAAACAGGAAGTCTTCAAAGCAAAACCAACAAATTTGAATGAACTAAGGCAATCCATTCGAGAAACAATTGCGGCTATTCCTGTCTCAACTCTCCAAGCAGTAATGAACAACTTTTTGGTAAGATGCCGCACATGCATCGACGAGCAGGGGGGGCATTTAAATTCCATTATTTTTAAAACTAATTAAGCTATATTTAATAAAATTTAATGAGCTTTAACATGAATAAAAGAAAAATGAATTCCATACACTGAAAATAAAATTATTTGAGTTTCTTAATGTAGCAAAATTCATCAGCCACCCTGTACTTAATTATGAAACGCACTGTATTCAAATGTTCTGAAAATTCACCTCGGCTGTTTTTACCTGTTGCCACACATTTATTGTTAGTATTATGCATTGAAATTTTCCGAAATTACTTTTTGTGTCACTGTGTGTGCAACTGTGTAAATGTTGGATTCTGGCCAAAAAACGAATGAATGAAATGAAAAGCAATTTGCACCAATTAAAAAATATTCCGTTCTGATCGAAATTAAATAACCGCAAACAATTTTAATTGCATTTACAAACTACCTACATATGTATGTATATATCTATTTTTATTTTATATGCGTACATATGTACAAATGTATATATATGACCGTGCGTGATTAAAAATTTCGCATTATTTCTAATGAGACTTATAATTACATTTATCAATTTCAATTTCAAATTGAATTTTCTGATTTGGCTTTTTGTGGAATACCTTTTTTCAGTGCTTTAATAGTTTGAGATCAAATGTGAAACTTTTTCAGCTAGCTTTAAATATCTACAGTAGAAATTAAGAAAAAACTTTATTTGCTTTATTTCTTTTATAAAAAGTTATGTTCAAATTATGGCTGTACTGCTTCTTAAAGAGTTTCCAAATTTATACTATGTAATTCATATCTTTTTACAAAATGAAACATTGAATTAAAGACCACCAAGCGAAATAAGAAAGTCAAAATCACTTGACTCATTTTTCCTCCAAACTGTACTTAAATTAGTACTCTTACAAATATTAACCAAGCGAAAGGCTAGCAAACAAAACGTACTTTATAGTATTAGAAAAAGAAAAAAAAAACAATTACAGGTAGCATGCTACTTTAAGATTCAATTGACCGGCCAACCAAACAAACAACTCAACAACTAACTACGACGAACAACTCTCAAGTGTCAATTAGTCAAAAGGCGGGAACGACGAAGTCCAACGAAGCGCTAATAATAACCACAGACAATAAATTGTTTAGAGTGCAAGCAATACTCATAGAACACTGACTACAAGTTGAACAAAAACTGTAACTACCCTGTAGGACAAATCAAAGCACTTAAAAGAGAAGTTTTTTATAGGTTTTTCGGGTGCTGCGTTATCAAATGGGCGTCAAAAGCGAGTAAGCTCACTAGCTATAACCCATAGTTTGTGCACCACATCATTCAAATCTTAAAAAAAAATCGTTTATTAAGTAAAAAAAAGTAAAACTTTCCTTCTTATAAATATGCCACTCATCGGTGAACAAATAAATAAATTAAATTAAAATACAAGTTAATAATTACTTTCCACGATTTTTTTTAAATAGTGTCATCCAAACTACGGATGAGAAGATGGGTAAAACTATATACACACTACAGCTAAATATGCATAGTTGCGTTTAAATCACTTTTAGTCATTATTATTCCTAGTCACATGTTGGGAAAGCTAGTCATTTGTGGCAATTATTTATTTTAAAGTTTTTATTTACACTCAAAGCTCAAGCAGACCTGTTAAATAAAGATTACTACAGTTTACGGTTTGATTAATTATTTTCTTGAGAATCCATTTTATGACTGATTACGCTTACCTTCAATTTCAATGATTATTTTCCAATTAATTTAAAAAAAAAAAACAAAAAAAAATCATGGCTTTTTACGATTATTAAAAAAAAATTTTAAATAATCTAAAATACTTAGTTGTTTTGATCACTTTAAATTTTTAATTTTTTTCAGCATTGTTGTAAAACATGACTGAAAATTATTAGAAATAATCAAAAAAAAAAAAATCAAAAATGATCAAAAGTATTCAAAACAACCCTATTTTGGTTATTTTTAATTTTTTTGAATAATCGTAAACAATCATTCTTGTTTTTTGATTTTTTGTAATCGTAATCAGTTCATTGTTGCTTTTTTTGACAAACAATTTAAATAATAAATACCAATTAAAAAATCGGTCTAACTAATTGATTACTAATTACTAAAAAATGTAACAGGTCTGTACATGGGTATCAAAAGAAAGCTGCTGATGAGTACTATGATAAGCAATATGATTAAATTCAATATCTCTACTGGTTACAGTAATATAATGTTTATAATCGAACACAATCTACTATAAGTTCCCAGACGCAGCGAAGCATGGTCATGTTTTCTGGTACATAATATAACTATATGAGCATATTTGGTGGAAAGATTAATGTTAATATTTTTGCAAAAAAGAATTGTATATCAATGATGTTTTACTTAAAAAACCTCTTTGTGAACAGATTTGCAAAAAAAAAATTTTATTTTTTGTTTAACTTGATTTTGGTATACCGCATATGCAAGGCTCGCAGACCTGGCAGACGCTCCTTTCTTCTAAAATTTACTTCACTACATTTGACAAAGTGTATCCGCTTTCGTCCCCATTTCTCAGCTCATCTTCATTTCCCCCCAAGTTCCCCTTAATTTTCTTTTTTTACTTTTTCTTCCTTATATCCAATCCCTTTCTTTATACCCTTAAAATTTTGTTCACCTTGTTGTTGTCGGGCATATTCTAAACCCCTAACCCGCAGGGCCGCAGGGGTTCTTTGTCTTTTCTTTTAATTCCTCCCCGTGTTTCACACTAATCGAACACATATATCCAAGTATCTTTATGCATAAAAATGAGTACAGTGCTTGATACGCCCACGAGATGGGGTCCTCAATAAGTATAGGAAATTGTTAAGACGATGTGCTGAATCAATTTAGTCAACTTCCTCTGTCCGCCCAAAAGTGTACAAACTAGGTCTCAAATTAAACCCTCTCTCTCTTTGTAATATATAACTCGACCAACAAGGTCGGGTTAATATAACATAACGTCCCCACACCGCCAAATGCTCCAATAAACAGGGTATGACCATAAATCTCACTATTTATATTTCCTGCAAGCAACAAATCACAGCCATGAATACTCCTCTATAAAATCAATTCGTGGTATTTCTGAAGCTCGAACTTAAAGTGTGACTTACTCTTGTATGCAAACTCACAATGAGTATTCTGCACTAAAAGTTACCCGGCAGTGAAACATCAAACTAATCAGGAAGCATACCAGTATACAATTAATATTTTTTGACTTGTATCAAACTAATTTGAAAAAGACGAAACTTGAGTAACTATTCTTTAGAAAAAACAACAATAAAAAATCTAATTTAAATCAAAAAAAAAAAAAAAAATTTATATTTTTGATTGTTTGTGGTTTCTTGAATTCCTTTGATTATTTTTGAAATTTTTTGAATACTTTTTGGTATTGTTGCGGAAAACCAATCAAAAACAAAAACTAAAAATAGTCAAAAAAAAATTTTTAAATAATCAAAAAAATATCAAGAATTATCAAAAGTAAGCAAAAACAATCGAAAATTTATTCGAACAATAACATTTTTTGAATATTTTTGATTAGTTATAATTGTGTGGAGGCCTTTGATTACTTTAATATATTTTTGATTGTTTATTGTTGTTTGAAAGGCTTTGATTATCTTTGAAACTTGTTGAATACGTTTTGGTATTGTTACGGAAAAACAATCAAAAATAATAAAAAAAAAATTTTAAATAATCAAAAAAAAAAAATTTTAAATAACCAAAAATATATCAAGAATTATCAAAAATAAGCAAAAACAATGGAAAATTTATTCGAATAATAAAAATTTTTTGAATTTTTTGATTAGTTATGATTGTGCCTTTGATTATTTTTGAATACTTTTTGGTATTGTTACGGAAATACAATCAAAGAGAATCAAACAAAAATTTAAAGATAATCAAAAAAAAAAAAACTAAAAATAATCAGAAATATATCAAGAATTATCAAAAATAAGCAAAAACAATTGAAAATTTATTCAAACAATAAAATTGGTTTTTAATTTTTTTTGAAAACTTTTTTTTTTTAGATTTTCTTGATTTTTTCAAACCCTACTCAATTTTTAATTGCCACCCAATGGATGCTCATGGGAATTCAACAGCTCTGGATTGAAAAAATAACTTTTTGTTCTATTTTGAACTTGAGACTAGTATATTTCAGGCCGAAATTTGTCAATAGGCATCTGGCAGAACATCGCCATATAAAATACACTATTTGCTTATCTGGAAAAAGACAGTTGGCTGACTAGTTGCCTTACAATTCATACTAGTTGCGGGGTAGTTTGCAACTACTTGATTTGACTGCAGGGTAAACATGCAGGTATAATTCTGTGTGTGTTTTTGCAAATTACTAGCAGCTCAATGTTTTCAACCTTCTACATAGATACAAACAAACACATATTTCTCAACCAATAAAGAAGACTTTTGTATATTTTACGCTGAATCACTTAATCCTTCGATTGATTGCGTGTAAAGTGCTTTGATTGTTGTGGAAACTTGTTTCCAAACACTAGAAAACATTGTGCGTTGTCGGGGTGCATAAGCACTGCGCTGACATTGTGGTTGCGGGTGTTCATACTTGACGTTCTGGTCAATGAATATATTCAATTTCCTCTATATTGGATTGAGAGTTTTACATTTTGAATTGATTGTTGGCAATTCGAACGGAACGTTGGTTAGTATGTTTGCAGCTGTGGCTGGAATTTCAACGAATTTTGCATAGTAGGCAGATTCGTGTATTTGCGTGTTGAAAAATGTGTGCTCAATGTGCTGTGAGACTTTTCATTTGATTCACGTAAATTATTAAATGGTGAAAGTTAATTTTTTTTAATAAGTTTTTTTTTAATGCTATGTCTACAAGGCGCTCTTACTTGCTTATCATAAGTTTTGACATTTTTTATTACTATTGCCGTTACTTTACATTTTTGCTTTCTAGTTTTGCGCACCATAAGCTCCTCACTAGGTTTCATTTGATTAGGTCTTGATTTATTAAGTCTACAAACTTTTTACTTCCACATTATACTAGCTAATCAACATTTTTCTTTCTTTCTGATCTTCTTTGCATATCCTTCTCTTCCTTCTGCATTTCCATTAGAAATTTTATTGCAATTTGCAATCCTAGTTGCAGTTTCATCTGCAACTTTTTCCATTTGTTGCTGCTTTCATCACGATTCCACTTACAAGTGTTGTACATGGACCTCTTCAGATATTTTATTAGTATTCTTACATCTTTAATGAACATTCAAGCGGTTTTGCTGGACAAGCATGAACTGTTGATTTCACTTCTCCCTCCAGGAATATCTCGTGTGCAAATGTTCAGTAAATTATACTTTTTCTTTTACTTAGAAGTTGCTTATTTTGCTTTGTTGAATACATTGTCAAGAAGTCTGTTGCTGCTGAGATAAGCAGAAAGATTAGCACAGGAGAAAGTCGATGTGAAAAATATACTTAGAAGAAATAAGAATGTCGAAACTTTTGATTTATGTATTAGTATATATGTATATGCATATATATACGTATATATGTGAGGAAGATAGTTTTATTGTTGCAAAAGAGATACATAAATGCGATTAACTACTTAGCAGGAAAATGTGAAGCTTAAGAGTTCGATTCAAAAAAATCTACCTAACTTCCTCCTAATTATAATATAAGTCATCATTTTATTGATTTCGTTTCAGGTAAACAAAAAAAATAAATAACAAGTAAGGAAGTCAAATTTCGGGTGGGACCGAACATGAAATACCCAGCTATGTATATTAACAACCAAATTCAAGCATTCTATCCATATCTACATGTGGCATGTTGTATCTTCCTACCTCTCTCTTAGAAAACTTTAGTACAAAAGTGGGCGTGGTCGTCCACCGATTTTGCGTATTTGCCGGGCGCGTACTCTATTCGTCTATATTATACCTCCTATCAAGTTTTGTCGTTCTATCGTAAACGCTGTTATTAACAGTCGAATTTAACAGTTGCTTGACTGATAAGCTGGCGGTGCCACGCCCACTTTCCAAAGTTTCTCAAAAATTTTATAAAGAATAAGAAAGTTGATGTAACTGCCAAATTATATCATTATACCTGTATTAGTTAATAAAATATGGGCAGTTCAGTATTTCCACCTAATTCAGATAACCTTTATGAAAAAGTAGGCGCGGTCGAAAAGCGATTTCACTTATTTTCTATCGGTGTATGTACCGAAATCATAGTATACCTCCTACCAAATTTCGTTATTATAGCATAAACGGTTCTGTAGTTATTAACAGTCGAAGTTGGAAAAAATTTTCACTCATATGTGGGCGGTGCCACGCCCCTTTTAAAAAATGTAGTAAAATCGTTAATAGAATAATCGATTCAAGAAAGCTTCCAAATTTCATTATTTTAGCTGCTTTTATTATTGAATTACGTCACTTTATATGTTTTTCGACATTTTCGATATTGGAAAAAGGGGTGTGGTTATTTTTCGAATTCGCCCATCTTAAATATGAACCTACCTTGGCCGGAAAGTAACTTGTGTGCCAAATTCAATTGAAATATCTAAATTTTTACTCAAATTATAGTTTTCGCGGCCGGTAGGACGGACATGAAATCTAGACGAACGGACATGTCTTAATGGATTCCTCTGTTCATTATAAGAACTTTGATATATGGAACTCCATATCTATCTCGGTTATTTTATACCGTTTAAAACCACCGTTTTGTGGACAAAACTATAATACCCTTGGTACTAGTACAGCTGGATATATTAACTAGTGGTTCATATCTCGCAAACTCACAAAGCAACTATGAACCAATATCAACATCAAGAAGGATTAGGCAGGGGTGGCACAGGGTGGTGTATAGTACTGTACTATTATAGCTTCAGGCAAGGGCCCCTCCATTGACGAACTCCTGTACAAAGATCAATAGTTATTTCCAGGACCTCTACAGCTTCATTAGCCACTGAAATCTAACCCTATCTCCAACAAAACTATAAATACAATTTTTTTTGAAGATATTAGATTTAAATGTTGCCCGAAAACTATCCCTTAGCAATTCAAAGAATGTGTTAAAAAAATTTCAAAATTTCTTTTTTTAATTAAAATATATATTTTAAGGTTAAATTGATTATCAAACGATTTCTTTTTACCATTTAGACTGTTGTAGAATGGCAATTTCCTTATCAGTCGACTAATAATCGGGATCCCGGGATTAGAAAATCAGATTCCGAAGATCCCTTTATTGTAAAAATACAAAAACGAAATAGAAGAGCGTTGCAAACAGGGCTGCCGTCAATTGAGGAGGGTTGGGCGTTCTCAGCTTGAATTTTCGTCAGTTTGGAACTTTGGACCTTTCGTGTGCCAATATTGCCTTTCTCCCATAGTGGCGGGATGGGGTTTTATACGCTTGTCTAAGCTCTATGGAGGGCGAGTAGTTTTTTTGAGTTATTGTTTTATTTTATTCTATTTTTTATATAATATTATTGGTTAAGAGAGGAAAATGGGGTGTGCGGAGCACATGTTTGATATCGGAAGCCATTTTCTAGTATTTATTTAATTATTATTTTATTTTATTTGAGTTATTTGTTCTATATAGAACGGGAGGTGCGGGGCACCTGTTACACCTTGTATGTATTAATTGGGGGCGAGCACTATTGACTCTGAGGCATTGCGCGGGAATGGGTTCCTCATTTTCGCTGTGAAAAACCCCCGCTTTGGGATTACAAAACATAAACTATATCTTTGGGATATTTCATAAGCTGCTTACGAATTACAAGAGAGTGCAGCGCAAATAAAATAGACGAAATAAATAGTTATAGCTTATGTCGCTTAAACAACGCTAGTCAGTTTTAGTTTGAAGCAACATAAATTTAGGAGACTATTTACTATTTCATTTTAAAATTTTATTTGTCAGAAGCCATTAAAATGAAATTGTTTAAGTTTAATCTGTGGTATAGGAACTGTTTGTTCAACGTATAAACCTTTATGCTAAATGTTATACGCATCTTAAAAAAGTTCAAAGTAGTTTTGCAAATTTTTCTGAAAACTAAAAACCAGCTTTAAAAATCAATTGAATTTTTAGTGAATAAGGTAATCATTTTATACCCCTGAGTATCATATTTTTTTTAAGTATTGGCAAAACTATATCTCGAGGTGATTTTCGGTACGAATAAAGCTCTTAACAAAGCATTTTCCTCAATAATTGGCATGTATCATATATATTTAATACAACACTGGCTTCGGCTACCATTGTGGATTTAAATGTATTTTTTTCTTTTTGTTGCTGCTCCATTTTGTTCAAACTAAAAATTTTTTTTGCATTGTAAATTGGTAGTGGCTTTCGTAATCCGATTACTTTTAGTCACATCAGTATCGCTGGCACACTAATTGCATGTATATGTTGCATCTGTCACATAAGTGTGGCTTTCTGTCATTTGAATGATATATTCTTTTTTTTACATTTTCGATTGGGATTTATATAGATTTTGCTATAAGCCGTTTATAGAAAAAAAAATTTAAAATAAACTTTAAAACTAAATCCGCAGTCAATTTTCTAGCTCATAAAATATTAATTTATGGTGATGCACTAAATGATCTCAGTGGCTGAATTGAAAGTGAGTTATTTCGAATAATTTTCAAGACAACAAATACAACATTGCTTGCAGAAATGCTCAGTAAAGAGTTTTTTTTTTTCAAATATAGGCACAAAGTATCTTGCCTGTTCCAAAACCCAAACATAGAATGACTTTAGTTTGCCTGATATTCCTGTTGTTTTAAATGTTTTATTCATTCGACGCGTTGGGAGCCTAAGTTTTCTTCATTGTAGGATATTGATAGTCTGACATAATAAGAATTTGTTATTGCCTACGTAGAACTATCAAGTGTAACACAGACGCACCAATTTTGTTGTGTTTATAAAAACTATAAATGGCCTGCGTCGTTTCATAGAGATCGACAATAAATTTTAGACATGCATGAAAGACAAACAGCATACAAAAATGTGTGGGCGTGGTACCGTCCACTTATAAACACTTATGTAACTTTTGACTAAATTACACATATATCCAAATATAATTAATTTAGATCAACCAGTTTAAGATTTATGACGAATAGCCTGGGGAGTGGCACCGCCCACTGTTCCAAATATATATACTCGTATATATATAACCGGTGTAACACCCAGCGAACTCCTGAACCTTTTAAGAAAATTTCATAGACATCGACAATAAACTGTGGATATTAATTAAGCAGAAACAAAACACAAAATATGTGGGCGTGGCACCGCCCAATTTCAAAAATTATGTAAATCTTGACCAAGTGACACATATATCCAAACATCATTAATTTATACCAAATACGTTCAGATTTATAACGAATTGAATTTTTTTTGGCCTGGGGGCATGACCCCGCCCACTTTACCAAAAATATATGTAGCCTATGCTGTAGCCAGTGAACCCAAGAAATTTCATGAATATCGGTGAAGTACTTAAGGACACACATACACACATTCATTTTCTCTACATATCTATAATATAAATGAGCAAGTGAGGGAAATTGTCCTACTTTATGGCCAAACTATACATCTAGGGTATTAATAATTAGATATGTATGGATAGGTATCGCCAAACGGCAGTGCTGTCAATAAAAAACTGAAAAAAAAAATGTATTATAATATAGAAAAATTAGTTAAAAAATGACACCAACACAAATGCCGCACATGTATTCACTCTATGGAGCCGTAGTTATGTGAGAATGCATGTCATGCATGTTATTGCTTTGCTCGTATGATCGCCTCTCACTGTGGTAGCGAAAAACACATCTGCTGCCTCTCTCGCTTTGGTGTTGAATACTCTATGGAGTAATATTTTGGTAGCACTTTGAGAGTACTTTGCAAAGGTCCTCAATGGGGTATTCCGAAGCAAAGAAATGCAGTACTCCGAGATGGAGTAGGAAAGGAACGGGAAAGAAAGGAAAGGAAAGGAAAGGAAAGGAAAGGAAAGGAAAGGAAAGGAAAGGAAAGGAAAACAAAGGAAAGGAAGGGACAAGAAAGGAAAGAAAAGGGAAGGAAAGGAAAGTAATAGGGAAGGAAGGGAAGCGATAAACAAGAAAAGGAAACAATAAACGAGAAAGACACAAATAAATAAATATAGGGACTACAGCGAGAAGAAGAAATCAAAGGAAGCGAAAACAAACTAAAGGAAAGGAACAGCAGAGAAAGGGAGGAAAAGAAGGCGAGTGAAATTAGTAGAAACTAATTAAAATGGAATAAATGAGTAGAGAACATTGTACCAGGTCGATGTCTGTAGATTGCAGTTATTTGAGACAAGTCGACAGGAGGGATCATTATTAAGCCAGTAGAAGCCAAATCCAGAGTTTTTAGAATTTTTGTTTGTCTGTTTGTCTGTCTGTTTGGTCGTGCATCACTCAAAAACTACTGAATGAATTTGAATAGAACTTTTGCCGTTGCATTAGTAGACGTTTAATTTAAATTTTAGGATATTATTTGTCCCGGTAGCTCAAGACATGGACCAATATGGTGACCAAGGTGACCCAAAATGTGTTAGCACAATATGGGTATCAGGCGAAAAGTGATAATGAGTGATGCCATAATCGGTGTAATTAAGTTCGATACCTTATTTGATAAGGGATCTAGTGATTAAAATCGGACTCAGTATATTATTAGAGTTCAATTGGGGATGTACAATTCTTTTACCAAGCTATAAATTACTTGCCAAACTAAAAATTGCTGGTAAGTGGAAATGTCTCCAAGCACAAAGGTTTCATCATGCATGACTCGTTTTTACCAGCTCTTTCTTGAGCATCTTTTCTTTGCATTTCTGTACGACTTAAGATTTTACTTCTTCTTGATTTTCCTGCAAAATTTTTGGATTTTTGTACTTTTACAGTTACTTCTCTGCCCGAATTGTTGGGATTTTTGCTGAGTTTCTTTGTGGCGCAGAATTTTAATGAGCTTTCAGTTTTTACATTCTTACTCAAAATCACGAAGTTTGAGGCTGTAAAGCGTTGTCAAAAACAGTTAAATATAGTAGCTTTGTGAAACTTTTACAGGCCGATGCGGCGTTGAATTTTTTGCAATGGTTTCCGTTTCATATGGAAAAATTGCGTTTTCCATTCCAAGACATAAAGCCGTTTTTAACTTTAATTAAATAAACCCATCAAGTCAAGTGAAAATAACTTAATTTGTCAGCAAATGGAAATGAATCTGCCTATCTTAGCAGAAAAGTGAAAAGTTAACCTGAAATTCTTAAATTATTACCCAACGATATTTCTTTCCTAACTGGTGTATATAAATATATATATCAAAAGCGCACAAATCCACGTACGGAAAAAATGCAAATTATCAACTCCCGACGCTAATTAATGCCAACACTCCAAGATGATCATTTGCCTGTGAAATTTGTATTCGCCGCAAACGTAAATTAATGTGAAAAATGTAAATCGTGCAAACACAGCAAGAACTCAGGGAAAATATATACGAATTAAAGGTTTAAGTGTTAAATCTCACTGCAGCGACTTGACACTTTGCGGACATTATTAGCCTAACGAGCACCGATTTCAAGCGTGTCGTTAGAACCGCAAGCATAACTGTCACGCCGCCAGCTCTGTTTTCGGCAATTAAAAGCGCCTAATGCGACAGTGAAAATAATAAATAGAGCACCTTCATAAATATGAAGTTTCGAGATTGCTTTGTAACATTTTTATACTCAGCTGAGCATAGCTCTTAGATAGTTATGCATAGGTAGATTAAAAACATGTTGTTTTCACATTTTGATAGAAATCGAGTCGGGCCCAGCGAAAGAAAAAATTACTTGTCCGTCCATTTGTTAACCTGAAAACTTGAGAAAATTTTTTAGATATTTACTAGCGACATCGGTTGATAGCCACGCCCATTTTTTATATAACAAATATTTTGAAAAATACAAAAAAAGTAATTTCTTAGTACATAATGATCAAATTTGATATAATTTTTCTCTCTTTGTAACTTTTTTTAATTGGTGTGGTACAGCCCACATTTGACTAAGTATTTTTTTAAAAATATTAGCTTAAGACTTTCAATAACTTTTTCTTGTACAGTTGTACATTTGTGTATCCAGAGTTTTCCAGAAACAGTCTGCACGATTTAAATGAATTTTCTTGCTAGAATTTTTATATAGGTGTTGCCACTCAGGATGCCACCAATTTTTCTTTTTCTTTTTTTGTATTAAAACAAGATATACATATATGGGTATCAAAATAAGGTTTTTTTAGGTCATATTAAAATCGTTTTAGGTAGGGCTCCACCTAACTCCATTCGATTTATTTTTTGGCATGTCCACTTTAATCTTGAAAACAACTTCATACATATGTGTAAGCATTTAATATAAGTAAATGCTAAATTTTAAGCTTTCCTACTTAAGTGTTGCCACCAGGAAGCTTTTTAAGTGTTGCCACCCAATTAAAATTTTCAAAAATTAAGTTTGATGTGAAAATATTTGTATCACACGAAAGTTACTTCTAGTTGTATTTCAACAAAAATATTTCTAGGCAGAATTATCACCTAGGGTAAGATTACCACATAATCCTGTTATGTAAATTTTCTTGTTGCATCCCCTTTTATATCGAAAAGGTCTTAACACATTTCTATGTAGTTTTGTATGTATATTATCTGCTAAAATCTAAGCTCTCTTTTATAAGTGTTGCCACGAAATGTGACCACATACGCCATGTACATTAGGGTGGGTCGATTTGTATGGATGTTAACCGATATCGCGCCATCGATTTTTCGATAGGTTTTGGGCTCAGGAAAAAAAAGTTCCACTACGCATACCCAAAAGAAAAATTTTCGAGCCTGCGAAGTTGAATTTTTTGACTTTTTTCGACTTTGATTTTTAAGTTTTTTTTATGACCTACTAAAAAATTTTCATTTGATTTTAAAATTTTCATGTATACCCTGTCCGACCCAAAAACGTCTAAAAACGTTGGCGATAACAGTTTTTTGAAAAAAAAATATTTTTTGGGTTTTGGGGGGTGTTTTGGTAAAAAAATTTACCCTTTCATACATTTACATTACATCATACATAATTCGCCTATAATTAGAAACATTTCTTGTAGAAATGAACAAAGACGCTTGATAGCTACTCTTACTTTTGAAAACAGTGTAAAAAACCTGATTCTGTAAATCTTTAAGAGCGATTTCTTTGAAAGAAATATACTTGATTGAATGAAAGTTTACAATAAAGCATAAGTTTTAAATTTTAGAAATCGCGTTAAATTGTTAGAGTTTTTTTCCGAAATCATGTTTTGTTTCCTTCCATAAAATTATAAGAAAATAAGGTCAGTCGGTTTATTTTAAAGATTTCAGTATTCACTATGAAATTTTATATAAACATGGCTTATAGTTATAAGGTAAATTACTCAAAATTTTCCACGATGGCTCGCAGCCGAGTATTTAGTGTTTAGTTATAAACGCTCTTCGACTGCTTTGCTGATTTGTTACACTATTTTGTTTCTTTTCTTTTCATTTTTTTTTTCGTTTAGTCACATGCGAAAGTGTAATTTGGGTTCATTGTGCTGTAAAATATTTGTACAATTATGCGAAATAAAAATAACAAAATAAAATTGCCACTCAGCAAAACCTTTTATACGCTGATCGCTCATTAAGAAATGGTTACATTAATGAAAAGTGAAATGTTAGGTAATGCGCGAGTGTGAAACAAAAGTTATGCTTAAATTGCTAATGCTTCGTTGTATACACCCTAAATTTTTAATTTTTTTTTTGCTGTCTTTTAGTCTGTTTAGTACGATTTTTTGGTATTTATTAAAAACTTTTTTAAGAAAATATTTTTCACATGAAAAGTTGCGTTGTGTCCTAATGAGCTGTATTTTTTGTGTTCTGCGTGTTCTTATCAACCTTTTTTCATTCAGTGCTTTATTTTCTGTGGCCTAATGAGTTCTCTGAACTCTTCCATTTAATATTCATCTCAATCTTAATACAGAAACACAAAATTATGAAGGTGTATTTCTATTTTTTTTTTTTGCTTTAACGAGCAACCTAACTAAAAGCAACCTAATTTAAAGTTCCCAACAAGCAGGAAAGATGAATAGCAGCCTTAACAAAATCCTTCAAAAATTTGTGTGCTTTTATTAAACCTAGGCTTTTTATAGCTGAAAGTCGCTTAGCTCTTCTTGGGCTCTCGTTGTTTGTTGATAGAGTAATGTTACGTATACGCCCCTGCCATATCAATATTACTGTTACACTCATTTTACTGCCTTCTCGTTATGACTCATAATCAGACCTATTAAAATTTCATTACAAGTGATTATCTATAATATAAATGCGCAAGTTAAGAAAGATTGTTCCGCTTTACGGCCAAACTATACATCAAAGGTATAAACCATTACGTATGTAGGAATAGATATCAAAGCAGCAGTGCAGTCAATAAAAAAAATTTAATATAGAAAAATAAGTTTAAAAATGACACCACTACCAATGCCAAGCCCATATTCACACTACAGAGCCGTTTTTCTGTGAGTAAACTTGTCATTCATTCTGTGTCAGCGGCTCTCCTGAGAGCACGAAGAGTAACTTGGTTGGAGGCATTAAACATGAGCAAATATGTACTCTTCATTGATGATATAAACAGCCTTTACAACAGCAAATTAAATGATTATTGATAACGAGTATTCAACACCGTTGTTATAAAATAAAATAAAATAACATAAAATAAAATAAAATAAAATAAAATAAAATAAAATAAAATAAAATAAAATAAAACAAAATAAAATAAAATAAAATAAAATAAAATAAAATAAAATAAAATAAAATAAAATAAAATAAAATAAAATAAAATAAAATAAAATAAAATAAAATAAAATTAAAAAAATAAAATAAAATAAAATAAAATAAAAAAAAAATTAAGTAAAATAAAATAAAATAGAATAAAATAAAATGAAATAAAATAAAATGAAACAAATAAAAAACAAACTAAATTATTATATGGTAAAGAAATAACAGGAAAAGAAAGGTAAGGAAAGGAAAGGGAAGAAAATTAAAGGAAAGGAAAGGAAATGGAAGGAAAGGAAAAGAAGGGAAAGGAAAGGTAAGGAAAGGAAGTAAAGAGAAGCAATGGATAACCAAGATCAGGAAACAATAAAAAAGAATTGTAAGTAGAAACTCTAGAAAGAAGAACCGACCAAAGAAAACGAAAATATATTAAAGGAAATTAACATCAAAGAAAGGAAGGGAAAGACGGCAAATGAAAAAAGTAAACGCATGTTTCAAACAGGAACATTTTTAAGGAGTGGCGTTGCCATATTGAATTACGTTTGCAATTTTTAAGCTAATTGATGAAATTTTGTGGTAGTCATAACTTTACCACGACTTCAGACTTATTTGTTTTGAAATACCTTACCTTTTTGGATACATTTTACGCCGCCCCTAAATTCATTACATACTTTAGGAATCCGGGTGGACTTCTGGCATAAAAAAGATTTTCAGCAAAATCCCTCTACCTTGATGGATAGGGTTCGGAGTCGGACTGAAACGTATAGGTCACTACAATTTGTGGGAAAATTAGAAACAAAATATCACAAATTGGTACATGAGCTCGCACTTAATCTCCTCTAGGAGGTATATCGCGACACATTTTTGTATTCATTTTAAATTCAATCACCATCTCCTAAATACTATTGTAAATTTTGAATAAGCCCCGTAATTAAGTTTATGTTTGAGAGGCATTAAGGGCATCAAACCAAGTGAGTTGTAACAAAAATGTATAAAAATGCGCTGGCTATACTTATATACACCAATCAGCCATTTAGTGCTTAATGAAAAAAAAAATATGGCTATGAAATAATTTACGACTTTCCTTTTAACTTTTAACTTTTCAGATAAATAAAAATAAATAAAGTTTCCATTTGCTGTCAAATTCAGTAATTTCACTTTGACTTGATGAGTTTACTTAATTAATGATGAAAAGGCTTAATATCCCGGTAGGAAAAATTAATGCATTAAATATTTTTCAAAATGCCTATATCGAGAGAATTCAAAATCATATTGTTTGGAAGAAATACAAGGATTGGGAAAATAAAGGACCCGATTGTAAACCGAAAAGGAGCTTACGTAAAAAATTAAATTTTTCTTTGCGAAAAAGTATTTTCTATGCAAACAGTCAACAAAATTTATAAACTTTCTTCAAATTAAACCGCAATTTTTCCAATTTCAAATTTTGCCGCAATAGTCAGTATCCATTAAAAACATCTCCTTTATATTCTTACTGCACTAAAACTATTTAAATTTTTACTGCTCTCGCATAGTCATCGTTAATATCAAAAACTTATGATGAAATGCATACACGCAAGTGAACTGCAGTTTACGCTACCAATAAAAGCAAATCGATATAAACATACTCGTATATCGAAATTAGTAGCCTGGTTTAATCTTTGGCTGTAAAACTGGTTATTTTATAAGCGCTACTAAAAATTGCTCTTCCAAGGCGCTACGTTTCTCATTTCAATGTAATGCATGCGATGCAATGCTTTTATTTTATGGACATCATTAATGAACAAATAAAAATAGTATACAACTTTTATACCCAGTTGTACTACTGCAGACGAGTTATAGATTTTCCAACTTGCCGCCAAATTTTCAAAGCTTTAAGCAATGTGTTTTGAAGCTACATATGTACTTGTTGGATGGATGGTTTCGAGGTAGTTTTCAAGGGGTTAGCAAGGGCGTAACTAGCCTTTCACAAAGGAGGGGGTTTTCTTATTCTTGGTTAGCTGTTGGCGCAGTTAGAAGTATAAACATGTAATAAAGTCCGTCCGTATGTGAACAGGATAGCTGAATTAAATTTTGAGATATCTTAATGAAATTTGGTATGCAGGTTCCGTGGCACTTGGGCGAAATCGGATGATAGTCACGCCCACTTTTTATGTATAGAATATTTTCGAAAATACAAAGAAAGTGAATATTCAGTACATAATACACCTATAAAGATAAAATTTCGTGTGTATTATAACATTAAATAAATTTTTAGCGAAATTTTTTCAAATGGGAGTCGCACCGCCCACTTTTGATTAAGTCAAATTTAGAAATACTATTAATCATAAATCAAATCGCTCCAGATATCAAAACGAAATTTGACAGACAGATATCCATGAGTACAAGGAATGTTTCGGAAAAAAATGGGCGAAATCGGTTAAGGTCCACGCCCACTGTTATTTGAAATATTTGGAAAAGGATCATAGATATATTTAATAGGCAATAACTTTGCGTACAAAAGCTTCATATCATTTCTATTTCACTTCCAAAGTGTTCGTGAATTCAGAAATTCGAAAAATATAAATTTTGAAAAATGAGCGTGGCCCGTCCCTTTTATAGTGGATAATTCCATAAAACTTTTTATGCCATAACTCCGGAAAAAGTTGTGGTTGTTGAGTCTTGGGAGAAACAAGGAAATTCAGTCTTCTGACGACTTCAGAATAATTTTCAACACTATCTCAACATTCAATTTAAAGATGCTGAAAATATATTAGAGCTTCGCCCAGGTAGGGCTGTTTTTTATAACTGTTCTTAGCTCAAGCATTTTTAAGCAAATTATGAAATATTGCATTATTGAAACAAAATGCAGATCGAGCGTTCTTCAAAAAAATTTTGAGAGGGGTATTTTTGAAAAATATTTTGAATTAGGGTAGTCTTGCAAGCAGCGTCGATATACAATAATAGAAATAAAACCTGCTAGAGCACTTTGTTGGTGCTGTGTGCTCTCATGAAAATTAAGTGTACTAACTAGTGTTTGAATCAAGTGCAACTCATTGATCATTGTACGCTTCACCTTGTACATAGTCCACTGGAAAGTAATATTTTAGTTATTTATTTCAATTTCATAGAACTATTACTAACAAAAAAAGAAAATAGTAAACGTGGAAGTTTTTCTAGAATTCGACGCTTAAATTTGTAAATACGATATACAAATTCAGCTGATTCAATAGTATTTACTTTAAGTTATCAGCTGCACAAAATAAGCATTTTAACCTTAAGTTTACTTGTGTTGTCATTACAAAACAAAATTTTTTTAAATAAATTAATGGTTTTTTTAAAATCAATATCATTTTGTGTAATAAACAAACTCGTTTTTTTTTTGGTCCATGTCACATTCATAATTTTTGACCAGAAGTCATAAATTTTGTGTGATAATAGAAGGTAGTGAAAAACATAAAGTTCTTTCACTCAATTTCATGCTAGCTCGACTTATTGTTTCTTGCCATTTACAAAGAAAAGTAAGCACCAAATATGAAAATAGCTTTCTGGATTAGGCAATTATCGACAAATTCATAGAGCCCAACTTTTGTAATTTCTGTTATCAAAATTCCTTAGAATTCCTTTGAAAACAACTGACTGGTATTTTTCCTAGATCTTTCACCTACAAGACAATTAGATAATGCGCAAGCACATACACCCCTTTCTACCCAGGTAACAGAGGAAAAAAATACTCCATTTGGAGCTTTAAACCGAACTTTTTCGCATACGAATACTTCCATGCGGGCACACTAAAAGGAGACATAAAAAAGAATTCAATGAAGATGATGTGTTTTAAGACACATTTTAAATGAACTTCGAAAGCTTTTTGGACTCGTATTGGAGCCATTTATTAATGATATTTTGGAGCTTTATTTGCAGTATTTTCACATATTTTTTATTTTTCTTTTACCTTTACTAAATAAGTCTCCAAAAAAAGCTCAAACCACGGACTGCTTTTGGATCATTATTTCGGAGCGCACCGGTTTGGGTGAGCTGTTCCTACAGCTTAAGTGTGTAGGTGGGTGCAATCATATAAATCTATCAACAAGCATCTATCTAATATAAATACAATAAAAGCTTTCAACTCCTTTTTTGGCTGAAAAGTTTGACCGATTTTAATGAAGTATGCACCGATCAAAAAAAAAGAGAAACCTTTAAGGCATAGGGGGTATCTCTTTTATAGGAGGCGTGGCATCCGGTGTATAGCATGAAATGTGAAAATTTGAATATCTCCAAAAGCAATAAAGTCAGAGTAATAATCTTTGATAGGAAGATGCAAAACATCAATATAGGTTTAGCAGTGAAATATTGATGATTTTTGAAAAAGGGGCATGTCACCTCCCATACAAACCCAGATTTTCATATCGAATATATCCGTAACCACATAAGCTACATCAATAAAATTCCAAGGCAGTGGTTATACAAGTATAGCTTACGAGGTGTGTTCAAAAAGTATCGCAAATTTTGTGTTTTTTCACAAATTTTTTATTTATTCATGAATATCTATTTTGTCCCCTTCAAAGTAATCCCCATGAGATATTATACACTTGTGCCAACGGTTTTTCCAATCTTCGAAGCACTTCAAAAACTCATTTTTTTGTATCTTGTTCAGCTCCTCCTTCGATGCCGTCTTTATCTCGTCAAGAGAAGCGTAACGTCGTCCTTTCATGGGCCTCTTCAGTTTAGGGAACAAGAAAAAGTCACAGGGGGCCAGATCTGGGGAATACGGTGGCTGCGGCATCATTAGTGTGTTGTTTTTGGCCAAAAAGTCGCGCACAAGCAACGATGCGTGAGCAGGGGCGTTATCGTGGTGCAAAAGCCAATTTTTTTTCTTCCACAAATCCGGGCGTTTCTGGCGGATTGCTCGCGCAAATTGCGCTTAACTTGCAGGTAATATTCCTTATTGACCGTTCTTCCCTGTGGCAAGAACTCATGATGCACCACGCCCCTGCAATCGAAGAAAACTGTCAGCAAAACTTTCACATTCGACCGAACTTGGCGCGCTTTTTTCGGTCTTGGTTCGTGCGGCAGCTTCCATTGAGATGATTGAGCTTTGGTTTCCACGTCATAACTATAAACCCACGATTCGTCACCAGTTATGACCCTCTGGAGCAAATTGGGTCGTCGCGGACAGAGTTTAACATCTCATTAGCAATGTTCATGCGATTCTGTTTTTGGTCACAATTGAGCAATTTTGGTAAAAAAATAGGTAAAAATCGAAGACGATCCAAAACACGTGCAAGCAAAGCAGCTGTCAACAATTAACTGAACATTCAAAATGGCCGAGCTTGTCGGCATAAGTGAGAGACATGAGTACCCACATAACGCCACAAAAAATTCGAAATTCGAATATACGTAACCAGCGAAAATTCAAAATTCGCGATACTTTTTGAACACACCTCGTATATCAAACTTTTAATGAAAATTGGCAAATTTTATAAAAAAAAGGGCGTGCTACCACCCATACAAACCTACACCTTCATATCATATATCTCCGTAACCACTTAAGCTTTTTCAAACGAACTTCATAGAACAAGCATATATTGCTAATATCAACCGTTTTACGAAATGCGCAACAGACAATGTGTCTCCCCCTTTGTAAGCTGGAACCTTGGTCACTCATACGTATAGGTGGGTATATCCATAAATAAGCCACCTGAAACATTTTTCTTCTTCTTTCTTGCTATCCGGTTGGGCGGTTTGAGTCAGCTGTAAGAGATATTGCGATAGGGGGTGAGTTCTTTCCCTTAACCGCTGCTATGTTATAATAAAAATATGACCGACTTAAGGTAAAACTTGGACTGTGGAAAGGAGGACGTAGCACTGTCAGTACTAACATACATTTTCTTTCCGCGTAGCTAAGAAATAACTTTATTGGTCGAATTTTCGACCACGGGCGATACTTTTTTTTTAAAAATAATTTTAAGTAAACTTGCTACAATAAGCGATGTATAAGCTTTTTCAGTTTTAATTTATTGGAAAGTTTAAACTAAACTTTTTATAAACTTCAAGAAGAAAGTGTTATAAATCATTTCACTTTAAAAGTGAAATGCAAATGCTTACAAAAATTCAGAAGAAACTATTTGTCAGTTTTTTTTCTTTTCAACGTAAAATGAGAATAACGACGAAAAAGCAAAAATCATGACTGCGTCGTAACCACTTCCGTTACCTGCTAATAATTAGTTTAAGTTGCAGCATTAAATGCACGACTACAACTTGTTTATTTAGTTTATTCCAATAGCCAAATAATATAAAAATAATCACTTGAATAGAGTTTCAGAAAATAGTTTTTCAAAAAACTGTCTTTGAAGCTTATGTGTAAGCTTATGTTAATATGCTTTTTATCTACGCCGTTTTGATTATAAAATGCTTATTTCCAAACGAAAAAATTTATTATTAAATTGTATTTTAAGTTTACTTTGCTTGTTGGGTTATTTCAATATTAAGTACATGAGCTTTAATTCAATATCCAGCTCCTTGCCATTATAAATGTGTCGACAGAAAAACAATAATTGACATATTGACAAACAACCACATTATACATCCACCCACTCACCTGCACATATACACAAACAAATACACACACATACTTAATTATTACTTGTGCCTCTTTACAAGCTCACTTAGTTTTGTATATATACATACGCATGCACATTAGAGTGACACGCCAAAAAAAAAGTTGCAGCTTTTTCATTGGAATTATATGAAAGATATTGGTGGAAATCTTTTTTATATGTTTGTATATTCTCCATGGCTGTAATTGACTTCAGCGGCATTGACCAATACCAGCAACTCCGTCAAAATTGGAAAGAAACTTCCCAGCTATTCGAAACCAAACGAGGCTTCATACAAAGCAACACTCTGAAGTTAGATTTCTTTGATTTCATGCTGCGGAATTTAGATCGAGAAATCTATTACCATAGCTTGAGAGTGCTGGTGTATATAGAAGCTAAGAAAGTTTGTCTTGCGTTGAACGAGGACAATCCGAATTATTTTTTGTCATCAAAGATTGAAACAGACCAACTACCCGAAATAAGATCGTCTCACAACGAACAAAGCTCACGTTATAAAAGTCTCTCATCATAATTTCCTGAGGTTGGGCTTGGAATCATGTACAGCATAGAAACAGGACGGGAGTATTCGGGAAAAAAGCTTTTCGAAAGATTTATGGGCTTTCCCGTAATGCCAAGGAAATTTAATGATGGACTGTAAGGGCTTTACTAAGGTGTAAGCACGAAGCTGCGAATGAACTAGGAAGCTTTGGCTCCGATCTCGGAAACCAGCTGAGATATGAAACTTAATCACATCGCTGATTGCAGCACTCTTTAGCACCTATCGTTTGATATCCATATTGCACCAACACATTTTGGCTCACCCTGGCCCACATATTTTTCGATAACATCAAAACCGGTCGAGTTATCGAAATAAAGGGTAACTAAAATTGTAAGCTGGATTTCTGGTAATGCAACGGTGAAAGTCTTGTTCAATTATATTCAGAAGTTTTTGAGGGATATGCGCGCAAACATACAAATAGACAAACAAAAGTTATAACATCTGTTACTTTGTATTCTTTTTGCTTAATAATGATGCCTCATATAAACTTTCTTCAATATCAGCAATGTGCAGACATCGACCTGCCACTAGTTCAAAAATGTCCCGGATGAGTCGCAAAAGAGCATGCGACCAATGCCAGTTTTGATCTCAGTGTATCGGTTGTAGTGATCGCTTTTGTTTGAGTATGTCCTATGAAGAGCCTAATTGGTCCCTTTCATGCCCAAACGGGTACGGTCGGACCAGTTTACTTCCAACACCTAAAAGTAATCTGCAGAAATTGAACTCGATTTATCAGAACTATGCCTATAACGGAATAGTTGGGATCAATTGTAGCCCACTTTAGACGAAAGGTATTGATCGCGGATCACTATACTTAGAGATCAGTCGCACGATTTTTTGCAGGGGAGATAAAAAGAGGCACTCTAATATACGTACAAGCATACGTAATGAGTTTTCTATATACGTAAGTTTGTATGTAAAAGTTAAAGCATAGTCAAAGGTGCCCAGCTAAGGTCTTGTGGCATATTTTGAGGCGCTACATGAGTGCTGGCCTTGCTAAAAATGGTTGAAGTGAAGTTGTGGAGAAGTAAGCCAAACAAGCTACCATTATTACTACGCAGAAACATATATATGTATGTATGTACGTACATATACAGTTGTTTTTAATATAATAGTTGTGAAATTAAATTGGATATCGTTGAAGAAATAAAAAGAAACTGTGTTTTTAATAATTTTCATTTAAAACATAGGGAACTCCATAACGGAAACCACATAAAGAGAAATTTCAAAGCTGACAGAAAGTTCAGGAAAGTTTATTAAACTTTTAAAAATTTCCATCAAAATGCAATATTTTTGGGCAGAATTGTTAGAAAATATTTATGTAAGCAGGTTTATAGCTCATTCAGTTTTAGTATAATATTTTGCAAGTTAGAACTTGCGCAAAGTTTTCCCTGAATTTTTTGTATATTTTTGTCAAGGATGTTGGGTATTTTTTTACATACAAAATTAATTTTTCTTCATGCGTTGTATGGAAGAAATCAATCAAAACCCTTGACGAAAAAAATTCTAAAAATTCAGAGGAATTTTTGAGCGAGCTCTAATTTGCACAATGTTATACTAAAATTGATTGGTCTACAAAACTGCGTACTAAAGAATTCTGCCAAAAAGTTTGAAGATTTGGATGGCCATTTTTTTAAGTTTAATTTACTTTCCTAAACTTTGTGTAAACTTTAAAATTTCTTTTTATGTGGTTTCTCTTATGCAATTGGCTATATTTTGAATGACATTTATTTCAATCACAGCTTCTTCTTATTTAGCCGAACGCTTTCCATTTTAATTTCACTTCTATTTTATTGAACACAACTATATAAGTACTTCCTTGTTGTAGCTGCGTAATGGTGCTGTTACGCTTGACTACGTGTATTTATGCACATTTCCCTTTACTCTCACAAATCAGTTTTGTATGTTACGTTTGTGGGCCAATGTCAAAGTGCCAAGTGCAAAAGTGACAATGGCTGTGACAGTGACAGTGACAATGATCATATACAATATTTGTGCGTTTAAGTGTTAAAGCGAATGTCACTTGTTGTACGACGTTTTTGTGGGTTGGTAGATATATATACATATATATTTGTATATGACTGGAACCTACTTTTGAATTTTTTATACCTAGTAGTGCTACGCACACAAGGTATATTAACTTTAGTCGCCTAACGGCAGTACGTAACGGCATAAACGGATCGAGATAGATATAGACTTATACATATCAAAATGTTCAGGACGAAAAGAGAATTTGATTAAGCCATGTCCGTCCGTCCGGCCGTCCATCTGTGAACACGATAACTTGAGTAAATTTTGAGATATCTTAATGAAATTTGGTTCCTTGGCACTCATCTCCGAGCGCTATTTAAAATAGGCGAAATCGGATGATAGCCACGCCAACTTTTAATATATAGAATACTTTGGAAAACCCAAAAAAATTATTACTCAGTACATAATACACCTCTAAAAATAAAATTTGGGTGATACATTGATATTGGGCATAAAATAAAGTTTTCAAGAAATTTTTTAAAATGGGTGTGGCACCGCCCACTTTTGATTAAGTAAAATTTAGAAATGATGTTAATCAGAAATAAAAAACGGTTCAAGATATCGAAACGAAATTCAGCCCGCAGGTTTCCAGGTATGCAAGGAATGTTCCAGGAAAAAATGGGCGGGATCGGTTCAGGTCTACGCCCACTTTTATATAAAAGATTTTGAAGAGGATCGCAGATATATTAAATAGGCAATAACTTTGCGTAAAATAGCTTTACATCATTTATATTTCAGTTTTAAGGTTTCCGTAAACAAAGAAATCCAAAAACTTAAAATTTTCGAAAATGGGCGTGACCCCGCTTTTTTTATAGTGGACTATTCCACAAAACTTTTTATGCCATAACTCCGCCAAAAATTGATTTGTGGAAACAAAATTTGGTGATAACGTTCTATATATATAGGTAACTGTTTGCTTTAAAATTGGGCGAAATCGGTTAATGTCCACGCCCACTTTTTTAACATAGTTCTGAAAATTTTGTTTGTAAAATTTAAAGAGCGATATTTCTACAACCAAGCAATTTATATCAATTAGATTATGCACATATAATAAGCTTTTTAAGAAAAACTCGGCCGCAAAAAAATTTTTTCAATTTCGAAGAAGTAGGCGTGGCGTCGCCCACTTTTCAGCATAAAGTTTCTGCTACTTTCAAAAGCAATCGCTTATAATTCAATATTGATATTTCAATGAAAATTGGTCAGCTGCTTCTCAGTAGTATGTTTTATACTCCTGCCAAAAATTTGCCAAATCGGGAAACACACAAGCGAAATATTCGGGCACGTCGTTAATAGCCCACTGCAATAGCGAAGTTATATACCTTTTTTGATTTTCATACCTTTCGTAAACATTAAATGTATGTAAGTATGAGAAGAACAAGAGAAAAGTTCACTAAAATGATCAGCACGATGAGCGGAGTCGATTTAGCCATGCCTGTCTCTCCGACCGTCTATATCTAAGATGTCATAAACTTGAACCAAATATACTCCTAACTATACCGAACTGCAGCTTTATATGACCTGGGGCATTTTCCAAAAGCTATATACAGACTTTGTCGTGCCCAGCGAACTCCTGAACCTATCGTGAATGTTCAAGAGCAAAAACAAAACACAAAATATGTGGACGTGGCACCTCCCATTTTTCCAAAATTATGTAGGTATTGACTAATTGACACATACATATATCCAAATTTCATTAATTTAGACTAAAAAAGTTCGGAGTTATGAAGAATTTAAATTTTATATCGCCTGGGGACGTGGCTCCGCCTCCTTTTCCAAAACTATATATTGTCTATGCTGTATTCAGTGAGACCAAGTATATATTGTGAAAACTTCATAAAGATCGGTTGAGTACTTTGGCGCCTATAAAAGACACCCTTTTTATATCTATTTTTGCTACGCACACAATGTATATTACTTTATTCGGTGTAAACGAATCGAGATATATATTTATTAATTCTGGTTGTTTTTGATTGTTTTGCAGTATTTAACAGTAGGTTCATTTGAAAGCATTTTCAAGATGTAGTCAGAAACCATGGCAGCCGTTAGTGTTAAAAATTTAGTTGCTTATTGGTTCGCGTAAAAATGTTCAACTATGGTTTATTTCTTGTAACAAAACGCTTTCAATATGGAGCTTGAAATTGTAAGGCGTTCCATAATATTCTTTAGATAGAACTTTTGGGGTAGTGATTTTATCGCAAGTGAAGCCGTAAGAGACAACTTTATAAGAAGATAACTATGCTCTTTTTAAAACGACCTTATCATAGAACATTTAGCTGAATAAAATGTAATTTTTCTGTACCATAACCGTGGCGACAATCAACGTTGCCGCTGCTTCGTTTATTTCCTACAACGGACTATACGATTTTTACCGGATTCCGTTTCAGCGTTAACGTACTAGTATCACACGTGTATGTATATTCTTAATTTTTACAAAATTTGTATAAAGACGAACTTTTCACATCGCTCATACATATTTCCAAGTATGTGGTATATTTGTCTGAACCAATACAAAAAATAATAAAAAATAATCAAAAGTAATCAAAAATAATCAAAAATGATCAAAAGTAATCAAATAATCAAAAACACTCAAAAATAATCAAAAGTAATCAAGTAATCAAAAATAATCAAAAGTAATCAAAAAAAACTTTTTGATTGTTTTTGAATATTTTTGATTTTTCTAGATTTTTTTTTTAAATCATAAAAAATCATGATTGCTTTCTAAGCTAATCTTAAAAAATCATTAAAACCCAAAAACAATGGGTAATTAATCATTAATATGCTTTTCCAAAAAATAATCAATCAAGCCGGTAATCAATATGGTTATTAATCATTATTTAACAGGTTTGAATAAAACCAAAAGCCCAACTAAGTACTATGATTGGCATTTAGAACTTCAGAACAGAGACTTTCTATGACACAAAAGAGTAGGAACTTCGAATGGAGATGTAAGTACCGTCACGGAAAGTACCATTCAATTTAATACTTTTTATTAGAGCGATTAGACTACTCCTACGGCCGCTACTAGAAAATAATTTAAGTATATCCTTTTGCCACTAAATAAAATTGTGATGCTGTACTTAACTATTTTTTGTGAAAAAACTAATACAATCGACTTAAATAAATTTCAAACAAACGCTTAATTTGTATTACCATCAACTTTGTATCTCAACCAAAAATCAGTAACGACAAATTATATAGTTTCTTATGATTTCATTTTTTGTCTTTGCTTCAAACTACATTTTGCTAGAGGCAATAAATATAACGACAGTCACTAAATGGCTATTAAATTTCACGCCACAGTATATAGTAATTTGCTGACTATGCGTGCGAAGGAATACTGTCAAGGCAAGGACGATAGTAAATTCAAGCTTATGCCTTAATCCGTAGATATTAAAAAAAAAAAATGTCAATTGAATGTGTTCAAAAATCCATTAAAATAGTTTGAGAGATAGTGAATAGATGATAGTAACCACTATAACATTGGAGCGGAATGAAATGCGAGAAAGAAAAAAAGTAGAAAAATTAAAGTCAGAGCTTGAATTAACATTGTAGTATTGACACTTTGTCGAAGGAGCTTAGAGGTTTATAAGAGAAGCACACTAACATATATACATATGTCTAATTGTTTAGGCACTGACGATTATCAAACCAAAAATGCTTTAAACAAATATTTAATATCATGTTCCGACTAACAGGTACTAGCAGCTCGAAAAACATACAGACACACATACATTTTCCATGTATTTGGTTTATGTAATTCATAGGTTTAATATCAAAATTGCACAGAGAAATTAGTGAATTGTCAAATCTCGAGAAAAACGTAGAAATCAGCTGGTCTAATGACACAACCTGTTGAAAAATATATTTTCTAGTTATCATAACACAATGGAAAATATTAAAAAGAAAACCCTCTCCCAACAACAAACTATTATTATTTCAATGTGTTTGGCGCAATAAAAATAAATTGGCTCCGCCATAAGATATATTTCCAAGCTATAGATCAACTCCGGTTTATGGAAACAGTAGTTTGTATGGAGGCTACATGTTTTATTTATGAAATCATTCTGCTTTTGGCTACTCCTCTACATATTTAAGAATTCTGCTTTGTTTGGGTCAATTTGACCAAATTTCAAGTTAAACCTAAGGAAATTTATAGGTTTATGTCATAGAATCATGCTGATTCTTCTTGCACTTGTTTACTGCATCAAATAGAAAGGGTTATCATACAAATTAAAACAATAGTGGTTTTCAATAAACTAGGAAGGTCTTAAAGGGTTTTTATTATATTTATTGCTTTAGTGGGTCAATTTGACGCAGCATGTGATTTAGTATACATGTGTCATACCCTATTGCATAGCTTTATCGGAAATGCTTATAAAGTATAACTAGCTGGACCCGTGCCCGCCTTGCGCAAAAAAAAAAACAAAAATGGTTTGAAACCTTTTATTAGTCCAGGTCCAGGATTTTTCAAACCTTTTTCTCAAATTATAAAAAATGATTCTCAGCTACACTTGTTTTGACCACAAAAAATTATACAAATATGCGCAAACAGCTATTTGAAATTCCACCACTTATATTACATTATGAATTAACTCAAAACATTTCCCTTTAACTCGAGTTTATGACACAATGTGAACGCAGTCTTATTCACTAATTTTAGCAATGTTCAAATGTAGATGTCGCGAGGTATGTAAATGTCACAGTCACAATAGCATCGCAGTACAAATTGATTTTTTTGTGCATTTACAATCGTTTATTTTAAAGAATTCATTTTTATAAAATACGCTTAAACAAAAGCACTCCGCTAATTAAAACATGGTTTTGCATGTAGAGCTAGCCCCCACCTTTAAAACGATACCTTATTTATTAATATTGGTTCCAAATGAGAGCAGAAAATTAGGAACTAACACAAAAAGACCTTACAGAAATAATATATATGATGTTTATTGGAAATCGCATACATTTTTCCCAACACTATCTTTTTTATTAGAAGATACAAGGTTCTGAAAAAATAAACCAAATTATTAATACTGATGAGGAGGACATTTTCGACGACCGTGATGATGGTGAAAACTTTGTACTTATACCAGAAGAAGAAACCGAGAGTTCAGACGCTTCTTCCAGAGACAGTGAGGAAGATGTTGGACTTGAAGATTGCAATGCGACAGAAGAAGTCAACCTACGAATTCATTTGTCAAAAGGCAAAAGAGTTCTTTAGTATGAACAACCACCTTCAACTTCGAAAGGCAGAATCCCTGCCAACCAAACTTTAACTCATTCGCCTGGGCCGTCAAAACGTTTTATTTGTATGCTCACGGGGCTTTAAATCATCGTTTGATATATTTGTTACTTCAAGTACATATAAGAAACATTTCCATATAAATGAGCAATATCAAAGGTTTGGAACTTTTGGAGGCAATTGGAAACTCATAGAGTTGCAGCCATACCTAGGATTGCAAATATTGGCTGGAGTGTACAAATCGGATGAGGAAAGTTTACTACATTTGTGGGATGAGAGCAACGGTAGAGCAATTTTTCGGCCAACAATGAGTCTGGAAAGATTTATGGATGCCTTCGTTTTCGACTCCTCTCAATGGAATCGCCAGCTAAAAACATTTTATCAATCACGCAATAATGTAACAATCGCTGAGTAGTGGGAACTTTTTTCCAGTCGTTGCGGCTTCAGGCAATATATTCCAACGATGGCAGCGAAATACGGGATCAAAATCAGGGCTCTGCATGGAACATTTAAGTTTAGTCCGAAAGAACATAGGTAATGCCTTTATAAACAAGAATTATATTTATAGGCGAACGTGTTGTTCTTTCCCTATCAGACCCGCTGCCTAAAGTCCACACCATAACGTGCGATAATTTCCTTACCGCGTACAATCTCGCTATGTACCTACTTCGCCGAAAAATTACTTTGGTGCGAATAGTAAGAAAGAATCAAATTTTTTCCGTAGCAGAAGGTTTAAAATATGCAAAAGTTCGATATTATTAGCTTGCAATTCGTTGAAATTTGGCACACAACTAATTTATCAAAACGTTAAATATATTTGAGCTATATCTTAGTTTTATACGATAATGAAATAACTTATCTTTACAAATAATAAAATTTTAACAGTTCGATGTCTGTATATTGTAGTTATTCATGAAAGATTGCGGGGAGCGATATTTATTAATCCAATAGAAGCCAAAGCAAGAGTTTTAGACTTTTTGTCTATGTGTCTGTATGTTTGACCGGGCATCATTCACAACCTGCAGAATTGAATTAAATTCACCTTTCGCCGTAGCATTACCAAACGTCCTGTTCAAAATGTAAAATATTATGTTATTTTGATAACTCGACCAATTCCGGAGTGACCGACCAATATGTGGACCAGGGTGACCCAAATGATATTAGTACAACATGGGTATCAAACGAAAGGTGCTAATGAGCGCTGGAACACGCAATGTAATTAGTTAAATATATCAACTGGTTTCTTGGATATAATTATTAAAATGTAACTCAGTCTATTGTAAGTTCTAAGATAGAGCGAAGCGTGACCGGGTTTTCTAGTATGTAATAAAATGTCTCCAACTTTAGGCAGATATCTCTAAAACAGCGCTATGAACGGGCAGGCGGACATAGCCTAATCCACTCAGCTTATCATTATGATAATTTCTATATACTCGTTGAAAATACCAAGGGAGGTTAAGTCATCCTGCAAATGCTTTTTCCATCTCAGGTGGGAACTTTCCTCTGCTGTGGAGTTCTGGTGTCGACGGTTTTCCTGTCTTTGCCATAGTTAATTTGTTTATTCACATAACATGACGTAGCATCTTTTGGCTTTAAAAGCCTTATAAAGCGTATGATCTATGCCTCTTTCATTGAAACCTTTCCGATATATTATGCGAACTCATGAACCTTGTGTGTTGCATGCCTAAACTAAGTGCTGTAGGTCGTTCGCTCTTCCTCAATCGTCTCCCGATAGCGCTGACCTCTTACTGCTGTCTGCGTATAAAGCCACACACTATAAAGCTCTTAAGCATGGTATATCTTTTCTGAGGCGTGGTGTCATCCTGCATCGTATAAGAAGTTCTTCTGGGTTCAGTGGATTGTCATTGTGCTATCAGGGGCTGCGCTTTGTGAGTGAGGAATGAGCTACTACTGCTCTATTAAACTGTTAACTCAGATTCTGCTCAAATATCAAATTCCATAGCCAAATGTAGAAATTATTAGCTCTTTGTATTGCCAAATTTTTCTTAAGTTCCTTTGAGCTTTTAAATCCGCCAACAGATTCATTCGCATATATTGGTTGACGCAAGTAATTGATCCTATTGGAAAGTTGGACCTCGTACCCAAACGCTGAGTCGATTTAGCCATGTCCGTCTGTCTGTCGGTTTGAACGCAAACTAGTCGCACATTTTTGAGATATCTCACTGAAATTTGCTAAGGGGCCAGATCGGACCTACATACCATATAGCTCCTATACAATTATGAAACGCTTAAGCTAAAAACGTTGCTTTATATATGCAACTATGTGTAAATGTATGCATAATTTGCTGCGTCATTTTCTAACCGAGCTTAAAAAAAAACATACATAGATAAATGCCAAGATATATAGCGAGCACATAGTTACTACATCCCAGCTAACCAAACCGAGGGGAAGAGCCTCCATTCGGAGATTTAAAACGCACATTGCTCAGAGAATTTCCCTGAGTAGTGAGCACTTTTTGGAGCCCAAAATGAGAAGAAATCGTTCTTCTGAAGCACACTAAAACGACGACAAAAATTACTCCGAATCTAATGAATTTGTATTGTTTTATTTTACTTTTTAAATAAGCCTCGGAGTATTTTTGGAATCAAATAGAGAGTTTTGTTGATGCTTTTCTCTAGTTTTTTTTTTGAGTATTTTTTTACTCTTTTTAGGCACATTTTTTTCTCCATTTTAATGCTTTATGGCTGCTTTTTGTTATATTTTTAGCTTTTATCAAGTCTTTTAAGGAGCTTTGTATAAGATTTTAAGTTTCATATCTCTGTCTTACTAATCAGAAGAAAGTACACTTTTAAATGGTTTTACAATTTTGTTTATATAATTTTGAAAATATAATGCTACTAGTTCTTTATTGAAAACAAATTTTATGTAAAATGTTTGTATAAGTAAGTAAGAGAACACATTTTTCAATAGAATACTTATCAAACAGCAATCAAAAAATATATTTTTTTTTGCTTGATTTTAAGTGCAAGTGGGTGTTTATTCGCTCTCCAACGGTGATTTTTTTCTCACAATTCTATTTGGAAGTACACTGAAAATAATCAGAAAATGCTCTTAATCATTCATATAATTGAGCTTTGCCGTTTATCCGCTCGACAATACTCATTTATTCTCCCAAGGCTCCGTGAATCATAAAAACGATTATTCTTTTTTTGCTTTTACTGAGCAACACTCCAAAAGAGCTAAAATTGTGGACTTCTCTTGGATCATTATTTCGGAGCCCTCCGGCTTTTGGTAAGCTGGGTATACTTTAAATACATATTTATGTATGTTAACAAAAGTGTAGGTGATTATGCTGTTGATGACACCATTAATGCACAACCACCAACACAACAACAAATTGTTGTAGCGCCATCGCATAAACAACCCAACATTCTGATCAGCACATCATTGTTGCTGGGTAGCTTGCTCTAATGGCAGTGACAATAATAACACCGGTGCCGCCAATGACAACACCACTAAGCGATTCATTTTCATTGCTACTACAGAGCAGTAAATGTGTGGTAATGGAATGGAAGAGATGGAAGTGTTATAGTGTTGTTGACAATTTTACAATTGGTAAGGCACAACAACTAAGTCTTGCCCTCGATTTGAGCTTATTTTATTACAGAATAGTTAGTGTGCGAAGAAAATCGCGTACCCATCTATTCACTAGACTGGGCTATTGATGTTATTTTTCAGCATATGGAACAAACTATTGTAAAAGTTTCAGACTGTAATATCAATCTTTATATGTCTATCGTTACTAGTTACATTTTTTTAGGGGTGACAGCAGTTTTGCTTTTAAAACTGCCAAACCTAGAGGAACAATAAGTTGCCTATAGCTTTTACCAAAATTAAATTCTACACAAAAAGTTGAGGAAAACATTTCAGTTAGGCGAGTGGTTTTTAATATATACAGCTGTGTTCAATATAATAGTAGTGAAATGGTATACAAAGTGGATATCGTTCGACGAAATAAAAAAAACTATGATTTAAATAATTTTCATTTAAAATATAACGAACTTTATAACAGATACCACATAAAGAGAAATTTCAAAGCTGACACAAAGTTCAGGGAAGTTCGTTAAAATTTAAAAAAATGGCCTTAAAAATCTTAAAATTTTTTGGCAGAATTTCAAGAAAACTTTTGTGTACGCAGTTTTGTAGACCAATCAGTTGTACAGGGTGTTTTTTTAGAGGTTTGTTTTTCGAATAGAGATAAAACTGGCATTTTGTGGTCAAATCTGGCAACTCTAATGTCATTTATGTTCAGTTTGGTTTGCCATTTCATCATGAACAGGTTGACAAAAGAACAACGCTTGCAAATCGTGCAAATTTATTTCGAAAATAATGGTTCAGTTCGCGAAGTTTACCGTGAGCTCCGTCCATTTTATGGTCGACATAATCGTCCATCAGAGCAATTAATTCGGTTAACCATGGATCGTTTTCGCACTACGTTTACTCTATGTGATAATACGCATCCGCAGAGACGTCGAACAGTGCGCACCGAAGAAACAATTGCCGCTGTAGAGCAAAGTGTTGAAGAGGACCCGAATGAATCGATTCGCCACCGTGCACAGCAATTGGAGCTTTGTCCATCAACTTTATGGAAGATTTTGCGCAAAGATCTTGGCTTGCGACCTTACAAGATCCAGCTTGTGCAAGAATTAAAGCCGCGAGACCATGCAATGCGTCGTGATTTTGGTGTATGGGCCGAAAATGAGATTGATTTCGATGCTGATTTTCATCGCAAAATTTTGTTCAGTGATGAGGCTCATTTTTGGTTGAATGGCTACGTCAACAAGCAAAATTGCCGCATTTGGAGTGAAGAGAATCCACATGAGACCCTTGAAACGTCATTACATCCACAAAAACTGACTGTTTGGTGTGCTCTATGGGCTGGTGGAGTCATTGGGCCATACGTCTTCCGCAATAATGCTGGAGAGGCAGCTACCGTTAATGGAGACCGGTATAGAGCCATGATAACCGACTATTTTGTTCCCGAATTGGATGGCATGAATGTGGATGAGTTGTGGTTCCAACAAGACGGCGCTACATGCCACACAGCGCACGTCACAATCGATTTATTGAAGGAAACATTCGATGAGCGCATAATTTCGCGGAATGGACCTGTCAATTGGCCACCAAGGTCGTGTGATTTGACACCATTGGATTATTTTCTTTGGGGATATGTGAAGTCGCTCGTCTACACCAACAAACCAGAAACGTTAGGGGAATTGGAAGCCAACATTCGTGGCGTTATTGCCGACATACGGCCCCATATGCTCGAAAAAGTGGTTGAAAATTGGACCTGTAGAATTGGCTTTATTCGAGCCAGCCGCGGCGGCCACATGCCCGAAATCATATTTAAACATTAATGGCATAAAATTATCCTTCCAATAAAGCCAAATTGATGGACCTTAAAACGATTTTCTTGTGTTTAATTTCAATTCGAAGTTCTATACCCCTAAAAAAAAGACCCTTTAGTACAACACCGTGCAAGTTAGAACCCGTTTAAAAATTTCCCTGAATTTTTTGAGTTTTTTTCGTCAAGGGTGTTGAGTGATTTTCTCCATACATCGCATGAAGATGACAACATTTTGTATGGAAAAAATACCCAACATCCTTGACAAAAAAAATTATTAATTCCAAATACACATTACCACGCTGAAAAGAAGTGACCTATAAAATTGTCTACTCAAAAATTTTCTGAAAGTTCTGATCAAAACTATTTACATTTTGATGTTTTAAAAGTTTAATTAACTTCCATGAACTTTGTGTAAACTTTGAAATTTCTTTTTATGTGGTTTCTGTTATAAAATTCGTTATATTTTAAATGAAAATTATTAAAATCATAGTTTTTTTTATTTCGTCGAACTCTATTTATTCTAATTTCACTGCTATTATATTGCACACAGCTGTGAATATTTAAACGTTCTTATAGCTTTTCGATGTATGTTTCGGAAATTTTTCAAAAACGTAAAGAATAATATATACAAAAGTAATACAGATTTCTAAAGTGAATAGAAGGCTGAATCCGTATAAGCTTCGAGAAAGTAATAGCATAATAAATAAATGTCTTGAGTTACCAGATATGAATACTTTTTTGGGGATATGTGTTCCTGGATTTCGCGGCTTTTCTTTTATTTTTGAAAGTTTTTCAAGTCATTTAATTTTTTGCCTTTGTACGTGTTGTGGCTCTGTGAGTAGAGTACTACAATTGAATTTTTTTGATCTTTTCTAACTAGTTCGTAAGACAATTTTTTTTTAAATTGAAACCCTGTTCATGACACTCATTTTGTAAGAATTGGGAAAGTTTTAATAGTGAACCAGTTTTAGTTTGGTCATTTATGTATTCCAAAAAAGCTTCAAGTTTACGGTCAAATTTTTAACTGTGATTATGCAGTCGATAAGCTTGTAGTAATAGCTAATTTTTTTTTTTTTTAAGGCGCTGACCGACTTATGAATAAAATAACAAAATGAATTTTTTCTTAAAAATTATGAATTTCCTTTGAAAATCAAATGTGAATTTTTCGATTGCGAGCAGGAAAAATTGCGAGAGCTTTTCAATTCAAATTTGTTTTAGGGCGAGCAGCAAAAATTTTATCTGGCATCGAAATGACGAAAAACAACTAAGGAAAGCGCTGTCTTCGACTGCGCCAAAGGCTCTATAATAAACATGGGACTTTTCGAATAAAAATTATGCGAATATAAAATCCATTTATTCGACAGCTATAAGTAATTCGAATAATATTTTTTCGAATAATTTATAATTTTATTGGAACAGTACTAGTACGTGAGTGCATGCTCATAGGTACAAGCGATGAAGACAGTGCATTTCGCTTCCGATATCTCTAGCATTTCTATAAAACAATTCGAATACCACTATTTGAATAATACTATTCGAATAAACGGATAAATTATTCGAATGAATACTATTCGAATTTTTTCAAACGAATATTATTTTTCGTTTATTCGAATAGTATTTATTCAAATATTATTTGAAAATAGTCCCACTACTACTCTAAAGCTTTCACGAATACGCACCACGGTTTAAAGTGTCCGATCCTAACTTACAGTAAATATTACAAACTGTGCAAAATTTGAAGGTCTTACCCTGTTAATTTAAAAATATATAGCTCAAACACCGCTTATCGGAACAATCGATTGTATGGGAGCTAGGCGTTGTAGTGGTCCGATCTTGTTGGTTTCGACAAGTGATTAATATATTACAAAATGGCGGCCCGAAACGAAATTTTAGCGAGACATCTCCAAAACTGAGGGACTAGTTTGCGTTCAAACAGACTAAAGGACGGACCGACACACAGACATGGCTAAATCGACTCAGCTCATCATCCTTATCATTTCAGTATGCTTATTGGTGGGTCTATCTCTTCTTCTTTTCATACTTGCAAACATCGGACAAAAGTTGTAATACCATTTCTTGTGCATGAAAGACATATAAACGGTCAATAATTTAACTCCAAATAAAAAAAAATAATTTTTTAACTTTTGATCGAAAATAATTTTTGAAATAGTAACTTTAAATTAAAAAAATTACAAATTTTTACCTGTTTGTTTTAAATCCGCAACTCAGCAATTCCCAAAATAAAACACAAACGAAAACACTTCGCTCCAACGAGATTGCTAGCACCCACATTTTTCGGGACATTTAAACAAAAGTTACTTTCATTACATGCCTAATACCTGATTAGCTACACACCGCATATGTATTTATGAACATACAATCATTCACACATTTTAGATAAAACTTTTTATTTTATTGCTAAGCTTGCTTCCTTGCTTGCTTCCTTCTATTAATCTGTGTGTAACTAACTTTAAGTGTCTAGTCACAATCACTGCTTATCTATTTGGATTCTATCAGTCGTTAAGAGTTCAATAAAAACATGATTTTGTAAAACCACACATATATATTTATATAAATGTATGAATAAGTGTTTACTTTATTAAAAGCAAATCAAGTGAAACAAGCAAATAACACGATTCACATGTTGGAAAGTCATTTTGCGAATTGCCGTTTTTCTCTTTTTTGGTTGATTTCCTTTGAGTGCCATTAGTAAAATACGTTTCCGAAAGATATCATGCTCAAATTTTAACTTTTCTAAAAATAGAATACCGAAAGAAAACTGTTACTACTTTTATATGGGACGAATACCGTCATGTAGATGATAGATAAAATTAATTCTGTTGCCTAGAATAATTTGAAATTGAAAGCAACAAACAAATAAGCAAGCAAAATTTTAGTTGCTCTCTTGCAATCGAGAAGTTAACATTTGATTGCCAAAGCAAATTTCAAAACTTAAAAACGAATTTCGTGTTTTACTTATCTCATAAATCGCTAAGCGCTTACAAAAAAAAATTAGGCTGTTAACTCCATTTCGGGTTTGTTCGATCATTTTCATGCGAAAATTTCGATATCTTGCACAGACCTTTTAGCAGAGACTTGCAAAAGAACCTTGTGTAGAAACGAAACTTCGTTTCTCCTGTTTTTGTCCAAGTACCATAAAAATATTGGAGTGTAAATATTGTAGAATTATCAGAATTAGCAAGAAAGGAGAAATACGACGCAAGGCTCCCATACACTCGACAGTTTCGATTAATGGGTTTTGGGTTATAAATTTTGCAATTAAAAACCTAGGAACGTAATATTATATACGTAATGTGTGTAGTGAAAATCACTCAGATCAGACCAACATAACATATAGCTCCGATACAATCGATTGCTCCAATAAATGGGGGTTGGCCTATGTATCTTCAAATGATCAGTTTTGCAAAGTTTTTACTAAATGTGAGTAAGGATCGGACACTTAAAACCGTGCTGCGCATTCATGAAAGGTATAAAGTCTTCGGCACAGTCGAAGACAGCCCTTTCCTTGCTTGTCTTTTATTGACTTACTTGAGGCAAAATAGTTATTTGAAGAATATGAAAATTGGTTAGAAGCAGTGAAGCAGGAAGCCTTTATGTTGAGACATTTTATGTGTGCAGCTTGTTCAATAGACGTTCAATAAATTTTTTATATTTGAATTTTTCTGAGTTTCCTGATATAAAAAAAACCCTAAAAAAATTTGATTGTAAAGTATAATTTTATGAGGTACAAAATATCAAGTTTTTATCATCAATGGTGAACATATTTTATTATCCATTTTATTAAAATTTATAACATCACAAGTATTTAGTCACCAGAAGTGTTCAAATACAAGGTGGCGCAAAAGTAAGCTTCCGATGTTCAGCATATCGGTTGTGGCACGTGCAGTGTGTGCTGTTGCACCGTCTTGTTGGAACCACATGTTTTCTAATCCCAATTCATCAAGTTGCGGCAAAAAGAACTCGTTGATCATTGCTCTGTAGCGCTCACCATTCACAGTAACCGTTTGGCCCCGACCGATTATTGGTCAAATAAATAGTCAGCAATATTCCGCGTTCTGGAGCAGTGCAGCGTAACATTGTTTATTAACGTGTATTTCGCATGTGTTTACTACACAAATGTCAAAACAGAACTGACTTTAGGGGCCAATCGCAAAATTTATAGCATTTTCTGATAAGAGGATTACTTTTGCGCCACCCTGTATAATTCGAAAAGGTGATAGAAAAATAATTGTCAGTTTTTATCGTTAAGAGTGTACGTATATAATTTTATGTTAACTCCGAATTTTATCATCAGCATTGTCCAAAATTGATTGCGAAGAGTGATTTCAATCATATTTGATTATACGCGTTGCAAATCCCTGATTAAGAGTTTAAGAAAGCAAGTCCGAAATAACAGAATCCTTGATAATATTCTTGCTTCATACCCTTTTAGGTGCCACAAATTGTAATTAAGTTCTTTACTTGACAAGCTCAAGCAAAAGAGGATTCATTCCTCATCAAGACATCGAAAGTATAATTAGTAGCGTGAACCCTTGTGAATGATCTGGTATGCATCTCTAGCTCATCGCATGTGTAGAGGAGTAATTTATTAATTTCTATCTATGCATCCACACATATCCGCATGGGGCGCTTTCGGTATTTGGTATTTCAATTATGGCATAATACCACCTAATAAATATGATTTATTGTGATCCGCAACACAATCAAATAATGCACAAAATCCTTGGGCTGGAACCAACTGCTATTACAACAGAATATTTAATCACCTATTCTGCTATTCAACTATACATAAATAACATATACTAAAATATCCTTTTGTTCTTACATAGGTCAACTATATCTACACCCACAAAACAATTTCGTTTTGTTAGAAAGTGGAAATGCTAATGCAATCAAATAAGTTTGTATGTGTGTGTGTTCAATTTTGGAATTACTTCAAGTGTTTGACGGTAGCCCAGTTGAGGCAATATTGGCTTTAGTAAATGCTGTTAATTTTGATTTAATATAGTTAAATATTCTGGTTCATTGATTATACATTTCATTGCTGACTAGTTTTAAACCAGCTGTAAAATGGCCAGTGTAAGCAAACCTTTTTATTTGAAATGAAGGTTATGCATATGTTCTCCCCTCTGGTTTTTCCAGTGAACAAAGTCGTATATGACTGATCCGCCACTTTTAGGCAATAGAGATCCCGAAAGAGCAGCAGCTTAAACTCTATACTGTTCTGATTTTACCCAAAAATAATAAATCAATGGGCTGCAACCATTAAATCCTACTTTGTTTCGGATATAAAATGGTGGAAATAATTATGTTTAACTATTTTTAGAGCTTTTGTGACCAGTGTAATAGATATACCGGCTGGTGGTATATTGCAAATTGGTCCCGATTTTCTAGCCGGTGGCAGAATCTTTGAGAGCGAACGTGATAAAAGGTGATATTCCAACAAATATGACCCTTCCCAGGAAAACTAGCGGTTAGTCGACCAAGCCAAACAGAGCAATTGGGAAGAGCACCTAAGCAACCCTGGGAAAAGACAACAAAAAAATCAATTGTACTTCCTGATAATGCCCTCCTTCGACCAGCATATATCTCCTGGTAGAATACCAGAAAATCGTACTTACCACGTCTGAATGCAGTCTTTTCTCGCTGTACTTGGAATCTCTTTATCTCAACAACACATAACAGCTCTTACTCTTAGGCTTCTTTTAGATTTTACTTCTTCTTCTTTAAATGGTCATGTAACTGCATGGGCGATTTTGACCGTCCAACATAGTTTGCCAGTAATTTCTTCATTGCGACAACTGGCGCCAATTGGAAATACCGCGGAATCGCAAATCGGTATCCACTTGGTCCTTCCATCGGAGTGGTGATCTCCCTCTTCCTCTGGTTTCATCGGCGAGTGCTGATCAGCATACCTTCTGGGCTGGAGCATCTTCGCTCATTCGCACAAGGTGGCCTAACCAGCGAAGCCGCTGTGTTTTAATTCACTGAACTATGTCGGCGCCTGCATAAAGCTCATAAAGCTCATCATTAAATCTTCTTCGGTACTCGCCGTCGCCAACACGTGGCGGTCCACAAATCTTTCGAAGAACCTTTCTCTCGCACACTCCCAGAGCCGCCTCATTAGATGTTGTTAGTGTCCACGCTTCTGCACCACATAGCAGGAGAGGTGCGATGGTTTACTTAAATCCAAGTATTTTACTCATTAAGGACAGACATCGGATTCTAACAGCAATTCCTACCTAACACTTGATAGCTACCCGTAGATAGAATGCTTTGACCAAATCCATCAAGAGAACGTAATTCTATCGACTTATAAGAATACCATTTTGTTGACAGCTAGCCGTCAAGTGTCAGTCAAATTTTATAGCCTTGACGTTCTTTTTCAATATACTGGCAGACTAAAAAGACGTTATTCTGGCCGATAATATTTCTTCCTGCTATTAAGCAACTATCCTAACAACTGAAAAACTGATCATACTTTAACTTTTGCAAAATGTTCGTATCTCTCTCCCTCTCCATCTCTCACTCCCTCCCAGCCCACAACCCTTTCATTTTAACTCTCTCTCACTCTCTCGACGTCTTTATCTCTCCCTGTTTTTCTAGTCTTCCTTCGCACTCGCACTCCCGTTCACTCGCCCTTCTTCTTCTCCTTCACCTTCTCACTCTCAGGCTCATTCTCAATCTATCTTCCTCTTCGTCCACCATCATTCCATGATCTGTATGCACGTACGGATTAGTATGTTAAATTTTATTAATATTGATGTATATAATGACTAATATGTATCTGGTATATTGCTGAAGCACAAGGACAATTGCGATCTCGTGAGAAAATTTGTTTGTTTTCAAGCAATTTTCTGATTTTTTTTTAGCATTCCTTTTCCCGATTAAAAAATTTTAGATTTTTTTTTTTCAACCCAATAAAAGCACTGGAATGATGTCACGCAGAGTGGAACTTTATTTTCAGGCCCCACTTCATCGTCCATTAATTCGACTACTTTTTAGTTTTTATTTTTCATTTTTAACTTTTTATTCTTTAAATGTCAATAAATAAATAAGAAAAATTCTTAAATTTTTTTATCTTAGTTTCAAAAATAACTAATATGTATTGCTCTTCACCAATAGGGAAACTGTGTGACTGTGAGTTTGGAAATGTGTACTTTTTCTTCAAGCAATTTTTATGAAAGGAAAACTCCCACCTATGGAATTTTTACTCAGCATACCCCTTTAAATGTACGAGAGCGCTTGAAAGCAGCTATAGAGAGAACTTGTCATTATTCTTAATTTAGCAACTACTTTAGCTTTCGCAAACCACTTACACTAATATACCAAGAGATTTTGCAATAGCCATGAAATGCTTGTCCTCAAGTATCTCCACATTCAAGTAAAGAATTTTGCTATGTGAAACTAATCCTTTTGCTCTGCTAGTATTTGTATGAGTGAGCTTTGGATAAATTCGCAAAATCTATTTGACTGTCAGCCACGCACGTCCGCAAATATCCCGAATTGTGATTTACTTTGTTAATCAAACTCGTATTTGATTTCTGGCATTGTACTTATAAGATATGGAAGCGCTCATGACCTGGGCGCTTCTATAAAGAAATATATTTCAAGAGTGTGATACAAATACACTTTTAAGACATACAACGTAGAAGAAAATTGGTGAGAAAATGATTACACTTTGCTCTGGATCAGTCCAAATTTTTCTTTTCCGAGTGAGGAGATTTGCAAAATTCGTCAAAACACCATGACAGTTGGCGTTATGTTAAGCATACAAAAAAAGGAATTTCAAGAAGAGTAGGAAAGGGAACTGTAAAAGGAGCACGAAGAGGGGACCATACAGACGAATCCATTTTATATTGGCTTAAGTTTTGGCTTTGGTATTTTGCTTGAAAAGTTTTAAAACCACTTTATATGCTGAAATCTATTTCCACGCTGAATACAAACAATACATACAAATTGTCATTTATATTTTCCTTATACATAAAAAAAATGTAAAAAGTTATAGCTAATGAGATAGAGATGCAAGTGTATAGCCGGATATAAGCAGAGAAAAAGTTAATTCGAATAAAAAACACAGCCAAGACAGAGAGACACTAGTAAACTTAGTGAAGTAGTTGGAGAAAGAAATGCAGCTGAAGAGAAAAGTATGGAAATATTGAGAGAGCGGAACAAAGATAAATATTGTGATCGAGAGGAAACAGCTTTAATGGGAGAGCTGCAGCCTGAGTGAGCGGTTGAGCTCGAAAAGCAGTAAATTTAGTAATGTTTGTAGTTTAAGGGGGCCGGAAAAGTATGGTATATTGGAAGATATTTAATGGGAAGGCAATACATCAGATTAGATTTAACTAGGTGGACCCGTAGGCATCTTGCAAAAACATATAAAAAAAACAAGTAAAGAAAGGGCTGCCTTAGACTGTGCAGAAGACTTTATACCTTTCATGAATACACATCACGGTTTTAAGTGTCTGATCCTTACTCACAATTACTTAGTACAAACTCTGCAAAACTTTAAATTTAAAGATACATAGCCCAAACCCTATTTATCGGAAAAATCTACTGTATGGGAGCTATGCGTTGTATTGATAAATGATTAATGCTTTACAAAATTGCTGCCTTTTACCAAATTTCATCGAGATATCTCTTAAACTGTGGTACTAGTTTGCGTTCAAACAGACAGACGGACAGACGGACGGACGGACGGAAATACGCACACTATCCACATATGAGAGCTGATAAATATTTGTAGCATTTTAGAGTTCAGGTTGCCAAAGGCATCGCTCAGCTTTTTTTTCTTTTTCATTTCATACAAATTGTATTCCATTTTATAATGGCTTAAGTTTTGGCTTTGGTATTTTGCTTGAACAGTTTTAAAAATCACTTTATATGCTGAAATCTATTTCCACGCTGAATACACCCAATACATACAAATTGTCATTTATATTTTCCTTCATATTTTTTATTTGGATTATTTCATTTAAATGTATGTTTGTATGTTGTGATTCAAATGTGCTGACTTTGTTTCTGCACTAAAAAATTCATATGCAATTCCTATGCAAATTTATTTGAAATATTTTATTTATTTTGCTGTCGATTGTGCAACACTTGTGAGCTATTTCACATATAGAAATGTATCTACACTTGGGCATCTATTCATACACGTTTGATCTTTCACTGTAGTGGTGCAAGCAGCTTTGTTGTTTCATTTGTAAATATTTAAATAAGCTTAAAGCTTTTCTAGTGGCATTTTGGTAAACTTGCATGTGTAAGCTTGTTTTTAACCTATGCAAAATATTTCATATAAAAATAAATAATAAATTCATATTCAAATAATTCCAGCTTTTACAAACGAAGTTAAAATTTACGATTTTATACGTATGAAAATTCAACTTGAAATGTGTTAACTAAATCGTTAATTTCAAATACATTTTTAGATTCCAGTGAATTTCGCTTTAAACGTTGTTGGGCTTACTCAAGCAATTCAAATTATTAATTGAACTTCATAATTTTCTTATGCATAAAGTTTTAATAGAATGAAAGGTTATTTAAAGTTTGAAAAAGTGTGGTGAACATTTATGAATTTTAGCGAATTAAAATTTGTTAAAAACGCAGATAGATAAACAAAAATGACTTGAAATTTTTTTCTTATTTTGCATTATTTTATTCATAACAGGTCGCAGATGCCATGTTCAAGTGCCAGGAAAGGTAACGGCCAAATGCTAGGAAATAGTTTGATCTGCCCTTCCTTTAAAATATTTTCCATTCCTTTAGTTTCCTTTTCTTTCTGTTCTCTATTTCCTCTCCTGTTTCTACTATTTAATGATCAAGTTTCTGTTTCCAAGTTTAATTTTATTTTATTTTAATTTTATTATATTTTATTTGACTTTATTTTATTTTATTTCACTTTATTTTATTTTATTTTATTTTATTTTATTTTATTTTATTTTATTTTATTTTATTTTATTTTATTTTATTTTATTTTGTTTTATTTTATTTTACTTTATTTTATTTTATTTTGTTTTGTTTTATTTCGCTTAATTTTATTTTATTTTATTTTACTTTGCTTTATTTTATTTTATTTTATTTTATTTCTATTTATTTTATTTTATTTTTTTTTTATTTTATTTTATTTTTTTTATTGTATTACATTTTATTTCATTTTATTGTATTTAATTTAATTTTATCTTATTTTGTTTTATTTTATTTCGTTTTATTTTATTTTATTTTTTTTTATTTAAATTTATTTATATTTATTTTATTTTGTTTTATTTTATTTTATTTCACTTACTTAATTTAATTTTATTTTATTTCACTTTGCTTTATTTTAATTTATTTTATTTTATTTGATTTTATGTTATTTTATTCTATTTTATTTCATTTTATTTTATTTTATTGTATTTTATTTTATTTTATTTTATTTTATTTTATTTTATTTTATTTTATTTTATTTTATCTTATCTTATTTGAATTTATGTTATGTTAGTCTAATTTATTTTATTTTATTTTATTTTACTTTATTTTATTTTATTTTATTTTATTTTATTTTATTTTGTTTTATTTTATTTTACTTTATTTTATTTTATGTTGTTTTATTTTATTTCGCTTAGTTTTATTTTATTTTATTTTACTTTTCTTTATTTTATTTTATTTTATTTTATTTCTATTTATTTTATTTTATTTTTTTTTATTTGTTTTTATTTTTTTTTATTGTATTACATTTTATTTTATTTTATTGTATTTAATTTAATTTTATCTTATTTTGTTTTATTTGAATTTATTTTATTTTATTTCGTTTTATTTTATTTTATTTATTTTTTTATTTAAATTTATTTATATTTATTTTATTTTGTTTTATTTTATTTTATTTCACTTACTTAATTTAATTTTATTTTATTTCACTTTGCTTTATTTTAATTTATTTTATTTTATTTGATTTTATGTTATTTTATTCTATTTTATTTTATTTTATTTCATTTTATTTTATTTTATTGTATTGTGTTTTATTTTATTTTATTTTATTTTATTTTATTTTATTTTATTTTATTTTATCTTTTTAATTTTAAGGTGAATAAAATTCAATCTATACTAAATAAAATTATATTTTGTACATTCTTTGTAACTGAGTTACCTAATACGTAGAAAAAAAATCTGGCGTGTACACAATGCTAGTAATTATTTTGATAGGGGTATTGACTTTATACTTTAATGAATAAATAAAATTGTAACCATGCAGGGAGTAAAATCATATGAAAATTTTTAAATTACTATCACAGTCCATAAAAAAACAAAAGCAAATGTGGAAAAACACAAAGCGTGAAGTATAAAAAAATATAAGAGGATATCCAAACAAAAGGTGTACTATATAGTCAGCCCCGCGTTGTAAGCTGCAAAGTGCACTCATCACTTATCACCTACACCGACTTTTCATACTTTTGGAAAGCTGGAGATTACTGCAGATGATGGTAAAAGGAAATGATAAGTTTAATTTTCAGAATTGCAAAAACTTTCTGAACCCAAAATCTGAGAGTTCGATAATTTTTTTATATTTTTAAGGTTGATTATAGTTTCTCTTAATGTAATTGTTTAATTCTATTGAAAACTTTTGTTGAATGACGTTAACAGTTTTTACCGCCATGGCACCCAGGTGCAGCATAGAACAAAGAGGATACATTTTTAACAAGACAATTAAGTGGTTTAGGGCGAAGCATTAAATAGTGTTTTATTAACTTTTTGTTGGTCTTCTAGTCATAAATTTTACAATATTTTTTTTTGGTGATCAACGCCAGTTTTGTTAGTTTAGAAAAAGGGAGATTAATAGATTAATATTATTTTATTATTTCTGCGTTATTAAGCCAAAGCTTTAACTACTCAAATAAATGAACACAAAAATTTTGCTAGAATTTTGCTAAAAATATTTTTTTGGGAAAAAGCATGCAACCAAAAATTATTTTGTGTTTGATTGAAATTGAAATACAACCTCAGTCAATATTAAAAAAGTTAGTTTTTTCTAGTCGAAAACGTTTTTTTGTTTTGATAGAATAGCCAAAGTGAACTCAAGTTAAAAAAAAAATTGCATTGTGATACTTGCATCACTATAAATGGGGTCAAGGTCCAGAATAACAGATTTTATTTTTATAAAAATTATTATTAAATTACCATGACTATAAACTAACTCAAGGCCAAGAATAATAATTTTTCTTTTTATTTATGAAAATTATTAATGTTTTTATCAGAAAGAATGGAAAAGAAAAACTTTAGAGATAACCGCAATATCCTTTCTTATACAGGGTGGCTAATGAAAGCCGCTACCAAAAAAAAATTAAATAACTTTTTTTCTATTTAATGAATCTGGTTAATTTTTTTTTTATTTTGCAGATTGACTTTTACATTTAACAAAAATGGATAACTGGGACACTGAAACAAGAATTGGATTGTCCGCCGCTATCACGCACTGGAGTCCGTAGTTTCGGTTCAAAGAGAGTATAGGCGCACGTTTGGCGGCAATCCTCCCAGCAGATGGACCATAATAAGACTTGTAAACAATTTTGCCGAGCATGGGACAGTCAACATAAGACCTTACCATCGAAACCCTTCAGTTCGAACGGAGGAAACAATCGCTGCTGTAGCTGCTGCCATACAAAACAATCCACGTGTTTCGACAAGAAGCTTATCTGCTCAAATGGGTGTAAGCAGACAGTCATTACAGTCAATTATGCACAAAGATTTGGACTTATTCCCATATAAAATTCAAATGGCCAACAAACTGAACGCTGCAGACTTGCCGATTCGCTTGGAATTTTGCCAGAAGATGCTTCAAATGGTGGAAGAGGATGGAAACATGTTGAACTGTCTTTTCATGTCTGACGAGGCCCATTTCGATTTAAACGGCACCATAAACAAACAAAATTGTCGAATATGGAGTGCTTCCAACCCACAGATACTCCATGAGACGTAATTGCATCCACTTCGTGTCACAGTGTGGTGTGCAGTTTCATCACGCTGCATTGTCGGACCCTACTTCTTCGAAGAAAACGGTCACACCGTTACGGTTACTGGAGACCGTTACTTGAGCATGTTGAGAGAGTTTTTCTATCCAGAATTACGCCGAATGAGAATTTCTTTCAACTCTGTGTGGTTTCAGCAAGAGGGTGCAGCTCCTCATATAGCCCAACCTGTTATGACAGAATTGCGACGAAAATTTCCCAATAAGCTGATATCCAGAAACTCCACATTCCGTTGGCCACCCAGGTCGCCTGACCTTACTGCACCTGACTTTTTCTTGTGGGGTTATTGCAAACAGGAAGTCTTCAAAGCAAAAGCAACAAATTTGAATGAACTAAGGCAATCCATTCGAGAAACAATTGCGGCTATTCCTGTTTCAACTCTCCAAGCAGTAATGAACAACTTTTTGATAAAATGCCGCACATGCATCGACGAGCAGGGGGGGCATTTAAATTCCATTATTTTTAAAACTAATTAAGCTATATTTAATAAAATTTAATGAGCTTTAACATGAATAAAAAAAAAATGAATTCCATACACTGAAAAAAAAAAAGTATTTGAGTTTCTTAATGTAGCAAAATTCATCAGCCACCCTGTAGATCCATTTCGGAAGCTGCTAGACTTCTTTATCAAAGAAATTTTGGCACACTCTGCTAAGCATTGGGCTATAAAACCGCTGGGTTTTCTGTCAGCTAAACTCATATTTCTGTGCCTCGCCCATAGCTGCAAGTCCCGGCATCTGGCGGCACATAGCATTGCTCATGGTAGATATATGTGGTTTTTGTCCGTTTTTTACACTGAATGTGGTCTTAGGTTTCGTATATTTTGTATACCAACAATTTATTTGAATTAATTAACAATTATTTACTAATAAAAATTTTTTAAATATAACAGAACTGTCTCTTCTGGTTCGTTATTTTCTAAAACTAAAACTTATTTTGAGGTTAAAAGTCTTCAATTCAAAGCATGGCTGCCAGTTTGGTTTGCTTTGAAGGCTTAACGCATGCATACCTCAACCCTTCAGGCACGCTACTTACTCATTCATCGCCTGAGTAAGTGAGAAAACCAGATAGTATAGGGTCTCGAGACCACTTTATGGATTCGAGTATCAGATAAGTCGTCCGGAAACAGAGCAGTTTCTTGAAAAACTCAGAGGAACTCCACTTATTTCAAAATATGCACTTTAGTATATCTAAAAATTAAAGCAATTAATTTCTTAAATGCTTAATCCCATAATATATATTTGTATTCCCAAGGAGATGTGATTAAATATCAATAAATTAAATGCATATTTTATTATAAATACATACATATACTCTTAGCAATATAACCACCATGTCCAGGTATTTGAGTGTAATGTGTCTCTGAACTTGTAATATTTTAAATTTTAAGTGAATGCAATGATCTGGAATGTTATTGCTTTTGAGTATATTAAACAAGAAAAAAGAAAATAGTTGTTATGCCTGCCCCCCGGTGTATTGTAAAGCAAATTACAATGCAATCGATTCAAGGTAATTTATAATCGCACAGCTGCATATTCATATGTTTACTAAGTTCAATACCCTGCATTGAAACATTAAACTAGTCAGAAACAATTCCGGTTCACAACAAGAAGCTTCTAAAGGAATACGAGCAATATTGCTATTAGATATCGCTTTCGAAAGTTTGTCCTAACTGAAAAATTAAACAACAATTAGAAATGATTACTGAATGAGTGGTAGATTAGATTAACTTACTATTGGGAGGAAATATCTGAATGCTAGTAATTATTATTCTACTTAGTTGTGCTTTGGTCGTGAGAGTGGCAGTGACAGTGACAGAGAGAGTGGCAGTGACAGTGACAGTGACAGTGACAGTGACAGTGACATAGAGAGTGACAGAGGTAGGGAGGGTACAGTGAAAGAGGTAGTGACAGTGGAAGGGGAAATGACAGTGACAAGGATATTTATAGTGATTGTAATAGTGACTATGAAAGAGAGTGTGAAAGTTACAGTGAGAGTGACAGTGCATGAGAAATTGAATATGACAAAGAGAGAGTGATATTGGCACTAAGAGTGACTGTGGCAGACAGATAGATAGTTGTCATAGCTCTGAAAAAGAGCAATATCTGTACCTAGAAATTCGAAACGACATGATGGAAATACCAGTTGCTTATATAGAAAAAAGACAGTTGACTGACTAGTTTGGAAGTAGTTTAAGACCACCTGGATGGACTGCATATATACAGTTGATACATTCTTACATCCCAGCTAACTAAAAGTAGGAAAAAAGACTCCATTTGGAGCCATAAAACGCACATTTCTCGGAGCTTTACCCTCAGAAATGAGCTATTTTCGGAGCCCAAAAGGAGCGTTCTACGTGGGCACGCTAAAAGGAGTCATAAAAAACAATCAAAAATTACTCGGAATCCGATGAATTGCGATCGTTTTTACGACTCTTTTTAAATAAACTTCGAAGTCTTTTGGACCCTTTTTTGATGCTTTCCTGAAGCTTTTTTGGATAATTTTTTGGCAATTTTTAGGCATCTTTTTTTCTCCATTTTGATGATTTTTGGATTTTTTTTGGATTTAATTTGAAGGCTTTTATTAACTCATTTAGGAAGCTTTATATTAGTTTTAAAGGCTCATATATGCCTTTAACTAATCAGAAGATAGTACGCTTTTTAATTTTTTATACAGTTTTATTTTATTTAATATTGAAAATAAATTATATTAGTTATTTATTAAAAACAAGTTTTATGCAAAAGTATTTGTATAACTAACTACATCTGAAAGTATATATATTTCATTGCGAACTTATCAAAACATCAAACATTGCTAGGTTTCAAAAGCGCTTCCCTTGACGTCCATCCTTCGAAAGTGTATAAAATTCAGAAAGAAAAAATGTCAGAAAATTCTCTAAAACATTCCTACATCTGGATGTTGCCATTCATCCGCTCTCCGACGTTTATTTTCTCACAACTCTCTTTACGCTTACAACAAAAAGATCAGATATAAGAGCATTTGTTATGAGAGCATCATTCCTATAATTTAGTTTATGCCCTCTACAATATTCATTTCTTCTCCCAAGACTCCGTTAATCTTCTTAAAAAAGTGATTTTTTTTATGTTTACTAAATAACACTTCAAAAAAGTTAAAATTATGAACTCTCTTTGAATCATTATTTCGGAGCACTCCGACTTTGGATAGCTGGGATACCAACGCGCACATACATCACAACACAGCAGCTCACACATATACATCTCTGCAGAAATATTCATGTGTTAAACAAGTCCTTTATAATAAATTTAGAACAAGTACTCTTGTATCCTTGAAACGTGTAGCGTAATTGTGCAGTGAAATTGTTTCCAGCACATTGATCATTAATTGTAATGGATTTCAATAGAAAACATATGACGCATGCAGATATGTAATACACTTGACACATGTGAACATATTTTGCAACAATTTACGAATTCAAGTGCTGAAATACGAGGAATATTGCTGTTAGATATCGCTTTCGAAAGTTTGTTCTAACTGACAAATTAAACAACAATTAGAAATGATTACTGAATGAGTGGTAGATTAGATTGGCTTACTATTGGGAGGAAATATGTGAATGCTAGTAATTATTATTATACTTAGTTGTGCTTTGGTCGTGAGAATGGCAGTGACAGAGAGAGTGGGAGTGACAGTGACAGAGGGAGTGACAGAGGCATGGAAAGTGACAGTGAAAGAGGTAGTGACAGTGGAAGGGAAAATTACAGTGACAAAGATATTTATAGTGATTGAAATAGTGACTATGAAAGAGAGAGTGAAAGTGATAGTGAGAGTGAAAGTGATAGTGAATGAGAAATAAAATATGACAAAGAGAGAGTGATAGTGACACTAAGAGTGACTATGGCAAATAGATTGAAAGTTGTGACACATACAGCCATTATGACCCCGGTTGTACCTTTAACCACCACTGTGACCGTGACAGTGACCATTCTCCTAACCCTGGTTGTGACAGTGACAGCTATTGTGTTCGCGATTGTGGTAGTGTCACAATACACTAATCGCAGTATTTTGTCCTCTAGTACCCGATACTTCAACCAGTTACAGTAGCGAATGTTATAAAACACCATAAATAAAACAGTGACAGTGTCCGGTAGAGTGACCTTTTCCTGTACCCTGACAGTGTTTGTGGTTATTACCATTGTTCTATTAAGTGGATGGTTTCATGAGAAAGTGCATCAAAATGTGGTGGAATTTCCTATCCCGAGCGGCACAACAACCAACCAACCAACCATTGCTCTGGCAGTAGCCGTGACAGTGACCGGCACTGGGGATCTGGTTTGTCACAGGGACGGCCGTTAACGTGCAAGTGTAAGGACTTGTTATTCTGATATTCCGTAACTTTCATATCTAGTTCTCTATTTTATAAATAAAAATTAATGTATGTCTGTGTGTCTTTAATAGGCGTCCAAAGTACTCAACCGATCGTTATACAATTTTTGCAGTATATTTTTTAGTTCACTGGTTACAGCATAGGCTATATATAATTTTGTAAAATGGGTGGTAACTCTAAACGTATTTAGTCTATCTATCTCTATGGCGCGATATACAACAGGTATATCATCATAAACCTCCTAAGAGATTTTTGCGCCAAGCTTCTCTTCCAATTTGTGGTGTGCCGATTTGAATTTTCCCCTACAAATTGGTGGGACCTACAGTTTTTTGCCGACTCCGAACGGCATCTACAAAGGAGACGAAAGATATACAAATATGTTCCCCTCGACACCCGATTCTCTCCACAAATGAAGAAATTGTCCTCTTATCAGTTGTCAAATATGGACAGGGGTTGAATTGGACTCCACTTTTGTTCCCCACAGTTACCGCTACCTGGCGAGAATCAGCTCATTGGCCTACGTTTCTTTTCGTTATAATATCAGTTCCTTAAATTGTTTTATTATTATTATTATTATTATTCCGCTTAAATGTTTCTTTCTTTAAATGGTCATCTAACCGCCTGGCGATTTTGACCGTCCAACATAGCTCGCCAGTCGTTTCTTCGTTGCGCCAACTGGCGCCAATTGGAAACACCGCGGAATCGCAAATCGGTCTCCACTTGGTCCTTCCATCGGAGTGGTGGTCTCCCTCTTCCTCTGCTTCCACCGGCGGGTGCCGATAAGAATAACTTCTGGGCTGGAGCATCTTCGCTCATTCGCACTACGTGGCCTAGCCAGCGAAGCCGCTGTGTTTTAATTCGCTGAACTATGTCGGCATCTGCGTAAGGTTCATACAGTTCATCATTAAATCTTCTTCGGTAATCGCCGTCGCCAACGCGTAGAGGTCCACAAATTTTTCGAAGAACCTTTTTCTCGAATATTCCCAGAGCCGCCTCATCAGATGTTGTTAGTGTCCACGCTTCTGCACCATATAGCAGGACGGGTGCGATGAGTGACTTGTAGAGTGTAATTTTCGTTCGTCGAGAGAGGACTTTACTTTTCAATTGCCTACTCAGTCCGAAGTAGCATTTGTTTGCAAGAGTAATTCTTCGTCGGATTTCTAGGCTAACATTATTGTTGGTGTTAATGCTGGTTCCCAGGTAACTGTCTTAAATGTTTAGTAACTAATAATATATTTCAAAAAGAAGTATCAAAAAACCCCTATTGTTTATATTCAAGAAATGCATTATTCCTCCATGAATGATATGTGTTTCCTTTGTGTTTGCCACTTCGATTTCTGTTACAATAACCCTCAATTGGCAATAAAAGTTGGCTATCACCCACATTTAGATCGCATCACTTCTTGTATCATCAAGCATTCTCATAACCTGCAGTACTTATTTCAATTAACAACATAAAGAGAAGAGTGAAAGAGATAACGTGAATTTAATATTTTCCGTTGTTGATAGCGAAAATGAAATTTCTGTCAACGCAATAATTCATAAAATTGTATAAAACGACATTTATGTCAGTTTGTGCTGCATGTACGTGAGCGTGTGAGTGTGTATGTGTGCCTATGCATTGCGCATTTTGCAATTTATTTCCAATGTAATTACACTTCTTAATTTAAATTTCAATTCCAACATTGCCACTGCTGACGTTCACCAACCAAGTAAGCAACCAACCACAATGAAAATAAGCGCACCATGGCGTATGAGTAACCTACAGCATGGCAAAGCGCACACAACTTGCACACACCAAACGCGCATATTTACACTAACACACGCACACATAAGCCACATTCCATACACAAACTCCGTTATAGACATACATAGCAGCTAGCGGTTGGAGCGCGGTGAGCAATTATAAAACTACGAAATGCAATTACGCACCGTAATATGGCGCACTGCTTGCGGGTTAAGGGCGACTGGTTGGGATAACCGGCTGGGTGGCAGGAAGCGTGTAAACCCTACAACAATAAACAATACAAGCCTGGTTATACTAGTGCAGTCGTACAAGGGCAAGGTTGGCGCAACATTTAAAATTGCTTAAAGCTCAATATGTTTAATGCTCGCTGCTCTACGCACGAACGCTTGCGACTGCAATAACGGCAAGTCGGCAAAGAGTGTGTGAAATGCGCGGCAGTTTATTAAGATTTGCTAACGGGTAGTCACGGCAGATTTTATAAACTTCTCAGCTCACAATCAGATTTGCAATATCTCTCGCTCACTATTGCTTTCTCTTTCACTCTTTGTAAGCTCTTTTAGGCCATATATACGTTAAATTGCGTTGGTAGTGGTGTGTAAACAAATTAGTTTTTGTGGTGCATGAAAGTGTGCTTTGTAATTTCCTCTTGGCATAATTCCACCTTTGTGTTTATTGCAATGCATGTGTCTATGTGTGCGTGTGTGCAGCTAAGTAATTACGTGTGTTTTGCATTTCGTCTGCATGTTAAATGAGCACATTTCTTGCGTAATGCTGGCAGCTTATATTTTCGGTATTTTGCAGCTTAAATACTTACATTTGCATGTTTCTGAGGGATTAGTGTTGGTAGTTTCACTGGCTTTTGCCTTATTTCGTTACGCAGTAAAATCTTCTGCGCATATTTTCGGAAACGATACAGCAAACCAGGCTTAGAAAATAACTTCAAAAATTTGTGAATTTATTTAATAACTTTCGTAAAAAAAAATTGTTTGCACTAAAAAAATAAAAAGCAAGTAACTAAAGATCTGTCTTCGGCTGTGCCAAAGGCTTTATGTCCTCCATGAATACGCATCACGGTTTAAGTTACCGATCCTTACATGCAAAAAGTACAAACTCTGCAAAATTTAATGGTCTAACCCTGTTAATTAAAAGATACATAGCCGAAACCCCATTTATAGGGATAATCGATTGTACGGGAGCTACATGTTATGTAGGCCCGAACTGGCTGATTTTCATTTGTCACATTACGTATATAAAATTTACCAAATCTGTTAAAATGTAAGTTGCTATCACTTTAAATGCAAAACTTTTAGCCCAAAACTCATTTATCGATTATATGGGAACTATATTTTAAGTTAGTCCGAACTGGGCAGTTTCAATGGTCACATTACGTATATAAAATGTGTGAAATCTGCAAAATTTAGGGCTCCTGGTTTTTTTATTGAAAGATGTATAAGTCAAAACCGGTTTATCGGAACAATCGATTGTATAGGAGCTATGCGTTGTATTGGTCCGATTTTATTGGTTCCGACAAATGATTATTATATTAGAAAATAGGGAGACCATACCAAATTTCATCGAGATATCTCCAAAACTGAGGGACTAGTTTGCGTTCAAGCAGACAGATGGCCATGGCTAAATCGACTCAGCTCATCGCCCTGATCATTTCAGTATATCTATTAGTGGGTCTATCTCTTCTTATCATACCTACAAACATCGTACCAAAGTTATAATATCATTTCATGTTCATGAAAGGTATAAAAAATAAAAAAAGTCTCTTTAAGGATAATTTTATTTAAAATTTTGTTAAAACTAGCTATTTGAATACTGCTGCCGATTTGTGAGTATCCTGATAGCTACAGGTTATTACAGAGATGTCGTTAAGTACGCACTTTAAAAACACCATAGGCTCTTTCCCATCGATCACGGAATGATAAATTTTTTCTCCTCTATTTGAACTAATGGACAGTTAGATATATTGCCCAAATAGTTGCAGAAACGAGGCTGGGACCTTTGCTGTGACTTTAAAGTGCTGAGCCACTAGTCACGGGCACGTATTAGGAACATTTCTATTCACTTCTTGCAATTAAATTGGCAATAATTTCTTGAAAGCCTCAAAGCTCCATCGACTTTTTTATAATATATCTGACTCGAGCCATTGACGTTATGGTTAATGATGTGACACCGTAGTTACTGAGACCTTCAGGCAAATTTAAGAGTAAACTTTTTATTTTAACTTGTTGCTTGCTCTAACGCCTTAAATTGGTGAAAATGACTGCCGCAAATTTCATGTTTAACTCGTTTATATTTGAACCAATGTTGCTAATGAAGGGGCGCTAGGACTAAATTTAGTGGTTTTTTCCCAACAGTGGAAAGAGATTTATTTTTAGCTAGAAGGTGGCATTGACGTCTTCCGCTTTGAAGGCATTTGGAAGCGTGGTTTTTCTTTCTATCACAAAATGAAGTTCTGGTAATTATGTTTCACGCGTATGTACAGCTGTGTTCGATATAATAGCAGTGAAATTAGAATAAATATAGATCGACGAAATAAGAAAAAGCTATGATTTTATTAATTTTTATTTAAAATATAGCAAATTCCATAACAGAAATCACATTAAAACAAATCTCAAAGTTGACAGCAAGTTCAGGAAAGTTAACTAAACTTCGAGAAATGGTCAACAAAATCTTCAATTTTTTTGGCAAAATTTTTAGAAAACTATTGAGTACGCAGTTTTGTAGACTAATAATGTAACAGTGTGCAAGTTAGAATTCGCTCAAAAATTTTCCTGAATTTTCAGAATTTTTTTCGTCAAGCATGTTGAGTAATTTCTTCCATAAAACGCGTGAAGAAACATTAATTTTGTATGGAAAAAATACGCAACATCCTTGAAAAAAAAATTCTAAAAATTCAAGGGAAATTGAAAATGAAGTACTTCTAAACTGCCCATTATTACATTAAAATTTACTGAGTTAGAAAACGGCGCACTCAAACTTTTTCTAAAAATTGTTCCCAAAAATATTGTAATTTTGATAAAAAATTTTAAGTAACTTTCCTGAACCTTGTGTAAATGCCCATCCTGGTTAGGGGGTTAGAATATGCCCGAGGTAGGCATACCGGCCGTAAGAGGCGACTAATATGCACAAAGGTAATGAGGTTCAACTTGATGGTTTATCTCCCCATATGATGCCTCTCACCTCTCATTACCCACTTCTCCTTCCGTAAGGGGTGACATGACCTAGAAGGTTTCACTGGACACCACTACAGTCGGGCACTACGGCAAGGGAGTACCGAGACTTGTTTTCGTCGAAAAATCGACTTTTCTAAAACCCGAAAATAAAATTTTTTTTTGAATAAACTGTTATCGCCAACGTTTTTAGCGCATAATTTTAAGTGGGACAGGAAATATGAGACAAATTCGGTTTCATCGAAAACATTTTTGCACGTATGCTGAAAAAACCTTAAAAAAAATGGCGAAAGGGTAAATTTTTTTACCAAAACAGTCCCCAAAACCCAAAAAATATTTTTTTTTTCAAAAAACTGTTATCGCCAACGTTTTTAGCGGACATTTTTGGGTCGGGTATACATGAAAATTTTAAAATCAAACGAAACTTTTTTTTAGTATACCACGAAAAAATCCTTAAAAATCAAGGTCAAAAAAATGAAATTTCGAAGGCTCGAAAATAATTTTTTTGGCTATGCCTAGTGAAACTTTTTTTTCCTGAGCCCAAAACCTATCAAAAAATCGATGGCGCGATATCGGTTAATAAATCGACCCAATCTAGTATCTATACTGAAAAATGCAAATGCTTTGAGTTGAAATACATATTTTTTAGTAAATTTTTTGTCGAATTTATTAACGTTCTTGACGGGGCTGGAATAAGACAGTTAGCAACACTGCTTTTAACAGATTTTTCGTTCTCTTCCTTTTAAATTACAATTCACCTCATGGTGAATTTAAAAGATGATACATGCTTTGCAGCAGCCATTGACTATGACGGAGGTCTTAATATCACTACTAAAACTCACTTAAAAAATACATAACTCTAAAGGGAAAATGGAGAACCACAAAACAGCCGGGAAACTAATACACCTACTTTAAAGTTACTGCAACTTTGAAGTTGCACTTAATTTACATTACATTAGCAAAATGCCGCTTACGTTCTTTTTCAGACTTTTGGAAAAGTCAAATGTACTTACTAGTACATACTACATTTTCTTTACTTTTAATAGTATTTAAAATCTTATTAATTTCAAAGTAACCATTACTGCTCGCAACTACCTAGCAGCGACTGAAAAGTTCCCCTATAAATTTACTTATATATCAAAATCATACATTTTGAGGCAGTAACGTAATCGTTACACGCTAAATGTCCCCGCTTCCATTGCTATTACTTTGGACTTTCATTATTATTTTCTTATTATTACTTCTAAATAACGTACATAACCATTTAATACTCAAACCAGTCTAATATATGAAAAGTGCCGGCAATATAATTGGTGGTATCAAATAAACTTAGCCTTCAAGCTCAGAAGATCAGAAGAACTTTATTTAATCCTTCACTTGCTAGAATAGTACTTCCAAATAACTAACCAACAAAACATTTTGGAAAAATATTGTAAGCCAATCAAGATTTCAACTAACCTTTCTATTAGTGATAATCTTTTGCAAAATGACACCAGCAAGATTTCTAAAATAAATAGATAGCAGGAAATATCATAGTATGTTTAATTGTCGGGTGAATTTGGTTACAGAAAATTGACAATAGAACTAAATCTATTTTGCAACACAATGCCTTAGCTTGTCTTTCTTACTCGTTTACCGAATTTATTTGGAAGCAACGCTTAAGATTGAAAGTCTCTATTTTCGTCATTACTAACAACAGCCAGTTTTTATTCATCATTTCGCTGCTAAATAAATTTTTTCTGCTCGCCTAAAAAAGTCACGAAAGCGAGAAGTTCAAATTTGGTTTTCAAAGGAAATTTCAAGAGTCTGCAAAAAAAAATGTATTTTGTTTTTTATTCTTAAGTCGCTGAATGCTTGTGAAAAAAAACCGCTATTACTGAAAATATAAATTTTGTATTCATCACATTATTTTTGGGCAAAGTGTTGTCTGATTGCGAAGAAAGCAGAAAAAAAAGTAAGCAAGCTGAAAAAATTTAAAGCACCTTCAATTTTTGTTGCTAGCTTGCAAGCGAGTAGAAGTAGTTTTATTTACCAGTTGCTAAGTGCTTGCGAATAAAAATCTGCTTTTGTTATACGCTTCAGCATCTGCAGCAAAACTTCATAAGTAAATGCAGCTTCACAAAATGTTGCTACGATCAAGCACTATTCGTGACACTTCCGTGAAATTTTAAAGTTACACAAAATGTTTACGCTATACACAACTGACTTTAGGCAAATATTTGTTAGTATTAGAGCAACGCGAAATAATACCCACCAAACTTTGTAAACTAAAAACCTAGCTGTGTGAGTAAATTTATAAACAATTTACTTTACCAACAACTAAAATGAAAGTCAATATTTTGCACAAATAACGCTGCATTTAGGTAAACTTTTTGGTTTTTCCGCACTGCCCTTAACACACGCACCGACTGGAATAATGTGGCTGCACCTGCACTCCATATGCCATAAACTCTCATCAATCTTTTCATACTTGCTACATCGTCGGAACATTGAGCAGCAACCAGCGAGTTGAAAAGGAAATATGTATTGACAAGCGGACAAAAGCACTGCGCAGCGTACAATGCATGCATCACACACGCACACACACTCACACGCACACTCGCATACACACTTGCAGAAGCTGGAAGTGAAACTTGCAAATATTTATTATTTACTTATACCCATACCTATATATATAAAGGGTACACATGCACGTTAAGTTAGCCGCAACTGTTTTGAAAGCAATTGGAAATTTATTGTCTATCACAACAACAACAGCACAGGCGGCATAACGCCGAGACTGCAAAGACACAACAATGAAACTCTGCGACGCCAATAATAAATCTTTGTTGATAACAAAGTTACGTACAACAGCATCTGCGTTGCTGCAGCTTCACAATTCATCATTGTTCTTGCACTTGCACTTTACACAAACACACACACATAGACGCAAATAGGTTTTACTCATGATGATGCTTCCAGTTGCCATATCCTGCTGCGTATTGCTGGTGCTTAAAATGCGACTGTAATACCCATAGCTTCGTGGTATTCTTCGATTTCACCGGTGTCAAGCGATTCGTTCTATCTTAGGTTTTTCGAAGCAAACACTCACAGACATGCACACATATAGCGTTTTAAAGCTGGGTTGGCTTACACACACATATAAACACTATTAACCCTGTAGGGAAGGCAGTAACAAGTGAGTAAAAGAGGTAGTTCAGTACCAAATTTCACGTGCCACATAGGAGCTATTTCGATGTTAACGCGGGTCAAAACTGAAGGCTGACTAAATAATAATTACAAGTCATTTTCAAATTCTTCAAAAAAGTGAGTACATGTGCGACCGAAATTTGCTCAGCATTTTGTGAGGATGCCATGTAATTTAGTTTGTTGTAGATACTCATCAGTAAAGACACTCTTGCCGTTTTCATATAAAGCTTTACTTACCACACTGTTGGTAATTAATTAATTGGCTCAATTAGCTTTTGAGATAACGTAAGATCTAAAAAACATACATAAAAAATTTCAAATAAGTGGCCACCCTATAATATTCTCCTAGTGGCAGCATTTAAGTTTTCGAGTTTATAGCCTTTATGCCAAAATATAAATATAATAGGATAACGTACTATCTTTTATGTCATTTCATTACAAACAAATTAGATTTGTAGGTTTAAAACCCACAAAACCATCCATAGTGGCAACACCGAGGTTGAAACTAAATAAATAAGTATTTGGTGTGATATACCTCCGATGAGATTATTCTGTGGTGTGCTGTTTCTAATATTTCTTACAAAGCGGTGTGACTTAATGTTTTATGCCGGATTCGAAGGGCATCTGCAAAGCATTTGAAGTTTTGTTAATCATACCTAGTAGTGCCAGATATAAAAGGTATATTAACTTTATTCGCCTAACGGCAGTTTGTAACGGCATAAACGCATCGAGATAGATATTGACTTACATATGTATATAAAAGTGGTCAGGAGGAAAAAAGAACGGGATAAATTAAGTAAATTTTGAGACATCTTATTGAAATTTGGTATGGAGGTTCCTTGACACGCCACGCCCATTTTTATATGTAGAATATTTCCGAAAATCATAAAAATTTTATTATTCTGTGGATAGTACACCTATAAGGATTAAATTTTGCCAAAAATCAGTTTATTCCTTTATTGGCTTAAGATTAAAATATGTTTATACTGAAATTGAAAATAAAAAAAAAAATTTTGACAAAAATTCCTCAAATTCTTCTAAATTTTCCACAAAATCCTAAGGTTTAATTTTTTGTGCGTCTATTGTATTTTTAAGAACACTTTCATAAGAAAGTTTCGAAATTATTAAGAAGAAGTAATTCTTGCTGAAAATTACCATTTTTAAGATGCTCATTTGGACTGTGAGCCACTGTAGATGTAAACTGAGGCATATTACGCTAGTTTAGAACTATAGCAAATGTAATACAGCGCAGACAATTTCAAATGTCTGGGACATCTCCTTGTTACATTCGCCATTTGTTTGCATGCAAAAGATAAAATATAGACTAAAGGTAGTTCGGAATGCAGTAGCAGAGTACCAGGTCCGACCTAGAAATTTTCCCTATAAGAAAAACATCACAGTTGCAATTCTCTTTTTCTTGGTTGCTTTACCACGCTTATCCTACCCTTCATCCACTTTGATTATTTTTAGTAATACTTTCTGTTGCTATCTTGTTAGTTATATAAAAAACACTTCTTGAGTATTTTACTTCAAGCGTGGTGAAAATCTTTTCTCTTCCACGATGCCATGGTAAAATGTACAGTGTGCCTGCCGACTCGTGTTATGAGAAGTCAAAGGTATGACACGATAATTTGTGACTGAATCTTGGCCTTAATCGCTTCATAGGTATTTGGCTCCACACTGTTTTTAAAAATGAACATGCATACTCGTATACATATAACTATGCATTTTTCTGCGTAGAACAAATTTCTTTTTTTTTATAAATTCTCAGATATTTATTTTGCATATTTCAGGCGAATCCCGCAAAAGCTCTCACTTGTCTTTTTAAATGAAGCTTAACGCACTTTAACGGAGTAAAACGTAGCTGACGTCTATAAGACATTTGAGCTTCATAAATATTATGCAGTGAGCTGGAAAAATATAATAATGGTAGGTATGGTTGCAAAGGGCGTGTTTCTAAGACACTACTTTAAATTAGTAAGCAAATATGTCTTAACGAAAAAAAAAGAGTCAGAGGTATTAACATTCTTGCAGGTATTATTGTAGTCCTGGCACAAACAACGATAAGGTTCATGCAACTCAAAATTCGAACTGCAAGTGCTTAGGAAAATCGGCTGGAAATGCATAGTTGGCCTATTAGGGATATTAAACATAATTTCAATGCAAATATGGGTTACTCACCAGCCCTGTTAATAGTGTTACCATAAATAAAACACCTAGCATTTTACGACGACTTTGAAACGTAGGCAGATGTATAAGATTTAGACGACTGTAGTATGAAGAAAAATTCATTACCGGATGTCATGGCAAGTCACGTAAAGCGAAAACCAAAAACGGGTTTTGAACCGTGAATCTGAGAGCGCGAATTCCCAATTATTGAAACATATTTAAAAATTATCCTTACCAGCGAAGTGAAAAATGTTTTGGTTATGTAAGTGTCATAAAATTCTTTGGACCACCGCTTAATGAAAGCCAACACCTCTTTAGCGCTATTAACGCTGTTCTCAATATGAGACTTTAAATCAGTTTTAGAGCCCATTGTAACACTTAGGTTAATGCAGCTAGTTACCGCCTCAATTGGGTACCCACCTACCAATGATGCCAATATGCACCGGTATTGATTTTCTGGTAAAAAGCATGTATTTAATTTCTTCAGGTTGAGCGCCATAGAGTTAACATCACACCATCTCACTAAGTTATTTCGATCTTCTTTAAAACATGCCCTGTCCTTTGTGGCTTTGATTGGCATGAAAAGTTTAACAGTAAGAATAGTGGGAAGGTCGTTAATAAACAACAAAACCAAAATAGGTCCAAGATGGCTGCTTTGAGGCACACCACAGGCAACATCGCTAAGCCCAGATAAACTATTCTTAAAGATCACTTTTTGTGAACTGTCCTTTAAGTAAGATGATGTTCAACGCAAGAAAACATACGGAAATCGCATACGAACAGCGGCCGAATTACGACATCCGTTCCGTGATCGTAAACAGTTTTTTAAGTCAAAATAACTTTGAAACTTTCCAATTTTTAACAAAAGTAATAATGCATAATTGAACCTACTGGTACTTCAAGCCAATTGCTCAAGTATGACGTCATTCAGAGTTATTGGATTAAAGCTTATGCGATTTAAAAATTTGCTTTCGATCACGGATCGTATGACGTAATTCGGCCCCTGGTTTTAATAATAGAATCGAGCGAGAAACTTTATCAAAAGCTTTGCTAAAGTCTTTCCAGGTGACATCTGTCTCCAAGGTTGTTTTGAATAGTGTGGTGAATTTTAAGAAACTAGATTCGGTGGTTTTACCCATGCAGAAACCATGCTGATATGGATCGGAAGCAGCTGATACTGAAAACGACAGTTGCTTTGTAATAATAGACTCAAATAACTTCGGTATGACGCTAAGCTTAGTAATGCTTCTATAGTTCATGACGCACGTTTTACTTCCACTTTTGGGGAGAGCTACAATGTACGACTCTTCCGAATTCTGGTAAATATACGCTAATTCAAAGACGCGTTGAAAATGTTTGTGAGAGATTTGTAGAGAAATTCAGCACAACTTTTCAGAACAATTGTAGGGATCCCATCGGAACCACAATAGTAAGAAGTTTTAAGACTCTCTAGATGCGAAAAAAGTTTGAAATCCCGCAATGACAACGGGAATGGCTATCTGGGTGGTCCCGAAAGGGACTCAGCAAAACAAGCATAGTTTGATTAAAAAAGTCTGCAAACATATCGGCCATACAGGCATCATCGTTAGACGTCAACTCCTTGTATTTCATTAAGTATGGGAGTCCTTTACTCGACGTTTTTAGCTAACGAAATCATTAAAAGCCTTAGGGTTACTACAAATTTTAACCTTCATTCTGGCGACGTAATCCTTGCACAACTTTTTGTTACAATGGTTATATTTATGCCGAAGAAGAGAGAACACACCATAGTCAGTTTTAAAACTAGTGCTTTTATATTTCTTCGACGAGCGTGTCTTTTGGTTTTTGAAGTAATTAAGTTCTCTCGTATTAGACGATGATTTTGAGTTACGATATTGAGGCACACATGAACGAAATATAGAGCATAAAGTATTGATAAAATGCAGGGCACTACTTTCCACATCGCTACTTTATTGGCGCCATTTTATGTTAATTACTTCCGCCCTTAGCTTACTCTAATCAGCCTTCAAGAAACGAACTGGAAGAGGGTTTGCTCATCGACAAATTGACTAGGATAACTGAGAGAGTCGATACTTTGCTCAAGTGGCGGATGATAGGCATCCTCGGGCAGTAACAGCGAATCACTCCGGACCAAAGAGAATTTCGATACATCATCGACGAATCCAAGCATTTGTCAAACTTATTCTGAATACTATTTATTCGAAAAAGTCTGACATCTGAAAGATCGTTGAAAAACTCAGTGAAATTTTCCCTTAAAAAAGACCATCGCTGACATTCCAAGATATACACGTCAAAGCAAAGTCGCCCATTACAATGACTGAATCAGAAGGACTAGCCATGGAAAACACAGTTTTTATTATCAGTCAATGTTTTACATATATTTGGAGATCTGAATGGGGAGGAATATAGCTAGCAGTAAGATACATAGAGTGAGAGAAATTCTTCATGCGCACAAAATTTGTTTCAACTTCACCAACCGGAATTTCCTCAGCGGAGAATATGGACAGCACTAAGAACATCCCCCCCCCCCCCCCGAACCTTCTTGGACGATCCTATCGAAATATTTTGCAGGTGCGGAAAAGAAATTCGCTTTAAATACATGTGGCTTTAGCCGTGTTTCAGTAAATATCAGCAGCTTGTAAGTGAGGGCGTGATTGTGTTCATCTGCGTTTCAGACACTTATCACTTTAGCTATATATAAAGTCTGGCCGATTAAGCCTTATAAGCCGATTGATTACATTACATTTTTTTCTACAAATACTTGAAACAGGTACATCAACTGTAGTGAAAGTTCGCGAAAAAGGGATGCCCCTACACCTTTTTTCGAAAATTTATATCGTTTCGCATCTCTTCTTTATTTGCAAAAAAAAATGGATAGGAATATAAAGCTATTTTTAGCAGAGATGTCACACTTATTTGAAGTAAAATAATTGGATGTTAGGATTTATTTGGATAATTAAAGAAGCACAAGCAACCGCCATGGTGTGGCTGACGTACCACGCCGAAGGTTTCAGGTGCAACAGACGTGAAAGGTAACGCTAAAAAGGTTTGGAAAAAAGTGGTCGGCAACCCTCCGCGTGTTTTTCTGCTATGATAAAGCTTCGTAGCAAAAATTCATCTGATTTGCAGATGCCTCTCGGTAAAAAAATGTAGGTCCCACCAATTTGTAGGAAAAATTAGAAGCACCACTCCAAAATTTGGTAGATAAGTTCAAACTTAATCTCTTCGGAGGTACGAGTATATCGCGCTAAATATTTATTTATTTATTAATTCTTTTAATTTGCTGCAATTTATTTGAATCACTAAAGGAATAATATTTTTTTAGTGTTTTGGAAAATATTCGATATAGAAGAAGTGGGCGTGTCTATCATCTGATTTCACACATTTTAAACAGCAATGTCCAAGACGCCTGCATACCAAACTTCAATAAGATTTCTCAAAAATTAGCTCAAGTTAACGTTTTCACAGATTTATTTCATCTTTAAAACTTTTATATAAAAAAGGGGAATAAAATTAATATACTCTGTATGCATTCCGCAACCGAGTATAAAAATTATAATATGATAAAAAAATGCAAAGACTACCTTTTTATCAGACCTGTTAAATTTGGTTATTAGTCAGTAATCAATTAATTAGACGGCTTATTTAATTGATTATTTTACTTGTTTTTCAAGAAAAGGCAATTGAAATTGATTACAATTAGAAAAAATCAAAAAAAAAAAATCAAAAAAATAAAGATATAAATACAAAAAAAAAGTATATAATCAATAACAATCAAAAAAAGTCAAAACTAATCAAAGTAATCAAAACAAAATTTTTTTAATATATTTTCAAAATTTTTTTTAAATTATTTTTTATTATTTTTAAAATTATTTTTTATTTTGGATTTTTTTCAGAATTGTTGATGTGTATTTACGTGCTTCAACAACAATAATAAAAAAAATCAAAATAATCAAAAAAAAAAAATAAAAATTAAAAAGAAAAAATAATCAAAAAATCATAACTCATCAAAAGTAATCAAAACAACTTTTTTCGATTTTTTTAAACTGTTTTTAAATATTTTTGAATTTTTTTAAACAATTTTTATTTTTTTTTTGATTTTTTTAATATTGTTGATGTGTATATATACGTGTTTCTACAACAATAATGAAAAAAATAAAAATAATAAAAGAAAAAACAAAAATATTCAAAAAAAAAAAATCTAAACTATTCAAAAGTAATCAAAACAAGTTTTTTTGATTTTTTTAAAATTATTTTTGATTATTTTTGAATTTTTTTAAATTATTTTTTATTATTTTTGATTTTTGTCAGTATTGTTGCTGTGTATATTTATGTGCTTCTACAACAATACTAAAAACAAAAAAATCAAAACTAATCAAAAGTAATCCAAACAATTTTTTTTGATAGTTTTTTATTTTTTTACATTTCTTTTTGAATTACGTAAAACATCATGATTTTTTTGATTATTTTTATAATTATTTGGAAAATAATCATTAAGAGCTGAAAGTAATTGGTAATCAATCATTAAATGGATTCTCAAGAAAATAATTTATCAAACCTGTAATGACTACGATTTGTAATCGTTATTAAACAGGTCTGCTTTATGTTAATACCGTACAAAAGCAGCAGAAATTTGCCCCTAAATAAGGACAAAATGGCTGCAAATATTAATTTGAAATTCTCTTCATAGCAATTGTAATCATTTTATGATTTAAAAAAAAATATATAAAGGTGGCGTTCACTTTTCCAAAAATATGCAATCAAGTTCTAAGGGTCAAAGAGAAGTTTTTAAGTGACAAAAATATTCAATTTTGTATTTTCAAATATCATAAATTTAATTCTAATGGCTGCGCCTAAAGTTTTAAAATAAATATTGACCTACGCCATTTTTCATCTTTCAAACAAATATTCTGCTGCTTTTTGATGACAGTCTTTAAAAATTTTTAACATCTTTTTATTTAAAGTTGTTATTTTGCCAAAAAGTACCATTCTTCGTATTGCTGACTTAAATCAATAAATTCAGAATAAAAGGAAAGCAATCGTTTGCCATTTTTGCATTTTGCATGTAGTTTATATATATTCATAAATGTATACCGTTCATATCTGATAGACTTTATTTAATTTTTCTTTTTTCCACTCAATTATGCTTATTCGGGTATGAACTCGGACTCGAAATATAATAATTCAGTATATTTCATTCGAGTGCACTTATGGTTTCATTTTCATTCATACATATATGCAGTTGTGCAACCTTTTCAGATGGTACTTATATATTTGTATATACATGTATATATGCCAATACTGCTACATGCATAAAAATGCACGGTGTGTCATAAATCACATTCAAAATAAGTTGATAACATGATACGGTTCTTTGTAGTGTTTTGTCCGAAAGACTGAGGAATCTCTCTACGCGATAAAGATAATACTTGTCTTTAAGAAAGTGGCTCGAACTTGGTTTTCTCTAGTCTGTGGTGGTCTTCAGCCGAATTCGCCAGCAGAGAAAGTGAGAGGCTCCAATGGGTTGGTTAAAATATGTGGACAATGACTTTTCCTCCATTGGTACATTCAATTTGAGTTGTACTTACCAACTTCCGTTAAAATTGACGTTAGGCATACCCTGTTTGTATGAAAAATATCTCTGTCTTTTGTACAGTTGCAATTGGGTTATATTTTGTGGTTGAATATGAAGTGAATAAATTTTTAAAATTGTTCTTTTTTTTACTTCTCTTTTCTCGGCTTTATTTGCAGATGGCATTATGTTTGTGGTTGTAAGCTCGTATATTTGTTGTCGCGGAATTGGTGCTTAAAAGTCTCGAAAGGTAATTCATAAAGTGGCTTGGTGTTTACATATACCTTTTCATTTCCTTTCATAATTTTAGTTTTTAAATATAAGGCTACAGTTTTGCGAAAAGGTCTGTATGTGACAGAGCCGCTTTGTAGCTAAGAATTACCCATGTCAGAAATTAGTGATTTTGATAAGGGTATCTAAACTAATTCACCTAAGTTGTTTAGTTTTGTAAAAGAAGAAAGAACAGTTGCGTTAAATTGATAGGTTTCATTTGCCTTTGCTCAAGTCTATGGATGGGTTAAGACGTCAGCGCCCTTTCTATCGGATGCGATTACGTACTGGCTCAACTGTTCACAGGATAATGTTTTCGTCTCCGTCGAAATATTTAGTCTTCTAATTTTTATGTCCTACAAACCAGCACTTCAAGTGTTAAGGAAAGCAGAATATTGACATGTAAGGTATCACATCCGCAGATCAGCCATTAACTGGCACTTCACTTCCCTTTGCAATATCAGTGCTGTCTACGTAGACGGGTTCACACTTCTTTTTCTTTAGTCTGTTTAATATTTTCAGCGCAGACATCAAAGCTGTGAAAATGAGCTTCTCTCAAACACCAGTCAATTTAATAATTTGTTAAAAAGTAAATACTAAAGAACTAAAAGCAATAATAATTTTCATACAAAAATAATAATCTTCTTGCTCTTGACCTCACTTATAGCCAAATTAATTAAATTGCAGGTATACAAGAACTTTTAAAAAGATTTAGGTAAAATTACTATAAATGAGCTGAAGGCAAAGAATATTAATTTTTTAATGAAAATTGTTTTAGTTTCATTTTTTTAAATAATTAAGTTAACTATTACAAGTTTTTAGTTGAATAGAAAAGGAAAATTTCAGAGACAACCGCCAAAGCTTTTCTCATAGATCCACTTTGGAAGCTGCTGGACTTCTCCCACAGAAAAATTTTGTATTGAGCAAAAAAAATTTGATTTACAAAATTTATCAAAATAGTAATTTTTTCAACCATAAAAGCTCCACTATGAAGCACTTGGTTTTCCTTTACAAAAGTTTTGGAAGCAATCTCTAAAGCAGCGAAATTATACCTTACTTAAAAGATAACTTTTTAGAAATATATTTCATAAATTTTTATCTAAACTATATTTTTGTGTTTTAGCATTGCAATAAAATAAATTCGTATTTCAAAACATTCCTTAAAAGCTGCAACTTTAACGAGTTCTTTGGCAAATCTTATAGCAGCTAAGATACAGTTATGACCGCCGGTTTTCGTCGCTATTTTCCAGAACAAATTTTTACTGCATTTCTGTGAACATTTGCATTTCACTTTTAAAACTAAATTATTAATAAAAAATCGCTCTCACGGTGTACAAAGAGTTTACGGTACACCATCATATAAATTTAACTCAGAAAACGCTTACATATCGCTTATTAGCGCAAATATAATTTATGTCATTTTTTTTTAAAACTACTTACACAAACACTTGTTGGGTAAGCTCAATAAAACGCTTTGGAATTGCTTTTGACTTATCGACTTGACAGTTTAAAAACTTTTTGCTGCTGCAGTAAAAGCAATAAATTTTTAAACCCCGCCAGTTTAACTGCTTGAGCATAATTTCATGTACCGCACTGGTATTTGTTCGCATTGGGTATAACCATTCGATTTCTTAAGATTCATAAATTTTTAAAATAAAGCAATTTGTGAGCGGAAAAAGGGAGTCAAATAACAAAAGACGCATTTTTATGACACAAACTTTTTCCTTTGTGGTTTTTTGTGAAAATCTTTACAGGGTGCAGTAGGAATTAAATATCTGCAAGTTGAAATTTGTATTTTTTTTTTTTTGGAAAGCATATCGTCATCATTAATTGCTGTTCAAGAGCCGCAAAGATTATATCCTTACCGTTTAAAAGAACGCCGGCCATGGTTTTTTTTACGCGAACTGGGTCCAGTTGGTTATACAACGTAGGTCACGTGACTCAAGTCATCCTTTAATCCCTGTCATTTTCTTTGCAAGTTTCATTCGCAGGCCCTCAAACACCCACTGCACCCTGTTTACCTAAAATAAATTCGTGCACCAAATTTCGGTATACAAAGTGGTTTATGACAATATTTTCCGCTTAAAAAATCAAATAAAATATGAAAACTGTATGAATGGAAATTTATACTGGTGATATATTGCTTGTGTATGGTTACGTGCATATGTATGTCCCATACATTTTATAGGCGAAATAAAAATAATGCCTGAATCTCCCGGAAAGGTTTACGATAAATAAAGAGCATTTGAAAAAAGTATACACTTTAACTAACGATTTCAATTTATAAATGTATGAATGAATACATCTGATAGGCACATAATAGTGTCTAACCGAATGCTTCTTTTCTACTTTGGTTACGAATGTGCGGTTTGAAGTTCGAATTCGGGTTCGGTTTATGGTAGGATTTTAGACCAACAATTTTCCAATATTCCTAGTTTGGATAATTATTTAGATTACTTTATAAAACATTTTTATTTTTTTTGGTGACTTACACTGGCATGTTTCCTTCACCATTTTGTCATTCTTGACCTGATTACAAATATAGCTAAAGTTAAGATAAGTGTTTATTATATTTTTAATTAATGTACACTACTAATCTGTAAGAACTTACCTATGCATTAGGGCTCTTACTATTCGGTTAGTCGATTAACCGAGTTATTCGAATACATCATTAGGTGACTGCAAAAGTCGACTAGCACTATTCGAGTAGTCTATTGATGACGGTTACTCGACTAACCGTCCACTTTCGACTAGTGGATTAACCGAAAATTTTCGGGTAGTCGATTATAATGAACATGAACCTGTTTCTGTTTCACCTTTTAATTTTGTATTTGACATTACAATCGTTATTACCTTGTACGGAGCTCATATTTTTATTTTAAATTAATTTTTTACTGACTTTAAATTAATTGGTAGTCATGACCCTATAGGTGGTAAATTATGCAGACACCGCAACTACCGATTCAAGAAATGCAATTTGTTGAGCTAACCCTGCGATATTTAAGTTCTCATAAAAGTAATAATTCTAAAATTCGCGTGGGAAGTTGTTTGTTGGGAAGGATCTTTCCGAGCCGTTCAAAACTAAACGAGGTTTCAGATAGGCTTCGATTTTCAACAAAAGTCGAATAGTCGAAGCGAAGCAAATAGTCGAGTAAGTCCTTGCTAAGCGACTATTCGAATACCACAAACCGACTAATAACCGTGGAAACGGTTACAACCGACTAGTAGATTAACCGAATATTCGACTAAGTCGACTTTTTGTAAGAGCCCTACTATGTAGACTGAATTATAAATAAATACAAAACCCCAATTCAATTGAATTATTGGTATACAAAATAAACAAAAGCGACGAGCACACTGGAGTGGCGCCTGCGGGTTAGGGGTTTAGAATATGGCCGAGGTAGTCATACCGGTCGTAAGAAACAACTAATATGTCCAAACCTCTCATTACCCATCTTATGCTTCCTTACGGAAGGAGGGGTGACATGACCAAGAAGGTTTCACTGGTCATAAATCGCTACCACGGCAGTCGGGCAGTACCGCAAGGGAGTACCCCAAAAGCTTCGGGGAGTGTTTTTGTCGTTACCACAACAACAACAACAGCACACTTGAGTGTCAAAACTGGACACAAAAAACAAAAATCCCTACATAGTTACGGTAAAAGAAATATGAGCTTAGGTGACGGAAAAACAAGCCTTCTGATAGCCTTATGGTTAATAGAGCATACTAAAAACTCTTTGAAGAAGAAGGCCAGCAGCTAGAATTTATAAGAAAAGCTGTGGCAGTTTTCTCTAAATTTGTCTTTCCTATTCTATTAAAAACTTTTAATAATAAAGTAAAAGCTAGGGATTAAAAAATAAAAAACCATAATAATTTTCTTATAAATTTTCATATAAAAATTATTATTCTTGAACTGTGACTCTTTCGCAGTCTTTGTAATATATTCATAGTTCTACCCAGAAAGCATTCCCAGATAGATTAATGAGTTGGTCTGATAACCCTTTTGATGGAAGCAGAAATAATTTGGCATGTCTTTGTCCTCGCTAATATCGCATAATCTGCTTGTTTTCCAGTTACATGGGCTCTTTTAAGGCTTGGTGAACCCACTTAAATCATTGGATCTTAAAATTCTGAATATAGCACGCTTTTTACCAAGGTTTTCCGATTCTTAACTACCTTCCTGCCACTCTTGACCGGGAATTCATCCGAAAAAAACTTTCTCTTAAGTTTGTATTTGTATGCTTTTCTGTTTTGGAAGAAATTTTGGTAACATCGCATTGGTATCAATTTCTGCGATACAGCGATAACTGTTCTAAGTTTTAACATCGTCAGGTTTAGATCCATGCGTGTATCTGACCCCTGAATCAGGGTCAGCATATATATTTATTTATCCCGAAGTTCTTGGTCATAAGCTTTGCTACTACTAAGATGATTTCCTTTATGATTGGATGAAAAACTCAAGTTCGATCTGACACTATCCCATATGTGAAGTATAGGGTTTATTTGCGATTCACTCCGGATGTCCTTCTTATTGTCCCAAATGCCTACTATAAGCAAATAAATGCGTATGCTATTTAAATGATTGTTTGCAAAGTAGAAAAATTACGCATTGCGCAGATCATTATTCTTCCTTAGAATTGAGAAACTTTTATTCACCGGCATTAGCATATTTGACGATATAAATAAACCATTTGAATTGCTTTTATGACAGGTATTGCTGTGTTGCGGAACGTCTAGAAATTTATAAACAAACAAAAATATTTTTTAAGTGTATTTAGTAAGTTTCTTTTTGCATTGTTATAATTATTTTTGAAGTTAGTAGTACAGGGTGGCTGATGAAAGCCGCTACCAAAAAAAAATTAAATAACTTTTTTTCTATTTAATGAATCTGGTAAATTTTTTTTTTATTTTGCAGATTGACTTTTACATTTAACAAAAATGGATAACTCAAAGAGAGTATAGGCGCACGTTTGGCGGCAATCCTCCGAGCAGATGGACCATAATAAGACTTGTAAACAATTTTGCCGAGCATGGGACAGTCAACAGAAGACCTTACCATCGAAACCCTTCAGTTCGAACGGAGGAAACAATCGCTGCTGTAGCTGCTGCCATACAAAACAATCCACGTGTTTCGACAAGAAGCTTATCTGCTCAAATGGGTGTAAGCAGACAGTCATTACAGTCAATTATGCACAAAGATTTGGACTCATTCCCATATAAAATTCAAATGGCCAACAAACTGAACGCTGCAGACTTGCCGATTCGCTTGGAATTTTGCCAGAAGCTGCTTCAAATGGTGGAAGAGGATGGAAGCATGTTGAACTGTCTTTTCATGTCTGACGGGGCCCATTTCGATTTAAACGGCAACATAAACAAACAAAATTGTCGAATATGGAGTGCTTCCAACCCACAGATACTCCATGAGACGGAATTGCATCCACTTCGTGTCACAGTGTGGTGTGCAGTTTCATCACGCTGCATTGTCGGGCCCTACTTCTTCGAAGAAAACGGTCACACCGTTACGGTTACTGGAGACCGTTACTTGAGCATGTTGAGAGAGTTTTGTTATCCAGAATTACGCCGAATGAGAATTTCTTTCAACTCTGTGTGGTTTCAGCAAGATGGTGCAGCTCCTCATATAGCCCAACCTGTTATGACAGAATTGCGACGAAAATTTCCCAATAAGCTGATATCCAGAAACTCCACATTCCGCTGACTTTTTCTTGTGGGGTTATTGCAAACAGGAAGTCTTCAAAGCAAAACCAACAAATTTGAATGAACTAAGGCAATCCATTTGAGAAACAATTGCGGCTATTCCTGTCTCAACTCTCCAAGCAGTAATGAACAACTTTTTGGTAAGATGCCGCACATGCATCGACGAGCAGGGGGGCATTTAAACTCCATTATTTTTAAAACTAATTAACCTATATTTAATAAAATTTAATGAGCTTTAACATGAATAAAAGAAAAATGAATTCCATACACTGAAAAAAAAAATTATTTGAGTTTCTTAATGTAGCAAAATTCATCAGCCACCCTGTATTTAGCTAAAAAAGGTATCATATAATTCATTAAAGGACCCCAGAGTCCTTGCGGTATTCTTTTGATTTCAACTTCTGATATTTCGGTTAAATTGTATTTGCTACAAAGATCGACGAGACCAAACATAGTTGTGATTAGTTATTAGACTGGGTCGATTTACTAACCGATATCGCGCCATCGATTTTTCGATAGGTTTCGGGCTCAGGAAAAAGAGTTCCACTCCGAATATAGAAAAAAAGAATTTTCGAGCCAGCGAAATCTCATTTTTTTTGACTTTTTTCGACTTTGATTTTTAAGGTTTTTTTCATGACCTCCTAAAAAAATTTTCATTTGATTTTCATGACATTACATTGTACGACTTTGTACCTAAATATTAAAACTGAGAATACATTTAGAAGGTTACCACCTATATTTTTTAAATTAAATAAGATACTAAATTAAATTAAATAAGATATGCTAATAAAAGTATCAAATAAAAGGCATTTTACGTCGTATTACAAAATAAGTTTTATGGGTAGACTTACCGCCTAGCGTTGCCACCTTATCCGAATATACTTATTTTTTTGCATACCAGCGAATAAAATTTTGTATATGGGTTATTTGCCACAACCTAGGCGCTCTTACTTAAATCCAGCGACTAAGTAAATTTTCAGAGTCTGATATCCATGTGAAATTTTTCTGCTGAAGTTGAAGTTCTGAAATTTGAACTTTTCTTAGAGTGGATCGATAGTTTTTACTCATGCAACGGAAATAGAAAATAGTATCATAGTATTGTAATAGAATTAACGTAATATAGAATTCATGAAATAGTTAGTTCTAGCGGAATTGAATAGGGTTCGAAGCATTTACGATGGTTTTCGGGACTTTTTGGAGATCACTTTGGAAGTTTTCGGGGTAGTTTCAGAATGCTTTTGGGATTATTTTCGGGACCTTTTCGGCACTTTTTCGGGACTATTTCATGACTCTTTTCGGGTTCAAATAATTTCGGTATGGTTTTGGGACCGTTTGGGAATCATTTCGATTTTTTTTTGCTTTTGTACCAACAGTTTTTGTTGATTTTACGGCCTGTACATTTCGAAGTATTCATGAAACGAGCTCAAGGCCAAGAATAATAATTTTTCACTTTTTAGGAATATTGTTATTATTTTTTATTTTTTAATAATCATTTTTTAATTAATTATTAAAACTTTTGTTTTAGAAATCTCTCATTTCGAAATTGTATACCAAAACTGTGTAAATTCAATTCCATTACAATCGCACATGCATTCCTCAGTAATTGGGAAAAGTAATTGATTGCTTTGCCATAGATAATAGGAATTCAGTTCCTCAAAAAAAATTTACAAAAAAAAATTTCCTTGTTTCCATATACTCGGATTTTTTTTTGTTATTGAAAAAATATATTATGCGTGAATGCAATTACTTTCCCAGTACTTTGAAAACAATTTCAAAATGTAATTAAAAATTTTCGAAGAAATTAAATTTGCGCAGAGTATATTCTGTCAATAACAAGAAGAAGAAATGCATGTAATCGAACCTTAAAACGAGGAAAAGGAAATTACTTTTTGTATTTTTTTGTTTTTTTGAGGGATTGATATGTAATCAATTCCTTTTGTTTTGAGGCAAAGTAATTTTTACATTTCCAATTACTTGCAATTGGGAATTGATCGTAATTAGATTATTAAAGTAATGATTACTACCCAGCTCTGTTATAATGCAATTTAGTACTCTGGAATTGCGCTGTCAACCCTGGAGAGTTTGTATGTTATGCTGTATCTTTTTCCATAAATTACAACAATCATAATTCCACTTGGTCAGGCCATGTCCGTAATACGTTGCTTACTTTTTCAAGGTCAGCTAAATTTAGTTATTGTATTGTATTTTACTGCTAATAAAATGTGTATAAGCTCGATAAACGCATGCGAATCTTAGATGCAGACAACGTACATGACATATTCTCTAATAAAAATCACATTTCCCTTTTTAATATAAATTCTTTAAGCCTTTATATAGATATACATTTAGTTAAGGGCTCACAACAGTCTTAACACAAACCGGATTTTTAATAATATTTCAAGCTTTAAAATACCCTTCTTATTACAAATTTCGTAAAGCTTTATTTCGGCATAGAAACTGCTCTGTTAAGTAACACACATACATACTTACTCCACATATTCGTAATATAATGCTAGAATTATAAACAAATTTTAAATCTTTCCTAAAATTATTATGCGGCATTTCGTGCATAAACATGTGATGTTATTATTTCGGTTTATCGCATTATAGTCATACCCTTAGTAAGGGCACACAAATTCCAGCGCACCAGGGCGTATGAGTAATGCGGCAGAGCTTTCGTAGTTGAGTAGATTTTCAGTTAAATCAATTTGAAGCAATTTGTTTGCGAATACGAGTATATACAGAAAAACGCATTTGTGTTTTGTATTGAAAAGGACAACATTTTTTTTTCCTTTACTTATCTTTTTGTAGCAATTTGTTAAAAAATGCATGAAATAGTACAGTAATTTGACTGAAAAAAGAATAATATACGTATATTGTAGCGCTGTTATGTTTGTGTTGTTTTTATACTGACAGCTTGAGAGCGTAGGTACTTTTATTTGCGTGCAAGTCACACTTTCCCTATTATACTTCTTTGTTGTACTTGCCTCAGATGTATAGGGTATGAATGCTCAAATACATTTCACAAATATTGATTGAGTTTTATTTTGCTCACGTTGTGCGAAGAATTTTAAAATTGTGTTACTTTGTAGCGAGGAAATTGTGTATCTAAACGAGTTAGATATAGCTCATTACCCACCAGCAGAAAAAATTAAAAATGCTGCTTAGTTGTTTTAAATATTTGTTGCCTGCCAATAGTAAATTAATGAGAAGATTTCAGATTATTAAATTAATTAAAATTTATGAAGATAAAGTTTCGCGTATGAGAACACTTCTAGTAATTTAATGGAATATACTTTAATGCCAATATATCTTGGTAGAGGGTTTGCTCTCTTTCGAGAAGCATTTTGAAAACATGGAAGTGGTTTTTATAAAACTAATGCCTTGTTACTCAAATAGGTTCCTCGAGAGGTTGTGAAAGATACTGAATTGTTGCTAAGAAAATCATTTCAGTATATATAGAAAGATTTTAAGCAGGATTGACGATGGCAATATATTAATAGCTCGATTTTATTCTCACTTCGATGTTTAAGCTATGCAAATATCTGTTTGGGAGTTACTTAAAACGAAAATAGTTTTTTATTTATATATATAATATTTCTACTAATTATTGATACATCAACATCGGAGTTCTGGAATTCGCTTAAGCTTAATTTAAGTTGGGGGGGGGGCCCGACATTGTATACCTAGTAGTGATGTATTTTGGAATCCCAATTCACGTTTTTTTTTTAATAGTTTTCAGATCGTATTATAAAGCCAGATGATTGTTTTCAATAAAAACTAGCCATGAGACTATTCGAATAATAGATATTCGGATAATTCAACAAATATCACTACAGCTTCTGCACACATTTGTACACACAAACATACATACATACATACAAAACTTAAACGCATGCTCATGGGTACAAGCGTTGAAGACAGCGAATTTCGCTTTCGACATCTCGCATTTCAATACAACTATTCGAATCCCACTATTCGAATAATGCTATTCGAATAATACTATTCAAGTAAAGGGATAAATTATTCAAATAAATACTATTCGAATTTTTATGCTGAAAAGTGTGCGGCTCCACGCCTACTTCCCCGAAATCCACAAATTTTTTTTTGCTGCCGAGTTTTTCTTAAAAAGCTTATTATGTGTGCAAGATCTTATTGATATAGCTTGCACAGTTATAGAAATATCGCATTTTACATTTTACAAACAAATTTTTCAGTACTATGTTAAAAAACTGGGCGTGGCCCTTAACCGATTTCGCTCATTTTCACAGCAAACATTTCCCTTTATATACTCAACATTTTCATCAAATATAGTTTCGATAAATAAATTTTTGCCGGAGTTATGGCATAAAAGTTTTGTAAAATAATCCGCTATAAAAAGGGCGGGGCCACGCCCATTTTCAAAAATGTTTATTTTTCAACATTCTTCCTTCATGAACACTTTGAAAGTGAAATAGAAATGATATCAAGCTATTGTACGCAAAGTTATTGCCTTTTAAATATCTCTATGATCCTTTTCAAAATCTTTTGTATAAAATTGGGCGTGGACCTTAACCGATTTCGCCAATTTTTCCCGAAACTTTCATTCTATTATGATTAATATGTGTGCTAAGTTTCATTTTGATATCTTGCACGTATTTTGATTTATGATTAATATTATTTCTAAATTTGACTTAATCAAAAGTAAACGGTGCCACGCCCATTTTCCAAAATTTCTTGAAAAATTTATTTTCTGCCTTAACATTAATGTACACATCAAATTTATTCCTTCCAAGTGTTTTATGTACTGAATAATCACTTTTTTTGTGTTTTCGAAAATATTATATATATAAAAAGTGAGCGTGGCTATCATCCGATTTCGCCCATTTTAAATAGCGGCTGGAGATGAGTGCCAAGGAACCTGCATACCAAATTTAATTAAGATATCTCAAAATTTACTCAAGTCATCGTGTTCACAGACGGAAGGATTGACGGACGAACGGACCGAGAACATTTAATCCCTTTCTCTTTTCCTTTTGAACATTTTTATATATATAACTCAAAATATCTATCCAGACTCGTTTATGCCGTTACATATTACCGTTAGGTGAATGAAATTAATATAACTTGTGTGCATAGCACTAATAGGTATAACTAGGCACTTGTCCTTTGGGGCGTTGTAGAATTCCAACTCTATCTTGACTAAATTTAAATTGCTAAAAAATTATTTAAACACTACAGTGCCGGTTACAGAAAAGAGACAACTTGAACAAACTTGAAAAACAAGCTGGATAAACAAATAAGGAATTAATTTTAGAACAGGTGGGAATCATTTTTATGAAATTTATATATTTAGAAACATGTTGTAATAATCCCTTGATATTAATTAATGTACAAAAGACAAGATTTTTTGGTCAAAGACATCCTTTTTCCGAGCTTTGTGTTTCTTTTTCTAAACCTGTTAATACCACCTGAACCTTGTGACTTCGCACCCAATGACCAAAAGTGATCAAAATATTGCGTTAGCTTAACTTTCTCGCATCGTCATGAAAATTGTGTCCCCAAACCAAAATTAACGTCCAAAGATATTAAGTGCCAATTTCGTGAAGTTCAATGCATGTTCAATTAATTTCAAAGAATCATACGAAATGAGTTAGCAAAATATTTCTGTTGCTTGTTTATGTTCCATATTAACTAGAACATCGATAAATAAAAACTTTATGACTCTATTAGACTAAAAAAATGTCGACAGCTTCTACAGAATACAAACATAAACGAAATTGCGGCAGAGGAAAATAAAAAAAAAAATGCTTAAACAGCTTTATCTTCCATATCATGTCAAGAGAACACCTTTTTCAAATTTTATTTGTAAAAAAAAGTGTATTATCTACTTGTTTCTTGCAGCTGACAGACAGTTTATTCAGAATGCCCGCCATACCAACATTACTGCTGCAAACTCAATGCCACTATAAAATAGCTACCATGCAGAAAAATTTGAGAGAAGAATCAATTATTCTATTTGCTTCTTCTTATTTTATTTCTTCAAGTATTTTTGTAAATGTTTACGTATGTGTGTACATATTTAGGTATCAGTGGCGGCAGGAAAATTGGGGGGGGGGGGGCCCAGTGTATAACTCTAAATTCAAATTAATGATAAATTTACAATATTTGCTTCTTCCTTTCAAGGTATCAAAACCTAAGTAATGTAGTATAATTTTCGTCTGGTAAGTCGCTCTGTAAACTTATTAGGTCTTGTCTTCATCAGAGTTGGTCACACTGCACACATGAAAGCTTTAGCTAAGAGTATGAAATGCACACAATACTGGTAAAGTAAGAAAAGTAATGAAATAAATACAGCACAAACTAACATTACAAGATAAATTAAAAATATTCCTAGTATGCAGAGCTGGGTAAATTTAATTACATTACAATTCCATTGTCCAGTAAGTACACTTGTACTCTGGGAAATTACTTTGAAATTTTTTTTTTTTTTTTTTTGAGAAATTGAAATATATCCCGTTTCGGTGGCGGAAGGATTGGATTACTTTTACAATTTCTTCTTATTGGGTATTGAGGGTAATTTGATTAAAAAACTATTGATTGCTACTCAGCTCTGTGATTATTAATCAATTTTCATTCCAATCTAAGTAAAAGTGTTGTGAGTTTTTAATATTTTTCCGATACCTGTGTTTTCGGGATCAGATTTAACAAATAATCCCTGCACAGATTAGTCGCAGAATTTGGGTATGTTATATAAATTTTAGGCTGCAAAAAGGGAAGAAAATGTTCGAGAAATTATGAGGCCTTGAAACAGATAACAAATAATTAATTTGTAACACTTTTTTTTTATTTAAAATGAACGTTATTTCGTTAATTACAACTCGCAATTTTGAATTTTTGTATCTAAGCTTTTGAGTTATTATTTTTATGCACTTTTAAATGCATCAAATACAATTTTAAAAAAATGTGTGCCTATATAATTTTGAAACAAATATATAAATAGTTTTTGTCGACCTTTCTGTTAATAACTTTCTAATTATTCTTTCCCGTTGTCCATGGATTCTCTTAAATACAAATGAAAATTACAAAGTTGTTTTGCTTTGTTAATCAGGCCCTTAAATGTAAAATTCAAATGAGAAAGCTCTACCTTTTTCCAAAGCTCAAAATTCTTGTTAGGTCAGTTTTGTTGTAGAAAAAGTTACATTTAAATTAAAATTTAATATTCATGTGATAAGATCCACCGTTGCTTGTTTGTTGTTAGAAAGGCTTATGTTACTTTAAGTAACAGAATGAACAAAGCCAAATAAGATGTTAAAAAAATTATTCAAAGCAACAAAATATTTCAGATATTATGTAGTTTTTAATAACATATTACCAACCTCAAAAATATTGGGATAGAAAGAAAGAAATCTCGACAATTTCGACAACTAAAAAAGACCGGGATTGCCATCCCTAAACTAACCTGATTGTTTTATGAGTATTTACAAGAGTGTGCTTTATATATAAAATTCAAAATGCATATTCTATGAGTAAATTATCAATTTACCTAAAATCGATTATTAGAAAACTGTTATCCTTTCAGCAACAGTACATTAGACGGCGTCAGATTAAACAAAAATTGGTGCATCACAGTAAGCGTGATAGAAGTTAACTTCTTAATTTTTCGGGATGATTTCGGGATCACCATTCTAATGATGCCAACACAATGTGCAAATTATTCCCAAAAGTCCCGAAATAATCCCGAAAACAATGCCAAATTGATCCTCAAAAATACCCAAAAATGGAACGGAAAAAATGCCGAAAACAGTCCTGAAATTATCTTGAAATGCTACCAAATCGATACAAAAAGTCCATAAAACCATCCTGAAATAAAATTGAAATGATTCCGAAGCTATACCGAAAAAGTTTCGAAAATAATCTTGAAATCCTCTCGAAAAATCGGGAAAAGGTCTCGAAAATGCTTTCGAAAAATACCTGAAATGATTCGAACCATAAATAATATTGCTACGATTAACTACATCATAAAATCTATATAATCTAAATTCTACTACAATACTGTGCTACAATTTTTGTTATCCGTTGCATACCAAAGAAATGTCGATGTACTCCAATAAAAATTAAAATTTCACTCTCAATAAAACTTTGCATCACCGCCTAAGATGTTTACTTCAAAAATCATACCAATGTTTAAAGCTTGATTACTCTGAAATGGTACCCACGAGGAAGATTTTTATTCAAACCTGTTTTGTGGGGAATTAATAATTCTGTGGCAATAAGCGAGAAAAGCCAAACTCAAGATAGAACAAAAATTAATTACCAGCATTCTGTTCTTCGTAAACAAATCTCTGATCACACAAATTTTCAAGGCTTTGGCTCAAAAGTTGTGGTTTTTATATACTATGGTTCTTTGTCTATAAATTATTTTATTTTATTTTATTTTATGCCATACAATTACACAACAATTTTAACTTTCAAATCGCTCTACTGAAAAATTCAAAAAATTTACTTTGATTTTTTCCTTTTTCGCCACAGAATTATTGAACTGAGAGATTTATTAATTTTCCCCGATGAAATTTTCCTCATGTTTTTTTTTTTTTTTTGTAAATGATTGCCATTCAAAAAGTACTGTTCAACATAAGAATATTGTTAGTAGGAGAGAGCAGGAGAGGCTTTTGAACTCCAGCCTGCTTCGCTGCTGCCATGACAGACTTCTTTAAATTTTATAAACCTCAACGTAAATGTTTTTGTGTAGAAATTCTGTTTACAGCTGAACTCGCATTTGTGGCAATGCGGTTAAATGATTTAGATGCAAATCGTTGCTGTCCGCCTCCTTCTTCCTATTTTACTTTCCTTTTTATTTTTTTTTTAAGCTCAAGAATGCTGATGGTGCACACGGCATTCTGTTAAGTCTTTCTCAAGTATGTATGTATGTATGCGAGCAGAGCTGCCAAAATGTTTGTGGTTTGCTTTTAATTTTCAAATTGTGGGTAGATACAACATTTAAGTTCATTTAATAGCTGTCAACATTTTTCGACAACAGAAATATTTAATTGATGTGCATAAGTTATATTCGGTTGACTAAAATTTATTTGTGGTTGACTTAAATTGTTTGCAAATCTATGAAGGAAGCTTGATTTTTGAACTTATAGTGACTGATATGTCCTTTGAAGTTGAGTTTTGACCTTAAAGTGACTGATATTTGCTTTGAATTTTTATAAATATAACTTGAGTGCGATAAAAGGGAATAGCTTCAGGAATGCTATTTGAATGAAATTTGGCACATAGGTTAATTTCCGGCCAAGCTGGGCGAAAACTCACCAAAGCCACGCCTTTTTTCGATAACATAAAACTTCGAAAACTTAACAAATGAGATAATTCATTAAAAATTTGGAAAAACAAGCGTTGCAAATTTTTAAAATCGGCTGGTTATAACTTCTGAAGCTCTTACAATACAATAACGAAGCAAACACTTAAAATAGCCAACTGACCACGTATACTTTTTTAATAAAAGTTGCTCCAAACTCATTTGTTATTAGCTCGGCGCTTTGAAAATTACTCTAAGGAAATTTTAAAAACATTTTTCAAAAAAGTAGGGATGTAAAATATCCATGCAGGTAATCCAATATGCATTTTCAAAAGTATTTTCAAAAGGATTTAGAAAACTTTTTATTAAATTTTTTTCTAATTTGGGATTAATGTTTTAATTTGAGCTCTTATTTTTGAATTGTATGATTAACAATAAATACCATTAAGTAAAAGGGATTAAAATCATAGATAAATAATTTAAAACATACAAAAAGAATAAATTTCAAGGTAATTGTTGTTAGAGCAGTGCTCGAATTTTTTTGTTTTTTTGTTATTGTGTTATTATGTTATAATAAATTAATAAATTTTGTTTAACAATACCTGTTACTTGTCATAACATGGCAGTTAGTAGAAGCGCCTAATGAACCTAACACTAATCGTAGTACTGAATCCTCAAAAAAAATACAAAATCCCAAGTGAAGTGTTTAGTAAGCTCCACGACCTCAAAGCAGTCGATAATAATTATTCTTTAAAAAAATACAAATGAAAATAATCATTTATACTATTGAATTATTATTATTATGAACTGGTCTTAAGCTCGTTAGACCTACAAAATGCCTAAACTGAAAGGCCGTAGAAACACTAAAAAATGTCCATAACTTTATGCTGGTTCGGAACTATAAAAAAAGAAAGTGCTAAAACACTAGTACCAATGTATATATGGAGTAGCTCACTGCTACAATCAACCTATAAAATATTTCACTAGTGCAGTATCATAGGAAAGTTAATGCAGCGTTGATAATTTCCACTGCCTACGACAGCCTAGGATTCTCCAGTTGACTATACATAAAAGAGATTGACTTCGTTCGAAATTCACTAGGAACGCACTAGTTCATAACTGGATATTTTCGCCACAGGCCTAGGAGAGTGGCACCATCAGGTGACCATATATAAGGCACTTTATGTGCTTATATTTGTTATAATCTTTTAAACGGCTTATTATGGTTATTCCATGCGATAATCTCTCTCTCTTTTTTCTACATTAACTTCTATTTATTTTGCTAAATTTCCAAGGCAAATACTTTAAATCCGTAATCGAATGTTAAGGTCTGATTACTCGAGAACAGAACGCCTGACGAATATTGTTTGCAATACTTAAATAGTTTTAAAACAAAATAAGTCAAATTTTCTAAGTACAAGTTAGAGTACTTTTTCGGCATTCTGAAAAACAGGGACAGCAAATTTTGTTTTTTTTTTTTACTCAAGAATGAGTATTATTTTATTTCTCATAATAAAACTCAAAACGTCATATATCCTAAGCTATTGGGAATTTCACCTTAGAGTTTAAACGTACAGCACTCTTGCTCCGAAGTGATTGATCCGAAAGCTAATTTACTGAAAATTTTACTACAAATGGTGGAAAGTGGGTATGAAAATATACTTTACTTCATTTCCAACTCATATTTCCATCATTAAATACTCCTTTTTTTCATTTAAAGTAGAATTTTCAATAATTTACCTTTAGGTTCAAGAATTTTAGAGCAAGATGTATGGTAGCTCGAATTTTAAAGCCGAAATTCTACATAGCTTAGGATATGTGATACTTTGAGTTTTATTGTGAAAAATAAGATAACTCTCAGAAATTAGGAAAAACTATAAATAATCGTTATTTGCCGTCCCAGCTAAAAACTAAGATCCATATAGTTAAAAAAAAGTTGTTTGACCCGGTCCAATGTACGCAATAGTGATGACAATCCCGTACTGAAGAAGCGCGTGTTTTTTTTTGTTGCTGAAAATTCTAGGATTTTTTTTAATTAACCAGGTTTTTTTTTATGAGAAATATTTCTGAATATACTATTTTTCTTGGTTAATTGTTGTAGTTAAACTACATACCGTAGCAGCTATTGAAAGCTTTCCGTTTATTCCCGGGATTGTAAAAATCCGATATACTAGCATCCCTAATACATATACTACGATTCTTTTATTTTACCAACTACCGTGAAGTAAACAAAATTGAGATATTATCTGCTATGCTGTGCATAGATGTTTGAGGGGTACACACTACTGTTATCTCACTTACGATGATACCAGTATTTTATTGATTTTTAAGGCGAAAAAAGCTGTTCTTTTAAACTTTTCTTTCACCAATCACGTTGAAAATACATTTCCCTCTTTTAATAATAAACTTAAATCTTCTTCAATTTCAGTAACTGGACAATCAATAAACGGTATCAAAGATATTCACTCAAAGGGATCAAAAACCACAAACTAACGGTTTCACGATTGGCTGGAGCAAAAGTAACTGAAAACAATCTCAACGAAATTCTTTCGCTTAATTTTGTAATTTCAACGCAATGATTGATGTTATACGATTAAAGGAATATAAAGAAATAAATCAGAAATAAGATTACCAACGATACACCAAAGCTCAAAACTAATACTTGGTAAAGATTAATTGCAACGAATTACAATTCCGAAATGGAAGCGATTAAGTCCAGTAATTGCAATTACACTAACAACAAATATTATATACTTGTAATAGGATAAACCAGCTCAAAAGGGAAAATAAAAGTGGGAGAGAAAATGGAGAAAAAAATTAACAAAAACACGAGGCAACAACAAACCCCAACAACAACAACAGAAATAGAACCACAAAAAGCTCGCATTTCGCACAAAAACACCACAACGTAAAGCGACCAAACTAAATTGATTGAGATGTTAGAAGAAATCGTGTCATCGTTATCGTCAACATATTTTTACGTATTTGTGTGTGTATGTGTGTGCGTTAAATATATAGATACTGCTATTATGATTAATGACAAAAAGACTAGAAATAAGCAACTAATTTAAACGTTATAGCGCGCATTAAACGAAAGAATGAAAGTAAAAATATATAAATGACAAAATTTCACGCAATCAAACGCTTGGGATTAGTTGGAACATAGAGCACAGCGCTTTGACCAGTGAAATGTACTTTGAGGGATCTGCGTTCTGAATCCAATCAGCGAATAAATGTTTAACGAGAGATAAATGGATTGGAGCAATATTGTATGCTTTCATTGTAAGGAACAACAAAAAGCTAAAATTATCAAAAAAACTAAAGTTATTAAAAGCACGGTTACTGAAAGCTCAAGGGAAAGCACAAGAAAATGTGTGAAACTGTAGAAGATTGAAAGGCATAAAACGGCAAAGGGACTGGAAAGGGTCGAAGCGTTTGTTGCACTCGGATGCAGATACTGCTAAGCAAGAGCTGAAAGCCTAAGTCAGTAGAGCGAAAGCCCGTTGATAGAACACTGAAGAGCTTTCTAAAATAAACACATTAATAAAGCTGGCAGGAGAGGCTGAAAGTTGCAAAGGTATAAAAGAAAATTGTTTTTATAACTGCTGAAGATCACAGCGGTTATTGATTTAGTCTAGGAGTAAAGAAAGCAATAGCTGAAAGCTTGTGTTAGTAGAGCGAAAGCATATCAAAAACTTACAAAAAAAAGTTTTAAGAAAAAGACTGTTTTTGTGGCACATTAGACACGCTGAATTTAGTGGAAGGTGGAAACAATAAAAGGGTGTGCAACGGTGAGAGTGAGACCATTAAAAGCTACTCAGTGAAAGCTCTCCAGTGAATATAATAACGGTTGCAATAGAGATAATTCGTAATTGCAAAGTTTTTTTTAAATAAATTGGAATAATTATCTCTTGAGACTCACAGAGTTTCGGTGAGATAGAAATAGAAGTATCTGCAAAGGGACATACAACCAAAATTTTGTTAGTGAAAGCTCAGGTGCTTTTGTATGAAAAAGCATTACGTTTGTGAAAGCTTTATAAACTTTTAAATTGACTGTAACCTTTTGAGATCTTGTTGCTTTAGAGACTGAAGCAGAAACTAGCGAGCGAGGTGGAAATTAAAAAATAATACCAAAAATTATTTATAAATTTAATTTAAGCCTTTTTGTAACTACTAACGTCCCGTTATCAGTTTTTTTTCCATCTTTCAATAGTTTGCATTGCATTTCATACACACAAGCACACCTGTACACTTAACAAATTATATGGCTTCATTTAAACAGCCAAACGCGCGGAGCCTACAACACTTTTGCATAGCAAATACACAAACTACAGCAACAACAACAACAAACACACACACTATACAAGCGCTGCCAGAGCGTTTTGCGCTCAACCATCTACAGCCCACCAATCACAACAACTACAACACTAACAAGCTGCAGCAACATTTTCGTCCCTATCGGCAAGCGCTGCAACATACACTGCATGCAATCATAATTACGCTGCTCGTGGTCCTACTCAGCCATTGGATAGCACAGGCTTCCGTCGCTGCCGCTGTCGCTACTTCGGTACATTACGAACTGCCTACACTCACACCGCCACAAAGTAATGCTGACGACCCGCTCTTGAGTATTGATGTCGCTGATGATGACTACAATTCAAGCGCTTTCCTCACCTCCGCAATATCGCACACAACGGGGGGCATGGTTAGCCTCACTGCAGTGGTGGCGACGGCGAGCGCGATGGCGGCAGGAGCAATGCATGTTAATGCCACTGCAATGCTCAACAGTATTGGCAGCAGTAACAACAACAACTACAGTATTAGCCCACGCTATGTGGCATCACCACCAAATGCAGATGCTGGCAGCTCAAGTGCCGCACTCATTACGACCAGCAGCATTTGGGATCCAATTACTGACGCATATCCCACCGATGACAGCGTTAGCATCGCACCACCGCCGTCGTTGCAGGGGTCGCACGAAGATGTTTACGATGAGATTGCGTTGCCGCCATGGCATGCGGCTATAGTTTGTATTATATTGATGTTGGTCATTATTGGCACCGTGATTGGTAATGTGCTCGTCTGTATTGCTGTGTGTATGGTGCGTAAGCTGCGTCGTCCATGTAACTATTTGCTAGTATCGTTGGCACTTTCGGATTTGTGTGTCGCATTGCTTGTAATGCCAATGGCGATGTTGTATGAAGTGTTGGACAAATGGAATTTCGGTCCCATACTCTGTGACATTTGGGTGTCATTTGATGTACTCTGTTGTACTGCCTCCATATTGAATTTGTGTGCTATATCGGTTGATCGATATTTGGCAATAACCAAGCCGTTAGAGTATGGTGTTAAACGTACACCGCGTCGCATGATGGCTTGCGTTGCGTTGGTTTGGTTGGCGGCGGCAAGCATATCGCTACCACCGCTACTCATATTGGGCAATGAGCATGAGGATGAGCATGGCACGCCCATTTGTATTGTTTGCCAAAATTTTGCCTATCAAATATATGCAACACTGGGCTCCTTCTATATCCCGCTATCTGTAATGCTGTTCGTTTATTATCAAATATTTCGTGCAGCGCGTCGTATTGTGCTGGAGGAGAAACGCGCACAAACGCATTTACAGCATGCGTTGAATGGTACGGCATCACCGCAACCGCTACCAGTCAATACGGATCTCACTGTGGTGGGTAGTGGTAATGGGCAGCGTCATAGCAGCTATGGCAATACCTCACTCACATATTCCACTTGCGGTACGTTGAGTGCGCATCATGCCAGCGGTGGCAGTGGTGGTGGTGTGAGCGGTTCAACTGGCCTATTGGGGTCGCCACATCAAAAAAAGTTACGCTTTCAATTAGCCAAAGAGAAGAAGGCTTCCACTACGCTGGGTATTATTATGTCCGCATTTACTATTTGTTGGTTGCCATTCTTTATACTTGCGCTGATACGACCGTTTGTTGAATCAGAAACGGTACATGTGCCACCTGCTCTCTCCTCGCTGTTCCTATGGTTGGGCTATGCAAATTCGCTGCTCAATCCCATTATTTATGCTACGTTAAATAGAGACTTCCGCAAACCATTCCAATTGATACTCCATCTACGTTGTTCTAGCCTTAATACAATGATGCGTGAAAATTATTATCAAGACCAATATGGTGAACCGCCATCGCAGCGCGTAATGTTGGGCGATGAGCGCCATGGGGCACGGGAGAGTTTCCTCTGAAAGCAGGCATTTTAAGAGAGCGAAGCAACGCAACGTGGATAGGAGAGGAAGAGAGATAGTAGGTAATGCTTCTAACTAGTTTGTCTAGATATGTACGTAAGTGTGTTGTTTTAGTTTAAATGTTTCAAAAACGATTCCAGGTGTTTCAATGCGACAACTCAAATGTGCTATTTAAAGTATGTATAGTGTTTTGCAATAACATAGCAGCACACAATATTTAAGACTTTTGTTCAACTTATAACCATGCTTATAGGCTTTGAAAAATTTTAAAAGTTTTAGTTTACGGCTATCCTTGCTAAAAAAAAAAACATTACATTGATAATGCTTCCTTAAGATCATTCCATTCCAACAGTTGAAAAAAATCATGAGATAATAAATCACGTAGATAATAAATGAAATAAAATTGCAAATTCAATTGGCTGACAGTAGAAATCGGAAAAAAAAAATTATGAAAACCTGTTTCAAAGCGTATGTAGGGGAATTCTATGCCAAAACATTTTACAAAAAAATTTGCGATAAAAAAATTTTGCTTTTAAAACTTTTTATACTCAGCTGCGCAATGTTCGCAAAGTATACTAGTTTTACTTCAAGTCGAATTTTATAAGAAAACACCTTTTTTTTTCAATGTTTCAAAATAAATGCACACGATCTTTAAAAAAAAACTTAGCAGCTCAACGTGTCACCAAATTGAGGCTATTTGGAAAAAGAATCCTTTAATTTTTTAAGAACTCAAAGTGTACAAAAAATGTCTGAATAAGCGGAATCGATGAAATGGATTAACCTGGAATGCGCCATAAGAATAAATTTATCTTTCAAAATATCCTATGTCCTGTTGTTGCACGAGTGAGTGATATTTCTTACTATCCTATTTTTTTATTTTCAAGCTCTAAGAATATTAATTTCTTTTTAAAAAATATCAAATTTCCTTTAGAAGCTCAATTGTTTAAATGTCTTTTACAAGTTCAAAAAATTCAACTTTTAGAATTTGTAGATATGTGTTTTTTATAATTTGGGGCAAACAAAAATATTTCCTTTAAATCCGTTTATTTATTTAAAAATCACAGTATATGCAGTAAAAATTTAAAAATAATACAACGATTCGATTCATTTCATTTGTTAACCATACGTAAAAAATTTTAATGATAAAAAGGCCATACAGCCACTTTTATTAACAAAAAATATCGGTTTCTACAATACTTAATTAAAGCGGTAGACGTACAAGTTTGAGCTACTTTACCATAGAACCATCCATCTGCTACTAACATGCAAGTTTATACTGTACAGTTCTCTATATTTTCAAAACTTTTCCATAGAATGATCAACCTTACTAATGCAAAGTGCTGCTATTATATTGCTCAACACTATGGGTGTTAAGTAAATAAGTACTTCATCAAAAAAAAGGAAAAATAAAAAAATTGACAAGAAACCAGATACAACTGTAATTAAGTAACTATTTAGAACAAAAATAACAAAAAGGAAATTTTAAATTAAGCGAGCAGCGCTTTGGTGTATGGGTGTGTGTGTGTGTTAGCATGTGGGTCGAGTAACTAACTTAAGTTGCAAATAAAAATTGTGTAAATAGATCTGAGTGTTCTACTGAAAGTACCAAATATTAATATATTTAAAGAGCTGCACCCAACTGAACTGATGAGAAGAAAGTTGATTTATTTAAATTTGAGTATAAGTGAAAGTATATTGGGGTGCGTCATATTTGTAATTATTTTTCTATCCTAGAAACTATTTTTTTTTTCTGGCAATTATGCTACTAGTTATAAAAATATATTGTAAGAAAATTTTCATAGTATATTACTGTGTCACCCAAATATTTTCAAATCGCAGTCATTTTTTTGGGCAGTATCTAGCAAGTTATGAATAAAATAACAAAATTGAAAATTTTTTTTTAATTTAATAAAATAATTTAACATTTTTTTTCTATTTTAATTTCAAATTTCAAATTTTTAATTATTGGCATCAATAATTTTTTCTGTTTGCTTATTTTGTTGTTGTCTTCGTTTCAAATCTTTTTTTTTTAGCAAGCAGAAAAATTTTAATGTAGCTAAGAAACGACGAATACAAAACTGCCAAAGAATTTTCTGTTTAATTTCTTTAAATATTTCTGCACTTAAAGGAACAACAAACTTAGCACGCAGAAAAAGTTATAAGCTCTTATTTTGGAAAAAAATTTAGTTTATTTAATTTTGCCATAGCTCGCTAAGTACGAAAAAAAAACTGTTCTATTTCATTGAAAATTTGTATTGAAATTCGATATTGGAAAGTACTTAAAAATTGCCTGTATTAAAAACTTTTTGCAAAACTGAGCAACAACTCCTTCGTTAATCAAAGTCGACCTGTTAAATAATGATTACCGGTTTGATTAATTACTTTCTTTATAACCTGTTTAATGATTGATTTCCGATAATTTTCAATTTTTAATGACTATTTTCCAATTAATCAAAAAAAATCATAATTTTTTACGATTATTAAAAAAATCAAAAATTATTTTAAAAAAACTTGATTTGATTAATTTTGATTAGTTTTGTTTCTTTTTTTATTATTATTTTACATTTTTTCAGTATTGTTGTAGAAGCACACAAATATTCACATCAACAAACCTGAAAAAAATCAAAAATAACCAAAAAAAGTCCAAACAACTTTTTATACCTATATTATATGAACATGAAATGGTATTATAACTTTGGTCCGATGTTGTAAGTATGAGAAGAAGAAGAGAGAGACCCACCAATAAGTATACCGAAATGATCAGGGCGATCAGCTGAGTCGATTTAGCTATGTCCGTCTGTCCGTCTGTCTGTTTGTACGCAAACTAGTCCCTCAGTTTTTGAGATATCTTGATGAAATTTGGTATGAAGCGGCCATTTTGCATAAGATTAATCTTTTATCGGAATCAGCAAGATCGGAGCAATACAACGCATAGCTCCCATTAAATCGATAGTTTCGATAAATGGGTTCTGGGCTATACATTTTGCAATTAAAAAGCTAGGAACGTAAAGTTTTGCAGGTTTAATACTTATTATGTATATAATGTGTATAGTGAAAGTTACCCAGATCGGACCTACATAACATATAGCTCCCATACAATCGATTGTTCCGATGAATGGGGTTTGGACTATGTAAGGATCGGACACTTAAAACCGTGGTGCGTATTCGTGAAAGGTATAGTCTTCGGCAGTCGAAGACAGCCCTTTCCTTTCTTGTTTTTGACTATTTTTGATTTCTTTTGATTTTTATTTTTATTTTATCCAGTCGTAATCATCCTACCTTTTCTTGAAAAAGAATTAAAATAATCATTACCAATTAATTGATTACTAATTACTAATCAAATTTAACAGGTCTGATCAAAGTAAACAATATTTACCAGAGCACTTTCTTGTGACTTCGAGCGTATATCTTACTTTCTTGCACAAACTTCGGCGCACCCTAATGTGCAACCATAAAATGGTACATAAAAACAGTTACTATTAAGTACAACATTAGCGCTGTAGTAATGTAGCTGTTAGACAATGCAAATTCGTAGATAAAATTTAAATCCAACAATGACAAAACTAACATAAAAGTTTAATAATCAACAAATTAATAACAACTTTATGTTGGTTAATAAAAACTACCTTTGAAATATGTCATAGCAAGTTTGTAAATAATAATTGTTGTATATATATATTAGTATGTGGCTAGATTAGCTCTCATACGCGGTCCTTTAATACAATAAAAATATTTATAATAATAAAAAACATAATGATAAATGTAAGAAAAACAAATAAACTCGTATGAGAATACAAAGAGTAACAGCAAAAAAAAAAATAAATTTGAAAATAAATTAAATGAGATTAGACTTACACAGATCTATGACGAAAGTATAGATATATATACAAAAATAATACTCAAATCTTAAGCAAAGTTGTACACTCAGAAATCAAAGAAGCTCAAGAATGTGGAACACAAACATTACTTGAACTAGGAAACTACATTGTTTAAAACAATGAACCTATTAAGGGCTGAGCATAAATTAAATGCGATTTCAAGTTTTTTATGGGTTTTCTGTACTTGAAGAAGAATAAAAAACACATATTTACAAAGCAAAATTTTTTTTTTAAATTTAGATACCTAAATTTAGATAGAAAAAGCTGGATTTATATAAATTTATGTACAAAAAATTTTTTTTTTTTCATATCATAAAAATTTTTTTTGTAAACATGTCTTTTCTTGCTCCTTTAAGTACAAAAGACTATAAAAAAGTTTCAAATTCCATTTAAATTTGAAAAAAAAAATTTTAATTTTTTGTATTTAGATTTAAAAAAAAATCCAGCTTTTTTATCTATGTATATAAAGTATTTTGCAGTACTATAATTTGCACAAGATACCACTTTTGTGTAATCAATGTCTGAAGAAATTAAATGAAGCATTTTAGAAAACACCAAAAAAACATTTCAAAACTGTTTGAACACACTGCGAGTAGCAACTTGATAAGTTTAAAAAATACTAAAAGATGTTTGTTTGAAAAAAGGTTTATGTGGGATTTTCTAAATATTTTAACAACCAAATTCATACAAAACAAAACAAACTTTTCCATATACACTTGCATTTTTTTTTTGTTTTTGTGATATATCGAACCTTATTCCAGGTTTTACAAGCAAAATGTTTAATTTAAAGTAAGCTTACTTTGGCTAAAAAGCGTTCGAAACATATTTCCAAATGCTACAATATTCGATCTGAAAATTTCTTATAGAATGATCAATAAAATCACAAAGGACAAAATAATCTGATCTAAACAACAGAGATCAGGTCTGAGGAAAAAAAAGAACCAAGAAACTTAAATCCGAAAATTAGTGGAATCATCTGTCCGGGGATTTTTGCATACGATTTAAACCAAGCACGGATCTTCAAGTTTTCACCATTGTTTAAGTCACGACGACATTGCAATATAACGGCAAAAATTCCAATAGGTGGCGCGTGAGTGGTTTTATTTACAAAATGCTAAAGTCTGTTTTCGTTGTCATTGCATTCGTTTTTTAATTAACTTGAAATTTTCATCATCGCTCAGGTTTCATCGACAATGCAATAAATATGAAAAAATTTCTCATAGATGGCGCGCTGATCGTGGTATGCGCAAAAACTCGCACATGTTGCCCAACTTGGCTGATATTTCAAACATATTTTGTTGTTTGTTAAATTGGTTATTTTTTTTTTTTTTCAAAAAGATGTAACGGCTAGAGATATTGAGAAACTAATAAGAACAAGAAACAGATACTTTCCTTTTTAAACAAAGAAAACGTATAGATTGTTAATTTTCGAAAGGTTTGTGTAGGAAGAGGAATGTAAGTTGTGTTTTGAGATGTCTCAACAATACGTTTTTTTATCTCCTCAACCACAAAAAAAGTCTCAGTTTGACGATGATTTGCCGCGAGGCAAAAATACTACTACCCAAGAATTTTAATAGGTAGCAGCTTAAGATGCATGCTGGTAGAAATATTTATCAAAAATAGTCTCGATGTTAAACACTTTAAAAAATTATCCCCCCACATCTTACTTTTTTCACATTTCCGACATTTTATCGTTTTATTTCCTTGCTTCCGCATAACATCAGGATTAATAAGAAGATATATTTATTATTAATAGATAGGTGAATATATTTTTATGATTTTGCTGGCCAAGTCGAATTAATTTGGGAGATCAATTCGGGTTTTTTGTTTTCCAAAATGCATTGTAATGGTAACCCTGCCGGATTTTCAACGGTGCAAGATCTAGCTACTATAGAAGTACTCCTTATTTGACACTAAAGCTCTAGTTCTCAACTACACACATTTGTCGCTAGTTATTGCTTATCCAGCAGGGTGGTGGAAACCAGTATACCATGGGTGTTACCGTAGGAGTGCTCTCTACTATATGATATTAATAAAAAAAATGTAAGCAAAATGGCATTGTGTGCTTCTAAAATAATTATAGATTAGTAACAAGATTGCTGAAGCATTTCTAAAATAAATAATAATAAATAAATTATTTATTAAAAAATCATATAACTAAAGTGCAACATTCTATTAGCATAATTCATAGCTGTGACTCACTTTTGATTATTGGCAGTAACTTGATAATTTGTTTATAATTTCCTATATTCATGCATACATAAGCATAAAAATTATTAAATATAGCTATTAGAAAAACATCATTATACCAAAACAAAAATATATGTAAAAGGTATACAAATTTCTGATTATCTAAGTAATTTTATAAATTCAACACACTATTTACAAGACTAGAAACAATTTATAAATTTTTTTTTTGCAACAATGAAAACTATGTGCTATACAATGGAATTTATTGAAACAGCTGAGCGATCATTAGTTTTGCTTTCCAAACAAACAAATAATTTTCAGTTGGTTCGCTCTTAACAAATGCTCTTGTTTGATTACAAAACAATCAAATATTTGTTGATTCTCATTGGGTAATTAATGTTATCATATCAAATCGAGTTATTTCATTTTTGCAATTTGAATTGAGAAGATATTAAAAGAAATAAACTTAAGAGAACTTGCAATAAATTATTAACAATTTTATAATTATACGTGAATTAATGTGTACTTATGTTTACAACAAATAAAATAATTGGCGCTGCAATAATTTTGTTTTAATTTAAGAATGATATTTTTCAAAAAATTGCTTATATCACCCAGATGACTATATATTTTTCAAGTATCTGGAACTACAGCAATTGCAGTTAAAATAAAATAAAATAAAATAAAATAAAATAAAATAAAATAAAATAAAATAAAATAAAATAAAATAAAATAAAATAAAATAAAATAAAATAAAATGAAATTAAATAAAATGAAAAAAAATTAGAAATTTAACTAAACTAAATTAAATTAAATTAAGCTTAAAAAAATAAAATAATCTAAAATAAAATAAAATAATATAAAATAAAACAAAATAAATTAAAATAAAATAAAATAATTTTGTAAGTATAACGAGCTCAAGACCAGTTGATAATAATTCTTAGTTAATTATACAGAATGTCTAAAATATTGTGTATACAGTTGGCAAGATAACAAACAACAATTAGAGGAAAACGTGAATTAAGCAGCTTGCAAAACTACACGCAGCATAGCCTATGGGTTAGGCTGCTGCGCTGGCAATCAGAGTGAGTGGGTTCGATCTCCACAAAATCCTCTGAAAATAGCAAAACTATACGAATTAGTCTGACGAGAAATCGTGGCTGTTTTCGAAATAGTACTATAACTGTAGCCTGTATATGTTTGTTGCTTTCAATTTTTCCTCTAATCAAAAATAATAATAATTAACTAAGAATTATTATCAACTGGTCTTGAGCTCGTTATACTTACAAAAATATGTAAAATGAACAGACCGTAAAACCAACAACAAAATACATTTATACCGGAGCACGCGGTTATGTACAATAACTATCTTCTAAAAATAGAAAGAAGAATGTACACAAACAAAGTCCAACATACACGATTTACATATAGACAGAATGTCTAAAATATTGTGTATACCGTTGGCAAGATAACAAACAACAATTAGAGGAAAACGTGAATTAAGCAGCTTGCAAAACTACACGCAGCATAGCCTATGGGTTAGGCGGCTGCGCTGGCAATCAGAGTGAGTGGGTTCGATCTCCACAAGATCCTCTGAAAATAGCAAAACTATACGAATTAGTCTGACGAGAAATCGTGGCTGTTTTCGAAATAGTACTATAACTGTAGCCTGTATATGTTTGTTGCTTTCAATTTTTCCTCTAATCAAAAATAATAATAATTAACTAAGAATTATTATCAACTGGTCTTGAGCTCGTTATACTTACAAAAATATGTAAAATGAACAGACCGTAAAACCAACAAGAAAATAAAATAAAATAAAATAAAATAAAATAAAATAAAATAAAATAAAATAAACTAAAATAAAATAAAATAAAATAAAACAAAATAAAATAAAGTAAAATAAAATAGGATAAAATAAAACAAAATAAAACAAAATAAAATAAGATAAAATAAAATAAAATTAAATTAAATAAAATAAAAAAAAAATTATACAAAATTAAATTAAACTAAATTAAATTAAAATAAGATTAAAAAAATAAAATAAAATAAGATAAAATAAAACAAAATAAAACAAAATAAAATAAAATTTAATTTAAAAAAAAAATAAAAAAAAATAAATAATAAATGACACGTTAAAGGAATTGTTCACTACGTGAAAAATCCTATTTTAAATAATTTACTCTATATTACATCCACTCATAATAAGTTTTGGTTAAAAGTCATTTTATAGAAGTCACGCCTCTCTGTGATACAAACATTTTAATACTAACTTTATGGTAGAAAAATAAGAAAACTACAAAAATGTATGCAATAAAATTGTTGTATAAACATTGTACAAATGTAGAATTAAGCATGCTAGACGTAATTTGATAAAGTATCAATTTTAGGCTTAAGTAATAAAAATAGAAAAAGACTAAGAAAAGCAGTGAAGCAAGGCAATTCGTTCAAACTCGCAAATACTCCACAAAGCGCGTAAACAGTGTGAAACCATCAGCCCTTTGTGGGAAACTTTTCATTTGCGACGTACCCAAGGTAGCAAGGTATTTAAAAGTTTGAATGAATACAGTTACAAAGCAGTAATTAAGTGACATCATAACTAACAAGTTAGTAAAGAAAAACAAATGTAACAAAAAAATGTATTTGCTAATAAAAGCAAGTGACTTGGAAGCTGACAAAAAGTAAATAAGTAAATAGTTATAAAACATATTCACCGTTGTGAGCGAGCAATTACTTGCATACATAATAAACACATAAATGGAATTTATAAAAACAAATTAATATATCATATATATAAGATCACCATGGTCACTAGTGAAGTCTCAATGACATTCACAAAATATTCATCATTCTAGCATACAAATAAAAACGTCCTACCACAGCTTCCATTTCTTCATAGTTGACTTTAAGGCGAATTGTCTGTGTATGTGTAAAATCAAAACCAAAAAGCAACCAATCATAAGATAACAACTATGCAACTCTTCCATTTTCTGTAGATTCATACAATTTCTATCACAAAATTCCTGTAATGATACTGCTTCAATTTGAATGTAAAGATTTGAAAAAATGATATTTTTAGTGTAAAAGCATATAAAATTAAGCAATAAAAAATCATTAAAACACACTCTTAAGTATTAAACTGTAATGTAAGTGAAGCATAAATTAAAATTACAACAAAAAAGTTAAGAAAAATGTAAAAAACGCCATAGAGAAATACTGAATTAAGAAGAAATAAAAATTTAAAAACAAATTTCATTTCTCAATGATTGATATGAAGCAGTTCCGACATTATTTTTACTTTGGACTGCAGGTGCTTGAAAGGTGAGTAAATTAAAAAATTGTGGGGTGAGTATGTATTTTAAGTAAGGCCCAATAAAAATGATTAAAAAATAAAAAAAAAAAACAAATCCCGAAAAGAAAATTAAAGAGAAGAAAAAAAAAAAAAAAAAGAAAAGAAAAGAAAACAAAACAAAGGAAAAGAAAAGAAAAGAAAACAAAAGAAAAGAAAAGAGAAGAAAAGAAAACAAAAGAAAAGAAAAGAAAAGAAAAGATAAGAAAAGAAAAGAAAAGAAAAGAAAAGAAAAGAAAAGAAAAGAAAAGAAAAGAAAAGAAAAGAAAAGAAAAGAAACGAAAAGAAAAGAAAAGAAAAGAACAGAAAAGAAAAGAAAAGAAAAGAAAAAGGAAGGGAAAAAATTATGCTTTTTCTACTTCTAGAAGCATAAAAAACATGTTAACAAACCAAATTTGTATTTTCTAATTAATTTTTATACCTTTCATGAACATGAAATGGTATTATAACTTTGGTCCGATGTTTGTAATATGAGAAGTAGAAGAGATAGACCCACCAATAAGTATACCGAAATGATCAGGGCGATGAGCTTAGTCGATTTAGCTATGTCCGTCTGTCCGTCTGTCTGTTTGTATGCAAACTAGTCCCTCAGTTTTTGAGATATTTGGTATGGGGCCGCCTTTTGCATAAGATTAATCATTTGTCAGAATCAGCAAGATCTGAGCAATACGACGCATAGCTCCCATACAATCGATTGTTCCGATAAATGGGGTTTGGCCTATGTATCTTTAAATTAACAGTTTTGCAGAGTTTGTGCTAATTGTGACTAAAATTCGGACACTTAAAACCGTTGTGCGTATTCATGAAAGGTATAAGTTCTTCGGAACAGTCCAAGACAGCAGTTTCCTTACTAGTTTCAATTAAAAAAGTACCTGCTTTTGCCTTTTAGCTATAGAAAGTATTTCCAGTACTTGTATTCGCCACACTATGCCACTATTAATTCAAATTTTTAATAGAATCAAGGTGCACGTTTGTGTGCTCGGGGTCTTAAGAGGTTAATAATTAATAACATTATTAAATTATTCATAACCATAAATAAGCTCAAGGCCAATAAAAATAATTTTATTTTTATGAATGTTGTTATTGGTTTTTTCTTCAATACTTTTTTTTTAATAACTATCCGCCAAAAATCGTGAGACTGATCGCCAAAGAGAGTGATCCGGGATCAATATCTTTAATCTACAGTTGACTACAATTAATCCACATTACTCCGTTATAGGCATAGTTCTGATAAATCGAGTTTAATTTCTGTCGCCTACTTTTAGGTGTTGAAAGTAAATTTTTCCGAAAGAAATCTGTCCGATACCCTCTTTTTGTGTATAAATGGGACAAACAAAAGGTAGCACTTCAACCCATACAAAGAGATCAAAACTGGCATTGATTGCCTGCTAATATGCGACTCATCCCGGACTCAGCCTAGACTAATCGCATTTTTTGTAAGGTATTTTTTATTAATTACACTGTTGTAGTTGAAAAAGTCGACAGACATGATATAGGTCATTTCTAGATAATTTGGATACGCTGAACTCAATGGTGTAAACCATTTTGCAAAACTATCTAACAAACTAATAAATTTTTCTTTCAAAAACCCATTGAAACCACCAAACTCTGAAGGGAAACAATTATTTTTTTCATTGGATTCAGCGTATCCGAGTTATATAGCAATGAGCTATCATCCGGCTGTCGGATAAAAAATTTTGAAAAAGCTACAACAGTGTTATTTTACGCTTTATTTGGAATAGAGAAAGAAAATTTGGATCTACTAGTATTTCGGAATCTGATAGACGTTTTCATCAAGGCAGTTCTGCACGCTCTGTTAACCATGAGGCTATCAAAACGCTGGTCTTTTGTCAACCAAACTTCTTTTTTTATTCAGTTTAAGTAAGTACCACAATCTGGCGGCATTTCTCATTTCTCATGTTGGATTTCTGATTTTATGTGTTCATTTTTGACACTCCGACTGTGCTCGTCGGCTCGATTCTTTTTGTTTATACCAATAATTCAACTGAATTACGGATTTTACGGCCTATAAGTTTTTAAAAGCAGTCACGACTATAAATGAGCTCAAGGCCTAGTTACATTTTCTTTCTTTTTTTTGTTTTTTTTTATTGAAAATATTTTTTTTCAATAATAATTTTTCTAGCTTACAAAAAACCAGGGTTTTAATATTCTCATAAAATATGTACATATCTTATTTTTGCGTTGATTTTTTCCGTTTTGAAAAATTTCCAAAACAAAAGCAGAACTCAATAGAGCATATCTATGTATAAGACTTTAATACTCTGGAATGCACATCTGACAAAAACTTAGAGCTCTTTTGTGCAAAATCTAATTTCCTAAATTTGTAGCTAAAGTTTCCTACTTCAATAGTTTAAAAATAGATAAATGTATGGCGCGATATACAAGAGGCATATCATCATAAACCTCCTAAGAGATTTTGCCGCCGAGCTTCTCTTCCAAGTTGTGGTGTGCCGATTTGAATTTTCCCTTCAAATTGGTGGGACCTACAGTTTTTGGCCGACTACGAATGGCTTTTACAAAAAAGATGAATTTTTGCTTAGAAGCCTTCCATGGCAGAAATACACTCGGAGAGTTTTCAAAACCACTGCCGGGGGTTGACTCCGTTTTGAAAAACTTTTTCAAACCACTTTTGATGTTACCTGTACCAGGGCTCGAACCTTGCACCTTCGGTGTGGTAGGCCGGTAACACAACCGCCACACCACGTCGACCGCCGTGTGCTAAATGTCACCATTGGTAGACCAATGAATTTGGTTGTGATATCGATCTAAACGTCTCACATTTCAATCACACTATTTACTGCCTATTTGAGAAGTGTATTCCTAAACGTAAAGTAACTTATGATCATCCTACGCAAGCTTGGTTCACTAAAGAGCTTAAGGCTCTTAAAAATAGGAAAACGCGATCATTTAATTTATATAAGAAATCCGGATTAAATAAACATTACCTACTGTATTCCATTCTACGTCAGAAGTACATAGATTTAAATAAAAAGTGCTATAAAGCTTATATCTCTAAAACGAAAAAAGACATTATTCTCAATCCTAAGTCATTTTATGGTTTCGTAAATTCTAAACGTAAAGTATCAGGGTTTCCCTCAGCCATGAAATATCAAGACATTATATCTAGCGATAATCAATGTATCGCAAATTTTTTTGCTCAATTTTTCACTTCTAACTATTCTGCTGTCACCAATTCAAACTTTCAAAACTATCCCTATAAGCTACACGGGACAAATTCAATTAATTCACCAATTATATGCGCCAAGGATGTTCTAATTTACCTTAAAACCTTAAAAGAATCTTTTAAATATGGTCCTGATAGGATTCCTACATGTTTCTTGAAAGAGTGTGCGAACCATATTTACCAACCCCTTACCAATTTGTTCAATCTATCACTAAAGTGTGGTGTTTTTCCAACTGCGTGGAAAGAATCGTTTCTTCTACCGCTGCATAAAAGCGGGAGTAGGTCTTCTATAGAGAACTATCGTGGCATCGCAAAGCTTTCTGCCATCCCAAAATTGTTTGAAGCTATTGTTACAAATCAACTTACGGGTCCGATCTCTATTTTGATAGCTGACTGCCAACACGGGTTCAGTAAGGGAAACTCCACAGTTACGAATTTACTTGAGTTTACCAGTCATGTCTCAAATGGCTTTAGAAAAAATCTGCAAACCGACGTTATTTATACGGATTTCAGCAAAGCTTTTGACAAAGTGTGTCACTCATTACTTATTCATAAACTCGATCAGTTGGGCTTCCAGCCGGGTCTCAATCGCTGGATCTCTTCTTACCTTAGTGACAGGACACAAAGAGTAATGTTCAAAAATTTAGTATCCGATGTCATTTATGTCTCTTCGGGGGTTCCTCAAGGAAGCCATCTTGGCCCGATTCTGTTCTTGTTGTTTATAAATGATATTTCTACAATAATAAAATTTTCAAAAATGTTAATGTATGCCGACGACGTAAAGCTTTTCATGTCATTGGCGTCATTTGAAGATAGAAATAAGCTACAATCAGATCTAGATGCACTAGTTACTTGGTGCGATTTAAATTATATGCCACTTAACCTTAAAAAATGTAAACACATGGGTTTTTCGCGTGGAATTTCTCAGCCGGCTTCCTATACAATTAAAAATTATAGTCTTGAGCAAGTGTATGATTTTGTTGACCTGGGGGTTACTATGGACTATAAACTCAGTTTCAACCGCCATATTAATACAACAGTCAATAAGGCTAGAGGTGTCCTAGCATTCGTTAAACGATGGTCTAAAGAATTTAGCGACCCTTATGTAACTAAAGCCCTCTTCACTACATTAGTCAGACCGATACTTGAATATGGTTCTATAATTTGGAACCCGCGTTACCAGGTTCATGTAGATCGCCTTGAATCAGTTCAAAAACAATTTTTACTATTTGCCTTAGGAGATTTTCATTGGGATCCCTCGTACAATCTGCCACCCTATACGAATCGTTTAAAACTCATTAATCTACACACACTTTCTAGTCGGAGGGAAATGCTTGGAATTATTTTTATGATTAAATTGCTAAATGGTTCACTATCCAGCCCATTTCTTCTAAGTGAAGTGAACTTCAATGTACCGTCTCGTCCTTCAAGGCATTTTAAACCTCTAGTCTTAAAGCAGTGCCGAACCAATTTTCAGTTAAATGAGCCTTTCCGCTGTTTGTGTCAAGATTATAACTCTCTTTCTGGTAGATTTGATATTTCAGACTCGCTTTTCAGCATAAAAAAATCAATTCTTTCTGTCCTAAATTCATAGCTACTAATTGTTTTTTATTCTTTGACTTCTATTTTAACTTTTAACAACAATTTTATTCTGTTAACTAGTTATTTCTTAATGTATAATCTATCCTATATCTACTTTACTTAGCTGATGAGGTTTTCTCTGTAGCTGAGCAGTTTTAGATCTCGACGATTAACAAACCAAAGCCTTTCAACGACTCGGCACGAACGAATAATCCGCGCATTATGCGGATGCGCCCCCCGCGCCGGTCGGGCGGGATATGGTGGGTAATCCGTTGGGAATTATTATTAATACCAGCATTTTTTTCTAGGTCATTCTGAATATAAGTATCAAAATATGTGAAAAAGAAAAAATATGGCACTGTCTAATGTTATTATATACATATTTATCATCCCAATCCACTAAAAGGCTTGAAACTAGTTCTTAAGTAAACAAACTAAAATATATCAATCGCGGAGAAGTGTGATACATGCAATGAAAGTGGTTAGAAAAGGAAGACTATTGCAAAATTCTCAACAGCAGGGATAACTTAACATTGCATAAGCACAAAAACAAAAAACAAATATTTTTCTCATACCAAACAAATAATTTATTTTAATGGTTTTGCAAACATTTTTCAAGTTTTCATTCAAGTACAATTATAAATTATTAGAAGTTTGCTTTCAAGTTACTGCACTTAATGAGAGTTAAAAACTTCTTAAATAAAATTAGTATTTTTCAATTATTGTTAAAAACTTTTTAGAATTTGTAAGCATAGTCCAAATACTTCTAATTATATTAAGTATTTTAAAAGCAGGCTAAGAATTCACTTGCGAATCTGCTTACTTGCGAGTCTATACTTTATGCTTTAGAAGTCAAATATGACTCTGAATTCGATGAATTTGGATCATTTTATGCCTCTTTAAAAATTAACTACGGACATTTTTTGTACTATTTTTTGAGGCTGTCATTGATGCTTTTCTGAGGCTTTTTGGAGTCTTTTTTGACTATTTTAAGGTAAATTTTTTTGCTCTATTTTGATGGGTTTTGGAACCTTTTTACCTACTCTTGAAGAGTCTTTTTTGACTCTTTTTTTTTTAGAAAAATTGTTTGACTCCATTTTGAAGATTTTCAATAATTTTTGAGTCATATTCATATATGTGTCTTAATAATCACAATAATAAAATTTAATAACAATATGTGTACAAGTTAGTGCATCTAGAAGAATAAATTTTTCTTTCGGAACTTAATATACCACTTCGTACAATCAATAAATATATTACTTTGTTTGATTTTAAATACAATTCCATTGACTTTCAACTAGACTCTTTACTTTCTGTTAGGTGAACAAAAAAAATAAGAAAATGTTCTAAAACCTTTGTATAATTTATCCTTGCAGTTTATTCGCCAAACAGTATTAATTTTTTCTCCCAAGGCTCCGTGGGTCTTCATAAAATGTGGGTTTTTGGATGTTTACTAAGTAACACTCCAGCTCAAATTACGGACCCTTTTTGGATCATTATTTCGGAGCACTCCAACGAAAGTTTGTTGGGTGGTTAAAAACGCGTTGGTACTTGTGTGCGGTTGATTGCGCAGCAAAATGGCGTCGGAGATTACTTTGTCATAGTCAAGTAGCGATTGTTGGAGCTTTAACATTTTTAGCATTTCTCTAGTCAAAATATTCGATTGCTTTGCTCCTTGTTTTCTTTAATATTTAAACCAATTTTGCTTTCATGTGCCCGTTTTAGGTTATGGCTTTTTCGTAGTTGAATTTTTGAGAGTAAATTGTTCTTAATCGGCTTCATTTTTGTTTCTAGTCCAAATGTAAGTTCTTATTTTTGCGTCGCTCAAACTTTGTTCAGTGATTTGTTTTGTTATATGAAATGCTTTTAATTTTTCAGTCCTATTCTGCTTCTTCCAAAACAACTCATTCCCACATGTGCTCAATTCCCCTCTTTTACCATGATTACATTTTAAATTGCCTCTCATTTCAACACGCACGATTGGTTTTGATTGGGCCTTAAGTGTTTAGGTCTTTCGTTTGACTTTTACAAAAATGCGAATAAAGGAAGACTGCGGCTTTGAGAGTTTGTTAAGTTGTTTAATCAGAATTGATTGGTGCTTCTGGAAAATTCCACATACTTCGTAGTGTCAACTCAACAGAAGAGGTGTGAATATTGTGGCATACGGGGATGATGTGGCAGTCTTGATCTCTGATTTTTTAGCTACCATGATGAGTGAACCCATTTAAAGACCGTTGACAAAACTAGGCAGTTGAACACAACAGTGGGACTACTCTTTCGCTAGGAAGCTGAAATTAACATCTTTCAACTTACATAATATTATTATCACTTTGTTTGAAATGGTATCAATAAATATACCAACGATTTTGTTTGTTTTGTCTTCTTTGTTCATTTTCAATCCACTTTAATGAAATTATATGCAAAAATTATTGGAGGAGATATGGCATGTTTCGTCTGCCTACCTTTAGAAAACTTCAATGCAGCAGTGGACATGGTCGTCAACCGATTAGCTTATTTACGCTCACAGCACACCTTATATAAAGATTTTCATTCTATCGCAAACTGTGCTCAAGTTATAAGCAGCTGAACTCAAAATATTTTAATTAATTTTTTCCCTCCCCACTTTTCGCTTGTTCTACATTTTTTCTTATCTCCTACTTTTTTTTCAGCTTTTGGTTTTCCCCCATCCCCATATACCATTACTCTTCTTTAACCTCTTAATTTTCCTCTAACACCACCTCCATATCTCAAATGTCTACTGCTACTCCCCTTTTCTCCCATTTCCTCTGCGGGTACTGATATGTACATACTTTCGAAGATATATCGAATTAATTTTTATTTTATCCTGGTACTGCAATCTGTTTCCAAGGTTTGTTGATATATAGAACACATATCTATACATAGAATATCATTAACTTCAACCAAATAAATTCCTATCTATGCCGAATTTCTACTTTAAATAGCCTAGAGGCTTTGCCAAAAACGAATTATGGCCTGTGTCCTTTCATAGTGATCGACAATAAATTTTGAACATTAATGAAGCACAATCAAAACACAAAATTTTTGAAGTGGCATCTCCCACTTTTCCAAAATTATGTAAATCTTGACTAAAGCACACATATATCCAAATATTATTAATTTAGAACACATACGGTCAGAGTTATGATGAATTAAAATGTATATAGAAGGGGGGCGTGGCACCGCCCACTTTTTCAAAACTATATATAGCCTATGCCGTACCCAGCGAACTTCTGAACTTATCTTGAAAGTTTCATAGAGATCACCTACAAACTTTGGACATTAATGAAGAACAAAGAAAACACAAAAACTGTGGGCGTGGCACCTCCCACTTTTCCAAAATTATGTAAATCTTGACTAATATAATATATCCAAATATCATTCACTAAGACGAAATAGGTTCAGAGTTATGACGAATTGAAATTTTATATAACCTGGAGGCTTTTGCAAAAACCATATTCGACCTGTGTCGTTTCACAGAGATCGACAGTAAACTTTGGACTTTAAATAAGTACAAGCAAAACACAAAAAATTTGAACCGGGTACCAGACACTTTTAGAAAATAATGTAAATCTTGAATAAAGGACACATATATCGATATATCATTAATTTAGACCAATTACGTTCAGAGTTGAGTTGAATTGAAATTTTATGTAGCCTATGGGCGTGGCACCGACCACTTTTCCAAAACTAGATATAGCCTATGCTTTAACCAGTGATCTCAAGAATATACTATGTGTGTACTTCATAAAAATCGGTTGAGTACTTTGGACGTCTATAAAGGACACACAGACATTTATAAAATGGATAAAACCATAATACCCTTGCAACTGGGTATAAAAATTAGGGAATAATCCTAGGTGGTGCCCATATTAATAAATAGTTTTCCTGAAAAACGAAATAAAACGCCTGTCACTTGATAGCGATATTTGCATATCTAAGCATTGACTATTTAAGCAAAAATTATTATAAGAGACGGATAGTACAAGTTTTTTTTTTTTGGATCTTACAAAAGTATGGGGTGTGATAATGTCCCTGAAGAAAATTATTAACTTTTCTGCCATTTTAGCTCTTCCCAGATCAAAATCCTGGTTACAAATAAACTTTATGACTTTTTTGGAAAAAGTCCGAAAGTAACTTAAAAAACCATCTTTGACGAGATATTTTTCAAGGACGAAGTAAAAGTCTGTTTCAAAAACTAACACAACGCTACTTTAATTTAAATAATTTTGGTATCAATTAATAATTTTATTAATGCAATGTTAGTTATTGAAAAGCACTATCATTTTTAACAAATAACCGTAAAACCAAAAAAAAAAATACAATCAAACCGGAGCACGTCTTACCATAGTTATCTTCTAAAAATAGTTAGAAAAATTTACGGAGACAAAATGTCCAGCAAACAATATTTCAATATAGACAGAATGTCTAAAAAATCGTTTTCACTTTTTGGCAGATAACAGCAACAAATAAGAAAATCTCCTTTTACGATTTCAGTCATTTAATGAATGAAACATCTCCGGAAGGCAAATAAACGTCCAAAGAAAAAACTTATTTCTGGAATTTTATTTTATTCGGACAAAAATATTCGCTCAACGCAGCTGTTGAGTATTTTCTTCTATGCAGAACTTATTTTGCTTCGTGCGTTGTATTTAGGAAATCACTCAACATTCTCGAGGAAAAAAATTTTGAAAACTCAGGGAAGTTTTTGCGAGAGATCTAACTTAAAGGTTGCTTTTGGATTGTTCTACAGAACTGCGTACTCAAAATGTTTTGAGAAATTTGAAGATTTGTATGGCCATTTTTTAAAGTTTAATTAACTTTCCTGTATTTTGTGTAAGCTTTGAAACCTCTTTTTCTTTTTTCGTCGAACGATATCTATTTTAATTTCACTACAATTATGTTGAACACATCTGTACCTACCTCTTTGCTATATTTTTACTGCTGTACAAGAGATTAAATCTTAATGGTCTAATGTATTTATGATAATTATTACGGTGCAAATGAAATATGTGTTGGATTTACGTATAAACCCCTTTACACCGCAAGCAATATAAAGCGCTAAAGCAAAACAAATTATTTGCTGGTTTCGTGGTTTTTGTGGCCTTTGTCATCATCACCAGAACTTTTGGTTTTCAATATTTCATATTATTTATCTTGAAGAAAGGACGCTGTGTACATATATACTTATATTTATTAAAAAGGACAATACAAAAGTTTTTAGCTTCACATTCATTTGTGTTGGTTGCTATTTTCTCGTTATGCAAAAGTTCACAAATGGCTAAAATTTCAGCTGTAGCCATCAGTGCGGCATATATTCATTCATAAACATAAAGGAGGTTTGTGATATCATAAAGGAATGGAGATAGATATAGAGTTCCGTATCAAAGTACTCGGAATTAATAGGGAAATTGATAAAGATATTTATAGCCGTCTCCCAGTCTAAACAAACGAGAAATTGAGTATAAACTAGTTTTAAAGCTAATTTACCTACCAAGGAAATTTACTATTGAAAATTACTAAAAGAATATGATAATCCTTTTCGATATCGTCAATTGAAAAAAAAACATGCGTCGTTAACTAGAGCACAGTTCCGGTCAATTTTAGAGTTCGCTCTGCGAGACAACAGAATGATCAATTATCACTCAAATCACCCATGGTCCCAAAAGAAAAATACAGCAGTGAACCTGATTAGGAAAATTTGTACTCTAAGTGATGAGAAGTTCATAAACGACAACACGATGAAAATTAAAAACGTACTCTACAAAAATGGGTACCCTAATGCTATTACTGAGATGTTTATCCCAACAACAATTAAAAAAATAAAGTTTGCTAATAGAAATACACAAAAAAATAATGAACAAGAAAACAAACTATACACGGGAGTCACATACATACCAGGATTAACGGACAACAAAACTTTAAACAAAATCATAAGCAACAACAATGTTAACTTTGCACACAGACCACACTGTACACTAAATAAAATATCTACAAAACCAAAGGACTGGGTCGACAAAGAACAACAACAAAACGTATTATATGAAATAAGATGTAATGGAAAATTTGGAGAAGAATGCAACAAAGTATACATCGGTACAACAAAAAGAGCTTTAGGTGTCAGAATTAATAAACACAAACCGGACGCGAGAAAAAACAAATCGGCCACTGCACTTTCCTAATACCATAATAACAACAAACATACAGCCGACTTCGATAATGTACGAATTTTAGACACAGAGAGAAGAACAAAAACAAGATTGACGCTGGAAAGCCTGAGAATACATGTTTTAAATGTTTGAATAATCGTCTAATGTAAAGTAAGTGCAGCATGTAATTTAAATAGTTTAATGTGAGTTGTAATTGTTTTATGTTTTTTAAAAAAATAAACACGGACTCCCTGAGGAAGGTGCAAAAAGTACCGAAACTAGTAGGAGGAAAAAGGAAATTTTATTTTCGCTTTTATCACAACGGCCAAAAAGCTCTTAGGAATACCCAAATCAAACTAAACACTGGCCCAACAAAGAAAATATTACATAAAGTAATATAATTCAATAACTGTTGCAACGACATGGCTAAAAATGTGAGCCTAAATTTTAAACTTTTCTGAGATACATATATTTCCAAGCTAAGTTTGGTTTAGAATTTAAATTATGACAGTTTTCGAGAAAACGAGTGCGAAGAAAAGAGTTTAAGTGTCCTACTCAAAGTGTATTCAATAAAGTGTGATTGAGAGCTAAATATGATTCTCTTGTAAGGGAATATTTTGTCAACCGAATGTAAACAAATGAACTAACCCTTGAAGTGCATGTAGCTTTTCACCACTCATCTACAAGTTTTGTTTTTTGTATATTTTTTTTTTATTTTACTTTATTCGAAAGCATTGTCAAAGATGACGAAAACAAATTACAAGAACTCCACGTCCAGATAGAACAAGTGCGGGGGATAGAATTGCACAAGCTACAGTTTATTCTACAATAAATAAAAATCGTTTTTTACAAATTCAGCATCCATTTATAGATTTAAGTTTTTTAATCTAAACATTATTCGGCACTTATAAAAGTAAGACTTTATGTTTTCATTCAAATATATGTGTGAGCTCGGTTTTACTACCTTATATTGAAATTTTGTCAGTCTAGCTATTTTTGGCCATAAACTTTCATAAAAGCTGTTTTATTGCATTAAGAAAACAGTTATTTGGTTTCCTAAGGCTCCCATCGGAAATTTGGGGTATCTATTCATACACATGCGATTTACTTTGCTCATATTGGCCAAACCCGAATTTTTCGAATGATTCTGCTTACTTCACAGCATCTATCGCATTTGGAAGTTCTATATATATAACGAGTTCTGGGAGCTTTTCGAAAAAAATTCTTTAAATATTTCGTCGATGGTGTCATCATACTTGTTTGAGGAATCCTCTCAGCATTCAACTCTGCTATGAGTGTTTGTCACTTTCATACTTCATCTTGCTTCGTTCTTTTTTTTCTTTGAATATTATGAAAATGAAAGGCAACACTATATATGGCCCAACGCTGAAAACGGGTTGCCACGAAAGCAAATCTGACAAGGGATAATGGAAAATTACCGATAGAATATTTTCAAAGATTTGGAGAGCAAACAACTTTAAGTATAACTATTACTTTCATCTTATAAAAATTTAAGTATTTGGAAAATTTTCACTTTTTTTTTGTTATTAGAAAAATCAACTAAATCTTCTCTGTCAGACTTTCTTCTTGGATTTGTGCGTCGATTCCAAAGTTTATGTTCTATTCATGCTATCATATTTGTTATTTTATTATAAAAGCTAAGAATTTCATTTCATTTCTCTATCAACTATTACGCAGTTAATTTATTTGTATATAAATAGCTTCCTTACCAACAACTGTTAACCACATTTTTTCAAAATATCAATACACGCGCATTTTATGTTTGAAAAATATGCGTTCAAATAGACAGACGGACATTTCTAACTGAAATAACTGAAATAATAACAGTTTACTTATTGATGGGCCCTCCTTTTCTTCTTTTTATACTTACACTGTTTATTAGAGGTATGAAAACCAAAAAAGATATATAACTTATCTATTTGAGTGGGGTATTAACTATTTGACCTTATATTTTACTTGTGTTATCCGATTCGCAGGAGTATACTATACTCTATGAAGAAGCAGCTGACCAATATTAATTGAAATATCTAGTTCAAACTACAAGCAATCGCCTTTGAAAATAGCAGAATTTTTATGCTGAAAAGTGGGCGGCACCACGCCTACTTCCCCAAAATCCCCCAAACTATTTTTAAATAGAGGTTTGCTTAAAAAGCTTATTAAGTGTGCAAAGTCTTACTGATATAGCTTGCATGGGTATAGATATATCGCATTTTACATATTACAAACAAATTTTTCAGAACTATGCTTAAAAACTGGGCGTAGCGTTGACCGCTTTCGCCCTTTTTTTCGGAACATGCCTTGTGTTAATATAAATTTGGGTGTGGAATTTCGTTTCGATATCTTCAACAGCTTTTGATTTATGATTAATATTACTTCTAAATCTGACTTAATCAAAAGTGGGCGGTGCCACTCCCATTTTCAAAAATTTCTTTTGTAATTTCGAAAATATTCTATATATAAAAAGTGGGCGTGGCTATTATCCGATTTTGCCCATTTTAAATTGCTACCACGACAGTCGGGCAGTACCGCAAAGCTGTACCGGAGCGTACCGGATTCATATCCGGCCAAATACTGTCAGTTCGACAGTACTCTCCAAAACCTTCGGAGAGTATTTTTGTTGTTACAACAACAGCAACAACAACTGCTATTTCAACAAACACATACATTCCGAACAAGCACATCCATGTTACGTATACGCACTGCTGTACCCAGATGGGGTATAAGCAACTACCCAACAAGCATTTCTGTAAATGGTTTTAAAATAATATAACTTGCTACAATATGTATAGCTTAAGCGGGTTCATTCTTTTATATTTGTATATTTTTACGGAGTTGCCACCTGTCTCAATTTTTTTTTAATGTGATGAAATAAGCCAATATGGGTGTCAAGCGGAAGCTATTTTCCTGCGTATTAAAAAAACATTTCAAAGTGGGGTTGCCACTTATGGTTACCACCTGGGCTTATTACATCTTATAACTGTTAATTAGCTATTCTTGTATATTTTTATATTCACAATATATCGACAATAGGTGAACCGATTTGGTATGTATATAGGATACCACATTCAAAGAATTTTTACCCAGGTGTTGCAACATGGGATGTTTTTACGGCGTTGCCACCTATCTGATTTTATTTAAATGAAATGAAATATGCCAATATGGATATCAAACGAAAGGTATTTGCTTGCGTATTAAGAAAAAACATTTCTAAGTAGGCTTGCCACATTTTTTCGACAACAAAAGTCACACAGGGTGTACCATACAACGGCATCAATTTCTATTAAGGCCAACATTTGCAGGACAAACTTTTAAATTTCGGAGTGAAGCTAAATTCATCGATACTTATACATGATATGGTATATGTGGCGTTTTCAATAGTCAAACGATGAAATACGTTAAAAGTAATGCTTCCGAAAGAAAGTCAGAGACGTACCCGGAACATGATATGGAAGGAAGTGATGAAGTAGATTTCATATGTATTACAAATAAAAGATTATAGATAACTCTATCTTTAAAAATAAAAGAAGAAATGAAAGGATGTTGACCGATATATAGAGCACTAACCGACAAATATACCCATGTGACACTATTCCTTTTCGATTTTTTATTTCAGTCTACAGCCTCTAAAAATATAATTCAGCAAGAAATCTTAAAAAAAAGTTGTCGTAAATAAAACTTGTTTGAGCAGCCACTAAGGAGTAGTTATGTGTATTCAAACTTTGTTACCAATAAAGAAAAAATTATACATCTTTCTACTATCAAGATACGTTTTTAAAATCTCTTTTTTTAAAAGCTCCACTACAGGTAAGTAAAATTATTCATACATACAACCAGAATATCTTTACTGGTTAGTCTCCTCAGCAAATTAAATGGTATGGCAACGTATGAAAATGACTAGCAAGCTCGGTCGCCCAGGTACTGTATAGCTTCAGCTGATCCAGTACTTTAACTTGACTTTGCTTGTTGGGTGCATTTCCTGCCGGCTACTATTTCAGTATTGCTAAGAAGCAAAAATTATAAGTTAGGGTAAACAGTAATTCATTAAATAAACAGTCAAGGAAGAGGTCAGCAGCTTGGTTATATGGTCCAAATAAATAATCTCACAAATTTGAAGCAATTTATTTGAATATTATGGCAAGAAACAAACTAATGCTGACGCCTTGGCATAAACAAGGCAATATGCTATGAATTCGGTTATTATTTATTACACTTCGAGTTCTGCACTTTAATGATTGCAATAAATTAGCCTTATTGGCTGTTGAAGATTTTTGGAAAGTGGAAACACGAGGCATACTTTACTAACTAAATGGGGTGATTGTGGAAATATGAACGCATTAATAGTGAAAGTGATTTGAAACTTAACAGGAAGGACAAACAAAGAATGTAGATAAAGTAATGCATATTTATATTTTTTTTTGTGTATGAAACTCTTACATCAACTTTTGTTAACGTTTAAATTCCTAGGCAAAATTGAGTTAGAACGGTGGTCCTCGCTATGGTGACGGTGGTGCTCGCTTCACACGAATTTTCTTGGTATATTCCCTAACAGTAAGCAGTTCAACTTTCCCGTTCTCAGATTTTACCGCCTCATATTCATTTCTTCTAGGTCAACTTCCCACTTCCTACTCCGCTTCACTACAGCGCTCGTTTGCACCGTGGCACCATATCAATGATTCTTTCAGGAGCCCTATATACAACGGCGGTAGGTGGTGGATTAAAACTATGCTATCACTGCTGGGTTCCATCGTTAGGTCACAAATTGCACTCAAGGAGCAGGTTAGGGAGTCGAAAAGCGAAATTATAAACTGTCTGTATCTAGAGCAGTTTTATGACGTCAAACTTTCTTTATGTTATTGAGGGCACTACTGGTTTTGTTACAACAATGTAATGGATCTGGCAGCTATAGCGACCTTGTAACGAACACACGCCCAGAATGCTGGAGGGTTTCCTGTCATCGACCACAAGATGAAAAATTTGTTTTCTCGGGGCTTTAAGCAGCGGATGCCCGTGGATATGTATGTTATAGTTTACCACAAAGCGAGTCAAAGTGAAAATCGTCTCACCCCTTTCGTCGAAAATAAGGAAACGCTGTGTTTAAGGAACTCGATTTTAGCGCTTTTACTTAGGAGCTCAGTCTCCTTCTCACCACAAACCCAAATAAACGAATTGGTCTCTCGTCTATGTATGCTCCTCATTTGTCTGGCCTCAAAGCCGGGTTTATGCTAAGACCTGCCCCCTCAATCGCATTTCCTCTAGAGCGATGATGTCAGCCCTTTCATTAATGAGGACATCAACCAGCCGGACTGCGGTACTTTTAAAAACAGTCCAGATGCTTGTTAATGTGTGAAATGGACGTAAGAAAAATATAAATGTCTCATCGCAAGCTTTTCTTGTATTTTATTTGAAGGTTCATTTACGTGGAGGGTCCAAACACAGTGCGAAACCCTACTGGGTGGAAAAATACATATATTTATATAGCGCTACGGTCTGTGAAAATAGGTTTCAAATGATCCTGAAGTGATGGCGAAAAAATTTCGAAGAAGTCCAGAAAATTATCCCGAATTGATAACAAAAGTATCACAAAATGATCACTAAGAGTACCGACACAGTCCCGAAATTCATCAGGAAATGATCCTTAAATGATATGACAGCAATCCTCGAATTTATACCATAAAAGTTCTGAAATGGTCAATCTCGGATTGATACCTAGAAAGGCCAAAAAATGGGACCGAAATAGTCTGAAGTCAGTACCGAAAGTGATCCCAAAAAAGTTCTGAAAACATTTAGAAATGATACTGAAACAATCCCGAAAGAGTCAAGAAACTAATTCCGTAATCATCCCGAAAATTATCCCCAAAATGTCCCGAAATCCTGCATTTGCTTTTTACACTTCAACTTGCCTTATCTTACACCAACAAAAGCTTTCATAAGTCTTATCTGATAAGAAAAACGGAATGCATGCCCCGAATTTCTACAGGGTAGCGGTTCAATTAAACTTAATGCTATACAATACAAAATTACAAATATACTTTCAAATTACCGTTAATGCTATATTAGACAACAAACAAATTGCCTAAAGCAACTCTTCTAAGATATTTCATGATTTCCAACATATGCTTGCATCGAAAACGAAAATTGCTTTATGAATTATTAGCGAAATTTGTATCTTCTGACACGACATATAGAAACATATGCACAGCTTTACTCACATGCTCATATATAAACACACATACGTATATTCATAGACCGTGAAAAGAATGTCAGAATTGATGCCCTCACTTGCCCTACATGTATTCGCTTCCTTTTTTCTTTTTTGTTTTTTTTTTTTTGTGCACATAATAAAACGAATTTACGCTTTTTACGAAGTTAGTGCGAAAAACGAATTTGGGTGAAAGCGTAACAAGCGAAACCGAAAATTGCAAAGTAAGTTAAAACACATATTGCATACACAAATAATTTAGTATTAATATGTTAAGGCAAAAGCTGAAGCAAACATGAGACCACCTGCACCAACACGGCTGTTTGAATTTTACTAATATAAAATCAGTCGCTTTAGTACAAGCGCTTGAATACTATATCAAAGATAGTAACACAAATAAAAAAATCGAATTAAAATTGAGCTCAAAATTTATATGTTTTATTACAGGCAGACGTTTTCCTGCACAAAAACTTACTTGGTTCTATTTGACAAAATGCACTCTCTTACCTCCCTATTTCGCACTTTTTTTATGCACCACGGTATCTCGATATTTTTTTCCCCTCTGTTTTTTTTTCTCTGCCATATCCCATTCATCTTTTTACCCTGTTCGTTTTCCTCTACTACCTCCTCTATATCTGCTCTTTGCTTCTCCCACTATCCTCCGGCTCCCTTTGATTCACGTATAAGACATATTCATAAGAAAATCCACGTGCAGCATAATACACTTAATAGAAGTTAACTTCCTACTTTTTCGTTATCATTTTGGGGCCATTTCGGGATATTTTTTAGCATCATTTTGGCGCTTTCTCGTTATCATCACGAAATAATCCGGAAAATACAAAAAAATAATTCCAAATGATCCCGAATATATTGCGACAACCATTAACGTTTGTTCCGAAAAAGACCAAAATGATTCCCAAAAGTCCCGAAAAAGTCCCAAAAATAATATAAAAATAGACCTGTAATGATACCGATATGATCCGGAAAAAATCAGGAACACAATACGGAAAATTCTCAAAAAAGTCCCGAAATGGTCACGAAAACGATTCCAAAATGATCCTAAAATGATCCAACAACACTCAAGATATTATCACGAAAAGTGCCGAAAAGGCTTCAAAATCGATCCCGAAAAAGTTAAGAAATAGTCTCTAAGAAAATCCCGAAATTATCCTGAAAAAGTCTCGAAATATTATTGAAAAGTTCTGAAATCATCCCGAAAACGATCCCGAAATGGTACCGAAAGGGTTCGGAGCCGTACCTAATTCTGGTTCTACTACTAAGTTCGTTGCTTCACTAAAAATGTATATCTTCTCCAAAGAAAAACTTCGAACTCTCAATAAAAATTTTGCATCGCCGCCTACGAAGTTAACTTTAAATATATCATTAATCTAAAGAAAATAAATGTTGGGTTGCTTCATTCACTTTTCCAAAAGCAAATACATTAGGGTGGGTCAATTTGTATGCACGAAAGTTAACCGATATCGCGCCATCGATTTTTCGATAGGCTTTGGGCTCAGGAAAAAAAAATTCCACTACGCATACCCAAAAAAATATAACTTTCGAGCCTGCGAAATTTCAATTTTTTGACTTTTTTCGACTTGGATTTTTAAGGTTTTTTTTATGACCTACTAAAAAAATTTTCGTTTGATTTTAAAATTTCCATGTATACCCTGTCCGACCCAAAAATGTCCGCTGAAAAACGTTGGCGATAACAGTTTTTTGAAAAAAAACAAAATGTTTTTTGGGTTTTGTGGAGTGTTTTGGTCAAAAAATTTTATTTTCGGGTTTTGGAAAAGTCGATTTTTCGACCAAAACAAGTCCCAAAATAATAAATAAAATAAATAAAACTTTTTTTCAAAAAACAGTTATCGCCAACGTTTTTAGCGCATAACTTTAAGTGGGGCACTAAATATGAACAAATTCATTTTTGCATGTATGCTGAAAAAACCCTTAAAAAATGGCGAAAGGGTCAAAGGCGTGGTTACTTATCGATACGACACATTTTCGGTAACAAAATTTCATATGCCAACTGAAACTGGTATACCAAATTTCAATCTATGTATCTCCATCTAAACGCTATAAGCTTGTTTTTTTTTTGGTATATCAAGGAATAGTCCATGCTAATATCTTTCGATTTTTCTGAGAGCAGAAGCCTATTTTCAAATCCAGCTGCATTAGTTACGGTTGCCATCATCTATGTTTTGGACCGTTTTGAACCAACCTTAGCTTCATTTTAATTGCTTTTTGAACCAAGTTTATGTTCATTTACACCCTTTTGTGTTTCTTTTAAGTCTCGGAAAATGGTTTTATGCATCAAACTGCTTCAAAATTCCGCTCCCATATATTTTCCCTTTTTGTTCAATAAAATTCGGGTACATTCAATTCTGAATATAAATTTTTCTCAGTGCCTCAATATTTAAAAAAATTTTTCATTGTCAATTTGTCAGTGTAAATTTCTATTTCATATGGAAGTACCTGAGCTTTATACCAAATTGTTTTTGTTTTGCACTTTCATATGAATTGTATTTATATATGAAGGCATATGGGAGTGCTTTGAAAAAATTTTTTTGTATTCAAAATGTAAATTTGTATCTGTGCCTATATTTGAGGGCAAAACAAAAGTGCTTCAAGTGTATATGGATTGTGCAGCCCTCGATATGACAACAGTGAACGTTATTTAGCGGCCGTAATATACCGGTACCGCTTTTCGAGCAAACCAAGCCTTAAGCCAATAGAATTCAGATTTTTTAGAATTTTTGCCTGTCCGTATATACGTATGGGAGCATTTCGCTCAAAAATAGCTGAATAGAATTGAAAGCAACTTCCAACTGGGTTAGTAAAGGTTTAACTTAAAATCTAAGTTTAACTTTATTTCGACAACACAACCTGTATCTGAGTTATCGGCCAGGTCGTGAACCAGGGCAACCCAAAATATATAAGTACAATGTGGATATCAAGCGAAAAGTGCTAATTAGTGCTGCGAAAAGCGTTGTTATTAAGTTCCATATCTCAACTGGTTTCGGAGGTATAGTTTCTAAAATCAAATTCACTAAATTATAAGTACTGAGATGCAGCGAATCGTGGCCGGCTTTCTTAGTATGGAATAAAATTAAAAAGTTAAATTTTTTCCAAACGTTCGAACTCTTCTTTGAAAACAAAATGTGAACTTTTCACTTGCGAGATAGTAACCACAATTGTAAGCGCTTTTAACTGTGCCTGCTGACTTATTGTTTTTTCTGCTTTCAATTCTAAATTTTTCCAATTTTTTAGGCAAGCAGAAAAATTTTTATTTAGCATCGAAATGAGGCATAAACAAGTAAGGAAAGGGCTGTCTTCGACTGTGCCTAAGACTTTATACCTTTCATGAATACGCATCACTAAGTGTCCGATCCTTACTCACATTTAGTAAAAACTCTGCAAAACTGATCATTTAAAGATATATAGCCCAAACCTTATTTATCGGAACAATCGATTGTATGGGAGCTATGCGTTGTATTGCTCCGTTCTTGCTGATTCCGACAAATGATTAATCTTATGCAAAATGCCGGCTCCATACCAAATTTCATCAAGATATCTCTAAAACTGAGGGATTAGTTTGCGTACAAACAGACAGACGGGCTTGGCTAAATCGACTCAGCTCATCGCCTTGATCATTTCGGTATACTTATTGGTGCGTCTATCTTTTCTTCTTCTCATACTTACAAACATAGGATCAAAGTTATAAAACCATTTCATGTTCACCAAAGGTATAAAAATGGCCTTATAAAACCATGTCATGTTCATGAAAGGTATAAAAATGGCCTTAAACGAACAAAAAATAAAGGTTTATATATTTTTTTTACCTCTCATTTATTTATAGACGTTTTTTCCAGACTGGATTTATAGGAAATGTAAATTTCATCCCCTTAAATCACTTCTTTGAAAGCCTTACCCAATCCATGCTGTTATTAAATTAATTTTGCTTTATCTGAGCAGATGTCATTCATTTTGTATCATGCTAGTAGTAGGTAGCATACTACTCACCTTTATTATTCCTACTCACGGTTATGCTCACATTTTTAAATACTTACATTGCTTCATATATGTATATATGAAAGTTGGCCAAGTACGGCGACTGCAAACAAACCTTAACTTCTCATGAGAGTTGACAGTTGCTAGAAACTATATTTAGATGCATGAAAAAAAGATATCAGCAAACCAAATTTTCTGTTTTTGCACCTGCTTTCATTTAATATTTGCACGTACATACCCGCATCTGACCTTTCTGAACTTTTTCTATTTCCATTGCGCTGACCATAAGTTGCTTTTACTTCTATTTTTTATTTTTATTTATTGTTTTGTTACATACTTTTTGGGATTTTCTGTGTTCTATTTACAATGTCCTTGGTCGTTAACTACTACCAATTTAACACACTTCCGGTATGAAGGCTTTTATACTCGACTTCCGCCCGAAAAGCGCCATTTAATATGTAAAATAAATATGTGTACTTAAGTTGACATAACCACTCTAGAACGAATCAAAAACGAATACAAATAGAAAGTGAAAAATTTCAATGTGAAGACAAAAAAATTAGTTAGACAATAAGCACGCTATTGCTGACTCATATTATATCATTTATATACTTGTCTTTATAAATATAGGTAAATTTATACATATATACATTAAGGTGCATATTTGGTTGCTCTGAGAGTAGGAAATTTCTTGTTTTGGTTTTGATTTATCTTCCATTTTCCCGGTTCCGTACCCGAAAGACTCGGGTTTTTATACCCGACCAAGGGCTGTTATTTCGACACTTCCCTGTCTAACTTGTCATGGTGGACTAAATATCGGAATGACCCGAAATCATATTTAGCTATGTGTTATCTAGAAAATTTACTTATATGATTAGAGGAATGTATTTGAGAAAATTTTACAGAAATCACGTCATATAAATTATTTATTATAATTAAATATACAAGTATTTCTGCCATGGAAAAACTTCTTGGTAAAAATGCATCTGCCTTGGCAGTTCGGATTCGTAATAAAACATTTAAGTCACGCCTATTTTGTAGGTAGCAGCACATCACAATTTTAGGAGAAACGCGGCCTAGTCTACTGGGAGGTACCTCCTAAATATTATTATATTTATATGAATTTTTAATTTTTATCATGCACACACATCGGTCTGTTTTACTTTCACAATTTGTAGAAAAACATTTTGATCTTCATTTTATTCGCATGTGTACAGAAAATAACGTATTTCACTGCTACAAAATAGATCTAAAACTTTAAGTTGAATATCGAACAGTACATCGGTGAAAACTACATTCAATTCAATACAGCGGTTTTTGACTGAAGAGCGAACAAACATAGAGACCAACAAACACAAATTATATAAGCCGTTGCATTAATCTTAGAAAGAGCCATTAGTATTTATACTCAACTGAGCATAACTTATACTAACAGCACGTATGTATCATCGGCATAAACGAGTTAAGTTATATGTATGTACAGTGTGCGAGAAAATGTTTGCAACCAAATTGTCATTAAAACGTTTTACTGAATAAAATTTGAAGTGCAAGTTCATAATTTCTAGTCCTTTTTATTCAGCAAGAATAAACATTAAGTATAAGAAATTTGAGTTAAAAAAAACAGTTGTCTAGTTCATCCAACAAATTTGTATAAAGAACCAAAAATTAAAACGACAAAACTGAATCACCATCAAATATTATGGGACAAACCTTGTTTGTTTGTTATTTCGTGGTATGGCCGTGGCTCTTTAAGGCAGGTTCCCATTGTGTTGGCATTGAGTATAATAATTAAGCAAAATATATTAGGAAATATTTGTCCACTCTCCTCCTGTCCGAATAGAGAGCGCTCTTGCTGCAATTTCCCCCTATAGATTCTCTGTTCGGTTGCATAGCAGTGGCCACTGCAATACCTCAACTTTATCGTCCCCAAACTATTCTTTGACGCAAATCACTATACATTTCGAAGACAGATCCAATTCAATTGCAGTTCTTTCCACTCAAGAAATAGCAAGAAGATTTACTGCATGTCTTTGTACATGAGACGATCCAATACCAGTTCAATCGTGTGAATTTGACCCATTCCATGAGCGGACACATGTCTACCATCCTTTACACTGCCACAACCGTGTTTCAGCAATCAAAAACTATAGTAAAAGAGAGTAAGCGTTGTTCGTTAGATCCTATAAGATCGCTCGTCGTATTGCAATACGGTGGAATAGGTGGAATCTTGCAAAAATTGATTTCCTTTTTGTCCCTTGTCTGGGTCTGCCAAACTCTTTTATAAAACTTCTTGCTTAAACAAGAAGAAATATTTTTAGACCACAAACGATTGCTCGATCGTTACTATTAGTTGTTTTTCGAAAACTGGACAGTGCTTAGACAGCCAGGATAGCTCAAGGATACTATAGATAAAATTCTCATTCTTTTCTTACCACCCTAATGCTTCAAAACAAAGTATTTAAACTTTCCACTTTATTTTTGAATACGGATAACTGTGGTTATAAAAAACCCCCACATGACATGCACACATACATATATACATATGTTACGTCAGTGTGAAATGCTTTGCTATGAAAGAAAGGTGCGCAAACAAGTTGAGAGTTAGTTTTGTTTGCTTCTACAAGGTGGCGCAAAAGTAAGCTTCCGATGTTCAGCATATCGGTTGTGGCACGTGCAGTGTGTGCTGTTGCACCGTTTTGTTGGAACCACATGTTTTCTAATCCCAATTCATCAAGTTGCGGCAAAAGGAACTCGTTGATCATTGCTCTGTAGCGCTCACCATTCACAGTAACCGTTTGGCCCCGACCGATTATTGGTCAAATAAATAGTCAGCAATATTCCGCGTTCTGGAGCAGTGTAGTGTAACATTGTTTATTAACGTGTATTTCGCATGTGTTTACTACACAAATGTCAAAACAGAACTGACTTTAGCGGCCAATCGCAAAATTTATAGCATTTTCTGATAGGAGGATTACTTATGCGCCACCCTGTACTTTCTTTTGGAACACGGATTATCTTATTTACATTAGATGCTTCTTGTGTGGGAACAGAAGTGCACATGTGCAAGCGAGTTTTTGCTTTTTTTGTTTTAAATTTTTTTTTGTTGTGAGCGCAACAAACTATTTATCAAAATGAAAATGAAAAGTTTTTGGTAACTTCATTCTTAGAGCTTACTATCTTTCAAGTTTTTATTATTCGAAAATAAAGGCTGTGCCAGTGCTCTAGTTCTGTTTTTCTAAGAAGCAAAGCCGGTTTCATCAATTTTAATTTAACAAAGCAGAGACTTTGGTTTCAAGCAGATCTGTTAAATTTGATAAGTAATTAGTAATCAATTAGTTAAACGGCTTTTTTTATTGGTAATGATTATTTTAATTGTTTTTCAAAAAAAGGCCATTGTTAATTGATTACGATTAGAAAAATCAAAAATATTAAAAAAAATTCAAAATAATCAAAAAAAAGTTGTTTTGATTTGTTAAAATTTTTTTTTTAATTCTTTAGATTTTTTTTGTGATTAATTTTGATCTTTTTCAGTATTGATGATGTATATATATATATGTGCTTCTACAATAATACTGAAAATTAATCAAAAAAATAATCAAAATTAATCAAAACAACTCTTTTTTGAATATTTTGGATTTAAAACCCTTTTTTTTAAGAATCGTAAAAAATCATGATTTTTTGATTATTTTTTTAACTAATTGGAAAATAATAATTAAAAATTTAAAGCAATAGTAACTAATAATTAAATGGTTTCTCAAAAAATAATTGATCAAACCGGTAATCATTACGATTAGTAAACATTATTTAACAAGTAGTTTAATTCAAGACCAGAAAATTATTTAAGGATAGAAAGCTTATTGTTGAGCTATAGTTTTTAAGTGTTCCTGTGAAAATATTTCCCGAAGTTTATAAAGAAAAAATCTAATACACATTTAAATTAAAATATTATTTAACTATATTTATCTAGCCTCACAACAAAATAAAGCAAATGCAGTTTAAATAGAAATTGTTTGACAAAATGGGTGAAACGTTTCTGTCAGCAAGACAGTCGATATTCTTTGAACTTGTTGACCAATAAAATTACACTTTTTAAGTGACAGGTGAACTCCTCGCCAACGCAGCTGATTTTGAGGAAAGTTGATATTTATATAAAATTTGGACTTACAGCTCAAATATATAAAAACGCACAGCGTGAATTGTTTGTCAAAAATGTCTCATGCCAATAAAAATTTCATGAGAGCAACAAAAATTTAATTCCGTGCGTTTTAAGCCAATTCAAAAATTTTGTGCGTCGGCAAACGCTGTGCGTTCACATATGGTTGAGCTGTTACTTGAGAGATGGTATAATTTTTGTTTCGAGTTTTGGAAAAGTGGGCGTTGCCCTGAATCTATGAAATGAAACGCCCCAATTTGCCATAACTCAAAATTTATTTGTTTCGAATTAATTAAATTTCAATATATGTGTTCTTCAAGAGAAATAAAACTCAAAATTAGCAGACCTCCAATGTTTAAGTTTTTTTGTCTTTTATAGACGTTCCCATAGGATGTTTAGGTGATTAGGTGGACTCGACGGTAGGGTGAAAGATAACCATATTTTAAAAATTTTTAAAGAACGCTCCATCTAAGTTTTTTTAAAACGCCTTAACTGTTTCTGAAAATTCATTGAATTTTAGTTGAGATAGGCCATTTTTGAAAAGCATTTAGAGATATGATGTTCTTTTGTATAATTCTGAAATACTTAGGGTGCTATTGAAAAAAAATTTTAAAATAGGGTGGTCATCCAATCATGTGGACGATGCCACAATACTGGGAAATAAAAAATTTAAATTCGTGCTAACTCCCAAAAAAATTTGGTATATCTTCGAAGCTATGCATATATCAGCAGCAGCTATCTTATATTTAGTATGTAGATCCTATACATAGAGGATTGGAAGTTAAGATGGAGAGGGGGTGAAAGAAGAAAATATTATTAATAATACGAGCAAAGACTGATAAAAGAAGAGTAATAAAAAGAGCTGAAGGGTGGGTAGAATAAAATAAAGTTTGTGAAGAAGAGGATATGGGGGAGGAAAGGTACAAGGCTGAGGAAAGGAAAGAGTTAGATGGAGGCGTGCATGAAGCGTAGAAGGAGTTAACAATTTAGTAGTAGAAGTAATTTGTTTATTTAAAACAATATTTGAATACATTTTAAATAAATAAAACTAAACTTTGGATTAATGCAGTCAGTTTTCAAATAATTGTAATTTTCTTTTCTAAAAATTATACAGTAAGCTATTTTTTAATTAAAACTTTTTAAATGCCTTTTTCTGCTTCCTATATTTTAACATGTTGATTTAATGTGATCTAGTTTTTTCCATTTAACCCTTCAATAATCGTTTGTTGTATTAATACACTTTTATAAAACAATAAAATTCTAGATAGTGTAAAATATTTTATTTTTTTCTTGAGTTGCAAATCGGACAGCAGCTATTTAGATGCCCAACTTGAGGTTCACAATATAGTTTAATTAGCTTGCCTCGTACACGAAACACAGTACTGATTGTTTCTATGCTAAGCCACCTCTAAAATAGTTATGATCCCAAAGATTACATTGGAGGATGGTGTAGGTTCTCCTTACTTCGCTACTTTGAGCCCATATCAATCGTATCTAGTATATTTGCGGTACCAATGTCTTCAAAGCGAGATTTCATTTATTACCATCGGTTCATCATATTCGTTGGAAAGAGCATCCCACTTTTGGAAAGATTGAGACCTCTTGTCAAGAAAGTGCATTACTATTCTCTTAGGAAGACGATTATTACCCATTTCCATTACTTTTGAAATGCTATTTAAATGCTTTTTTTAGAAGATCAATATACATTTGTGGGAACCCGCTTTTCCAGATGAATCATATAATTGAAGGTGTTTTGTGTTGCTCTCCAAGTGCGCTTCATATAATTTTTTCGGATTCAAGTTTACTCGTCAAATGATTGCGGAAGGATGCATTGTACGTTTTAAAGTTGTTTAGGCCACTAAGTTAAATATTTTAAATGAATACCTGAATGGCAATTTCACTCAATCTTATACGTGTACTTTCGTTCGCTAACACCACAAAACCTTCGTGTGAATACACTCCCGCGTGTCTATGTGTTAGACGGCGAAATGACAGTTACTTTTCTTCCAATATAGCTGACGCTCATTCAGTTACCCCTCAAAACCACTTTATAAAGGTTAAGGAAGGTCTAGGGCTCTTGAATCTCCAAGCGGACAGCTGCAGTCATCAGCCCTGAGTTAGATAAAGTACTTTATTTCTCTATTGTAATTAACCTTAACCAACATTGTATTGACTTGTGAAATTCTGAATAAACATTTGAAGTGCTGTGAAAAATAAAAATATTGTGATTATAGAGCATTAATCTGCCAAAACCATTCTGCTTCTTTTCTTTTCTCTCCAACGCTATAGAAAACCCCTCGTACAAATGCCTCTTTCACATCTCTGCAACATCTTCCTTTTGAGCACCTGAATATAGGTTAGGTTAGGTTAAGAGAGCTCGCATGGGATATCCTAAACTTCCATTCAGAAACACTTATATCAATTGTAAATGCTCTCATTGTGTGTGGGATGGGAGCACATCCGTCCAACTAGGTATAACTCACTTGATTATTTTTATACCATTTACTCTCCCAAATGAACTTGAGAAGGAGAGAAAGATCCACTTCCCTTACATCTGCCAGACTGTCGAAAAAGCATGTTAACAGAAATCTGAAACGCCTTGACTGTAGTCCTGGGCATCTATGAAGAAAGTAATGGATCGACTGCTCTTCCTCTTTATCCTGACAGCTTCTACATAGGTGGCTCGTTTCATATGCCATCGTCGAAGCATTGGTGCGATAGCACAATGTCCTGTGATGAGACCTGTAAGTACCTTTACCGCAGATTTGCTGAGGTTGGATGGACCTGGACCTTCAGACTTCGCAGTCATTCTGGTTGGTCCATAGTAAATTCCTTGTTTTAAAACAATGCTCATCGTTTACCGCTGTGTCCGGGGGCCCAGCAGAGCGATATGCTGAGATGATCCAGAGTGTTTAGCGAGGCTCGGTACCTTCGAACCATATCATATTTATCACATTCGATTCGAATTCTTTTGAGCAGCTCGGCTGTCAACAAAGATCTGAATATAAGTACCCCCAGTTTGCCGACCATTTTGTGTAGTGATTTATAGGTTTCCGCTAAGATTACTACATAAGTACATAAGGATCTTCATATGGATACCCCCAAACATAAAACGATTTTCCTTTTTATTATTATTGCTGTTTCCGACAGGGTAGAAGTATGAATTTTTCTGTTCAGAACGAAGAAAGACACTGAAGATGGCACAACGCCGAAACCGGCTTGTCTCCAAACCAAAATTGACAAGGGATGGCAGAAAATCGTTCCAGAAAAATTCATAAAATGATTTGGTAAGTGGTTCGCCAAATCGCCCGGGAAAAGAGAAAACAGTAATAGGCTCAGTAGGCAGCCTTGTTTAGCACCTGTTTCCTTTGGAAACCATTCTGAAGTTTTGTTACCATCTCACAGTCTTGCCACCTTATTTTTGTAGAGGCTACTCAACCAAAATCTTTTTGGGGAGATATCCATTTAACTTAATTTGAAGAAAAGAGCATATCCTGCATAGAGCATTTTCTTCTTTGGCGTGTAATGCTGAGATACGTTAAAGAAACAGAAAATCCCCCTTGAAACTCACTTAAAATCGAACTCTTGTCTACCCAATCCACTAGCCTTTTGTACAAAAAAAATTTTGAAATGACATTCTAAAAGTAAATTCCTCTCTAATTATTTGAAATCATATAAGTCTCCAGTTTTAATAAGTGGGATCATAAAAGCGCTCTGAAACAAGCGAAGAAAGCGAACCAGAGTTATCATCTTATATATAAATAGACAAGATGAATGCAATGTAGAACCGTTTTCTGCTAAACTATAATTCTAAGGTGTACAAATTATATATGTATAGATAGGAAATTTTGAGGTGTACTTTTATCCGTAAATAAAAAAATTTAAAAAATCATTTTAATATAAAAAATTTAACATAAAAGTCACACCACTACACATTCACTTATTTACACTATAGACACGTTGTGTGTGTGTGTACTTGCTTTTTGTGTACTATGCTGAATCGTGAGCATGGCCGAGGAGCTGCTTTGTAGGAAAAAATTAAGAGCCGTAGTAGTGTGAGTAGACTTGCCATGCATGTTTTTGTGTTATTCGTGTGGTCGGCTCTCACTGTGAGTGCGAAGAGTGGACCAATGAAAAATAAGTATTCGCACTATAGGTACTCTGTTGTGTCATGCATTTTTGATTTAGTTGTTGTTATTGTATTGATTACTGGCTACGATGCCCAGTGTCAGCTGCTCTCCTGAGAGCACGAAAAGTTGCTTTGTTGGATACATTAAACAAGCAATGTAAAATATGAGCAAATATGTAAAATTCATTGCTGATACCTACAAACAGGGTTTACAAAAATAAAATAAATGATTACTCATAAAGAGTATTAAACACCGAAGAAAATTAAAGGAAAATAGAGGAAAGGAAAAGAATTGAAAGGAAGGAAAATTAAAGGAAAGAAGGAAAGAAAAGGAAAAGGAAAGGAAAGGAAGGAAAGGGAGGGGAATGGAAAGGATAGGAAAGGAATGAAAATTAAAGGAAAAATAGGAATGGTAAGGAAATGAAAGGAAGGGAAGGGAAAGGGAATTAAAGGAAAGGTAAGAAAACGAAGGGGAAAGAAAGAAAATAAAAGGAAGGGAAGGGAAAGGAAAAGAAGTTTGAGGAAAGTAAAAAATAAAATAAGAGAGTAAAAAAAGAAATCAAGGAAAATAAAAATATGTTAGAGGAAAGGAACGACACAGAAAGGAAGAAAAAAAGGCGGATAAAACATACCTACAGCAAAAAAAATAAAATAAAATAAAGTTTATTGGTTGAATTTCAACCACTGGGCGAACTCTAGTACTATTTAAAGGGCGAGCTGGTCTACAAAGTTAGGCGTAGCATGTTTAAAGAATTCCGCGGCTCTATGGAGCTTTTTTTAAAATGTACTCAATGTAGGTAATTCAGTTTTCGGGAAGCACAAACCGTATGAGTATGCAAGTCTTATTACGATTTGACAAGATCGCTTCAAGAAGAGTGTGGCTGAACTGTCCCATTTGCCTTGGTGATACATACATTTAAAGATCCCTTAAAGAACATCACAAGAAGACAAAGGATAAATCTTTGATTTAGCTGAAGGTATCTTTTGCCTTCCGTGTCTCTCGCTCTCCATTACAGAAAATGGGGAACTGACTTCACATTTGGCGCATATTTTTGGCAGACACTGGCAGCATGTGAATCCGGGTCGTTCTGTTACTTAGACCTTGACTGTTTTGGGACCTTGGCAAGTACTATGATACTCAGCTGAAATTGCTTTTTTTTTGCCTATTTAATGTGTTCAACAGTGGGTCGGCTAAACTTGCTATAATATCTGAGTTTGCCTTTTTTTTTAGTATTACTCTGTGTATTCATGAGTCTTGAACTTCTTTGGACAATAAATCTAAAGGCAGAAGGCGCTTTGTGTCACTCGTACAAAAGCAAAAACCTTTTCAAAACATCTTCAACTTTAAGTCGCGTTCTATTTTAAAAGGCTTGTCGCAGCTAAGGGACAAAAACTAATACGTTATTAGCTCTTGATATACCAGCATTACGAAAATTTATTGCAAAAGCATAAAACGTTGTTTAGGCAAGTAATTGCCCAGTGCAAAAAATTTTTTTTATTTGTTTGAAAACATTCTGAAATTGAGTTTTATTTGCAGAAAACCCCACGACAAAGCTAAATTGTTATGCAAGCACTCACATCTGTATGATGTGGACAGAAGTGCTATTGGGATTTTTGCCAAAAAAATCTACAACTTAGCTACAGCTTATTTCATTTGATGGAAAGACTAACAAAAGGAATTCTGAATGTGCTAAAGAGCTTAGTGGCTTATCAGCGCTCGAATAAAGAAGGCCAGCTGTGGTATTCCTTATTTCTTAATATAGTTTACACGATTTTTTGCTGCTTTATGTTCGTGTCAGCATTTATATATTTTTGTACGCCATCATACTCTATAGTTTTCACTATCATCATTAAAGGTTGAGCCCGAAGCTATGTTTTTGGTGAAAGGTGAGAACAACTGTGTATAGCCCGCAATTATTGCAGTGCACTTTTGCCAATTAAATATGCATGTACATTTATGTATGTATATATGCACATTATAGTGCCTCACCAAAACTAGTCCGAAGCAGTTCATACAAGCATAAGAACCTCTGCCTCAGGGAGAGAAACAAAGTTAAACTTTACGTGTGATAGTCTCACTGCAACCAAATGGGGTACAAAATAACAAATCTCCTTCTATCACTATCGCTATGTATGTATAAGTGCATAGCAGATACTCAAGAAAAATTGATATAAGGCGACATTATTGAGCCACTATCAACAGTTTTAAGAATTTTTGTCTGTCTGTCTGTATGCTTGAGCGCGCATAACTCAAAAAATAATATTGAACGGAACCTTCACCGTTGCATTACTGATGGCTCGCTCTAAATTTAAGATATAACTTATTTCGATAATTCAACCGGTTTCGGAGTTATAGACCACTGGGTGAGCCAGAAAGACGCAAAATCTGTTCGTACAATATGGGTATCAAACTGCAAGAAGCGACTTGATTAAGTTCCATATCTCAACTGGTTTCGGAAACATATTGATTTAAAGCGGAAGCAGTCTATTACAAGTTCTGAGAAGCAGCTTACCGTGGCCGGTTTTCTAGTGTTCAAAACAAATGTACTCCTTGCATTATATACATACCTAGTTGTGAGTTATTGTAGCGTCATATGCAAACGTTTGCAAAAGGGAAGATTTCCAAGTTAAGAGTGCAGGTAAACACACCCAGCTAACCTAAGTCAGAGGGATCCGAAATAATGATCCGAAAAGAGTCCGGTACTTGAGCTTTTTTGGAGTGCTATTTAGTAAACATCAAAGAACCCACAAGATTCGCGGAGCCTTGAGAGAAGAAATGAATATTGTAGAGCGGATAAACTGCAAGGTTTAATTATATGTATATTTTGGAGCATTTTTTGACATTTTTGTTTTTTTTTTTAATAAGTTCCAAATGAAAAATGAATACGCTTGGATGTACCTACATATTTAGTTATACAAGTATTAATAGCATCATATTTTCAAAATTATATAAATAAAATTGTGTAAACCATTAAACAGAGTACTTTCTTCTGATAAGTAGGACACGGTCATGATTTCAAAAAAATGTATAAAAATCTTAATAAAAGTGTCAGTAAAAGCTTTCCATATGACTCTAAAAAGGATCCAAAAATCATTAAAAGTGGCGAAAAACTGTGCTTGAAAAGAGTCCAAAAAGAATCCAAAAAAGCTTCTGAAAAGCATCAATAAAAGGTTCCAAAAAATTCAGAATGGAGGTAAAATTTTGCCTGTAAAGAGACAAAAAAGGCTCCAAAAAGGAGCTCATTTAAAGGGAGTCATAACAGCTCCAAATTCATCGGATTCGTAGTCATTTCGAATTCTTTTTATAGCTCCTTTAAGGGTGACCACGTAGAACGAGTTTTCGCTCCTTCTGGGCTGCAAAAATAGTTCACTTCTGAGAGGATAGCTCTGAAAAAGGAGTATTTTTTCCTACTTTTGGTTAGCTAGCAACTTATATAACTACCAAGCTCTTAATGAGGAACACCTTCCTCAAACAGGCAAGTGACAGATGGAAAAACATCAGCACCTGCAACAATACAAAACTAGTGTGGCTAGTTATCATAGCGAGTATATTGGAAGATTTACTTACACTTATTAGGGGGGGAGGGGGGGGCTCTCGTTACTTATGGGTTTCCTCATGTGGCACATATTGTATAGGTAAACACGCCGAAAGGCTGGGTACTCCCTTTAATGACTTATGCAGGAGCTGCAGAGATGAAGAGGAGCCTGAAACAGTGAAGCATCTACTCTGTATATGCCCTGCACTGCGGGGAAAAAGACTGAAATATATGGGGTCCGGTTATTTCAATCACATCGTCGAATTATCCAAGCTAAGGCCAAAGAATATTCTCCGCTTTGCGGAATCCACAAGATGGTTTGAGTAGGGGTCAGTAGATCCATGTGGTATCACAACGGGCCCTTCGTGGCCTAAGTGTGGTAGTGGTAATTAGCAGCCACTGGAACCTATATCATTACTTCACAATTAACAGTTGAAATGAAACTTGATAAAACCACCTCAGCATGAGGGGAAGTGTGGCTGTGAGCAATTTTCCTTACTTTTTATAGAAATTCTATTCTAGACCTAACTGCATATTATCGGTTGCTTGCAGAAGTAGAGTTCAGCTGTCTAGAAATAGACCTGCTTTTCAAGCCAGTTGCTAGTGATTTTTTTTTTGTACTAACAGCAATTCCAACCATTTGCAATCAATTTACTATTAAAGTTATGAGTAACCGAATAAAAAGTGGGATGTACCCCGCCTACTTTCAAAAAAGTCGTATAACATCGAAATTTGCACATGGACTTAATTCACCATTTTCAACACTTATTGGCTCGTTTAGGCGATTTTGATTTTGCTTATCAAAGCACGCTAGTCATCCATTTTATGGAAGCATCAACTATATCGAGGTCTCCAACTCTCTCTTTTGGGCAATCGAACTGAGAGTTTGCGCTTTCATTCGCTGCACTATGATGATATCTTGGTAAAGCTCGTAACTATCCTTCAATACCGCAAGGGAGTACCGGAGCGTACCGGATTCATATCCGGCCAAGGACTGTCAGTTCGACAGCACTCCCCAAAACCTTCGGGGAGTGTTTTTGTCGTTACAACAACAACAACAACAACTCGCCGTTGGCATTGCGGGATGGGATATAAATATTCCGGAGAACTTACCTTTCGAATACTTTAAGCGGAATCTCAACTTCATTCGACACTATCAAAGATTCCGGCGTGTTTTACTTTTCAGGTGTGATCGGAGACTTATAGAATATAATAATGGTATGCTGAGAGAGGACTTTGTTCCTCAATTGCTTTCTGAGGCCAAAGCAGCACTTGTTAGCATAAGTGATTCTGCTTTGAATATCTAAGCTCATATTGTTTACATTATTAATGCTGATTCCCAGATATACGAAGTCCCTTATAGGTTCAAATTCGTAACCTCAATCATAATCAACAGTGATGTGGCTGCCATGGCGCAAAAAATTGGCAAAAAATACTTCGTCTGGTTCTATGACGAACATTTATTTCTTGTTTAAAATATTGTTTTCGCTCCTAATGTACTGAATTACTTATAAAAGCACAAGGTTTTACAATTACGTTTAAAAATGGGCATGGCAGCAAACCCTTACAATTACCAAAAAAAAGTTGGCAACAAAAATACCTTTAATTCTTTAACTTTGGCTCAAGCTATGATATTTATGAAACAGTTAAAATATTAGCTGAAAATATTCTTGGCCAACATAATGTTTGGGCTCCATTTTTACTTCATCAAATCACCTTGTTCGAATGTAAATGGTGTTGGCATTAGAGTTTGGGTGAAGCCCTAGTTCATACTTAGAAAGAGAATGTAAAAGACCAACCAAACCAAAACCAAATCAAGGTTTTTTGAAATGGGAGGGTAATAATTTTTTTAAATCTCATTTTACTCGTTAAATGATCAGTTAGTCAAATAATCGAAAGTCTTCAAGAGCTCTACTTAATTGTATTTCCTGAATCCAATGTACAAAGTGCTGCATGTTTCTTAGCCACCCTAATGTACATACATATATCTCATGTACAGCAGCAGCTGTATTCACAACAATGCTTCTGAACAGTAAATTCTGTGTATTTCGTAGCGACCCTGCAGTCAAACTAACTAGTTGCAAACTACTTTACAGCTAGTATATGAGCCAAGCCCTACTAGTCAGCCAACTGTCTTATTTCCATATAAGCAACTGGTATTTTTAACATGGCGTTGTCCTACGAGATGTAAATTGTCAGTTCGATCAGAACAAACCAGTCATCTACTACTCATGAAATACAACTTAGTTTATAGCGGAAATATACTAGAATCATACTGGTCGTAAAATACCAGTTTCATAGTAACTCAAAATGGAAGGAAATGTACTAGTAAAAAACCAGTATCATACTAGTTCGAAAAAGATACAAGAATACTAGTCCAAATGTGGACCAAAACCTCTAGCACGGATTAAAATAAGAAAATTAACTCATCATTTTCATTTTTCATCATTTTCGCTGTGAAAACGCTGGGTTGGGATTGCAAAACATAAACTATATCTTTGGAATATTTCATAAGCTGGTTGCGAACTAAAATAGCATGCAATGCAAATGAAATAAGCGAAAGAAATAATTACAGCTTATGTCGCTTAAACACATACTATGAAAATTGTAGTCGTATACTAGTATGGATTGAACTTTTTCTGACTAGTATGATTTCAACCAAAAAACTATAGTTGCATACTAGTATGTTTACTGCCCATTTTGATATTTCACTGCAAAGGAGTGACTTTGTACATGTATGGGGGTGTGTATGCTTATCAAAATGTAAGGATATTAAACGTTTTTCACAGCACTTTGAAACTGAGCACGCTATTTTTGTCAATAAAATAAGACAATTGTAAATAGCACACATTCACATGGACACACAGAAAAATTAAAATTGGGTGAAATGGTTGAAGGTGACTAACTCGCATTTAAAGATGTCAACGAAATGAACTTCGAACTTGTAATAACTTCACAAAAAATTCTGCGCAAAAATTCGTACAAAAAGAATTGTTCTTTCAGGCTACCCCTTTTTCCTCTTCTAACCCTTTGTTTGCTCCTCTCCCTTCTACTTTTATTATATTCGGAAATATCTCAAAGTAGCAATAGTTGGCCAAACCAATGACTTAGGGGTATGAAAAATGCTTTGGAATCGACTGAGATCGTACTGCAATCTTCTAATGACCTCACTCGAACACTCATACTTCGCAAACTCAATTAAGGATTAAGCTGGGTTACATTTTGTTTGACATTTTCAGACCCTGAAACATCATGATATACATTCGTTTGAAGTCCATCTAATGAACAGAGAAAATTTCGAGAAACTCGATGTAGGCGTTTCTGAGCAGTTTGATGGCAAATTATGCAGATCGAAAATCAAATATATATATAGATATATACATAATACAATACGACAAAATATACAAACCTCAGAGATGGTTTATACTGAGCAGTTTGTGGTTTGCTATCTTTCACTTCTTCTGCAAATTGAAACCTTTACAGACCACTGCAAATGAGCTTCCTCGATTTCTTTTTTAATTTGTTTGCAGTATTCTAGTTTCACTGTCCCCGTGATAATCACACTGCTCCACCACGATGTTGGTTTCACCTACATATAAAGTTCGCTTTTAGATTTCACCCAACTTTATTTCTCCTCTTTCAAACTTTTTTTGGGCATTAGCATGCAAACTGCAACTATTTACATAAATTTTGACTTTGCTGTCAGTAAAGGGGTTGTGAAATAATTTATGAGCTTTGTGATAGTCTAAAACATACATAGAGGTACCTTATTAGGCCTGGGTAATAGCGCATAAATTTCGGAGCTAGTGCAGTAACGCAAATTACATTATTAACGCAATGTTAGCGCAATAAATATAACCTAGACTGCAAATAAACCTTATGGAAAAGGCGTGGCGGCGCCCACATTTCTTTATAAAATGGCTTCTACTTTCGAATGCAAGGTGTAGTAGTTTTGTAGTCATTGAACATTAGTTGTTTTTGTTATTGGTTTTAGTGATAAAAACATTCACTAATGAGAGGGGATTTAAGTCGCCCCTTAGGAAAGACATCCCTGCCTCGGGCCTATTCTAACCCCCTAACCCGCCGAGGTTGATAAAAATTGCTATGCTGGTTCCCTTATAGGCATCTAGCATATTCTTATAGGCATCTTTACATAAAACTTTGTAGCCATTTATGATGTTTTTCCAGGCTTCCAGTGTAATAAAATAAGCCAGTGTTCTTATCAAACAAAAGATATTTAAAGTTGTATTTAAAAAACTATTTTTGGTAGGGGTGCCACCTATTCCTACTATATGTATTTTTTTCCATACATGCTCTTATCGTGATAACGGCTTGGCGTATGTTTATGAAGTTTTGTATGCACGTTATCTGCTGCAATGGAAGCTCTCTTATTCTCACTTGGAATGATTTTACGGCGTTGCCACTTATTTGAAATTAAAGCACTAATCAAATTATATATGCCACTATGGTTATTAAGCAAAGGGTGTGTTATATTTTTCCTGCACTTAATGTACATATATGATCTTTATCAAATTTAGATACATTCCGTATTTGTGTTTATAAAATGTTGCAATTTACTTGCACTCCAGCCCAACAAGGTTACCTGCTCCTTCATGTAGCTTTCTTCAAATCGCTTTTCACATTTTTCTTGCTGCTACTCTTGCTCTTGCCAACTTGCAATAACCTTTGGATATAGAAATAAATTTACTCTCAAAATCTGTCTTCGCCTGCCTTTCCTTTCGCTTCCGATGCGATATCTGCACTTTAGTGGTTAAAATACTTTTGTTCGCATATAAAAGCTGTACATATATACTTACATATATATATTTTAAAACCCCATACGGAAATATTTTAGAGAGAAACAGCCCCGGCAGAAATTTTTCCAGCTTGATTGTCAAAGTTTTTTAATTAAAAAAACAAAATTTGTTCTCCCTCGCGCTAGTACTCTCTATGCCGCTCCTACACATCCGTAATTGCTATATTCGTCTATATTTCCTTCCATAATCCCAATCGATATCATTCCCTCCACCCTCTTTATCTATATTTCGAACTAAATACATATCTATGGTCATAGCCACATTCGCCTCCATGTACACCTACCTCTCCAGCCCAACTTCTAGTCAGTCACAGTCTTCGTCTTTAACGCTATCTGCTATTATTAGGTTGTTGTTGGGTACTATCACTTTGAGAACCGAGGAACCAAGGAAACGATCATTTTCACCAGGGTTGGACAAGAGTGATATTGGCTTTAGAAGAGTAGGTTTAATTGAACAGGTAAAGAGGTGTTTAGTATCCCGAGGGGACATACCACATGCAGGACAAGTATTTGACATGGTGGGGTTGAGTCTGCATAGGTGAGAGTTGAACCTGTTGCAATATCCTAGTTGAAGTTGTTCTAGTATAACTCTAGACTCCTTCGGATGGATGCGGTCCACTTAGACTATTTAAGGTGGTTGGATATCTATTGCGGGGTTCACAGACGATAATTTCACACCAAGATAATTTGGTTCCGGATCTCATCACAGTGCTTAGGGAGATCATAACGCGTATGTCTCCAGGAGGCGGAGCGTCTTCCAATAGATGTACGTTTGTATGATTGGGGTTATGACAGTAAAGACTGTTTACTCAACCGTTCCGCGTGCTTTCTAACATAGAGCGTTTTGGTATCTTGGTGGAGGTGAGACTCAGATGACATAAGAGGATATCTCGTGGCAGTTCCGATGACCTTGTTGATTGGGCGACCATATCGGCGATGCGTAATCAATAACCGGTCGACCGAAGCTAGACAACAATTGATCCTAGTACAGAGTTGGTCAATGAAGAGCCTTTCCCTTAGCCATAATCGTACAGTCGTCAGCGCAGGAGACGATGGAGACTCCCTCTGGAAGAGCAGGAAGACTCGAAGCTTAGAAATTTAACAGAATTGAGGATAGGATAACTGTGTCAGCCCCTGTATAATCCTTCTTGATTTAAATCTTGTGTCCCTAAATGCTACTGACGCTTCCCCAGCGGGTATCTCAATCCCTTTCACTCACAACACACACACACAACCTCATACCTACTAGCAAATAAATAAATAGTTTGGCGATTCTGTTGTATATTTGGGCGTTGTTATTTCAGCAACATTTTGTTTGTACTAAAATTGGTTGTCCACGCCCACACGCCCACACGCCAACACATCCTTTTTTTGGCTCCATATTGGTAGCGCTACGTGTTTTCCTTTTTTTTTTTGGGAGGGAAAGTTATTGCTACAATTTTTGTTACAGTGAATTTCAGCGATTTTGCTGTTGTAAAACTAGCCCGGTCATCGTTAATTCGATATGGGCATAGTGCTGATGCCAGAAGCAGCTTTTCTTGTTTTCTACTCTTTGTTATTGTTTTTATTAATGTTTGGATTGCTTGTTGTTGTTATTGCACACAACCACAATGACTCTTAAGTAGAGAAATAAACTATTTGGTAAAAACGTATAAGAAGAAAATTATATAAGCACACATACGTACACTTGTGTTCAATAAAATAGTAGTGAAATTAAAATGGATATCGTTCGACAAAATAAGAAGAAGCTGTGATTTGAATAATTTTCATGCAAAATATAGCTAATTCCATAATATAAGCCACATTAAATGAAATTTCAAAGTTTACACAAAGTTCAGGAAAGTTAATTCAACATTTAAGAAATTTATATTAAAACTTCTATATTTTTGGACAGAAATTTGAGTACGCAGTTTTATAGCACATTCAATTTTAGCACAATAATGTGCAAATTTGAAGTACCTCAAAATTTTCTCTGAGTTTTTTAAATTTTTTTTGTCAAAGATGTTTCCTTCATGCGTTCTATGTAAGAAACCACTGAACATCTTTGACGAAAAAAATTCTGAAAATTCAGGAAAATTTTGGAGCGAGTTCTAACTTGCACAATATTGTACTAAAATTGATTGGTCTACAAAAATGCGTACTCAAAAGTTTTCTAGAAATTCTGCACAAAACTTTCAAATTTGTATGTAAATTTTTGAAAGCTTAATTCATTTTTCTGAACTTTGTGTAAGCTTTGAAATTTCTTTTAATGTGGTTTCTATAATGGAATTTGCTTTATTTAAAATGAAAATTATTAAAATAACAGCCTCTTCTTATTTCGTCGAACGATATCCATTTTAATTTTACTACTATTATATTGACCACTACTGTACATACATACATACACACGGGCGTTGTTGGCTGGTTGCTAGCTTTCAAGTAAAGTTTTTGTTGTACATTTTATATTCGGATTTTCTTGCACCCCTACATATTTGTCTTAAACATTTTTGGCTAGCACTTAAACCTAGATATGTAAATATTTACAGAGAAATGCTTTTAAATTTTTACAAAGGTTAAAATTGGTTTTGTATGTAGCTAACTGGGTCACTTTTAGTTTGGTTGCTTTGTAGTTTGCACGGGACATATGTACAGCATATTTTGGCTATTAATCTAAAAGTTCATGTAACTTTCCGCTTTCATATGTTGGATGAACATGAAACGGCATTAAATCTTTATTCGGTTAGGTAGACCAATCAAGAAGTAAACCGTAGTGATGACGTTGACGAGCTGGGTGTGATTCAAGGGGTTGTTAAGCGCGGAATACATAGCTTCATAGCTACATAGCATCTCCTAGCCAATTCGAGGTAAGTCCTGTTGCAATAATGAATGTTCTTATATTAAACAGGCGAGGCTCGTCTCTTTTCGGAAGGTTTGAAGGTGGGTTAGGATGACCAGTAAAGGTATTTTTAGAATCGCCAAACTTATTTTCCACCTTCTAAAATCTCTAAATGCATTTTGGCAAACTTTTGCGTTCCCAGTGCAGGACGACAAACTCTCATAGTCTCAATTTTTTATTAATTTTTGTTCCTTTTATATCATATTTAAGCTATGGGAACAAATAAACCAGTAAAAGTTAGTCAGCTGTTTTTGACAGCTAATTTAGCTAAATTTACTTCATCATAGGAACAATCATCTCGTCGCTGGAAGCAAAAAAATTAAAAAAATAGCTCCCAATCTGCCAACATCCCAAAGACGGCATAGCTGCTATCATCAACTTTGAAAAGAAATGCAAAATTGAACTGACAGGCACAGCTAACTGAGACGCATCCAAGGTTGAGTGATTCCATCAGTATAGGGTACTAGTGACCTATGCGGACGGCGCCAGAACTCCAAAGGGAGTTGAAGCGAGAGTATTTGGCGCACGAGCCAATATGACTAGCTGACAATTTATCCACTCTCCTCTCGCACATGCTCTCTGAGAGCAATATTCTACCTGTTGCCGAGCAATGGAGGCAAATTTCTTGTATTTTCTCACCACCGCTAAGGACGCTAAAGGGATACGAAAAGTTCGGGAAAAATAGGGCACGATGTGGAATATGTCGGCGCCACGAAAGAGTAGCACGCTACCTACAACTGCACATTTCTAACGGGCACATAACTTTTATGCTGTTGATATGTAAATCATCTATATCATGAGGGAAAGAAGGAAGATGGATTTTTATTCCTGACAAAGAGTTTTGAGTGTAAAGAGTTTGAGATATTTACTGACGGTCATAATGAACGAAAGTTGTAAAAAAATAAGACAAATGGTTTTAAGACCGGCGCGAATTATTACATTATTGGTAACGGAAAGTGTGAGGAGTTGATAAACCCGATACCCCAACCTCTGATGTCAATAAACAACGTGCCACCGCCCGACTACGATGATTTGAGGATGGCAGTTACCCACTGCGCTGCTCAAACGCGAAAAAGCGAATTTGTTTAAAAGCCTACATTGACTCTTACCATGATCCAACGAGTAATCGGTCTCCGCAATGCAGAAACAAAGCAACAACTACCGCTGCATAAGTTTTCTTAATATAGCAGACCACTCTCACCAATAAGTGCCGACTTGAGTCTCAGCAATATGGGACTGAATATGCGTAACATTGAGCCTTTGAACATCTTGGTCTTTAACATTGAGCCTTTGAACATCTTGGTGAAGGTAAGATTCAGGCTCCATAAGAAGACTGATTGCGGTATTTTGGCAGATTGAGTCAATTAGATGCGGCAAACATATTGGCACCGAACCATCGAACATGTCGCCAGCAACGTTTTTTTATCTTTTCCCCAAGTACTGCCGGCGAGCGAATTCTAACTTTGTGTTTGTTGCGATTCCATGGTTAGTGAAGGTGGGAGTGGAAGGTGGGAGTGTTGTAAACCAAGTTCAAGATTTTAGGGTGGTTGGCAGTCTGTACGGCAATCTCGATTACATCGGTAATAATGTTAGATTTTGCTTGATTGATCCTTGTGATTCCTCTAGATCGTGAAGGAGCGTAGCTTCATGGACAATATCAAATAAATAAATAAGTCAAGTACCGCAAAGACCATCCTGTGGTTGTGTTGTTTAGTATTTATGCCATTTAAGCGTTCGTTTGCCACAAAGCGGTGTCTTAAGCTTTCGCAACCGACTTTACGATATTTGCCAGCTTTCGATATTCAAGCAGGGGAACCATGCTCGAATGTTTCAGTACCACTGGAATGACGAAGGTGGTGAGCGATAGTTTGAAAACGAGCGCTAAGAAGGCAGAATCTGTCTAGAGTTGCTAATAAGAAATCACTTTTTATTTTAAGCAATTATTATTTTAACTAAAGATTATTTGATCGATTATATTAGTAGAAAATCTAATTTTTGTAAATAGTCCCGTTGTGCATCGAATGGAAAAATGGATAAAACTACACTTCTCGTCTATCCTGATTCTAGGCACATGTTGAGTACCACTGAATATTTGTGAAAATTATTTGTTTCAAGTTTATTATATAAACCAATGGTTTAGGAAAAAACTTACTTTTTTTTAATTTTAAAAGGAAACAGTTTCCGAAAATTGTTATTAGATAAAAATTACAACAATTTATACAGCGATGGTATGGAATGACATGTTTCAAATTTGTCAAACTTCCGTTTTATTTATTTTATTATTCAAGAGTTAATTTCATTTTTAATTTAGTCAGATGTTATACAGTATACTCAACATTTGTAATAACAACAGTTCATATCCATTCTTTTGAGACCAAACAAATTATTATATTTTTTGCTTTTATAGTTTTATATTACACTAACTGTATTAAAATCAGACCTGTTAAATAATGATTACTAATCGTAATGATTACCAGTTTGATTTATTATTTTCCTGAGACTCCATTAAATCAAAAAATTAAAAAATAATCAAACAAACAAAATAATCAAAATAATCAAAAAAAAAAGTTGCTTTAATTACTTTGGGATTATTTAAGATTTTTTTTTAATTTTTTTTTTGAGTTTTTTAGATTTTTGGTGTTTGATAATTTTTGAATTTTTATCAGTATACAAATATACACATCAACAATACTGAAAAAATCAAAAATAATCAAGAAAAAACCAAATAAAAATCCTAATTTATCAAAAGTAATCCATTTTTTTTTTGATTATATTAAATCTTTTTCCAATTTTTTTTTTTTTTGACTATTTTTGATTTTATTTTTTTTTTCTGATCGTAATCAACTAATAATTGCCCTTTCTTGACAAAAATCCATCTAATTAATTGATTACTAATTACTTATCAAATTTAACAAGTCTGATCAAAATATAAGTAAAAGTGCTTTGAAAATATTCTATGTGAATAATTGGAATATGTATTAATCAAGTCTGAGAATCGCCCATATATTTGATTTTCACTTGAGTTGATTATTCATAAGAAATTTTTGATAGTAAGTACATGCAATAGTATTCGTATAGAGCGCCGACGAGAAAACAGGATTCTTTTTTTTTTTAAATCGATTTCTACAAATTAACGAATCTCTAAACAGAAAAATCGAGTATTGAAGAAACGATTTTTCCGACAAGAAGTCAATTTATTAATTTTATCAATCGTGGCGCAACAGATGTTCCTATCAGCAACCAATTTTAGGTGTACAGAAAAAGAAAGTCCACTACTGAATTAAGGGAATATATGATGCATTATGCATTGAGATTTGTGAAAGGATTCATCTAAATATTGATTTGCAGAAATGTCAAGCTAATCCTACTATTTTCTGTGAAGAAAAAAAATTACTTTGACATATTGTTACTGTCATTCTGTCATTTATGACAGTTTGTACTCTATGTCAATGTCAAATTTATTTCTTAGTAGCGCTTGTTGTTTTGCTAACAACTATCTTCTCCGAAGCTTAAAATCAAGCAAAAATATTCAGGGAAATATATTTTATTTTATATAATTCAAACAGCTTGCGCAATTTTCGAAACATACTTAGGTTTTAGTCAATATTGTCTAAAAAAAAAAATCTGCCACCATTTATAGAATGATGAAGAGTGTGCAAATTTTCAAATGAATTTGCACATACATTAGTACATTACAAACAAACACTGGAAACAAAAATTTACGTGAGCATAGAGTTTGGAAGTTATGAAAAAAAATTTATTATTTATTTCTAAAAATATTTTAAACATCATTTTGAGACTGCAAAGTAGATTTTTCAATAAACGTTTGATATAAGTTGGAAAAAATATATTTTCAAAAGTGCTCTAGATGTACGGTTTCCTCTTGAAAGCCAATGGAAAGTAAGAAGTGGAAACCAATTTGTTTCTATTGTTTATGTAATTAAAATAAAAAATCAAAAAATTTAAGGCAGATGCATATTCAGATAGATACATGCTTCAAGAATACGCTCTCAAAACTTCGAGTTGAAATCTGTTAAATTACGAAAGTTATCGGCCGTTTGGTGGAGCGGTGTCAAGCGCGCTGGTCTCAAAACCACATTTTCCGAAGTTCTGTAGGGCGCAAAAATTAAGCAATCGTGATGAAATTTTGTTTATATGTTTATCAGGAGCTTGTACATCCGTGGAACTAGGATTTTCCAGAAATATTGAAAATTGTTCATAAAAAAAATTATTAGTAACAAAAGAAGAGCAAAAAATTGTTTTTCTTTTCAAAAGCTCATAATTTTTGCATTTTTCATGTTTTCTTTTTCGTTCTAGTTCCACGGATGCGGAAAAGTGTACAGATTAGGAAAATATTTTTTTGTTTGCGTTTCGGATATTTTTTACGGACGCTAGAACTTCCACCATGAGGACGAGTCGCCGCCGACCTGCCGCCATTGTTCGGTACCCCCTTCCCACACTTTACTTGGATCAACAACAAAAAATTTGGTAACACCATGTACGGATAGAATTGACTAAAAATAAATTTAAAAACTAACATTAATTTAATTTGAAAATTATTAAATCTTGTAAAACAAATATGTGTTTCTTTATTTGTCAGATCATAGAACGGCTACGGTTTTGGCGTAGAATATTTATGCGATTTTAATCGGCTACGGCTTTGGGTTCGGTTTGAGTTCTTATTAAGAAACCTCTCTCTATCTCTATGGCGCGATATACAACAGGTATATCATCATAAACCTCCTAAGAGATTTTTGCGCCAAGCTTCTCTTCCAATTTGTGGTGTGCCGATTTGAATTTTCCCTACAAATTGGTGGGACCTACAGTTTTTTGCCGACTCCGAACGGCATCTACAAAGGAGACGAATTTTTGCTGAGAAGCCTGTCATGGCAGAAATACACTCGGAGAGTTTGCCAAACCACTGCCGAGGGGCGACCCCGTTTTTGAAAAACTTGTTTCAAATCACTTTTGATGTTACCTGTACCAGGGCTCGAACCATGGACCTTCGGTGTGGTAGGCCGGCAACACTACCTTCACACCACGGCGGCCAAGAAACCACCGTCGAGAATATTAGGATCACTTTTTGGACAAAAAAACAATTTTTAAATATAAATAATTAATTAATTTTTTTTTAAACAGAGTGAAGCATCTCAATACGTTCTTATTTTTTAAAGTATCAATTCCACAACTGGTTAAACCAACTAAGACATTAACCATTTTTTTCAACACACCCTAACATATACAGCATTACTATAACGTAGCTTTAATTAACTACATTTACAATTTCTTTGTCGAGCTACACAATGGCATTTGATAGCAACCATCTTATTCACACTAAGCCCAAATATAATTGAGCTGCACTGAATTTATTACTTTCTTGTGTATCCTTTCGACCTTTAGTCCGAACCTTTGTTATTATTCATCTAAGCTCATTTTACACCTACATATCGTAACCTGAAGTGCAAAAAGCAGTAACTGGCAACCCGTTTGAAAGCCGAAATGCTTTAACTAGCTTTATCTTTTTTATGTTTCAAACAAGAACAAAAATAATACCTTTCATAAAAAATATTTGTCACATCATTTTGCATTTTCAGCACCAAAACTCCACAGGTATGCACCCACCTTTACTAAGCCTTTCAGTATGCGTGTCACTCGACATGTGTAAAGGCTCTGACTGAAATTTTAATTAATAATATTTGTGATGTGACTTTTGCATAAAAAACAGTAGGATGAAGAGCACAAAAACAACATTCACCATAAATTTGAGACGATTCAGTTGGGAAGAAGGATGCTTTTGATAAAAATTAATTAAAAGGTTGTAATAACTAAAGTTTGTGACAACATTGCCCCTCTAACCCCATTCAGGTACCATTTCACACTGTAAAATATTAATATGTGCTATGAATATCTAGGCTGGTGACAGTGCTGATTAACGTAACGCGAGGTTGGGGCTACTCGCGCTTAAACACTAATGCAAACACGTTGGCGCATAGCGCACTGTCGAGCATTTTGATTTCGTCTTCTTTTTATTCATTTGACTTCATTTTTCTGACCACGTGTTTATCTTTGTCTTATCCTTGGTATATGAATTCGTCTTCCTTTTAATTTTCATTATTACCATCGTGACAGCAGCTATGCGGTTGATTTTCTTAGCGCATGAATATTTGTGCCACTACACAGCGCCAGCCGGTGAGGTGTCCGTCTACTAACAACAACAAGCTGTTACTCATGTTCCATTGTTTGTTTTACTGCGGTTTGTATAAATCATTGCTAATTATGACATTTCAGAAGTTTGTGAATATGTAGATTTACATTTTGTCAAATATTTTTGTTATAGAATTTTTAATTAAAATGAGATAAAATTTAAATCAGAGTAGTGATGTGGACGCTGTCAGCTAAATATTAGTTGACAATGTATAACTTTTTAATGAAAATTACTTTTTTTTACTTACTTGTTGCTAAGAAAAAACTTCTGGAAAAACATAGGTTACTTATAAATAAATGTGGAAAGACGTACCCAGCTTTGTTCAAAACTTGTTAAAATAAAAAATAAAAAAAATATAAAATAAAATGAATTAAAATAAAATAAAATTAAATTAAATATAATAAAAAAAAAAAATTAGTAAAATGAAATAAAATAAAATAAACTGAAATAAAATATAATAAAATAAAATAACGTAAAACAAAGTAAAATAAAATAAAATAAAATAAAATAATATAAAATAATATAAAATAAAATAAAATAATATAAAATAAAATAAAATAAACTAAATTAAAATGAAATAAAATAAAAATAAATAAAAATTAAATTAAATTTAATTTATTAAAATAAATCAACTAAAATTGTTGTTACAAAAAGCAATAAAATAAAATTAAATAAAATAGAATAAAATAAAATAAACTAAAATAAAATAAAATGATTAAAAATAAATTAAAATAAAATTTAAAAAAATAAAATTGTGTATAATAAATATAATAAGCTAAAATAAAATAAAGTAAAATAAAATAATATAAAATAACATAACGTAAAATAAAGTAAAATAAAATAATATAAAATAAGATAAAATAAAATAATATAAAATAAAATAAAATAAAATAAAATAAAATAAAATAAACTAAATTAAAATGAAATAAAATAAAAAATAAATAGAATAAAATAAAATAAAATTAAGTTAAGTTAAATAAAATAAAATAAAATAAAATAAAATAAAATAAAATAAAATAAAATAAATCAACTAAAATTGTTGTTACAAAAAGCAATAAAATAAAATTAAATAAAGCAGAGTAAAATAAAATGAAATGAATTAAAATTAACTAAAATAAAGTAAAAAAAAAAAAATTATATGTAATAAAAAAAGATTAAAATGAAATATAATAAACTAAAATAAAATAAAGTCAAATAAAATAATATAAAATAAAATAAAATAAAAGAAAAGAAAATAAAATAAAATAACGTAAAATAAAGTAAAATAAGATAATATAAAATAAAAGCAAATAAACTAAATTAAAATGAAAAAAAAAAAAAAAAAAAAAATTGAATAAAATTAAATTAAATAAAATAAAATAAAATAAAATAAAATAAAATGAATTAAAATAAAATAAAATAAAATTTAAAAAAAAATAAAATTATATATAATAAAAAAAGAGTAAAATGAAATATAATAAGCTAAAATAAAATAAAGTAAAATAAAATATTGATTTATTTTGTTGTGTTGATCTTCCGACAGGGTAGTAAGTTGATTTTTGTTGGAACGATTTTCCGTCATCCCTTGTCAAGTTTGGTTTTGTGACAAACCGGTTTCGGCGTTCTGCCATATTCAATGCCTAGTTTCGTTCTATAAAAAATAAAATAATATAAAATAAAATGAAATAAAATAAAATTAAATTAAATTAAATTAAGCAAAATAAAATAAATGAAATCAACTAAAATTGTTGGTACAAAAAGCAATAAAATAAAATAAAATAAAAACATAATTTAACAAAATGAATTAAAATAAACTTAAATAAAATAACATAACATAAAATTAAAAAAATGTAATTAATTTAAATTTAATATATTAAAAAAAGAGTAAAATGAAATTAAATAAACTAAACTGAAATAAAATAAAATAAAATTTTTTTCAATTGCAATAAAGAAAATAAAAAACATCTAGCAACCAAAAAATTAGTACAAAGTTATGTAGATGAAAACTTTAGCTTAATGGTAACTTTGACTATGCTTTGCTGACCTAATTGTTGCAAAATCAGGTCGTAAATATAATTTCCCAACTATAGAATTTCAGTTGTTACAATGTCTGCGGATCCTTTTATGGAATAGCAAGCGAAATTCCACGACCCAACAAAGAATTGTGTAAACTCTTGTCAGCTGTAAGGAAAGTTGTGATATTCCTAAATCCTAGGCGATTAAATGTACTTCTCCACCAAAAGAACCCTTCATAGTTCCTAACGCTGACAACTGCAGTCTGGCTCAACTTAGGTCTAAAGCGGGGTATACCCACACTACATTAAGCAGCTCCTCAATTGTTCATCTCAGCACAGCCATCCCATTAACGTCCAACACTGAAACTGTTAATTTGCTAAAAATTTTGTAAGCAGATATTGATGAAAATACATAGAATGAAAGTATTGTTACAATTTAAGCATATCAGTCTCTATTGTGTATGCCCTATAATTTAAGCTGCACAATTTTTAGTACAGAAATCCTTACACAAGCAAAAACAGAAAAATTTCTCCTCGCAAATGTTTTATTTAATTAGGTTAGCAAGAATTTCTCGATTCGTTACACAAAATTACTACATTTTTTACAGCAAATACAGTCAAATATTTTATCTCAGATCGTAAAATGCTGCTATGTATATAAAAGGTTTAAATATGTGCTAACAATGTACTCGTACAAACATGTAGACATTGTGTAACATTGTAAGCGGAAGTTAAATTCGAAAATAATGAAGATGACTGAAAAACTAAGGGACTTGAAATTTTAGAAATATTCATCGGTGAATTTTTAAAATATGTTTGTAGCCCAGGTGTATGTATGTTTTGAGCAGAAGATTTTGAAGGTTTTAAGAAATAGGCTCGTCGTTGGGTTTTCAGGCACATTCAAATAAAAGTTTTCAATGAAAAGTTGCATAGAATCCTTGTCAAAACTGCTTCTATATCTTTGTTGTGTAGAGTCAGCCGATTCTCCTCAAGTTCAAAAGAATGAGTTACATGATGTCCGATGGAGTCGGGCAGTGCTTTCGCAGATGTTCTTTGTTTGCCGACCAGGCCAATCTACCACAAGCAAATCTTATTTTATTTAATTTTGTTGTATTTTATTTATTATATTCTATTTTATTTTGTTCTACTTTATTTTATTTCATTTTATTTTATTTTATTTTTTTAATTCAATTTTATTTTACTTTATTCTATTTGATGTTATTTCATTTTATTTTATTTTATTTTATTATATTTTATCTTATTTTAGTTTTAGTTTATTGCTTTTTTATTCCAACAATTTTTTTTGATTTACGGCCTGTACATTTTCAAGTATTCATGAAAAGAGCTCAAAACCAAGAATAATAATTTTTGACTTTTGGAATTTTTATGAAAATTATTATTGTTTTTTATTTTTTAATAATCATTTTTAATAGTTTTTTAATTGAATAGAGTAGGAAAAATAGAAATTCCAAAAGTAAAAAATTATTATTCTTGGCCTTGAGCTCGTTTCATGAATACTTTTTTTATTTTATTTTATTTTATTTTATTTTATTTTATTTTATTTTATTTTATTTTATTATATTTTATTTTATTTTATTTTATTTTATTTTGTTTTATTTTATTTAATTTTGCATGATTTTATTTTATTACATTTTTGTTGATTTTTTTAAATTCAATTTAATTTTATTTTATATTATTTTATTTTATATTATATGATTTTATTTGATTTTGTTTTATTTTATTTTATTATATTTTATTTTATTTTATTTTATTATATTTTATTTTATTTTATTTTGTATGGTTTTATTTTATTTTATTTTATTTTATTTAATTTTATTTTATTATATTTTATTTTATTTATTTTATTTTATTTTATTTTATTTTATTTTGTTTTATTTTATTTTATTTTATTTTATTTTATTTTATTATATTTTATTTTATTTTATTTTATTTTATTTTATTTTATTTTATTTTATTTTGTTTTATTTTATTTAATTTTGCATGATTTTATTTTATTACATTTTTGTTGATTTTTTTAAATTTAATTTAATTTTATTTTATATTATTTTATTTTATATTATATGATTTTATTTGATTTTGTTTTATTTTATTTTATTATATTTTATTTTATTTTATTTTATTATATTTTATTTGATTTTATTTTGTATGGTTTTATTTTATTTTATTTTATTTTATTTAATTTTATTTTATTATATTTTATTTTATTTATTTTATTTTATTTTATTTTATTTTATTTTATTTTGTTTTATTTTATTTTATTTTACATTATTTTATTTTATTTGATTTTATTTTATTTTATTTTATTATATTTTATTTTATTTTATTTTATTTTATTATATTTTATTTTATTTTGCATGATTTTATTTTATTACATTTTTGTTGATTTTTTTAAATTTAATTTAATTTTATTTCATATTATTTTATTATATATTATATGATTTGATTTGATTTGGTTTTTTTTATTTTATTTTATTTCATTTTATTTCATTTTATTTTACTTTATTTTATTTTATTTAAATTTATTTTACATATTTTTGTAAGTATAACTAGCTCAAGACCAGTTGATAATAATTCTTAGTTAATTATTATTATTTTGATTAGAGGAAAAATTGAAAGCAACAACCATATACAGGCTATAGTTATAGTACTATTTCGAAAACAGCCACGATTTCTCGTCAGACTAATTCGTATAGCTTTTGCTATTTTCAGAGGATCTTGTGGAGATCGAACCCACTCACTCTGATTGCCAGCGCAGCCGCCTAACCTTTGGCAAGATAACAAACAACAATTAGAGGAAAACGTGAATTAAGCAGCTTGCAAAACTACACGCAGCATAGCCTATGGGTTAGGCGGCTGCGCTGGCAATCAGAGTGAGTGGGTTCGATCTACACAAGATCCTCTGAAAAAATAGCAAAACTATACGAATTAGTCTGACGAGAAATCGTGGCTGTTTTCGAAATAGTACTATAACTATAGCCTGTATATGTTTGTTGCTTTCAATTTTTCCTCTAATCAAAAATAATAATAATTAACTAAGAATTATTATCAACTGGTCTTGAGCTCGTTATACTTACAAAAATATGTAAAATGAACAGACCGTAAAACCAACAACAAATTATTTAAATTTATTTTATTTTATTTTATGTTATTTTATTTTATTTAAATTTATTTTATTTCATTTTATTTTATTTTATTTTATTTTATTTTATTTGGTTTTGTTTTATTTTATTTAAATTTATTTTATTTAAATTTATTTTATTTTATTTTATTTTATTTAAATTTATTTTATTTTATTTTATTATTTTTTTTAATTTAATTTAATTTAACTTAGTTTTATTTTATTTTTTTTTTTTATTTAATTTTATTCTATTTTATTTTATATTATTTTATTTTATTTTATTTCATTTTATTTTATTTAAATTTATTTTATTTCTTTTTATTTTAGTTTATTTAATTTAATTTTTTTTTATTTTTGACTTGCTTTAACATATCGAAAGTTCAGTAGTTTGTCTAAAATAATCCTATTTTATCTTATTCTGGTTACTGCAATTAAAAGTTACATGACTTACTTTTTTTAAATTTCGTTGTACTATAAAACTTATGAGAAATCGTGTAAGACACCTGCCATACAACACAAATGATTTGTAAATATTCCTTTATTTAATTACATCGCTGTATTTGTCAACTTCTAATCATTTCAAGGTACTAAAAACTTTTCGAAGAAGATTATTTTAAGCCAGCGACGTCAATTTAATGTTAAAACTTCAAAAAAACACACAAAAAGCGACACCTCAATGTGCGACGCCACATCAACTAATTCAATTAAATTATCTAAGCAATAATAATTAAAAAGCCCTCAGGATTCACTTGCAAACATAACAATAACCGCGTCGAGTCGACCGATTTGTAACAAAATTAAAATCCCACCTGCTAAATAATCCACATCAAACTTTGTACCAACTTTTTACTTGTCAATTTAAGTTAATAACAATAGCTTACCTTGACAATTTCGTTTTGCATTCAATTTGAATAGCACCTTTTATTTGTTTGTGTAGAGAAAATGAAAAGAATTTGCTGAGGAATATGTAGCATTAAATCTGAATAATTCATTGAGAAGAACTGCACGAACTATAACAATGGAGGCAAAGGTGGGGCTTGTAGCCATAAAATATTTATACCCATTCGTATTGGAATACCGAAAATCACCATATTATTATTGCAGTATCGGATTCAGGATGGGGGAGATTTGTGTTGCTTTTTGTATATGTAAAGAAAAAAGAAATTTGTTTTCTAAATTGAAAATTTGGAAAAAAAAATGTTTAATGTCAGCTGCCCGCGTTATAAAAATTAGACATAAACTTATTCGCTTACTTCCCAAATTGGCGCTGTACCTTTGCGTTAAACAGGCTTTTGTCATGCAACAAAGCGCGACAGTTGCCTTTTCGTTTTGGTAAGTCAGCCAGAGACTGTTCATTAATTCGTAGGAGCAGAGGGAGGACATTACTCTCTACTCACTCTGAAGTTTCATTTCTTGCAAGAGTAACTTTTCGTTGGATTTCCAGGCTGACAATGTTGAAGTGAAAACGCGCTTATCTTGGCACTTTTTGAGATGGGGTAGAAACCGTTGAACTCACGACTCTGTTACCGTAAGCAGCACCGCTGTAAAACGTTTCTTTGATTTTTAAACTGAAGCATTCATATCAAAGGGCTTGGACCGTGTATGGAAAACAGCATACTACTTTTATAGAAATAGTATATTTTTATGTAAAGTAAGCTGATTTGTTGTCATATGAAAAACCGTATCCCGTAGACTTGTAATAAGAAATTATTTTTATAAAAAATGTTGCCACCTGTTCAAAAATTAAATTTTAATTTTTGATAATTTTATATACCCAGCATTCGAGAGTTTCATATATCAAAGTGCTTAGAATAAAGGAATCGATTAATCGATGTCCGTCCACCTATACACAAAATAAGTTGAATACAATTTGTCACATTCCAATAAAAATTGGTATATGCTATGGCACTCTTGTGCAGAACACACCCAATAAATACGAAACACAAAACAAACGCGTGCAGCCTAGTACACATCTTAGCAGTTAACTTCTTACTTTTTCGATATTATTTCAGGATCATTTTAAGATTATATTTGGGATCATTTCAGAATTATTCAAGAATTTTTGATTGGTATCATTTTTGGGGTTTTGGTGCTTTTCAAAGTCATTTAGGAATGGTTTTCGCAGCCATTTCGGGATAATTTTTCAAATTATTTTGGGATTGTTTTCCATACCAAGTTCAGAAATGGCACCAAAAACAAAACCGAAATTCTCCTGCTACGATTCCGAAAATGTATCGAAAAGTCCCGAAATGATCTCCCGAAAAGTCCTGAAAACCATCCCTAATGACCCGAACGCTGCAGAATTCTGCTAAAATTGGGTTTTTCCTGAATTCTTTATTTCCAAAATTACTACAATACTCTGCTTTAATTTTTAAAAGATCGATCTATTCCAAAAAAAATTTAAGACTTCACTCTCAATCTAAACTTTGCATTGCCGCCTAATAAGTTAACTTTAAAAATAATTATTGATAAATACCCAGCAGTAAAAATAGGAAACAGTCAGTGAACGTGTCAGTTTCGCTGTAGAGAGTTTATGACTAGTTCCGAACTTGCGCTAATCAGATACACAGCAGGGCATTGGTGGCAATACTTGTACCAACAGCGTTGGGTTCGAACCTATATTGAAGTTAAATATAATTTATATGTGGGCATGGCTAGAGGCCGATTGGATCCACTTCAAGTATTTGTTAATATTATAGTTACTGCTTTCATTGTTTTGGAAGATTTTTAGTAATTGTGCGTCAAATTAAAGAATTTAAAAATTTGCTTGTTTTGCAAAGCTTTCTGCTGATTAGTTTCCAATAGGTGACAATATATATATCTTCACCGCCAAGCACGAAGGATCTCGAGGAGAAAATGCATGGAGCTTTACGAATTCACAAAAAAAGATATTCCAAAAACACTGCAGCTGTCAGAAAAACATCATAAATTTTTTTACTCATGATTATTTTGCTAGAAAAATTTGTGTTGACCAAGATATAGTAACCGATTCTGATAAGCAACTGTTGTGCCCGTTTTAGAACAAAGTACCTGGGCGAGAGATTTAAAAAGGTATCTTGATAATAGAAAGATGTAAAATTTTTTTTATTGGTACCAAAGTTTGAATACACATAATTACTCCTTGGTGGCGGCCCAAAAAAGTTTTATTTTGGCAAAGGCTTTACAAGATTTCTGCTGAATTGTATTGTTATCAAATAATCGAGAAAGAATAGAGTCACATGGGTATATTTGTAGGTAAGTGCACTATATATCGGTCACCATTCTTCGATTTCTTCTTTATTTTTCAAGATAGAATTATCTGTAACTTCTTATATTTAATACATATGAAATCTAATTCCTTCCTTCTAACTATACCATGTTCCGAGTACGTCTCTGACTTTCTTTGTTGTTGTTGTTGTTGTTAACAGTGTCTGTCTTTCTTTCGAAAGCATTACTTTTAACGTATTTGATCCCTTGACTCTTGACTTTTGAAAACGCCACATATGCCATATCATGCATGAACATCGATGAATTTAGCTCCACTCCGAAATTTAAGAGTTTGTCCTGCAAATGTTGGCCTTACTAGAAATTGATGCCGTTGCATGGTGCACCCTAGCGGCCACTCGGATGAGTGTGATTCTCGGTAGTGTACTTCTTTGGGGGATTTTTGTTGTCACATAAAAGTAGCAACCCTACTTAGAAATGTTTTTGCTTCATATGCAGGAAAATACCTTTCGTTTGATACCCATACTGGCATATTTTATTTTATTTAAAAAAAATCAGATAGGTGGCAACTTCGTAAAAACATCCCGTGTGGGAACACTTAGGTAAAAATTCTTAGAATATGGTAGCCTAAGTACATACCAAATTTCATCAAATCACCTTAGCCGTTTGCGAGATATTCTAAATATACAAATATACAAGAATAGCTCGTTAAAAGGTATAATAAGCTCAGATGGCAACAATAAGTGGCAACTATATTTAGCAATGTTTTTTTTTTTTTTCAATATGAAGGAAAATACCTTTCGTTTGATACCCATATTTGCTTGTTTCATTCCATTTGAAATAAAATTAAAATATATGGCAACACCGTAAAGACATCCTGTGTGGCAACACCTAGGACAAAATGCTTTAAATGCTGTACACTATGTATATACCAAAGGCGTTTTCTTGATAGTCTGTATATACAATTATAAAATAATAGCTCGGTTAAAGTTTAAGACTACTATTTTCATACTCAGCCTGCGCGCTATAAATACTTTTTATTTATTTTATATTTTATAACTAATATTTATAAGTTGCTATGCACATTGATTGTGAATAAATGAATTCAAAGTTTCAACAATTATAAAAATACTTTAAAAGTCGTATCGCTTAGTATTAATTTGAATCGGTATCAGAATATTTTCACCTGGAATATGGTATTTCTTAAATAATTTTGATATGCGAAGTTCATCAAATGATAATGGGGGTGGGGAGAGCTACAAAACTTGTTTGTTCCGCTCACGGACAAAGTCGAGAGAGTATGAGTTAAAAAAATCAAATTCGAAAAAGTTTTGTTTCCTATCTACTCAAATTAACTTACATATGTGTGTGCATATAGAGAACAGTCTGTTTTAATCCAGTTTCTTTTAAGATATATACAAGAAAAAAGTCTATGCACGAAAGTATTAAAGTGTATGCTGACACACAGTAAATAAATAACTATGTATATATATTTAAATAAATTTCGGCGTTTTTGTAACGTTTTCATTGTACTTTTGTAGCCAGAGAATGAAAAAGTCTTCGGCCTTAAATTCTTGATACAATGGGAGCAAGAACAAAAGCTTATTTGTGGTTAGCGAACTCTGAAAATGAAATTGAGATTTTCATTAATTTCATTGCGTGTCCGTAATATATGAAGAAAACTTTATACATATATCTTATAGTGATGCTAAACCTTAAAAAGTATTTATTGGTGTGAGCGATAATTTGACTTGGCCTGAGTATAGAAGTTAAAGCAGGTACGATGGTGAGTGAACAATTTATTAGTTTACTGTCTCGAAGTTAATATTTAATTAATTTCGTTAACAAATTGGTCTTAATCTGCACGAATGCATCGTCATCGTTCCATAAAGGGTGCCTACCTAAAGCACAAGTATTTGACTCTCACATTGTAATACACTGACGAGAGAGAGAAGACTTAGCTTAACCTTAATTGTAGTAAGTTACGTAAGCTGCATAAAAGGTAAACTTTCTTAATATATCCCAATAAGCTTTACCAAAGCGAATTCAATACAAAGTGAAAGTGAAATAAATTTATTAAAATTTTTTTTTATTTTGTGAAAGTTTATATAAACTATAACTAAAGCAGCACGCGAAGTGAATTAAAAACACCTATATATACATTTTCAATCTACTTCCATTTTTTCAATTCGTAGGTCTAATGTCGAAATTCAAAAAAAATAGCTTTCAGCTGATGGATAGTTTCACCTTGTATTGCACTCGACTTGAGCATTACTTTTCGGCGTGAACAAGAAACGAATTAGCTTTCTGATAATTTTACAACGGCGACATTTTATGACGATTCAATTATTTTTATTAATTAAGTGGTATACGAGTATACTTATATATGGGCATCTAAAGGCATGTTTTTTACATCAAACTGCAACTAAAATATTTCCCTGTAAGTTTACACGATAGGACTCCTTATCCTATGATTTTTTTTCGTAAGTATTTGGCGACAAAATGAAAATTTTCAATTTCTTGGGCGGCGATGCAAGCTTTTGATTGAGAGCGAAACTTGAAGTTTTTTTGAAATCGATCGACATTTTTTTTTGATGCAACGGAAATACAAAATCGTAGCAGAGTATTGTAGTAAAATTTAGGAAAGAGCTAATTTTTAGAAGAATAAGACAGTGTTCTGATCATTTTTGGGATTTTTTTGTGATTATTTCAATATCATTTCGGGCCTTTTCGGTATCATTTCGGAACTTTTTTGGGACCTATTCGGCGTCATTTCGGGATCTCCTTCGATACCATTTTGGGACATTTTCCGAAATATTTAGGTAATTTTTTACGATTATTTCGGCGTTATTGTCCGGTCTAGTTCTGAGCTTTTTGGGAATTCATTTTTTTTTTGTTTTATTTTCTTGAGTTTTTCAAGACCATTTCTTGACCTTTTCAGGATCCATGCGAAAGTGATCCCTGTCCGTTTTTAGAACTTGTTTTGGATACTTTTAGGAATATTCCGGTATCACTTTGGAATCATCACAGAATCATTTCGGAATTATTTTGGGAATCTTTTTCGGTACTTTTCGGGATTGCTTACGCATACGCCAGAAGGTGTTCTTATCGGCACCCGCCGGTGGAAGCAAAGGAAGAACGAGACCAACACTCCGATGTAAGGACCAAGTGGAGACCGATTTGTGATCCCGTAGTGTTTCCAACTGGCGCCAGAAATGACTGGCGCGCTATGTTAGACGGTCAAAATGGCCCAGGCGGTTAGATGACCATTTAAAGAAAGAAGAAGTTTAAACTGTGGGAGCCTATAATTTTTCTAGTTTCTTTACATGTTGTTGCTTTCAATTCAAATTTTATTTTACGTTAGTAGAAAATATTTAATCTTGCATCGAAATAAAAATAAAAGCGGCCTTATCTAAGCGGCTTCGAAGAAACAGAAGAAACTGGTATTTTCGAGTTTGCCTTGCACTCGGCACGATTCCGATAAATTATATTCGACGAAACTAATTATGCTAAGCAGTTAAGACTTCCACATGATATCAACCTAGTTTTTGTGTTCATTGGGGCATCTTTAAAAACCGCACCACTTCACTTAGTGAACAAATCAATTATTTCTGACCTAAATCCATTTCATAGCAAAAAAGAAACGCTTAGAAAGAATTGATCTGCTTAAAGCGAATACTTTGATGATATTCATAAAGCTATACCCTTCGTGCCTTCGCCACACCCATTATTTTGTTCGACCCTTTTTGCTCAATTAAGAAACTTATCTTTATTTTCAGCCTTTTCGCAGTTATCTGGATATTGTTAGCGGCCTCAGCAATAACCCAAAGATAAAGGGATAGTGAGGAAAAGTGGAAATGATTAATATTAAAAATAACTTGATTCAGATTTTATTTTTTACTGCACTCTACAGCAGACGTAAGTTTTTGTATGAATTGGTTCAACTCTAATCCCTTTTTTTTTGGTTTTGTATAGCCATTGGCTTATAACGCTGACTGACCGTTGATGTCCTGCAGCTTTAGCAGCTAAAAAATGGGTTTGTGTGCAAACAATATACAGTGTTGTGTAAAATAAAAGCAATGGCCTTGTTCAAATTTAATTTCTTGAAATTTTTGTTGATAGAGAATTATCAGACACGATTTGCGAGCTATTAAACCAAGTCCAGCAATGACTTGGAAATGCACTTAAAAGGTCAAAGGGGGGAGTTTTTCTTTTATCTATTTTGTTGATTTTACTACAAGGTGGAAAGTTGTTGTGCATTGGAACGACTCTACGTCATCCCCAGTAAAAATACAATTTTCTCTCAAACCGCTTTCGGCATTCTACCATCTTCAGTAATTTGTTTTCTTCTAATTCTTATCTATTCGTTGTCTTCTGTTTATAATCCGTAGATAAGCTAGCAAGTACGTTAGTTTTTCTATTTTCAAAGTAGTCACAATCTAACATTAATATAGTTTGATGCTATACTGAACTCTGTAGAAAAGACTGTGGCGAAGAGATAATGAAAAAACAAAGCTTCGGAAAATGACGGACGAAATGTTGTTAAAAAGTTTCAATCAAACCTACACCAAGCTATGGTCGGGCAATCCACAAGAAAGGTGAAAACGCCAGTCTCACCATTTAACGCGGAAGGTCAGCTGTATTCAATAGTTGGTAAGTCCACTATCGATCAGCTCTTCACGATATACCAAATTCATTAGAAGACCTATGAAGAGATAATCGATACGCATCATGCCTTCGTCGCTTTCAAAAGCAGTTTTTTAAGGAATACTAACTGCTTCGCAATTGTTGGAAATGGACTCACCAATCTATTCTAGGCTTTAGAAAAGGCGACTTCCTATATTGCGAAGCCGGAGCTGTACAACTTAATTCGAGCAGCAGGGCGTAGTATACCTTTTCTGGTCAAAATAACGAGGCACAAAAATAGATCTTGGAATGAACGATAAGAATTGACACCCCAATTAAATAATAATAATCTCGCTAAAAATCGTCTTCCGACGATAAACGAAATATTTTAGGTCAGGTGGAATTTTGCTGAGAAGATTGTGAAATGGTACATGATTTTTAAAAAAGATGAAAATGTTGAAATGTTCTTGCGATCACAGCAACATTTTTTTTAATTATACCTAGTAGTGCCACGCATACAAGGTATATTAGCTTAAGTCGCCTAACGTTCGTATGTAACGGCATAAACGGATCGAGATAGATATTGACTTATGTATATCAAAATGTTTAGAAGGATAAAAGAAATTGTTTAAGCCCTGTCCGTCCGTCCGTCCGTCCGCCTATTAGCACGATAACTTCAGTAAATTTTGAGATATTTTAATGAAATTTGTTATAAAGGTTTCTTGGCACTCATCTCCGAGCGCTATTTAAAATGGACGAAATCGGATGACAGCCACGCCCACTCTTAATACATAGAATACTTTCGAAAATACAAAAAAAGTGATTACTCCGTACATAATATACCTATAAGGATAAAATTTAGTGTATACATTGAGATTGAGACATAAAATAAATTTTTCAAGAAATTTTTGAAAATGGGTGTGGCACCGCCCATTTTTGATTGAGTCGAATTTAGAAATAATATTATTCATAGATGAAAAACTGTTCAGGATATCGAAATGAAATTTAGCACATAAATTTACATTAATAGAAGGGATGTTTCGGAAACAAATGGGCGAAATCGGTTAAGGTCGACGCCCACTTTTATACGAAAGATTTTTTAAAGGATCATAGCTATATTTAATAGGCAATAACTTTGCGTAAGAGAGCTTTATATCATTTATATTTCACTTTCAAAGTGTCCGTGAACGAAGACATTCTAAAAATGTAAGTTTTAGAAAATGGGCGTGGTCCCGCCCTTTTTATAATGGATAATTCCACTAAACTTTTTATGCCATAACTCCGGCAAACATATATATATCAAAAAGTTATTTGATGGAGATGTTGAATATGTAAAGGCATATGTTTGTTGTAAAAATGGGCGAAATCGGTCAACGGCCGGGCCCCGTTTTTTAATCTAGTTCTGAAAAATTTGATAATGAAAAACACCTTTTTTGGTTTTCATCCCTGTAATTAACATGAAATGCTTGTAAGTATGAAAAGAAGAAGAGATGGGCCCATTAATAAGTAAACTGAAATAATAAGTAATTTATAATAATAATTTAGCAATGTCCGCCTCTCCGTCCGTCTGTCTATTTGAACGCATATATTTTAAACATAAAATGTGCATGTATTGGTATTTTGAAAAAATATGATTAGCAGTTGTTGGTAGGGAAGCTATTTATATACAAATAAATTAAGGGGCCACCGTGATGTGGGGGTAGTGTTGCTGGCCTGACACACTGAGGGTCCAAGGTACGAGTCCTGGGACTGGTAACATCAAAAGTGGTTTGAAAAAGTTTTTCAAAACGGGCTCGCGTGGTTTGGCAAACTCTCCGAGCGCTGTTCTGCCATGGAAGGCTTCTGAGCAAAAATGCATCTCCTTTGTAGATGCCGTTCGAAGTCGGCAAAAATATGTAGGTCCCGCCAATTTGTAGGAAAAAGCTCAAAACGGCACACCACAAATTGGAAGGGAAGCTTGCTTTATAATACGAACTGAAAAGTATTAAAATAGACCTGCGTAAATTGGTATGCCATAATAGATCACTACTAGGTATATAATGTTCGGTTTCACCCAAACTTAGACTTCCTTACTTGTTTATTTTTACATTTCTTAAAGTTTTTTGGGGGCAATGAAATTTTCTCTTAATTTTGCTTGTTCCATCTTAATGGCCACTTATGTTCTCCAAAAATTTAACTTGTTTAAGCGGCTTGGATATCAAAAGGTTGCAAATAACAAAAAATTAGTTTCGTTGAAAAATTAGTATTCACGTGTTCTAAGAATTCTTCAATATCAATATTGATTAAACATATCTTTTTACATAGAATTTTTTTAAATGCCTACATACATGCCCTTCAACGACCTCCACCGCATGCACAGCTAGTTGGTAAAAAAAACTCTTATGTTTATGTAGGTTTCGTGGGTGTACATGAGCGTAACCAGAATATGATGTGAACTTAAGTACTTAACTGGTGCTCGCGATACTTATCTCCGCTTAAGTTTACCACTCTTTGTTGTTTGAAAGTGGAAGTTAACAGAAAACAGACAAAAGCAATCAGAAAACTTTCGCATGAGCTACTTTTGATATGTTTTCTTAGGTTGCCTTTCTACTAAAGTAACTTAAACCCGAACATAACAATTGAGCTTATGTAAATCGCAGCGATGAAGCCTGTACTTTCACCAATACAGGTGCCTGTATCTCAAATATCTTTTTGGGTGAGTCTATATAAGACGTAATTTGAACAGCAATACATAAGTGCGTTAGTATATAAGTAGAACGATTTAAATTCCAAAGAGTCTAAAACACGTTTCTCTGTTATCACAAACATACAGTTACAAGCAGAAAAATAACAGCAGAAAAAATAAATGCTTTCAACAAAGATTTACTTATATTTCCAAAAGGTGACAGCTAAGAATAAATCAGATTAAAGTACGCACAATCGACTCAAATTTCCGGATACAAATTTGTGTACACGAAGCATGCAAAATTCAGAAAGTTTCTTTATATTACTGAAATACGCATTAACTATAAGGCTGTTCTTATTTTGCAGTAGATAAATCGACGCCTTACATAAAATGTTTTTTAAAAACGCTCTCACGTATGATAAATAAATAAAAAAATAAAATAAAACAAAACAAAATAAAATAAAATAAAATAAAATAAAATAAAGCAAAATAAAATAAAATAAATTAAAATAAAATAAAATAAAATAAATTAAAATAATATAAAATAAAATAAAATAAATTAAAATAAAATAAAACAAAATAAAATAAAATAAAATAAAAAGTATAAAAAAAATAGGATAAAATAAAATTTAAAAAACTAAGAAAAAAAATAAATAAATAAAAAAAATTAAAACAAAATAAAACAATTAAAAAAATGTAAAAAAATAAAATAAAATAAATAAATAAAGTAAATAAAATAAAATAAAACAAACTAAAATAAAATAAAATAATATAAAATAAGATAAAAAATAAAAAAAAATAAGATAAAATAAAATTTAAAAAACTAAGAAAAAAATTAAATAAATAAAATAAATTAAAACAAAATAAAAAAATTAAAAAAAGTAAAAAATAAAATAAAATAAAATAAATAAATAAAGTAAATAAAATAAAATAAAACAGAATAAAAAAAAATAAAATAAAATAAAATAAATAAATAAGGTAAATAAAATAAAATAAAACAGAATAAAAAAAAAATAAAATAAAATGAAATAAAATAAAATAAAATAAAATAAAACAAAATAAAATAAAATAAAATAAAATAAAATAAAATAAAATAAAATAAAATAAAATAAAATAAAATAAAATAAAATAAAATAAAATAAAATAAAATAAAATAAAATAGAATAAAATAAAATAAAATAAAATAAAATGAAATAAAATAAAATAAAATAAAATAAAACAAAATAAAATAAAACAAAATAAAATAAAATAAAACAAAACAAAATAAAATAAAATAAAATCAAATAAAATAAAATAAAATAAAATAAAATAAATTAAAATAAAATAAAATAAAATAAAACAAAATAGAAGAAAATAAAATAAGATTAAATTAAACCAATAAAGCGATAAGGTTCGAGGGAGAATAATTCTACCCGTTTTACACTGTGCAAACTCCATTAGTAATTTAATGCATACAACGAAAAAAGTGTTTCGTTAGTGTAGCGCTATATCTTTTTTTTAATTTATGTGCGTCCCACATGAGTTATAATGCTTAGACACTCTAGCGCTTGGCCTGTATAAATAATAAAGGATTTTTTTCTTCACCTGATTATTATGTTAAACGCATTCAAAACACGCACATCAAATTTATTTATTTCATGTAAGGATTATATGTGTTAATGTATGTTGGCGTAAAGCTTCACATATACAAAAGCCTAGTCACTCAACCGATTAAGCACACCTGAGTGCCAAACAAGCACATAAATAATTTTAATTTGACTACAGGTATTAAAAAATAAGTTTCATTCAGCTGATTTATATTATGACATTTGGGGTTATTAGCTGATTTTAGCATAAATCAATTTAAGCGAAATGAAAGTGTTTGAGGACAAAAGGGGCAGCCAACATGCGCTAAAAAAAGTCGTGCAATTCGAATTGTGCCATTGCCTAAAATCGATATCATTTATACCTTTCGTTAACATAAAATGGTATAATGACTTTGGGACGATATTTGTAAGTATGAAAGAAAGAAGTGATAAAACGAAAAATAAGTTCGACGAACTGATCAGGACAATGAGCTAAGTTGATAGTGTCTGGCAACTCAGAATGCTTTTATGGAGCTGCCACTTGTCTGAAATAAGGTGGGTATCAAACGATAGGTATTTTACGTCGTGTTTTAAAAAAAAATATTTCTTCTTACGACGTAGGGTTGCCACCCAAACACAACAAATATAATTTTTGACATATCCGCTATTATCTCGAAAATGGCTTGACCCATTTTAATAACTTTTTAATATTATTATGCAACATTTTAAACAATCCTACTTAGGTGTTGCCACTATTAGCTTTTTAGAGTTGCCATCAATATGTAATTTTTAGTAATGGAACGATATTTACTAATACGGGTTTCAAACGAAAGGTATTTTAAGTCGTATTTTAACAAACAAATTTTCTAACATAGTTACCACCTAGCGTTGCCACCTAATTTTAATATATTTATTATATCTGTTATACCTACACCTTCGAAAATTTCTGTGGAGATTTCGATGAAATTTTGTGCGTGCAAATATACGTTATCTGCTACAAACTAAGCTCTCTTGTAAAAGTGTTGCCACTTGGGAGGTCTTAACAAAGTTGCCACGTATCTGAAATTAAAAAAAAAATTAAATAAGATTGGGCAATGTGGGTGTCATACGACTTAATCCTTATTATCAAATATAGGTAAAAGGCTCCTTTTAAAGCTCCACTATTTAAGTGGTGGCAGTTACAAGGTTTTAACCGAGTTGCTACCTGTCGTAAATTAAAGAAAATATATATTTTTTACTTTGTTTAGTTGTTTTTCCGACAGGGTGAATAATTGATGCATATTGGAACAATTTTCCGTCATCCCTCGTCAAATTTGGTTTAGAGACAAACCGGTTTCGGCGTTGTGCTATCATCAGTGTCGATTTTCGTCTCTCGAACGAAATATATCTTATAAATAAAAATGAATGTGTGTCTGTGTGTCCTTCATAGGCGTCCAAAGTACTCAACCGCTTTTTATGAAATTTTCACAGTATATTCTCGGGATCACTGGTTAAAGCATAGGATATATATAGTTTTGGAAAAGTGGGCGGTACCACGCCCCCAGGCTATAAAAAATTTCAATTCATCATAACTTTAAACTTATTTTGTCTTAATCTATGATATTTGGATATATTTGTCCCTTAGTCAAGATTTACACAATTTTTGAAAAGTGGGAGGTGTCACGCCCACATTTTTTGTGCTTGGTTTGTGCTTCATTAATGTCCAAAGTTTATAGTCGATTTCATTGAACCTTTCACGATAGGTTCATAAGTTTGTTGGGTACGGGATAGGTTATATATAGTTCTGGAAAAGTGGGCGGTGCCACGCCCTCATGCTAAAAAAAATGTCAATACATCATAACTCTAAACTTATTTTGTCTTAATCTATGATATTTGGGTATATTGATCCTTTAGTCAGGATGTACACAATTTTTTAAAAGTGGGAGGTGTCACGCCCACATTGTTTGTGTTTTGTTTGTGCTTCATTAATGTCCAACGTTTATAGTTGATCTCTGTGAAACGACACAGGCCATATTTAGTTATTGGCAAAGCTTTCAGGCTATTTAAAGTAGCAATTTGGAATAGCTAGGAATTTATTTGTTTGAAGTTAATGATATTTTATATATAGTTATGTGTTTTATATTTTAAAAAACCTTGGAAACAGAAAGCAGTACCTTCGAAAGTATGTACAAATCAGTACCCGCAAAGGAAATTTAATAGGAAGAGGAGTAGAAATAGAAATTTGAGATATAGAGGTGATGTTAGAGGAAAATTAAGAGGGTAAAGAAAAGGAATAGTATATGGGGATGGGGAAAAACCAAAAGTTGAAAAAAAGAGAAGATAAGTTTCAACGTAGAAGCAGCGAAAAGTGGGGAGGAAAAAGAGTACAATTTGTTAATTGTAGGCAAGTAAAATTTAAGGTAGGACAACGTCTGCCGGGTCTGCTAGTATACAATAAAACGTGCTAATCTGATTATTAAACGCATACAATTTCACTTTGTATTTCAACAAAACAATGTCTAGGTAGAGCCACCACCTAGGGTTATGTAGATACATTTTTTCGATATGCGGCATTATCTCGTAAACTAAACCGACGAACTAATTAATGCCAACGGTTGGTAAGTAAAGTTATGTATGAAAAAGGAGAGGATGTATCCACTGATAAGTATGTAAATACAATAAACTTAATCATGTGGCAACCCAATTACTATTTAATTTAAATTACAACTCCAAAATATTTACTGTAGAAAACAACATTTTGTGGTCGAAACTGAAAATTGTTTTTGCAAACTTTTCGCATCCATTAACACTTTTATGCATTCTTTGATTAAATATTTTTTGTCTGATTGTCAGTTTATTTATTAAATTTTTTTTTTTTTGCTTGCATTGAAGTTCTGTATAACTGCAACACGTTGGCCTGTTGCATGTAAATGGATTTCCAGAAGCTTGTCAATAAACGTTTTGTGGTTCTGCATATCAGCTCAGTGGTGAATATAGCTCAAGGCTTACGATATGGCATGATGAGTTATGTAACGAGTGCATAAATGGATGCAGGCAAAAATGCAACAGATGAGACATAAATTGTTGGATACGCCAAACTATTGAGATAAGCAAACATATGAGAATCTGTGTACATTAGTGTGACCGCAAGTTATATGGAAATTTTTTTTTTCGTAGTTTCACTTGGCAAACCCCTTAGATTTATTCCAAATTAGAAAAAAATTATATATAAAAAATCTTAGATCGTTTGCATAATGATTGGGCGTGCCTTGAGCTCACAAAGTTTGCTAAAAATGCGATTTTTCTCACTATGGCTCGCTTAAATTGTTCTTAACTTCAGTAATATTTATTTTATAGAAAAACTTTATTCAGAAATTTTCTTGGGACATATGTGATGAACAATGTTGCTCTGTATTAGTTTTCTGTAACATTAATATCACAGGCCGACAAAATGAGACCAATTTTTTTGACCATAAACCAGACCATACTTTCCTAAAGGTTTTCCATACGCTGAATTCAAATCTGGACGCAGAATTGCTCTATCACGTCAGGATTTTGAGATATCCTAACCTTAATGTGCAAAAAACACCGTTTTTGCCTATTTTTGAGGTATGGTCTGGTTTATGGTCAAATTTCTTGTCGGCCTGTGTATTTAATCTAGAAAAAACCAAATTAAAAAATAACAGCGAAATTTTCACATATTTTCGCATTCTTTGCCTGATGATTTTTTATTCTATTAAATGGTGTAATTATAAAAAGTTTTGTAATAAAATCTCCTTCGCGCTCATAGGAAACTGTTTTTGATAGTTTTTGACTACATACTTGCAATATATATTGTTTTTGTTCCTCGTCTTTTGTGAGCATCGGGTTGTAGTCTTGCCTCAATTGCGCCGCTCGTTCAGCTGTATCGTTTACAAAGTTAATTTCATCAACAATTTGAAGAGCAGTTTTAAAATTACTATCCGCAGGCCATAAACTTGGATCATTTTTAAAAAATGCTGTATTGATTTTAAAGCGAAGAAAAATATTGTTGGTCTCAGAAGAAATGAACTGATCCATTCCGCCTTCAATAACATGCATAACATTTAAATGTTGAGTTAAGGCGCGTTTTACATCTTCATCTAAAGTCTCACGACTCAATGCCGCCACCATCTCTTTTTTTGACTCAACAGAAACACTGTTATCAAAAAATGCTAAAGCCGCACATTCAGGACTCAAGTACCATAAGTGGTTTTTAAATTTGTGTAATGCTACTTTGAATATATCAGCATAAATTTTTTTAAAAGAATCCAGTTTTTTCAAAAGCTGGAAATCTTTGTATGGTGCTTGTGAAGCAGAAGGAGCAGAGAACCACATCTCAACATATATTGAAACAATAAAAATACAAATACTACGTAAAGCTTTCCTATCTTTTACTGCCAAATCGAATTCACGTCGAAATAAAATATTATTAAGCAGTATATAGCTTTTGCCATCCATCTCGCGTGGTGCACAGCCCCGGGGGCGCAAAAAGCTGCATCGCGAATAGGTGGAGTCTCGCCAAGAAATATTAGTGTTAGCTCAAGAAACTCCCTGTAATCATGGCTGTTTAGTTTTCATCGCATCGTTCACAAATTCAATTATTTTATCTTTATCTACTGTTAAGTATTTTTTGACATCATTATCTTTCATTCCAGACTGATAATTATTTTGGTTAATATTTCCCCATGTATTTTTAAATTGCCCAAATATTTTTACATTTGGGCTTTCGGTTTTGCTCATCTTAACTTCAAAGGCACTTTTTAATACGACTTCCAAAATGTGGTGACGGCAAGGTAGCCAATGAAGCTGCTTTTGAAGACTGTGTTCAATAGTAGCACAGGTTCCATTAAAACGGCCTGTGTTTACGGAAGTTGTGTCGAACACCAAGGCTTGTATATGATCTTGAAGTCCCCATTCAAATATAGCTTTACAAACAGCAGACGCCTGCTCTCTGTCAGTTCCACTTTTAAGTGCGGGCACTTCAAGTGGTTGCTCCGTACGCCCGCATGAAATTATAATTGGAAATCTGTCAACTTTTTCATTCCCATTAAGAGCTGGTAACAGCTTTCCGTCCCAGTAAAAACAAGTTCGTACTTGTTGAAACGTTTTTTTTATATTTTTGAACTGTTCTGCTCGTATTTTTTCCCTTGCGTTATGTATAGACGTTTTATTTATAATATAGTTTTGAACTTCAAGGCCGACTGCTTCCACCACAGATATAATTAAATGCATTGCTTTTCGATCACTGACCTTCCATCTAAAGCGGCTGCAAGTTTTGGAGTCATTATATTTTTAAATCCTCTCATTTTTTTGGATGGTGTTGGCATTACAGCTTCTGCTCCCAAGACCTTCTAAAAAGGAATTAAGTATTTGGTTATAGTTTTGTAAGGTAACCCTGTGTGTTTCAATTATTTCTTATCTACGTTATATATAGTTTCATTCTCACGTTTTACTTATAATTTATAACCTTGAACTTACCTCATAGCTAGCATCGATTTCGCTGATATCGCTCTCCGAACTGCAGGAAGAAAGTTCAGCTGTTTCATCTGAATAAAGACAGCACAAATAAATATATGTTATACTATATTAAAAATAATCTACAATTTCTTCTTACTAGAAGCAGCTAATGTACGATCACTCTGTTCTTTCCGTTTTAAATGATTTGGTTGCCGTTCTTCCATTCTTTCTTCTCTTACTGCTGTTTTATAACCGATGCCATACATAAACCCCTGTCTACCTTTCTTTCTTTGATTCTCCAAAAGTAATTTGTCCTCTGAATTTTTAATAAGGTCCAGTGCCTTTGCACTTGCTATATCAAATAATTCATCTTACTTCGACGTCCACGCCTCTTCTCTTTCTCCTTGCGTTTCCGATTTAATATTAGAATTTTTATTCACTTTCCTCCATGCTATTGCAAGTTTTGTTATGTTTTTTATGCAGTGTTGCTTGGTTTTAGTGGGGATTCGAGCTTTATCCCAAAAAGTACTCACTTCTTCGACCACTAATTTAGCACTCTCACGTAAATCTAGTATTACTGCTCGTAAATTAAAAAACATTACCTTCAGTAGTTTACACCCACTTAAGGAAGGAGAAAAATAGCCTAACAAATGAAGTTTTTTACGCAAAACTCTTGATGACATGTCTAATTACTTTCAATGCACAAAAATAAATGAAAAGTAGTCGTCGTTAAGTAACAACTAGGGATGAAACGATACTAGTAAATACAAGTAAGTATCGATACTTATGTTCCGATACCAAGTAAATTTGTAGTCGATTCTTTTGTACCGAGTATCGATTACTTGTTTTCTACTTATTTTCAAGTACTGGTAACAACATAAATAATATTTTGCTCTGCTACTCAGTAAGAACTAACGGTAAACTGTTGCACTAATTATGTGTTGCAGATAATTATATGAAAATTGTTCGTATGCAAAGAATGCGAAGATATGTGAAAATTTCGCTGTTATTTTTTAATTTGGTTTTTTCTAGATTAAATATTAATGTTACAGAAAACTAATACAGAGCAACATTGTTCATCACATATGTCCCTAGAAAATTTGTGAATAAAGTTTTTCTATAAAATAAATATTACTGAAGTTAAGAACAATTTAAGCGAGCCATAGTGAGAAAAATCGCATTTTTAGCAAACTTTGTGGGCTCAAGGCACGCCCAATCATTATGCAAACGATCTAAAATTTTTTATATATAATTTTTTTCTAATTTGGAATAAATCTAAGGGGTTTGCCATGTGAAAATACGAAAAAAAAAAATTAACGGTCACACTAGTGTACATATACACTCACATCACAATAGTATTGCATGTATTTAGTAAAAAGTTTTTATATCAAAAAGAGTATTGCAATTGTTGCGTAGAGAGTTTGCGCAGCTGCAGCTTGGCATTTCTATTTGTGTTTTTGTTGATGTGAAAATTATTGCCGTTGTTGACAGCGCACTGCTACTATGCTTCAACGCGTTTCCGCTTCCGGTTGTTGGAAATTTCATGCAATTTATTCACGTACACAAAGATGTACATATGTAGTTACATGGGCAATGACACAAATACGAGTACGTGTGCAAATATGTTCTATGTGCATGGGGTATAGATCTACTCACCCTAGAAAATATCAAGGGTTGACCTAGTGTGCTTCTGGTAAATTAGGAACCACTACTAGTTTATCTATAAACATTATATATAAATATATATATCAGAGCGATGTCATAGGTAATAGGATTTTTTCTCCCTGCATTACCTTTGCAAGTTTCGGTAAAATCGAATGTTATACACCTAGTAGTGATCTGTTATGGTATCCCACTTAACCCAACGCTATCATTTTACTTCGAAGTAAAGAAATTACAGAAATAAAATAAAAGTTCCATTTGGCACGAAGATGCTATATACCAGTGAGTAATAGCCTACTAATTTAAATTGAAATATCTAGATAAAATTACTAGCAAGCGGCTTCGAAAGTGGTCGGCGATATGCATACTTCAACAAAATTAATTTGGGGTCGGGTTTTGCTTGAAAGCCTTTTATTGGTTTAACTTGCAGAGTTGCAGAAAGAATGTTTTCTAACTACATCAACAAAGTGGGCGTGCCCAGCATTGATTTCCCCCTTCAAAAATTAATAAATAGTAATTTCGTTACAGTAAATCAAGGTTTGTTCAAGCTATAGCACAAAATTTTTTTTAAATAATTCTCTATAAAAGGGGCTGGGCAATGCCCATTTTCAAAAATTAATTTTCAACGCATTTTTCCAAATTCGTACACTTTGAAAGGGAAGTAGAAATAATACAAAGGCATTTTACGCAAAATTGTTTCCTGTTATATATATAAATATGATCCTTTTAAAAATCTTGTACATTAAAGTGAGCGTGGTTCGAAACCGATTTTGTCCATTTTTCAGCGGAACATTCATTGTGATAAGGATAATCTATATGCCGAATTTAGTTTTGATATCTACAACCGTTTTTGATTTATTATTTTTAATATTTTCAAAATTTATTTCATCAAAAATGGGCGGTGCCACGCATATTTTCAAAAATTTCCAAACAAATTTATTTGCACCTTAATGTTAGGGTACAAAACAAATTTGATATAAAGCTTGTATTATATATTGAATAATAACTTTTCTTGTATTTTGGAAAGTCTACGATACATAAAAGGTGGGCGTGGCTATCATCCGAGTTCGGCAATTTTCAATAGTGATATGACTTGAGCGCCCAGAAATCCCCATACCAACTGTCAATAGAATATCTCAAAAATTTTATCAAATGAGCGTGTTCGCTGACGGCCAGACATGGCTTAATTAACTTCTCTTTTCCTCCTAAACACTTTGATATGCACTAGTCAATAACTAGTCTCGATTCGTTTATGCCGTTATGCACTACCGTTATACGAACGAAACTAATACAGCTTGTGTGCGTAGTGCTACTAGGTATATAAAGTGAAAAAAGCCAAAAGAATAGTTTTAAAAATTTCTGTCTGACTGTCTATGTGTTTGTTCGGGCATCACTCCAAAACCGCTTTAGAGAATTAAATGAAATTTTCATTGTTGTATAGTTAGTTGTGCAGCTTAAAGTTTAGGATATATTTTATGACACCAAAAGGTTTTATACACTTATACAGCGGTGGCATTGAAATTTGATTCAAACTATTTTTACATACATAATAACATTAAAATTGTTTTTTGTTTTTTTTTTTCGAAGTCTAATGCCTTATTAGGATTACTACACTGCAAGTTTGAGACTAGTAGCAATTCGTCACTCACACTACTTACTGTGTTTCTTTGCAGCGCATACACAGATACGCAATTCTAATTGTCTACCCGCATACATGCAGAAACATATTCACGTACATTTATATAGTTTTCTGTAGCAATTGCAAAAGCTCAGATTTGTTGATGTTCAGGATTTACATGGGCTTATGTAATCAGAATTGCAAAAGAGCGCAATAACAGGAAGTTTATTACACAAACACACACATAGCTATTTGCATTCGCAAACACATGCGTCTACATGCATAATATTTACTTGTCAAACGAATGGATTTTGCATGTTAAGTTACTTGAAATTGTACAAATATAGAAATAAATGCACACGCATGGGCCATTCCACGTTTCGCTGATTTTTTTAGAAAAAAATTGTTTTGTTGCAAAACATGGTTCACTTTCTAAAATTTTACGGCGCAACTTTTCATTATCAATGCTTCACCAAGCCCAGCATCTATGTCACTGATGAAAGCAATAACAAAACAATGCGGCGCTTATTGGACGATTCTGTTAAACCGATTCACCATCAAAGAAGGAGTGCGGGTTGGTAGCCTTTGAACTGATATATCGTGGTACTATCAAAACAGATGTCGGTTTGTCCATGGTTGTTATTTTTGTCTAAAAAAATTTATCAAAATAGTACAATAGATATTGCTCAATCTTATTGGGCATAGAAACATGGAGGCAGCGCTTTATGAGTTTACGAAAACATCTTTGAAGTTGACGAAAATGCATTGCTTGTGGGTCCTTCTCTCCTTTCGGCGCGAAAAGTGGTTTAACTTCGAAAAACGCTTGCACAGCGAAGAGCGGCGGGTTAAACTCCATATTGCCTTGACTGGACCTGCTCAATGGTCAATGGTCTGCGAGTGAAGCATGACCACATAACACCATTTCAGAAAGGACTGGAAAGAAGTGGAATTCACTTCACATAAGCCCGGACTTGTCCTTAGTTATGCGTCTTCCAGACTCAGCGAGTGTGTTTCATGCAGGGGCATTACTGTGTGAGGACATTACCGGTAATCGGATAGCAATTTTCTTCGCAAGCCAGGCTACCATTCGGGCTCTCGGGTCAGCAACGATTACATCGAGTCTGGTTGGTGAGTGCAGGGTAAAGACCATGAACCTGGCAAGTCGACATATCGTTTGTCTAATATCGGTGCCGGGGCATCGCAACATACACGGAAACTAGGCCGCTGGCGAACTGGCATGGCATGTCTTGTAGTCTCAGAGACGAAGAAGGTTCTTGCAGCCCTGGGACTCCTCAAAGATCCGATCTCTCAGCATTGGCTAACAAACACAAACAAGTGCTTCTTCTGACTGAGTTGGGAATTGAGAAGCTTAGACAATTAAGCGAATTTTAAAGGAGAAGAAGGGTTGAAGAGGTGACTTCTACTGTAAAAGTGGAAACGGGGAGAGTTGCACAAATGTGTGGCAATTTGTATAAGCTATGAAATTACGTTTTGTCGCAGCTCTGAAATGCGTACAACGCAGTTTTTGGCGGAAGATTATGTCAATTTTAAGAACCTTCTCCACTATTTTTTGGTTTTGAACAATTGGTTCATAAAATTCAGCAAACTTAAATACATTTTTGGCATTTTCTTCTCTGTGGTTTGTTGAAAAACTGAAGCGAAATCTCTGAAGATCGTTTTATGTTGAGTGAATCGAGTATCTGTTTTTTGGATAAAAACCAGTAATCTTGAAATAAACATCTAGGTTACATGCTTGCAGACTTTGACTAAATTTGAATCGTTTCTATTTGATTTCAATACCATGTCACAAGTTCTGAACAATTTTTTAAAGTCATGTTCGTCGGAACGAATACGTCGTAACTCCATGCAGTCTTTTGCAAAATCCACTACAAGCCCCAAGTCTATCTTTATTGGTTGAAGTTTATTACACAAAGGCAGAACGCATTGTGTTAGCAAAGATGCTTAAAGACTGCGTTTATTATTTAAAAAATAATAATTTTTAATGTTGACCTAAGAATTTTATAACACTTAACCGTAGAGAAAACGTTGAAATTTTTTAAATTTTGAGCCTTTCACATAACAAAACTGACACCATAAATTTATCAATGAATGTGTATAATTGGCACTATTTTCTACCAACTTGGCACTTTATTATAAATACTTAAATGGAATAGGTCATAAAACTGCAAATCCAATATTTTTTATAAAAATTCATATTAAAAAGTGTAGAATTTCGATAAAACTTGGTTAAATTTTCCTTGGTTTTGAACAACGTTTGAAATTTATTCTTAAATATTTTTTATTAGACAATGGGCTATACTTTTTTAAAGGACGTGTAAACAATTCTCGTTTCCGCCATTGTGGGCCTGCCTACTCTAATATTTTCAGATCGCCTGAATTTGGATTTTTAAAATCGTGAGAGATAAGGGATTAGAGTTTTAGCTCAGCGATATCAGACCTCTAAAATTACGTTATTATTTCGATCTGTTATTTTTTTACTACCAGAATCAGTGCGTACGCATACCTCGAAACCGGTTTTATCGTCTTGAAAGCCTTCTGAATTTTGTAGAAGGTCTGAAAAGAAGCCTATATGTATATAGGCTTAATACTTAAACACATAACCCACTAACCGATAATGTCATATATTTATAAAACTGCCCTTTGTCATTAGTGAAATAAGAAAATTATAAATCAGAAGTATAAAATGGTAGTGTTAGTCAATCGAAATTAAAAAAAATAGTAGTTAAATTCCCCTCCCTGGCTACGCCACTGTTAGGGACTAATAAATACTATTTAAATTTATGACTTAAAGCTTCAAAAGTTACATTAAGGTACATTCGGTCTTATTTCAAAATATTATTTATATTATTGATAAATCGAAATAAAATATAAAATTATAAATAAATATTACAAAATAAAAAAAATTCCAAACTCACATTTACATTTGGTGCCCTTTTCAAAAATATGCAGTTTCCGGACATTTATTCTTTTGTGTGAATATCCTCAATAATTTTTTTTGGATAATATCTTATAAAACCATAATATAAAATAATTAATGTTTAAACTTTGCAACTTAATTTATAATCCAAATAAATTCCTAAAAGTAGATTTAAAAAGATTACAATCACTGGGCGCAACATTCGGCAAACAAATTACGTTGTAATAAACATTAAAATGCAAAGCAAATGCTATAAATATTTACTTTGAAAAACGCATATTGTAAATTATGCACAGCAAAAGTTTCACTGACCAAAAAGTCTGCCTAAACCATCTTACGCACTAAAGAAATTTGCAAACAACGTAAGCCGCAAGGCAAGGTCGCAGAGCATTCCATTAAATATTTACACATTTTACTTTAACACTACAACGACCACAGCGCATAAGGTGATTTACTTATTTATTTTACCAAGCCAACCAGCGGTTGCCTGATTCAATTTGTTTGGCGAAGCAAGGAGGGTGGGAAAATATTTATGTTTTAATGCGAAAAGTTTAGCACCTGTTCACTTTAAGCGAAATCATATAATACTTTATAAATATACATATATTTGAAAATGTTTAGAATAGCTGGATGGGGTACTTTTGTGCCAAAAATAAGGTAAGAGCGGTGTCAACGAGAGAAAAAAATTAGAGGTATATGAAAAATAGCGCAAGAGCTACCATATCACAAATTTATAATTGTTTATAAATTTAATTGAATTAAGGAAAATTGACGGGTTACAGATTTTTTAAGTGAAAACTTCGTTAGCTGTGTTGGGGTATTTGATGAAATGGAAAAAGATGTTTTAACACACTACAATTTATAACTATAAAACAGCTTGAGCAATTTTTTTGCTTCATGTTTTATTTTTTTGCTTTCTTTAGGAATAAAATAAAAACTGTTAAAATATATGATATCCATGAATAAGGTTGCCACTTCTTTAAAAATTATTTGTTACTATTTTTTTTTTAATTTCGTACACCAACAATTCAATTGAATTGAGTTTTGTTTTTCCGACCTGTACATTTGCAAAGTACCATGACTACAAACGAGCACAAGGCCAATAATAATAATTTATCTTTTTATTTATGAAAATTATTATTGTTTTTATGTTTTTAATAATTATTTTTAATTAATAGAATAGAAAAGGAAAATTTATTGTTACTCAAAAACAGCTTGAACAATTTTTTTGCTTGCATGTTTTATTTTTTGCTTTCTTTGGGAATAAAATAAAAACTGTTAAAATGTATGATATCCATGAATAAGGTTGCCACTTCTTTAAAAATTATTTGTTACTATTTTTTTTTTAATTTCGTACACCAACAATTCAATTGAATTGAGTTGTTGCTTTTACGACCTGTACATTTGCAAAGTACCATGACTATAAACGAGCACAAGGCCAATAATAATAATTTATCTTTTTATTAATGAAAATTATTATTGTTTTTATGTTTATAATAATTATTTTAAATTAATTATTAAAAGTTTTTATTAGAATAGAAAAGGAAAATTTATTGTTACTCAAAAACAGCTTGGCCAATTTTTTGCTTGCATTTATTTTTCTTTCTCTCTTTGGGATTAAAATAAAAACTGTTGAAATATATGATATTCATTATTGGGTTGACACTTCTTTGAAAACTATTTTTCACCGTACTTTAGTCTAAAATTTTATGTGTCGTATGAATGTTCTTTGTCGTCCGATACCGTATCATTCTTATAAAAAGGGTTGCCACCTGATTTAAAATTCCTTTACGCTCTATGCTTATTTGAACCAATTAATACGGATGAGAAAATATTGCACTTAAAATTAATTTCGTGCACAATCTAATATTTTGAAACGATTTATAAAATATTTGCCAAATATTCAAGAAACACAAATGCAATTCTTCAAGTTTTCATTTCTTTCGACGCTTCTGTACTTTATTATTAATAATTTCTAGTTCATTATACTTTCACTTTTCCTACTTAGTTATTAAAACTTATTTACAGCCACATTAATAATTAATTCTGTATTAGTAAAACACTGTACCCTGGTAATTATGTCTTTATTTACTTTCTACAAAATACAACTTACTGGGCAAAGCTAAAAACAAATTCTGTATTTATGAGTAAGCTAAATTATATCTTCGTGTTATACATATATATATGTATGACGTGGTTTAAGGTAGAAAGGATATGGACAACATGTATCGACTTTCAACATTATTAGCCAAACAAAGTTTTTATGGGCACACTCAGTACGACCACAAACGAAAGTCAACAGTTTTGTGTGTAAATCCTTTATAGTGTGAAGAAAATATTATCAGAAAATTTTGTAATTCATAAACCAGAATTTTGTTGACTATTCATACTAGTACGTTGCCGACTAGTTTCAAACCAGTTAAAATATATATTGGGGAAAATTCAGTTTTAGTAGCTAGTGCATTTTATCTATTCTATAGAGTTAAGAAAATGTTCAAAACTTAAGTTAGCTTGATTTCTATTTGTTTGCTACCACTTTCTCAATCGAACGCTCGTGGAGAGAAATTGTTAAATACTTTTATTGAAATATAGGATTTTTAAACGTTAAATACACTACAAAATAAAAATTCCGCCAAAAAATATGTATTGAAATGAATTCTCAGTGAAAGCGAAATTATAGAGTTGGCAACACTGATTTGAACTCCAGTTTCATTTTTTTTTACGCACTTTCAGTACCCATTGCAGCGACGTCTCGCTCTAACGGATCCCTTATCATCAGAATTCAATATCACTTACAAGTTTCATAATTTTTAAGGAACAATGGAGGGCCCCAAAACGTCAGAGAAAATTTACAACTACATAAAAGTAGTTGCTACTTTAAAGTTGTATTTAAGTAACATGAGTTAATCGCCGCTATCATCGTCTACCAGTTTTAAGTTTTGAAAATTTTAAGGTTGGCTTAATAGTAACCCCGACGTTGTAAATGCCGGTAGCTCTTCTCAAAATTTGAATAACTTTAAAGTAGCTATTAGTGGTAGGAACTACCTCGCACCGACTGCGTATTTCTAAAGTGGAGTTACCTATAGCTCCCAGACTCAGTTACTATTACTTTAGTACTAGTAGAATATATTCGAAGGTTTGTTCTTATATTTAAGAAAAGCATTTTTAGAAAACGTTGTGAAGTTTGACATATTTTGAATTAGAAACCTATTTATGGCTTAAACAGTCTTGTTATCAAATTCTACTATAACAAAGTGCATGTATTCTAAAAATCGCATTGAATTTTTAGAAGTTAGTTGTCTGAAGTTACCTTTCTCTTTACTACCTTTATATTAAGTCCCTTGCGTATTTGTTTTCAAATAAAAATAAGCAGTGGTTCAAAGTTCTATTGAGAGAATTTAAAATTCTTAACGGTTTATATAATTTCGTTTTAATTTAATATTTTTCCCAAAAAATTTTATTTTCGCCTGTATGAATTTGTGTTCTCAACTGTGTGGACTTATTTTGGAAACTACATATTTCAATTTTCTTCAACAAGTGATACACATTTAGCTCAGAAGAACCTGCAATTATCTTATCTCAAAACCTGGCTTCCTCTTCGCTTATCACGCAACCTCCATCTATCGCTTCTACTTCCCATTAGTCTTCCTTCTAATGCTTGAGCTAGATAGCACTAGGTGGATTGTAAAGCGTCCTAGTGCTGACCATATACGCACTTCGTAAGTTTGTCTGCAGGGTTGCTAGAGCGATTAGTTTATCTGCGTGGATATATACATAGATATGTGGGCGTATATGTACATGCATGTATCTTGTTTTGGTGGTAGAGCTCATTATCGCTTAATTATGCTTTCAACATAAAATATTATATTAGCTACCTTTAGTAATTATTTTTGTATTGCTTTGTAATAAAATATGCTTACCTTGAGCTTGACTCCAGATTGAATGTCTTAATATATATTATTTTCAATAAATCACTCGCCGTCTAAAAGATTAATAAATGCAGTGAAGGTTATTTTGTTGGTTTTATTCACGTCATCACTGTTATTATTTTTTCTTCCCTTTTACCTTTTTTCACCGAGCAATCCTTGCCTTCTAACTACCACTACTGAAAGTTGATTGTATTTTATACTTGCCTGGCTGGCAGAAGCATTCTAGACTCCGGTGTGCTGTCGTCTGCGGCTTGTTTTTAGTTGTTTTTTGTGGAAAAATCTAGGCAGTGAAACCATTTTATTGTGGTTTCTGGTTCAGTTTATTTTTCTTAATCCTTTTAGAAATATTCTTTTATTAAAAATATACAAATATAATAGCTATCTAAATTATCTACAAGTACTCTGAACTTATGTAACTTCAATATCTTGGCTAATTTGCACAAACTCAGTTTATTTACCTAAGCTAATATACACCTATATACCTTTGTTGTCCCTACTTAGCGAGTGTTTGACAGCAATATAGCAAAAACTTTAACAAAGGCAAATTTTTGCTTCAACTTCTTCCCTTCCACAAAGCAATGTACGCCTTGTGGTCTGAGTAATATTTTATTCACAGCTGCTTTGATCCCTCACAGAGGCGGTTTCCTTGTAAACCTTGAATTTTTCAACTTACGCGAAGCCTTATTCTCAGGGGGCACCTATATTTTCAAAGTTTTTTAATGTTCATAGTTTTTTTCCCAGTCTTCTTAAGGCAAATACACTCTACCCAACAAGCACCAAAGTAATAGTAACGGAGACTGGGATTTTTAGGGTGTAACGATTACGTTACGGGCTAAATATCTATGAATTTCGTGACTGAGTAACTTTATTTAGGAAATTCGCAGTCGCTTCGAAGTAGTTTCTACCACTAATGGTTACTTTAAAATTATTTAGACTTTAAATAGCATTAAAGGTATTGAGAAAGCCATGGTTATTAGTAAGCCAACATTAAATTTTCAAACCTTGAAAGTGACAAATGACGATAACAGCGACTAACTCATGTTACTTAACTGCAACTTAGGGGTGGCAGCTACTTTGAAGTACCTATGAAAGTTTTGCTGTCCCTGAGGTTTTGGGTTCCACCATTGCTTCTTTAGAGTTATGGAACTTGTAAGTGATATTTAATGGTGATAATAATTTCTCCACTATGTACATAGCTAGACGTCATTCTCAATAACTACTACATAGTGCAAATGAGAGCACGCATGTTAAGCGATTCTTTACTGCTGTAAAACGTTGAAAGATACAGCTGTTCAAACCAGTGTTGTCAAATCCATGATTTTGTTTCCACCAAGAAGACTAATAAATTCCATTAACAAAGCACTTAAAAATTTAAAAGACTGGATTATTAATTTATTTATTATAAAACGAAATATTTTTTTAAACTTTATTTATTTTTTTTTTTTTAAGTATCCATGACAATAAATGAGCTCAAGGCCAAATATAAGGATTTTTATGAAAATTGTTATTGTTTTATTTCTTTTTTCTTTATAATTTGAAATTTTTTTTTTTTAACTAAAGCATTTTATAGCCGTCTCACACCAGCATTCATTACAGGAATTGACAGTAAACAAATAGTTAATTTATTTATTTTATAAAAGCTTACATAATAATACAAATTATTATACAAACTAAAAATAACCCAAACAAATGGAATTTTTCCAGTGTAGTAGAATAAAATACACTAAGTGTAGTCATAAAACCAGTGCTTCAAATATAAGTAAGTTTGCAGCTGGAACTATGAGATTGCATCCGAAACTTTAAACATGAAATTTGTGGTAGTTATAACTTTTCCGCGACTTTAAAGTGATGGCATAGTGCCGTTTGGTACTTTGTAGTAAATAAAACTTAAAAGTTAAATATTTTGAGTTAACAACATTATCGTCAAGTATTTACTGTTGTGCGTTTTGTTAAATACGACTTCAAAGTTATTTATGCTAAAATATACAAATTACGCTGCCATTGAATTAATTAAATAATTTAGACGAACATTCCATACTCTCTGCATCTATTTTAATATACTAACCGTGCGGTGAATTCTACTAGTTTTATACTAGTCAAATACTAGTTTGCCAAACCGGCTCAACTAGTTCGAGTTCTGATTTTTTCCATATCAGCAACTGGTATTTTTAACACGGCGATGTCTTACGAGATGGTAATTGTCTGCTTCTCCATCAGCACCATACAAGTTGAGATACTAGTCAGTATATACACCAGTATTATACCAGCCGTCATACTAGTCAGCCTATGCCTCAGTATCAAAGCAGCTACCTTACTACTTCATAGTACGTTAGTTGTTTTTGGTTTGAAAAATACAAGAAAATTGCAAAATTACACTACAAACCATTTTATTGAAAATTCAGTCATCAGATATAAAAAATGTATCAAACTAAATTACTTCTCTACATTGAATAATGAAAACAAATTTCTATAAAAATATAGTCGCACATATCACTAGTATACTTTTTTAAATTTTGTGAAACATTTTGTGGATAGAATCTAATCCATACTTCTTAAAATATCTTTCAAGGAAAGACTAGCTTTTTATGGTGAAAATTATAAGTTTCGAAGTTCTTTGCAAATAACCATGCAGGCAACTCGCTTATTCTAGTACATAATGTGCAAGTTCTTAATAACTAAATTTTTTAAAAAGTGCTTTTTCACCACCTTGTTGTACGTCTCTCTGCTCGCCATTTGCGTTGTTGCAGCTTCTAAACGATTCCGTCGGAGATTCACTGTTATTTTATTTATGAAAACTGCATTTCACAATCACAATAAGTCAACCCTGAAAACATCAACAATTTAATATTTCTTTTATGCATTTGTTGACAACTTTTTCCTCAGAAAAAGGTTACTTTGATTATTCCAAAAATTAATGTTATTTACCTACAGAATTGCTTGGACAAGTGATCTCTTCGTTTTCACTTTTTTCGTGGTTTAATTAGAGCACTGCTTACTCGTTGTTGCTTCGACGTTATTGCAGTAGGGACGTGGCGAAAATAATAGTGATTTTGTTGACATGCACGTACGTACATGATCTGTAATCCAACTATTTGAACACCAAATTCTTAAAAGGATTATGATATCACTATAAAAAACTATTATTTACAAGAAAGATTCATATTTAATTTAAATAAATTAATGTTTTAAAACTAAGAATATTATTTAAACAGAAAGTTAAAATATAGGACTGCGATGTTAACTGAACGTTTGCTGTCCAAATACTGAATTCTATTCTTCCTCGTTCGTGTATGTATGTAGCTATTGACAGTTCTCTAGGGTTGTTGCTACTTATGATAGCGGAAACGTTGCAGTCGCTCAGACTGGTATGAATAAGCCCACGAAATTCTAGGTAATGAACTGGCATGTTTACTAACCAGTTTGGCAGTTGACTGCAGGGAATGTATAAAAGTTGTTCCAAAATACCAAAGGAGCATAGAAACGCAGTTCGATACTTAGCAAAAAATAAAATAAAAAATATTTTAATAAAAAAAATAAAATTTGGAATTCAGCGTGGAAAATATCGGTTTGGCTTTTGCAAGCAGGCTATCTCAAAAACACACAAGTTTCTCTCTCCTTATTATTAATGCAATAATATTATTATTCCACTTTTAGCTATAAATGAGAAGGGGTAAAGATTCATATAAATACACAATGAAACAAAATATATAATAACATGAAAGTTGCAATATAAAGCAAGCAATAAGTTCACAAGAGAGGTTTGTGCTAAAGTTCCCTGAAAGTTGCCGTTAGCATTGCTCCTCTGGAAAGTTGCCGTTCACCTTACAGAAACCACGCTGGAATGTTGTGTTTACTAGCAAAGTATTTCCCATTTTAGGTCGCAATCACTAATAAATATGTTCCTGCGTAATATAATAGTTTCACATATGTAATAAATTTGGAGCTCAGGATTCCTGCCATATAAGGTCCGCATATATTTACTATACCACTCCTGCTGCATTTACTTAGACTTCCGTAAACAATTTATGTAAAACGGAACTAAACCTATACACGTTTTCAGTACAGTCAGCTATACTTCACATAGAGCAATTTACGTCAACACACGCTTCACTTCCTCCCATTCCACGCGTTTCAGATTCCATAACAACCTAAAGCTCAAAAATTCCTTGCATTCCGTACCGTACCATAGTCTCACGTTCGCCACTACATTTTGACTTGCAGTCCAAACAAATTTATGTACGCATAATTTATTTAACATAAGCTTGTCCAAAGTCTTGATGCACCATGCCGGATGAAGGAGATGTAAAATGCAGCATCATCAATTCACAGGATATAACTTCGTTTACATTCTCGAGATTTTCAGTTTAAGCTGGGGATAGGCACATAAGCTCTAAGCATTTCACTTTGCAAGCACATAAACGTAAATTTCGTGAAATGATTAATGCAGCATGCAGGGAAGTGAACTCAATATCTCAGGATTAATCAGTATGAATTGATTACGTGGGAAGTAGGTTTGTTTCAGTTATGGTTCACTTTAACAGAGTGGCGGTAAATTTTCATGCAATACTTTGCAATGGTGGCATCCACTTCAACTTAGCTATTGCTTCCTTAATGAAGCTTATATGAAAGCGTACTGTTGATACCATAGACCGGACAGTTTATGCGGTTGTTTCATGATTCGATGACTCGAATTGAAATTTTTCCCTCAGCACATTAGACTGCACTTCAAGGCTGTTATGAACTGGAACCCTTACACTTTTAGTTGCAAGATGCTAAACAAACAATTTCGCATATCTAGTATTTCTTGTTGTTGTTGTTGTGGTATTTATTTATATTTCTAGTATTTCTAATACCTTTTAATTAATTACGGAGTCTATCAGCTATTACAGCGGACCTCCGCCGGGGAATAATTGCAAAAGAGTTTTGTGATCTCTATCGACTTTATCGAAATTCGCTGTCAAATTCCCAATAAAACGAGTTCTCTTATGATCTATTACACATTCCCCTTCGGCAGTTCCGTCGCAATATCTGATAGACTCTTATTTGTTCAAATCAGACATTTGCAAAGTACCCTGACTATAAACGAGCTTGAGGCCAATAATAATAATTTTTCCTTTTTATTTATGAAAACTATTATTGTTTTTATTTTTATTTTTTTTTTAATAATTATTTTTAGTTAATTATTAAAAGTTTTTATAAGAATAGAATTTTCCAATAAACAGTAATAATTTTCATAAAATAATAATAATTTTCATAAATAAAAAGGAAAAAAAATATATTATTATTGGCCTTGAGCTCGGTTACAGTCATGTTAAAAAAATATCAAACAAATTTTTAAAAACTATTTCTTTGCCATAATAACCCTGCAAAAATGTTGCATTGATCTCTAAAGAAAGTGATCCGCAATCACTGCAAGCCTTACAAACAGATCGAAACTGCCATTGGTCGCAAGCTCATTTGCAAACTCATACCGGGTTCATCTTAGACTAATCCCACTTTTTTTTAGGGAAATTATCCAATAATAAAATTGTTTAGGGGTTTTTACTGGAATTTACAAGTCTTATTAGTCAGAGATAAATTAGAGATTTAAAGCTGCCTCTTTCTTTCTTTTACAACAGTAGCCTTCGTGTTCTCATTTTCAGTTGCAGCAGCCATTGACAATTTCGTCTAGCACTGCAGGTAAGGTGGACTTTATTATCACTATTAAGTAGCACTTACAATAACTTTAAAGAGAAATTTAATTAGGAAAAAATGTCAAACTATTATATCTACTTAAAAGTAGCTACCACTTTAGAGTTGCATTTAGGTAACATGAGTTAGTAGCTGTTATCGTCATTTGTCACTTTCAAGTTTTCAAAATTTTAAAGTTGACTTACTAGTAACCCAGACTTTTTCAGTACTAATAATGCTAACAATAATCTTAATAACTTCAAAGTTAACATAAGTGGTAAAAATAACCACGCGGCGACTGCGAATATCTCAAATTAAATAACTTATTTATTAAAGCCTTACATTTTGTTGCAGCTACATTATCGCTACACGCTATAGGTCCCCCGTCTCTGTTACTTTACTGTGGTCCTAGTTGGGAACACTTGCCGTACTCGACTATTGCAGGAACGATTTACTTGAATTCGTCGAATCTTTGGCATGGACCACATGGACATCCTTATACTAGTTCATTAAATTTTATTTACGGTTTTTATTAAGCTCAGTGGCATCTATCCTTTCCTTTACTGCCAGAGTTGGGTGCCCTAGGAAAATTTCACTTTCTTCTTTCACCGCGCGAGCAATTTTTTCAGTTTACGAGAGGGAGTCACTTTCGCTGAAACAGCTTGCCAACGGAGGTATTCAGAGTTATGCAAGTTAACCACTTATATTAGACACTAAGGATACTGATCCACCGCTAGTTTTTGTGGTTTGTGGTAACATCTCCACTGAAAAAGATACACTACATTTTATGAGCTAATCGGTATGAAAAAACGTATCTAACTTAGTAAACAATAGAACTAAATAAGACGCAATAATTGACGATAATGAGATGGACGTGCCAATTGATGAAGCCAACAGCTGAAACAACAAAATAAGAAACCTTTATAGACTATATTGGAATGAACTAAGCGCAAATAAAATAAAAATGTTTGTAAGTACACAATATCTTCAACTACAAAAAAAAAATGTCCACATGTAATAAGAACTTCAGCCACTCTCAAACACACACACACAGTCAAACCGTAAAGCACTTGACTTAGTGTGAATACCCTGTGGGGAAGTCAGTAACTAGTGAGAATAATTTCTGGTTCAAAACTAGAGATAAAATGGCTAATAAGAACTAGTGAGATAGTAACTAGATTTTCACTAGTTCGAAACCGGCAGTTGTGTAATCAGTAAAACTTAATAAAATTTAGATTCGTATTTGGAAAAATGTTTTGTTCTTGTAACGTTCTTTAAAGAGAGGTTAAAATTTGAAATCATAAATAAATAAAATTTATCAGTTGGTAGGATTCGAACCGACGCGTCCCGCATCAGAGTCGAGTGCTCTACGCACTCCGCTACAGCGCACGTATCAATAGTGTGAGAAAAGGTTACATATGTATACATTATGATAGAATGATTTAAAATGTAAGCTCAAATTATAGGCCGTGCATAAACTAACCGCAATGATGTGGCGCTAGTGTTGCTGGACCGTAGGTCCAAGGTTCGAGTGCTGGGAAAGGTAACATCAAATGTGGTTTGAAAAAGTTTTTCAAAATGGGGTCACGACCGTAGGCAGTCATTTGGCAAAAAGTCTCCGAGTGTAGTTCTTCTACCATAGCAGGCTTCTCCAAATATTTTTGTTTTTAATTCTAAACTAACTACGTCCAAATGGCAGCATTTGGAAATAGTTCAAAACTAGGGCAATATTAGCAATAAACGAACTACATCCCAACTGCCGAATTTTCAACTAGCTCGGAACTGTCGGAAAGGTAATGCAGTGGGGGATAATTTCTACCGCCTAGGACATCGCCATGTTAAATTCGCCAGTTGATAACATGTGAAAGAGATTGAAGGCGAACTAGTTGTGCTTTCAAACGCACTAGATGCGCACCAGTTCAGAACTAAAGATTTTCCCCACAGGGTACGGTCAGCCGCATACGCTGCTTATGGGGTCCTTCTGCTAACCCTAGAATAGCACTTGTCGGTCTACGCACAATACACGCTCACATCAGCTATGTCTCTCATCGACACAACTCAACGCCTTAAGTGCTAAGTACATAAATACTTCAATATATGCCAATCGACCGTCTTTTTGTGTTTCAACCACTTGTGTGTGTGCTGTTTACACATTTGTCCTACGCACATCGCGTACCATTGATGTTGCTTCCATACTTCCAGGTTGTTTGGCAGTTTCATATTCGGGCGCTTCTGATATGACACTTCAATCCACGTGCTCTTTGATTTTCTGTTGAGAGTAAGCAATTGGCCGTGTTTTTTTTTAGTTGTCTCTGGTTCAAACCATCAAAGTCTTTTCGTGTTAATATGAGTCTGTTTTTGTTTGTTTTATTTATAGTTTGGAACAGCTCACTTGCATACTAATTCTCGGCCTGAATTCGCAAATTGTGCTAGAAATGTATTCATAGCTCCGACAATAGCTGTTTGGTCTCGAACTCATTCATACCAACATTAAAGTTGTACATACATCCCATAAAAGGAAAGGATTACCAAATGTTTTTTTTATTTCTTGCGTGACTGCCTGTGGCCCCAACAGCTTGGAACAGGATAAATGTAAGTTCACTCAGAACTAGCTTTTTAAAATATTTTGCTTGTCTATTAAATTGACTCGGTAAGGAGTAGACAGATGATTTTATTATTACAAATAATCTTGTACATGAAAGCCGAAAATCTCATGAAAAAGAAACAAATATATTGCCCGTTAAATATTAAGTGACCAATTCGAAAATATCACTCGGAAAAATTAAGGCTGCGCCTAGCAGATCGGATGATCAGAAACCACGAACCTTGGCCGAGAAAATCCACAGACACGACCCTTCGACAGAAACGTAAAGGAGCTACTTAGAAACTGCTAGGCGGAAGATCGCACCCTGACGGACTACACAAGGCAGCAAGTAAGCAAGGCAGTGCACTAAACCTTAGAAGGTTTTCCTTAATGAGGTGTTTTTCCTTAATGATGTGTTGTAAAATCCGTAAAGTCGTGGTAAACATGAGCCACAATTACCATCCCAATATATTTTAAAATATTTCAAACAACAGTTCCCTTCTTTTATTTACAGGTTAAACGAGGTTGGAGGGTTCTGTAGAAGTCACAAAGATTTGCTGGAAATAATTATTTTGTGGTACTTCACGAAAGAATTTTAATCAAATATAATCTAAGGAAATTAGGAAATACTATTTCAAAATGATTTAACAGTGTTTGCCATTCAACTGGCTCCCTTAGTACGGTACAGGGTGGCGCAAGTACAAGAAAAATTCCAAATAGTAACGATTGGACAATCATTTGTGGACTTAAAAAAATTTCTTCTTGTTTCCACAAGAAGTTTTATGAAAGAACTTGTGATATCCACCCGATGTATGACAATTTAAAGACGTGCTCTTTCAGACCGCTTACTTCACTTCAGAGCTATGAAACCTCTTTGATTTCAGATGAAGAGAAATGAGGGTTGGTGTACTACAATACGACGAGGAATCTTATTTTCTGTCAAATAAAAGTTTTTTGAAACATAAGGAAGCTCTGAAACTTGTTCCCAGGCCTACTCACTTTTACTTTACTTTTTGATCGGAAATATGGTTGCGGCAGTGTTTTTTTTTTTTTGAGTAAAATATTTACAAGGGAATTTCGGCGCTTTAATTTTGTTGCACAGTGTATTTGTTTTGCTTCGTTTATTTACTATATTAAAACTGACTTGGGCTCGCAAAAAGGAAAGAAGAGCCGTATTTATTATGAATATAAGAAAGAAGAGATTTTAGTTAAGGTATAACTGAAAATTATATTTCAATCACTTTGACAAAATCCACTGCTATATTAAATTTGTTAGTCAATACTAAAAACCTTAAGGTGCAATTCACCATAGTTTTAAATAAAACGTGGTCGTTCCCATCAACCGATTGACTTTATTCTAAAATATTTGAATTTGAGTTACCTAGGCTATCCTTTGTTTCGCAGAACTTCAATGACGAAAGTAACTTCTTTTTAGATAACTAAATCGCTTTTTCAAATTATCTGAGACTCATTTTCTTGGCACTAGCACCAAAAGTGGGCGTGGTTATTACCCGATTTTGCTCGTTTTATCAAAAGTTCGTTGACATTGCAAATGAAATATTTTTATCAATTATTTGTATGTTACCTTGGCGCTTTTCTAGCTATAGCTGCCAAAACATTAGAACAACTTTGGTCAAAAAAGGGTATTACCACGCCCCTTTTTTTTTTTTTTGATAGCGCCATTTTGAACGTAAAATAGAGTTGCTATGAACTTTTTTTGGCACATATATTGCCCAGTATTTTTGTATATGGTGTTATTAAAAATCGCCAATACAATAGTGGACGCGGTACTTCATCGATTTACTCAATTTCACTTGGTCACATGCCTTGTTATCGCAGGCGGCTTTAGATTAGTAATATTTGTTAAATTGACTTAATCAAAGGGGGGCGATGCCACACCCTTTTTTAAACAAATGTACAAAAACTTGAATCCGATCCCAACATTTCAAGCTTTACATTACAATTGGCGCTTGGGGAAGATATCTCAAAAAGTGAAATCAATCAATTTCTATATTTCTCCAGAACACATTGCTATTCAAAAGTCTATATCTCTCTCGATTGGTTTGTACTATTACGGCGGGTCTGTGTGCTTTGCTTGGTTAAATATAAAAACACTGAACATTTTCCCTTTCTATGAGTAAATTTTTGCCCTCCCTCAAGCACAAAAGTTGCCATAAGCAAAACTTTCCTCCACATTTGTCAACATAAAATTCAAACAAAAGATAATTTGTTAGAAAAAGGTTAAATTATTACTTGAACTTCACATTTGCCTTTGAGAGCGTTTGTATGCAGTATGTATGTATGTGTGTATACAAATAATGTGCTTGACAATCACTGTACAAATCAAGATGAATGTTGGCCATTACGAGCTCAGTGAATGGCTATTATATCTAGCGAAAATTCCACAACGGATTATATCGCACTTGTGCCATTCCTTGGGCAATACGCATTTAAACACGCTCTAGAAACAGTCATAAGCCTTGTAGAAACCCGATATGTCCGCTTTGTTTTTGATTAAGTGGACATGCGTGCACAATTAACGAGACCCCTCGTCAGATCAAGTTAAACTTAAATACAAAAGAGTTTGTTGTATATAGAGATGTGTTATGGGAATTTTGTATGTATGTATGTTTATTACCAATTTGAATTATTTATTGTGGCCTCTTAGGATGTGAGATTTTATTGTCAGTATTATAAGTCCTTTTATGTTTGTGTCTGTATGTGCTTTCTTCCTTTTCGTTGGGGTCATTTTTGTAAAGTAAAGGCATTGATCAAACTGAGACAGAGCATAAAAATACTGTTAATGTTTATTAAGTGATTTATTGCTAATTGACCAATGTCTCTGGCCTACACTCATATATATCAATATCAATCTACATTAAGCCGTTTCAAAAAGTTCCTTTTCCTGTTTTCAACAAAATAAATAAGTACCTACAGCAAAAATTTAAGGAGTTCTGGTACATTTCAAAACCCCTTCCCCCCTTAAGATATAAACTAAATGGACTAAATATATGGGCATATAGCTTTTTCTGTTGAAAATTTAAAATCTGACTGAGTCTAAAAGTTTTCAAATATCGTTTTACCATCAAAAAAAAATGTTCAATATTGCCTTCACATCAATCTTTATTACTCTATTTCCTTTTTATAAGAATTGGAGAAATTGTGATCTCAAACTCTTGCCAACGTGCTTGAGTATCTTTAAGAGCTCAACGCTACGCTTGAGGCTTACAGGGCTTTACTGTGCACAGACATCACAGGGTAGTAAATTTCGCTGGCAATTTAACTAAGTTTTCTACCAGGACAATGACTGAACAAGACAAATAATAAACCGAAACAAATGCAGTATTGTGTCATGAAGTCTATGCCATTCAGCTGCAATCTTTTCAACTATAAAAATGTCAAGGTGACTATTTCACTGAACAAGAGTAGGGCAGTACCGCAAGAGAGTACCGCAGCGTACCGGCTTCATATTCGGCAAAGGATTGTTACTTTCGATAACACTTCCCAAAACATTCGTTACAAACAACAAAAACAACAACATCCAGGTTGAACTGAAGAAGAATGATTAATTGATATCACCCCTGAAGTGACGCAAAAAGTCCTATTTGAATAATCAGCTGAGCATTGCTTACAGAGCATAATAAATTTATTCACCTAACACTCGGTCGTAACGGCATGAACGAAATTAAACAGTATTCAAGAGGAAACCAGAAACTGATTGAGCGATAAACATCTGTCCGTAAATCCGATGAAATTGGATGATATCCACTTTCACTTTTTATATACTGACTCTTTTGGAAAACACAAAAGAAGGTTATTATTTAATACCTAATTCAACTTTAATGACCAAATTTCAAAAAACGTCTCAAATATCACCCAGCTTTCTCTTCAAACAAGACGATAAGTGCAAGAAATTAGCTAAAAACCAAGCCTTATTTTATATATAAGACGTTCAAAAGCAAATAGCCAAAAGCTAATTTATGTCCAGGGTCCTGGTACAGGGAACATTAAAAAACGTTTGAAATGGTTTTTCCAAAACGGCGTTGCCACTACGAAGTGATTTGGCAAACACTCCGAGTGTATTTCTGCCTTGGATGGCTTATCAGCAAAAATGTATCTACTTTGAAGATGCCGTTCGGAGTCTTCAAAAAACTGTAGGTCCCGCCGATTTGTAGGAATAATTCGATGCAGCACGCCACAAGTTGGTAGAGAAGCGCGTTCTTAATCTTCTCGGTGGTATAACGTGCCAAATATTTATTTTATTTCATTTTATATTCAGATGCGTTTTATTTCATATGTATCGCTGCAAACAGAAATTCCTTATTTAAGTCGAAAAAATATAAAATTTTTAAAATAGGCGTAGCTCAGTGCCTTTTAGCCAAAACTATTCTAACGCTCCGAAAGCTGTACAAGAACAAGATATAACAAAATTTGGTACACATAGGGAGAACAATTTAATTTAGGTGAAAGTGATAAAAATAGCTTGATCACCACGCCTACTTTTTGGTAAAAGTGTTAAAAAAGGTATCTCAGTATATTTCAAAAACGACATCTCTGAAGCCAAGTGTGCTCCCGAATCAAATGTTCGGCAAATAATAACCTAGTGTCAAGGGGATGGCTTTACTATCGATAGATAATTCTCAGTAGCCAAGTGTCAAATTATGGTAGGGTTGCCAGGTGACACTATTTAAACCAAATAAAAACATGTAAAAAAACTACTCAAGTAGGCGTGGTGTGCTGCCAAAAATGTAGTTAAACTGTTGATAGCCATGCCGAAATTCTAGGTAAACTGCTATAGTAAGAATCTGAAAAGCAGATAAACTAAGTCAAAGTCGATCTCAAAATTTTCAGCATTGACAAACAATTTTTATATAGGCATAACTTATGTCAAAAGCTTACAGTTGAGTATATATAAATCCGTTATATCCGACCTTAAACTTTTTTACTTGTTAATCTTATTTGGTTAATTTTTCAGTCTGTTTAATGTTACAAATATTTGATATTTTGTTGACACAATGTCTGTACGCCAAATTGTATTCTAACTCTAAAGCATTTGCTTTATATTTAAAGCTCCTTCCTGGCACATATATAGGTACAAATGTATTTAATATAAACATCCAATTAATAACTCAAAAAGCTTTATCTTCTATCAATCGTTACAATCAGTTTGGCAAATTGTTTACAAAATAAGAAATGTGCTACAAATTATATCAGGCTGAGTTGATAGGGCAGCCATTTTGTTAACTTGATTTATGGATCTAGCTAGATATTTTCTAATACAAACAAGCAGCATTCAATACAGTAAATGAGTTAACTTGAGAGACAAATCGGACACACAGTTGTCTGCAAAAAAGGTTTCCTTTTTTTTTTTTTTGAATATTTTCATATGTAATGAATGCAATGAAAATAAATAAACATTTTCATTAAATGCCATTATGTTTTCAGGTTCTCGATCATCGCTAGGAAATTTATTAAAAGTGATGTCCTTTCGTTAGTTCGCATGTCCGCCATTGCGCTTGTGAAGGAAATATGTATGAAATTTTGAAAGCAGATTCATTGCCACATCGAAGGTCCTTGACTCTTTGGAACTTATCATTTTCTTAAGAATATTAACCGATCTTACTCAAGATATACGAAATCACCATGAAAATGAGAAGCACCCATGCTAGGACCTCCTAAAGCTATTCAAAATCAGCTAATTTAATTACATACGAAGATATGATGCCAATGCTGTCGGGACGCAATAAATTCCTTTGAACTATTTAAGTTGAAAAGATGTGTTTCCAATCCTTCCCTATTTCAGCAACTCTATATATACATACAGCAACTTCAGCAGACAGTTATTTCAGGCTAGATATGCATATTTAACGAATACAGAAATTAATTCCGCGATATTATCATCAGTACGACGATAGAAAGCTAGAAACTTTACGTTTTGAGTTAACCAAGCTATAAAATTTGTTTGGATTATTGAAAATTTAGGTACAGTAGACTAATAATACTTACTAAACCCTCTGTTATCTTTGAGTCAATTTGATCCAATTTTAAGTAAAACCTAACGAAATTCTTCATGCACTTGTTAACTGTCTCAAAGAGAAGGGGTTAGCATACAAATTAAAACAATAATGGTTTTCAATATTACTAGAAACATCTTAAAGTATTTTTTTTACACTTATTGCGTTAGTAGGTCAAGACACTTCTTCCAGAGACAGTGAGGAAGATATTGTACTTGAAGATTGCAACGAGACAAAAGAAGTCAACCTATCAAAAGGCATTTATCAAAAGGTAAAATAGTTGTTGTTGTTTTTGTTGTAACGAAGGTTTTGGGGAGTACTGTCGAGCTGACAGTCCTTGGCCAGATATGAACCCGATACGCTCCGGTACTCTCTTGAGGTACTGCCCGACTGTCGTGGTAGCGATTTGGTATGACCAGTGGAACCTTTTAAGTCTTGTCACCCCTCCTTCCATAAGGAAGGATAAGATGGGTAATGAGAGGTGAGAGGCATCATATGCGTAGATAAACCATCGAGTTGCACCTCATTACTTTGGTGCATGTTAGTCGCCTCTTACGACCGGCATGCATACCTGGCGCATATTCTCAACCCCTAACCAGCAGGGGCAAAATTGCTCTTCGGCATGAGCAGCCACCTTCAACTTCAAGGCAGATCCCCTGGCAACCAAACTTTATCTCATTCGTCTGTGCCACCAAAACCTACTATTTGCATGGTTACTGAAATCAAATCATAGTTTGATATATTTATTACTTAAAATATAAAAAACATTTCCACATAAATGAGCAATATCAAAGGATTGGACTTTTTGGAGGCAACTGGACACTCATAGACTCAACAGAATTAGAAGCATACCTAGAATTGCAAATATTGGCTGGAGTGTACAAATCTCATGGGGAAAATTTACTTCATTTGTGGAATGAGAGCAACGGGGACCAATTTTTCGGGCAACAATGAGTCTGAAAAGATTTTTGAATATATCACGGTGCCTTGGTTTTGACTCCTCTCAAGAAGGGAGGACAGCAGATTACGCGATTAACTAGCGCCAATAAGAAATGTTGGAATGGAATTGGCAGCTAAAAAACATTTTGTCATCTACAAGAAAATGTAACAATCGTTGAGCAGTTAGAACCTTTTCCCGGTCGTTGCGGGTTCAGGCAATATATTCCATCGAAGCGCGCGAAATACAGGAACAAAATCTGGGATCTATGTGACGCCACAAGCAAATATGCAAGGAACATGGAAGTTTATTTAGGAAGAGCTAGAAATATATAGCCCGAAAGGAACATTGGTAAATCCTTTATGACTGCCTAAAGGTCACAACATGACGTGCGATCATTTCTTTACCACGTATAATCTCGCTATGTAACTACTTCGCCGAAATATTACTTAAGCTTTGGTTTCCTCGGAAAATGGTGCCGCAATGTAACGTTCGCTGTTTAGCGGCCGCTATGCTTAGCGTCATTAGCGACACCGCTTTCCTGTAAAGTTCAATGAGCGTTGCGGTCAATTTGGCTGATTTTGTTAACATTATTTCGCTGCCTGCTTCTGAGTTTTTAATTTTTATTTATTTCTAATACTTTTTCAAAACAACAGGAATGTCGCAACTGTTGTTTTGTGTTAAAATATTTGATTGAATTCTCAACGTTTTGAATATGAAGGTGGAGAAAAACTTTGACAAAAGATTTGTCACCGTCATGACGGCAGTAATATTTTATTCTTTCCGCTACATTACGTTACGGTGAACTTCGCCGTCTTTTTAGTTTACACGTAATTACTTTTACATTGCAATGTTTTTTACAACCTACTCTACCGCTATATAGCGGCACCGCTTTCGAGGAAACCACGGCTTTAGGTGGCAACAGTAGAATAAGAATAACGCCTTTTTGTCGCTAAAAATTATTGACATGAAGAAAAAGTACGTTTTTGATAGCGAATTTTTACTCACGGAAAATGTTACTATTGTGTCCTACGTCCCCAAAAAATATCTATTTGTAGTGGCATTGAGTTCGCTTCACCATTGCTCTCTTGTAAGTGATGAATATAAGAAAAAACCCGAGATAAAACTACACTACAATGACACTAAAGCGGGTGTGGATGCACTTGATCAGATAGTAGCTAATTATACGTGCAAACGTCAGACCAAACGGTTTCCAGTTGCGTTGTTTTAAAATATGATAGATATATCGGCATACAAGCCATACGTGATATGAACAGAAGTAAACTCATTTTTGACCGCCAAAAAACTATTTAAACGCAGACTTTTTCTTTACGAACTTAAAATGCGAATGATCGAAGCCACATATCGTCCGTAGAGAAAGTACAGGGTGGCTAATGAAAGCCGCTACCAAAAAAAAATTAAATAACTTTTTTTCTATTTGATGAATCTGGTAAATTTTTTTTTTATTTTGCAGATTGACTTTTACGTTTAACAAAAATGGATAACTGGGACACTGAAACAAGAATTTGGATTGTCCGCCGCTATCACGCACTGGAGTCCGTAGTTTCGGTTCAAAGAGAGTATAGGCGCACGTTTGGCGGCAATCCTCCGAGCAGATGGACCATAATAAGACTTGTAAACAATTTTGCCGAGCATGGGACAGTCAACAGAAGACCTTACCATCGAAACCCTTCAGTTCGAACGGAGGAAACAATCGCTGCTGTAGCTGCTGCCATACAAAACAATCCACGTGTTTCGACAAGAAGCTTATCTGCTCAAATGTGTGTAAGCAGACAGTCATTACAGTCAATTATGCACAAAGATTTGGACTTATTCCCATATAAAATTCAAATGGCCAACAAACTGAACGCTGCAGACTTGCCGATTCGCTTGGAATTTTGCCAGAAGATGCTTCAAATGGTGGAAGAGGATGGAAACATGTTGAACTGTCTTTTCATGTCTGACGAGGCCCATTTCGATTTAAACGGCAACATAAACAAACAAAATTGTCGAATATGGAGTGCTTCCAACCCACAGATACTCCATGAGACGGAATTGCATCCACTTCGTGTCACAGTGTGGTGTGCAGTTTCATCACGCTGCATTGTCGGGCCCTACTTCTTCGAAGAAAACGGTCACACCGTTACGGTTACTGGAGACCGTTACTTGAGCATGTTGAGAGAGTTTTTCTATCCAGAATTACGCCGAATGAGAATTTCTTTCAACTCTGTGTGGTTTCAGCAAGATGGTGCAGCTCCTCATATAGCCCAACCTGTTATGACAGAATTGCGACGAAAATTTCCCAATAAGCTGATATCCAGAAACTTCACATTCCGTTGGCCACCCAGGTCGCCTGACCTTACTGCACCTGACTTTTTCTTGTGGGGTTATTGCAAAGAGGAAGTCTTCAAAGCAAAACCAACAAATTTGAATGAACTAAGGCAATCCATTCGAGAAACAATTGCGGCTATTCCTGTCTCAACTCTCCAAGCAGTAATGAACAACTTTTTGGTAAGATGCCGCACATGCATCGACGAGCAGGGGGGGCATTTGAATTCCATTATTTTTAAAACTAATTAAGCTATATTTAATAAAATTTAATGAGCTTTAACATGAATAAAAGAAAAATGAATGCCATACACTGAAGAAAAAATTATTTGAGTTTCTTAATGTAGCAAAATTCATCAGCCACCCTGTATGTCATATGGATTTTCGGCGAAGAATACTCTTATTGTCAAAAATATGCAAGAAAATTTACAATTCACAGAAGCAGCCATGACATGATCCAACTACAACAGGTCGTAGCAGCTCGACAAACATACAGGCACACAAATATGTTCATTGTATTTTGTTTTTGTAATCTGTGAGTTTAACGTCAAAATCGTACTGAGAAATGAGTGTAATGTCAAAATTCGAGACAAAAGTAAAAATTAGCTGGTCTATTAACACGACCTGTATTATTGGATCATGAGCCATGGGTGTCTTTCCCAAGACTGAATCTGTCAAATCGTCGTTTTTTCGGTCATCACACAAAAAATTCTAACAAATATTCAACCGAGCCAAAAATTTGTTTGTTACCCAGTAGAACTTGCAGCAAGATCTCCCCAAGCGATGAAAAAAAAGAGCTCCCTTTGACATCCTTTTGAAACAATGGAGGATATTTTTTTCGTTTTCTGCTCTTATGCTACTCTTTGTGGAGGAAAACGGGACATATCCCCAAGCGATGAACAAGATAGTACTCCTCTTAATATCCTTTCGGAACGATAACAGAGATTTCTACACTTTGTGCTTCGAGTTTACTAATCTTGGAGCAATAGGGGAGACCTCCTTAAGTTCATAATAAACCATTACTCCCTTCTATATCTTTTTGGGGCGAAAGTAGAGATTTCTCCAACTTCTACTCCCGGCTAACAAATTTCAGAGTAAACCGAATTTCTCTGTCAACAAAAGAAACAAATTTCAACAAAAGAAAAAAGTTTGAGTCGTAAAAAATATAATATTTTATTCAGATTCGATAGCATTTGTGGTTGTTCAATTTTTTTATATGAATGTTATTTGTGCCATTTTCCATAATTTATCCCTTTTTGCTGGTATGCTGGGGGCATTAATTTGCTTCCATGTCTTTATTTGCTTCCATAGAAGGATTGAGGCATGATTCTGCAAAGAACTTTCGTTGGTCTTTTAGGTGGAATATAAAATGTGTCCCTCATTACTCTCTTGGGAGGTCGTCTAAAATTCTCCTAAACTCCCCCATTACTCGATTGAGATTCATAAAAGAGTAATAGCTAAAACTCTATTATTGTGTTTTTGGGAGGTGAAAGGGAGTTTTTCTATTACTCGCCTAGCACATGCAATGTTAAAAGAGAATACACAAAATTATATACATATAATACACAGAAGTATAGGTAGTAATAGGGAGTAATCCAATACTCTCAAGGGAGTACTCCGGGATTAATAAAACGTTGATTCCTGGCTCTACTGGGTAGGAACTAAATGAAGTTTTATTAAAAAAAAAATTAAATATAGCGTTAAGTTGTCAAGATTGGGTCAAATTGAACCAAAATACCAAGAGTGTGATTTTTTTCTACTGTAGCTTAAAGGTTAAAGCCACAGGTTAAAGCCAAGTAATTTTTGAATAATTCAATGAAATCAAAGAAATCACCAATTAGCGAAAATCATCTATTAATATGTAAATACTTCCTACTTTCGTTTTGGCGTTTCGATTGTTCGACTTTTCCCTTAAAAACATTTAATTTATTCTTTAAGATAAGCTCAACGGGTGCTTGATGCTCGGTCAAACAACACCCAATCAACTACAACAACACGAAACACGGAAACAATGACACTGGCACTCACAGTTCACGACTTTTCAATGACCACCAGATGACAATGCGCCATTGGGAATCATCAAAATGGCTAAATTGAATTACGTGCGTGAGCTGCAAACGCACAAAAGTAAATGGCACGAGCACAGTATACAGTAGACCAGATAAGCAAAACAAACAAATGTAAATGTAAATATACTTAGTATTTGACAAATTTATTTAATTTCTGTCTAAAAGGTATCATTTGCCTTAACCCAAAATAAATACATTTTTATAAAGTTTCTGTAAATATTGGGGTCTATCAGCTATTCCGGCTGAACTGCCGACGGGGAGCAACTGTAATAGAGTTTTGTGATCTCCAACGCATTCCACGAAATTCAAAGGCAAATTCCGATTAAATCGACTAGTTTCTTTCATGATCTATTACATTTTTTCCGTCGGCAGCTTCTCCGGAATAGCATATACGAGGTGTGTTCAAAAAGTATCGCGAATTTTGAATTTTCTCTGGTTACGTACGTGTATTCGAATTTCGAATTTTTTGTGGCGTTATGTTGGTACTCATGTCTCTCACTTATGCCGACAAGCTCGGCCATTTTGAATGTTCAGTTAATTGTTGACAGCTGCTTTGCTTGCACGTGTTTTGGATCGTCTTCGATTTTTACCTATTTTTTTACCAAAATTGCTCAATTGTGACCAAAAACAGCATCGCATGAACATTGCTAATGAGATGTTAAACTCTGTCCGCGACGACCCAAATTTGCTCCAGAGGGTCATAACTGGTGACGAATCGTGGGTTTATGGTTATGACGTGGAAACCAAAGCTCAATCATCTCAATGGAAGCTGCCGCACGAACCAAGACCGAAAAAAGCGCGCCAAGTTCGGTCGAATGTGAAAGTTTTGCTGACAGTTTTCTTCGATTGCAGGGGCGTGGTGCATCATGAGTTCTTGCCACAGGGAAGAACGGTCAATAAGGAATATTACCTGCAAGTTATGCGCAATTTGCTCGAAGCAATCCGCCAGAAACGCCCGGATTTGTGGAAGAACAAAAATTGGCTTTTGCACCACGATAACGCCCCTGCTCACGCATCGTTGCTTGTGCGCGACTTTTTGGCCAAAAGCAATACACTAATGATGCCGCAGCCACCGTATTCCCCAGATCTGGCCCCCTGTGACTTTTTCTTGTTCCCTAAACTGAAGAGGCCCATGAAAGGACGACGTTACGCTTCTCTTGACGAGAGAAAGACGGCATCGAAGGAGGAGCTGAACAAGATACAAAAAAATGATTTTTTGAAGTGCTTCGAAGATTGGAAAAACCGTTGGCACAAGTGTATAATATCTCATGGGGATTACTTTGAAGGGGACAAAATAGATATTCATGAATAAATAAATAATTTTTGAAAAAACACAAAATTCGCGATGCTTTTTGAACACACCTCGTATACCCTATTACAAACTTTTAATAGTATAGAAAAAGACAAATGCCGATAATTCGTGTTTCTTATATAAAAATGCTAAATTCTCTAAGTATGTTATTTGTATATATGAAAAACCAGTTGTAAGTCGCATGAGGAGCAACATTATCACCCACATCACATATTTGCGAAAAAAATGTTAGTCCAAACTAGTTTTCTTCTTCAAGCATGAACTGGAAACGGCTATGTCCTGACCAAGACGACACATGTGTGACCCTTAGCACAACTCTGGCGATCTGTAGGTGGAATAACTGTCATTGAAATTTAGCGGGTACTTGAAAATATACGTAAGTAGGGACAAAATGCCGTGAACAAGTCTCAGGTGACAAGAAAGTTTACTCGTTGAAGTGAAGATTCTGTGGTTGTTTTCGTAGTGGCTTAAGTTCGTTTCCTACATTCAAACGATACATTCAGGAGAGGACTCAGAAAGCAACACTCAAACACAAACAGAGTAAGATCGGTTTATATTTATAAGGCAGGGTTTAGAATCCAAACACGAATGTCCAGTTAATATAATAGAATGGTTTATTTTCCTCAATACCGAATAATATCTACTTATTTATTTGCTCTATTTTGCATTTATCTATACTTATATATACATAGATTGGTATCCGGGTATTCCAGTATTCGGTATTGGTATTTTTATGCTATCAAAGATGAGAAGCATGATCCAATAACTACCTAGAAACAGATCATTAATGCAGCCTTTTGCTTTAAAATTCATATAAAAAAGTATATGTGTGCTTTCGTACCAGTCGGTTCAAATGGGTTAATGACTTAAAGCACCAATACGTACACATTTTTCATGTATTAATTTTCAAATAAGCATAGACGTCCGTATCTGGTCTACTATTTACTGTGGGCACGAGAAAGTGTCTCGCAGAAAAACAAAAACAATTTCAGAGAAAAACAAAAATAAAACAACAAATGATAAACGCAAAAGCGTAAGAGCAAACAGCGAAACAAAACAAAGCCTGCGTAATAAACAAGGTGAAGTAAATAAAAAGAGATAGAAAACGTAAGCTATCTGAAATGGTACGGGTGTATTTTCCAGCCACGCTGGAGTGTAAAATCTCAAAGAATTTTTGCCCGTTTTTGTAAAAAAGGAGTAAAAAAATTAATTACTTTCTAACATTAACAATAACAGAAGTTTTGTTTTTGTATTTTAATCTAACGTGAAGAATAAACAGGCGAGACGTGAAAGGGGTCATATCCTTGGATAAGCAATTGACTGGTACTTTACTACCTTTACTAAAGGACTTTTGAATGGCTTGCTGCCTTTCACCCTGGTATGAAAAATTTTACAATTAAAATGTATAGCTTTATAGAGGCTTCTCGGCTGGAATCGATCCAAATCGTTTCTCACTAAAACAATTTCGAGAAAGGTCTGCGTAGGAGGTAGATCTTGTTCTGAGTCGAAAATAAACTGTTTTTAGCTCCAACCTTGGGCGGAAGCTAAAGAACATACCACCACAAATTGAATAAGAAGCTTCTCCATAAAAGTTGTCACACTTTCTTTATGAAATTATTACTTATTTATTTGTTTTTTTTTTTTTTTGTTTTATAATTATTTGGTTGCTTGCGTATTGGTAGAAGATATTTTTGACTCATATTTCACATCAGCTTTTCATATAGTATAAAGCGTCGTTTGTATATGAATCGGAACAGTTGCGCTGTTTAGATTCTGTGAGATGAAAAAATTTGATTTTCTAAAGGTCTAGATACATTTTTTTGTAAACAAATTGAACTTATTTCATAGCGATATCAACAATGAAAGTATTGATTTTACACGGGCCTTACTATAGTGATATGTCAGTTACTGTATTAGGTGAAATCTCCTTAAAACCTTGCAGAAACCTACAGTTTTGTAATTTCATTGAAGGATATCTCTAAAGGTAAATCAACTTTTTTCGTGAAAATATCTTCCACGATATGATTTTGCTGAACTTTGCTTTCAAGAACTACCAAAAAAGCTATGACCCGAAATCAGGACCGGTGACTTCGTATATTTATATAAAAAATAGTAGCAAACTAGTAATCAATTTATGTACTAAAACGTACTTATTTTACACAAAAAAAAACACTTTTGCGGATACAACATTTGCTCCACATTTTCAGATAGCCCAATGATAGAACAAAGAAGAAATTCGAGCGAAACAACTGACAGCTTACTTCACCTTGTTGATTACACTATGGACGTGGCTGGCAAAATAACAACAATAAAAATATGACAGTTAAATGGCAGTGATGTACGGGGCGTTTGAGTGATACGATTGAATAACTGGCTCCAACGCTCTGTGTGAGTCGTCAATGAGTTGACACATCTGCGTTCACTTAACATTGCCTAACTGATAACAACAACACACGCTGCTGCTCAAAGTATAATTCATGTGCGCTCTCTTTCCCTTACCTTTTGTGTGACATTATTTATCTCATCAATCGCCTTCAAGCGTGCAGCTGTCATCATCGTTGTAGCTTCGCTGATGCTGTCGTTGATATCAACCATGCCACTTATCAACAATAACAATTTCTAAACGTAACGCAAATATTGTCGCAAAGGCGGATTTACACAACTACAATAAATACGAGGGGGAAATTGGCCTGGAGTGCTACTGAAATTTTGAAAGAGAAGAGTAACTAAGACAACGGAAATAACTACAGATAACAGTTGAAGACAAAAATCATTTTCTTTTAAAACAAGTAAAATGTACACTGCAGGGCGGAAGGAGAGGCAAAGACCAAATTGTTATAACATTTTTTTAATGTTTAATAAATAGAAAAGAAAACACTGCCGGGCATTTCGATTGGTAGGGGAGCAAGACAGCGTAAATGATTGGGGGAAAGTGCGCGTGCCGCATTTTGAACTACAAGCAGCGACATACAAAAACGATGAAAATAACGACGAAGGGAAATGGGGGAAAAAAATATTCTACCCATCTCAAAATAGGGGAAGTATTCAAGATGAGTTAGTTTAACATTTCCTCAAGTATTTTTTTGCTTTAAATATGCATTTCCCCATGGCTTGTAATGGTTGTGCGGTAAGACAAATTTGCGCTACTCGAAAGCGATAGGAAATAAATGAGGGCGGAGTGAGAGAAAATTGGGGTTGAAGTTAGCAGAAGAATAGTACGCAAAATTTATCGGTGTTATAAAGCATAGAAAAGGTGCGTAGAGAATTAATTAAATTCGCTGGGGTTTATGAAGTAAGAAGATTTAGTTCCTAGAATTTGCAGGGGATTAAGTTCGCCGATTCTTGTCGCCTATATTCAAACTTTTAAACCAGAGCTCCATCTGCCCAGCACGATTTGTCAGCTAGTTTCCTCATACGCATAGGACTTATCAGTTTAAAAGAAAAAAAGACTTCTTTCCAGCAGAAACTTTAACTTCCTCATATTGAGTGCAATAGGTTTAAGTTTTGATGTTACATAACTCTTTATACCATCAACCGTAGTTTGTATAGCAAATCGAGAAACGAGTATAGAACTAGCAAAACAGATTACGACCAGCTCTGTTGGTGATTTTACGTTAGCAATGCACGAAGATAACGGTTGAGCAAGTTGCACTGCTGCCCCTGTGTGAGTATTGCTGAGGCGTAATAAATGGAAAGCAGGGGATGTATAAGAGTTCGAGTTTGTTATTTCGCTTGCAGGACTACCCGGTTGTTTTAGAACTTTCGTTTGACCATGATGTATTACAAGAGCTAATGATGTAGAAGATAATGAGGAAGTCGATACAGTAGAGGACGCAGACATTGCCATAAACGCAGAGGGATCCTCTTGTGCTATGAGCATTTTCGACCTGGACAGAGGATTTTGTTTGCGTACCGGGTGAGTTAAAAGAAAACAATCCATTTCCACCACTGCATGCAGGAGTAGGAGCTGGCTCAGAAGCAGAAACAGGAGCAGCAGAATGAGGATATTGTACAAATCTATCATCCGCATACTTCCGGTTTTTTGAAATTTGCTTCACCCTAGAAACCGGTGAGTTATCAATTCATTTAACCGTTTCACTTACCGCTTCGTAGCCTTCGAATTTTGCTTTGAGACGTTTTAGCTACGTACCGGTTTCATTGAGGCTATTCCTGGTTATGCAGAACAATTTATAGAGTTCCATATCGGTAGTTCTACAATCTAGACATGCGCAGCGAAGTCCCTTCAAGTTACTGATCAATTCGGCCACTCTAACGCTCTGACTCACTTTTCACACTGCAGTTTTTATATAAACAGTGAAAAGAAATAATTCAGTAAAGTTTACGACAATAATAAAAAAATGGAAGTATGCATTCATGAGCTTCTCAAGAACAGTAAGCCCCTGCACAATTATGATACTACGGTTGCGCTCGACCGTTTAGATGCCACTGTTTAAATCAGTAGTGAAGCCAATGAAAACTGCTACTGCCAACTCGGAACACTTTGAGAGTCACTGGATAGTCACGTAAACAGCTCATCTTGAGTATAACAAGAGGAAAAATAAAGAAGTTAACAACAAATGATTTGGAAATTGAATTGGCAGACACTAAGAACACCAACAACAAGGTCGGTCCAAAAATTTTGCGAAGAATCAGTCCTGCAAGCGAATGCTACTTAGGACGGAGTAGGCAATAGAGAAGAACAGTCCTCTCTAGTATTCGAGAGAAAGGTTATTCGGAAGATTTATGGACCCCTTTACATTGGCGATGGCGAGTACCGAATAAGATTTAATGACGAGCGAGTATGCAGACACCGACATAGTTAAAAGAAGTAAAATCCTGCAACTTCGTTGGCTAGGTCATGTTGTACGAATAAATGATGATGATTCAGTCAAGAATTTATACTTATCGATACATGCCGGCGAAGGTGGAAGAAGAAGGAGAACACTATTCCAATGAAAGCACCATGTGTGGTCAATTGGCGCCAGTTGGTAGAGATGAAAAAGAGATAAAAAAACGACTGTCGTGCTATGTTGGACAGCTAAAATCGTTTACACGGTTTAGCGCCATCCATTTAAAGAAGCAGAGAATTCCTTTTTGGCGATAAATATCACCATTTCAAAACATCAAGGCACGCCAAGCTATCCTCCAAAAGTTGAATCCATCTCAGTCGGTGCATCCCCCTTCCCCAAGTAAAAAAAAAATATCATCTAGAAATCAAAGCCGTTAGTTTTTAATTCTCTGAGCCATGCCCGTATCTGCAAAGAGATCTTACAGTTTATCGTTAAATTTCGTTTTATACAAGCCGAATACTCCACTTAAAGGGATTCATCTTTGCTTCCCTTGTTCTCCATTGAATTTCTCGAATGACATTATTTTAACACTAGGGCCCGATATCTCTAGATTACCACGAACCAATTTGGAAACCCTTCCTCTTCGCTCTTGAGATCGTCCAGATTGCTATTCCTCTTCTTCTGTATCTATTTTCCATTCATAAAGAATTACCCTCAAGGCAGTTATCCGAGATCCGATCTTTTGGGACGTTCACCCCAATTATATTTTTGTGCGAGTTGCCATGCACTAGTAATAATTTTTAAGTCGTTCTGACTTTCGAGCTTTAAGGTCTACTGGTAAGACTAAAAGCTTTAAATGTTTTCACTTTTTCAAGTCTTTTACACTACTTGAAGCAAGTTCAGCCCGGGAACAATTTTCTTTTATTAGACTTCTATTTGCGGATCCAGCTGTGAGTATACTTTTTTGGAACAACAACAACAGCTGTAACCGAGAATGAGAAAATCAATAAATCAGAAGTTAAACTGTGATTTCATACACGAATGATGCGTTCTAATGTATGTGTGTGTTTGTGTGTATTCGTGCGTAAGCAGTTTATATCCCGCACTTCTCCTCACATCCACAATTCTTCTAGTTTCTTAAATGTTTCCATTTGTCTTCTGCATTTCTAAAAGTTGCTTAGCATGCATGTTCTGTTACCCACACACACACACACAATCGAAGCCTGCACCACCAGCCAGCCGTGTGCATGTGTGCATGAAGTGCGCTGAGAGTTCGTAACTTGTAGCAATCAGCACGTGCATGACCTACTGCAACACCAGCTGCCGCCCAAATTTAAAACTGTTTATTTTAAGCGAAAATGAAATGTTTTGTTTTTCTCCTTTTTTTCACTTATTTTTCTTTCTGTTTTATTTACTCTTTTGCCAAGGTGGCCTTATTTTTCCTTAAATATAGTAAGTTTTTTGCACTTGTACTGCCCCATTTGTGTCATGTACTGTGTGTGAAATATATATTAATTGGCTGTGGAGAACAATTGTTGATTTTTGTTTGCTAAAGCTGTTGAAAAGAAATAAATTAGTTCATTTAGAAAAGCAGTTAGCAAGCATTTTCCAAATAAAAAATTTATGAATTATGTATATATGGCGTAGGTTGTAGGTGACTATAAATTTTGATAAAGGGAGAGGGAGAGGGAGAGGGAGAGGGAGAGGAAGAGGGAGAGGGAGAGGGAGAGGGAGAGGAAGAGGAAGAGGGAGAGGGAGAGGGAGAGGGAGAGGGAGAGGGAGAGGGAGAGGGAGAGGGAGAGGGAGAGGGAGAGGGAGAGGGAGAGGGAGAGGGAGAGGGAGAGGGAGAGGGAGAGGGAGAGGGAGAGGGAGAGGGAGAGGGAGAGGGAGAGGGAGAGGGAGAGGGAGAGGGAGAGGGAGAGGGAGAGGGAGAGGGAGAGGGAGAGGGAGAGGGAGAGGGAGAGGGAGAGGGAGAGGGAGAGGGAGAGGGAGAGGGAGAGGGAGAGGGAGAGGGAGAGGAAGAGGGAGAGGGAGATTGAGAGGGAGAGGGAGAGGGACGGGGACGGAGAGAATTATGTGCTTTAGCTAGATGTTATATGACGGTTACTAAAACAGATTTCTCGGGAGAGCTATCACCTTGGGTTACCAGATAATCCCGTTATATTATTTTTTTCTTTTGTGTTTGACTCACTTAGTAGAACTTTCAAAAAGATACCTAAATGCTTCCACAGAGTTGCCACTTGTCTCACATTTTAAAAAACTTATATGAGATATGTCACTTTGGTTCTAAAGCGAAAGGTACTTTGCGTCGTGTTTAAACAAGAATCAAGGTAGGATAGCCACTTAACCCTAAAATATTTTTTTTTTTAGTGAAACCTTCTAGGTCATCTCACCCCCTGCTTCCATAAGGAATAAGAAGTTTAGTATCATATTCGTAGATCAACCAGCAAGTTGCATATTATTACCATTTCTGGATTTAGTAGGATATGCGAAATTGTTTATCAAATAATAAGTATTTCGTGTCTAATTCCAACAAGATATGAAAATAATATATTGATATTATTTAGGGTTACCACTTAACTTGCTTTCGCTGAGTTGCCACCGATCTAAAATTATATACCTATGCCTAGCTTTGATACTTCCACCGAGGATTAAAAGCTACTATATATATGGTTTTCCATATCCGCTAAAGACGGATCGGTCTGACACTAATATCCGCTTTGTCTCGAAAAATAACTGGGCCAAAGCAGTTAATAAAGCGAAGGGAAGTTTGAGCAAAAGCGGGAAGAGATATGTGACAGAAAAGTTAGAAGGAAGAAAGTGGAAACGAGGTAAGGTTGTGGGACAGAGGAATGGAAAGCAGGAAATTAATAGGGAAGAAGCACATTATAAGAACAATGTCTAGTTTTTGTTTTAATTAACAGGAAAACAATTGGTCGATGCTAGGAATAACCTTATGATCGATCTCTTACGGGCCATAACTAAAAAAAAAGTTATTTGCAAAAGCTACTTTGGTTTTGGTATGCATAGTGCAGTATTAGAAAATTGAGCGACCTTCCCTAAGTAGTGTGATCATCAAGTGTTTTTTCGTTATGTATGTTAACTGATTTTCGAAGAAAAAAATGCTATTTGCACTTGCTACATCATGAAGCAGAAGCGGCCTTGCGGTCAGTGTTGTTTAAGACCTTTTTCTTTCTCCCCCACTACAAATACGTTAGCATTCACATTGCAGACAACAAATGTAATCAACGTTAAACCCGAAAGTTAGTCGGTATGTGTCCACTGCTGTCAACTGAATCGATTTTGACAAAGCATTAGTGATAAGCAATCATACGCACCGTTAAATATGTCCAAGCGTCCTAGATTCCCAAATTTGGCCAATAAAATTACTTAACTGTACTAAGCTGTTATGTATTGAGTGATGTGCGCCGCACTTGATTATTTAATACTCAACAATTTGTCACAGGCATTGTTGTAAACTATATGTTGATATGGGGTTCATTTCCCCTAATTTTTATTTATCCTTGGATAAGAAATTGCAAATGTTATATATACACTTTCATTCACTCCATTTGATGCTTTGCCTATTTTTATTTACGAGGTCGTTTCTCTTAGGGTTGTTGGGCATTACTCTTAGTTCTAGTGATTTGTTTTTGATGTTAGTAGAGATTTTTTTAACTTCCACATAAAAAATGATTTTACTTTCAAACTAGTAAAAATAATAAAAACGATTAGTGCCATATACTCAATCATACCGAGAATGCTGCTTATTTTGAAAACAAAAAAGCAAAAAATAAAAAATAAAAATGTTTCCGAGTCCATTACGTATTTAGTTCAAATTGTATATATACTTACCATAAATATTCTACATGATATTGTAATACATACATGAATGCAAAATGCTCACGAAATAAGAAAAGACTGCACAAACTCTATGAATAGTATACATATAAATATTTGCATATATTCTAATGATACTCACGGCGAAAATCGAAAGTTAATGGACCGTCAACTTTTGATTCCAAAATCAATATTTCGACACTTAGACGCATTTGCTGGCAGAATTCAACAAGCATTCATGATACACACAAGCGATGTTACGGATATGAGTTTAACAGAATCGTAGGCGGAACTGAAACTAAAAGTGAAAGTCGGAACAACATGAGTAGATTAATAATAAGAAAAATAATTAAAAACAAAGTAAAATAATATAAAATAAAAAAATAAAATAAAATATAATAAAATAAAATAAAGTAAAATCAAAAAAATAAAATAAAATTAAATTAAATAAAATAAAATAAAATAAAATAAAATAAAATAAAATAAAATAAAATAAAATAAAGTAAAATAAAATAAAATAAAATAAAATAAAATAAAATAAAATAAAATAAAATAAAATAAAATAAAATAAAATAAAATAAAATAAAATAAAATAAAATAAAATAAAATAAAATAAGATAAGATAAAATAAAATAAAATAAAATTAAATAAAATAAAATAAAATAAAATAAAATAAAATAAAATAAAATAAAATAAAATAAAATAAATTAAATTAACTAAAATAAAATAAAATAAAATAAAATAAAATAAAATAAAATAAAAAAATGTTATTGTTCTGTTTCGCAGGTAAACAGCAGTATTTATAGCTTCTCCCCATAAGCACTGTGACATTCCGGAACCCTGTATCAAACAACGCGCCATTTCTACGAGAGTTCTATTCGCTCTCTCAGCCACGGCATTCTGCTGTGGGGAGTAGCCCACCGACGTTTGGTGAACAATACCCTTCTCACTAAAAAATTGTTTAAACGCCACATTGGTAAACTCTTTACCATTGTCACTTCTCATACACTTTATTTTTCGGCCTATCTGTGTCTCCGCGGTCACAGCAAAATGTTTAAACGCATCGAACGCTTCCGATTTATTTTTAAGGAAATATACAGTCATATACCGCGAAAAATCATCGACAAAAGTCATGAAATAAAACGCACCACCTAAGGATTTTACTCTCATCGGACCACAAAGGTCAGTATGAATCAGATCCAATACTTGTTTGGAAATCACTTTTTTATAAGAACTATATGGCAAGCTGTGTATCTTACATATGGCACAAGTCATGCACTCAAAATTTTGCATTTCACTCCCGTTTATTCCACGCACTAAATTTTTGTTGGACAAAGTACGTAAATCGTTCATGTTGACGTGCCCGAATCTCTTATGCCATTTTTCCGAGTTTTTTGTTTCCACTATCGCGTTTATATTCTCCGTTGTTGTTCTCAGTCTCATTTCAACAACAAATACACCGCCGACAAGCTTCGCTCTCAACATGTCGTCACCTTTACCGGTTTTCATTATCGCACCATATTTTGAGAATTTTACCGTATGCCCATATTCAAGGGCTTTTCCAATCGAAAAGAAATTTGAGGTTAATTCCGGAACATACCACACGTTATGCAATTTGAGATTCATAAAGTCACTTTTTAAACTTATAGAGCCTATTCCTTCTGCAAAAATCGCTGTTATGCGTTTCTTCAAATAAGCAACACGCTTTTTCATTTACGTTCTCTTTGAACACGGAAACTTTGCACTGCGACCGTATATGGCCCTTTTTGCCACATTTATAACACATTATGTTCGATCGAGTATTTTCATTTTGCTTTCCACTGGACTTTTTATATTTATTTTTTGCTAGAAAAACTTTTTCGTCACCACCCGCCACGGATTTATCATTATGACGAATTTCGGTCTCTAAAATTTTTGATACTAGCTCATCGATTTTTGGTAAACTGTCACGGCTTTCAATAGCTACCACAAAGCTCTCCATCTCCTCGGGGAGACTACAAAGCAATAGTATGGATGCAAAATCGGCTGGTACTATGACACCGACTTCTTTTAGTTCATCAACGATAGTACAAAACTCATTCATACGCAAAGCAAATTTGTCCTGCACTGTAACCTTAAAATGTACCAACTTTTTAAACAAAGCAACTTTACGCCCGGCACTGTCTTTACGATAAATCGAACTAAGGACCCGCCAAGCTTCCTTTGAGGTTACACAACCTTTTATATGAATAATTTCACTAGGTTTTATACATAATGTTATTGTTGCCAGCGCTTTCTGGTCAACCTTTAACCAAAGGGCCTTTGCCCTTTCCTCATCAGGGCAATCACTGATGACCACATCCCACAAATCGAGTGTAATTAAAAGGCTTTTAACCTGTACCGACCACGTCGCGAAATTATCCGCCGTACGCTTTTCAATATTAGCAATAGCACTCATTTTGTCTGATTCTTTACTGAATTTACCGAAAATAAATTTGACATGCCCACGTGTACTGGGCCCATAACCAATGTTAGGTTATATCACTTACAGGTACGCCCGCACTTCGGTTGAACAGTAAAGACACACGAGTTGATACTACGAGAGATTTATTCAGACTAATTGATAAACAGGAAACAGTTTAAAGAATAGAAATGCTAAGGTGAATACAAGTGGGTTGCCAGATTTCTTACAAAAATAAAATAAAATAAAATAAAATAAAACAAAGTGAAATAAAATAAAATAAAATAAAATAAAATAAAATAAAATAAAATAAAATAAAATAAAATAAAGTAAAGTAAAATAAAATAAAATAAAATAAAATAAAATAAAATAAAATAAAATAAAATAAAATAAAATAAAATAAAATAAAATAAAATAAAATAAAGTAAAATAAAATAAAATAAAATAAAATAAAATAAAATAAAATAAAATAGAATAAAATAAAATAAAATAAAATAAAATAAAATAAAATAAAATAAAATAAATTAAATTAACTAAAATAAAATAAAATAAAATAAAATAAAATAAAATAAAATAAAATAAAATAAAATAAAATAAAATAAATTAAATAAAATAAAATAAAATAAAATAAAACAAAGTGAAATAAGTCAAGTAAGATAAAATAAAATGAAATAAAATTAAATAAAATAAAATAAAATTAAATAAAATAAAATAAAAAAAAATAAAATAAAATAAAAAAAAAAAAAATTCAAAATAAAAAAAAGTTAAGTCAAGTAAGATAAAATAAAATCAGACATTTTTGCTTGATCGCTCTAGATTTTGCAGTTGCCGAGAAATCGGATTTTAAAACACATTTCCTTGTAACTCCGATTTAAAACTATCTGAACTGAAATCAGAATCAGAGCTCTAAATGAGTCAATACTTCGTGCTTTTCGGAGATCCGTGACATTCCTAGTACATATATACATACATACCTACATCAAATTTAGAACACTCTCATACAACCTACTCCATGGATGAGTTGTGGCATTCGCTGATATTTCCACTTGCCCGGAGTTTCGTACACTTGAACACACTTAACGCTCAGATGCTGCGCATGGACGATTTGGGTACGAGTGCAACGCAAGTGTGTGTGTTAGTGTGCCTGAGATTTGTGCATTGGCAGTTGGTAGAATTGCAAGCACTGCTATTCAAGCCATTACAGGAGGGGCGCATTTTTAATTTATGCGACCGGGTGTGCTGCAGTTTCTTGTTGAGATCAAGTTCGCGATACACACGCGCCTACATATGGAAGTACGTAAGTTAGTATAAATGCAGAAGCACGCAAAGTGATATTGCGGTCTTTAGTTTACGTTAATGAATGCGGATTTTCGGGAGGATAAATCAATTTCTTGTTGAACAAGTGTTTGTTGGTTCACTAATGCAAATTTTCGGCAGGTGAAATTTTGCTGATATCGTAATACAAATGGAACCAACTAGAATTTCCAATAGTAAATATCAACGTATTAAGTGTTGCCAAATTATAAAGTTATATGGATATTGTAACAGGGAAGTTACCTAATTAAATTTTTTTTTTGTAAACGAAAGAGTTTTTAATATAAATAATATACTACATTTCAAGGTTTCCTGCTTTTGTATTGAGTGGCTAGTGATGATCACGTGCTTGCCAGCAAAACAGGGAATAATTTCTTGGTAACCGGAACGTTCCAGGCACGTTCCTATAAGATATCCGACAACGTTCCAAGCATTGTAGCTGTGACTTTTAACAAAGTTTATGCACAAAGCTTTCCTTTTAATAATATAAAATATATTTAATTTAATCCACAAGTTATGGTAATTTGGTATTTATTAATTCAATGGCTATGGAAAATTTATCTCGAAAATAACTTTGAAGTTGTATTCACCGAAATCTCAACCTCAAATTTATTAATACTTAACAATGCTATCGGCAACTCAAAATATCAATATCAATATACAAGGCACCAAAGTCACTACGACGTCATACACGACACGTTTACCAGCAAGAGTTGCCATTAATCTCATAATTTTTTTACTTTCACATCCACAATTATCACGAATAGCACTTGACTCGTTTGGATACAGTTGATATGATACATCTGGAGCTATTAAGGTGTTGCCCGTCAGGATGTCTTTACATGGTTGGCACTTATCTGCCATTTCTGATTTATTATTTAAGAGAGATATCCCCATATGGAAATCAAAACAAAGGCATCCTACGTCGTATCTCAACAAAAATATATGTGTACGCCAATAAGAATATTTTCAGGTAAGCTCTTTTTGCGCTTAGTATTTTTGAAGAGCTCCACAGCTACCCGCGAATCTTTAAAAAGTAGAGGAAATTCCATCGCAAAGTAAATTCATGTTCAAAGCTCACTAAAATCTGCAGCTATTTAACGTTCATTTTGGACCATACTAAGATACAGTAAGTTAGTAAAAATATAATGTACATAATTCCTGAATTTTAGAATACATGCACTTCGCTTTAGAAATGCGTTCAACTCTTAGCTTTTCGAATTACTTTTCCAAGCGAAAAACAGATTACGCGTTGGTCGCATACTAGCCGTGCACCACGGCGTATACGTAACCGCAGAAGCGTTAAAACAAGCGCAAGTTTAAAACGAACTGCAACTGGCAACAAGCTGCGTACAAACACACAAACTTACCAACTGCACATCAGCGTACATATTAAATAGCTATGAGCTTTGAAACTGCAAAAGCTGCAGCAAAGCTTAATTTCGAATCACAATGAATTGAACCCCAACGGGGCAGTTTTTAAATATGAAAGTATGATAATCTACCACTGATGCGTCTCGTTAAGTGGCGTGTGCTGATGACTGAGGAGGGAGTATTGCAATTGCATATTAAATAAGTATTTCGTGGTCATGAGCATGGCAATCTGGAACAACTTTTATGGTACGAAATAAAACAAAAACGAACACTAAAAAGGGGAGTGCGCTGAATATCGTCAGCTAAACGTCATTAAGCTGACCAAAAGCCATTAATTTGTGTAGAAAATGTGTATGTAAGAATGGTCAGTTGTGCGGTAGCGATCATCATTATGTTAAATAAAACTGAGCTGACTGCAAAATGTTAATATTAAAAGGGGGGAAAAGTTGTTTAAGCGTGCAATCGTAGTTATAAGTACTGCAAATGCTCAGAAAATACACAAAATCATGCAACTTAATTAATATAAAAATCGCAATGGGGAAATTGCGGGGGTGCAGCTTAGCATGAATAGTGCAACCAAGCAATTTTTAATCCAGGATTAGTAGCTGAGTCTTGAAAGTACTTGAACCCTTCTGCGTGTTTGGATAAAGTTGGTGGTCAGCTTTGACCTAGTAAATGTCTAAAAAGTATTCAGCATGTGGCACAATGACCTCAATATGAACTTTGCCAAACTTTTAAGAAGAGCTTGCTACCGAGAAGGAACTGTCGCTCACCAGAGTTGATAATAAGACTATTATCTCACCCAGCACAGATGGACTGTGGTGTAGTGGTAGGAGTTCTCTCGAAATAGCCACAGATCGCGCTCTACGTATGTCTTCCAGATAAATCTTTTATTTCCCAAATGTAAGTTTTACTTGATGTCGAAGAGGGTTGTTTCATATTGTTAAATAACTTAATAAGAAATCTAAATTTCGGTATAAGCTTGGGCAGGTAGGTAGAGCATATAATGCTTAACTCATCAATGACATAGTTGAAGACAGTCAGCAAATGTAAAGAGATGCTACACGCAATAGCTTTAGTAGCTTTCCGAAGAAATATGAAAGACAACGAGAAAGAGGACGAGTTGGCAATGGTCGTAGCATCTTATGAGATTGCAAAGCGCTCATTGGTACTCCTCAGATAGCTGTAAGTAATCAATCAAAGCTGACGTGCCTACTTTAACAATGGCACAAGGAGTTTGCTAATCACATCAGGCTTAATATTCTAGAGTTTAAAGGCGCTCTAGACACAGCAATTTCTTAGAAATGTTATTTATTCAGAGCGCTGAAACTACCGGTGCGATCCAACTAGAGATTAGAGTTGCTGATCTGTGAGACTGAAGTCCCGCCTGGCCCTCCGAGAAAAGAGCTAACCGATTGTTGATCATGATCGCATACCGTAATGCTCTCTGTGTCTTCTGAAGAAGCCACGATAGGAACGGTGCTGAGATACACTCGTCTATGCCACCGGGCATTTTAGATCCGCAATACTGAATTTTTTGGTAGTTACGAGCTCCATAGTTGATATACCAAATTTTAATGATAAGAGATTTGTTATCATAAATCAAAATACTGATGTACCCGTTATAGGCTCTTTCCACAGTCCAAGATGGCGAGGTCTAAGTGCACTTGTAACCGTACTACAAAAAGCCCGCTGAAGTTTTTAAAGCATGTCTTTTATTTTGCGCAAATAAACTGCCATTCACTACAACCGTGGTTGGTAGGCTAACCATAATACAAACCATTTACTGCAAACTTAACCGCAAAAAGACCAATTATCGTTGTCATAACTGTAAATTATTTGTTATGGTAATCCAAATAGTGACAGGCTTCTGCTCATAACGATTCTAAACTACCAAGCATGTTATAAACCGTAACCATAACATTTTATGTAAACTTAAATGCAACCCATATTTCAATAGTTAATATAAACATGCCAATAAATGCAAATTGTAGCCCATAATTATAACCATAACCACAACCATAAATATAATCCTAACCATTATCATAACCATAACTATCATCACAACAATAGCCATAACCTTAACTATAACCACATCCATAACCAAAACCATAACTACAACCATATCCATAACCATAACCATAATCACAACAATAGTCATACCCATAACCATATCCATAACCATGACCATTACCATAACCATAACCATATCCATAACCATAACCATTACCATAACCATAAACATAACCATAACTATTACTATTACCATAACCATCACCATAGCCATACTAATAGCCACAACCATTACTTTTACCGTAATCGTAACCGTAATCGTAACCGTAACCGTAATCCTTCTTTGAGAACTGAAACAACCTTAAACTTATCCCAGCCAAGTTATTTCTATTGTATATATATATGTAAAACAGTCAGCCAGTTAGTGAAATTGTACAAAAATAACTAACACAAGTTACTTCCTACGCGCTGTCATAAATATTGATTAGTTGCCACGCGTTTCCGCATTTGCATGGCTTTACTTATTTCACAGCATTCACTATCTGATCTTCGACTTCACTTTTTGGATGTACAACAAAAAAATAATAATAAAGATTATCGTAAGGCTTCTTATGCATACCCAATGAAATCAAAGCAATCAAACGTGAGCAGTCAGTAAATGTATTACAAACCTGCGTGGCGCTATGGAAATACATAAAACCCAAACAAAAGCAATTGACATGGCAAGAAAAGCTTACAGATTTATTGGAATAGTAGTTGAATAAAGTTTTAAGTGGGGCCAGCTTCACCCTATGCATACATATATACATTTGTGCGTATGTGTGTGCCTGCATGTATTCATTTAACTTTTAAGCTGTTCTCTGCCTTTAGTTGATCGCTTGATGAATATTACGTGTGGAGCATTTGTGAGACCTCCTACAGATGTGTAATCACACTAATATGTAATAAAAAGAAAGCAAATATCAAATCGAATTTCCTGACTTGAGTTTGCTATTGAAAACGGAAATAGGAAGCACAGCGTGAGGCACATGAAACTCACGAATTAATACTTACTGAAATACTCAGCCTTAACTTATTTGCATTTATACGTGTCTGGAAGTCCTTAAAAATGTTTGATGTAAGGTAGATTTATCCATGCAAACATTTCAAAGGCGCATAACAAATACCAAAATTCTGATATATACCAGGTGTTTAGTCAGTTATGGTTAACCAGTAAAGTGGTGATAGGTGACTTCGTGGGGAAATTTGATGTTTAAAATGATCCGTTTTATTTTAGAAGAATTTGAGCTGAGCAAAAAGTAGTCACCCAAAGTTTAGATTTTTTTAACATAACATAAATATTATGCTGTACTATGTTGTTCTACGTAAACATCAAGGTTTATTACATATGCTATATTTCCTTTATTTTGTTATGACTTGTCATGCCATGTTATGTTTGTTACCATTTTAGGGGTACACTAACCCATACAAAATTTGCCAAACTCCACATAACCAGACTTTATTACGTAACGCTATGGTTATTATGTCACGCCAAGTTATACTATATATGCCAAGTGTTCTTCACTTCTGTTATGCCTCTGATGTTAAACTATGCAATGTCATGACAATGTCCAAAGTTTGCTTAACGTTTGATAATATTCCTAACATACGATAAGGTTATGTTAACGGTCAATTACGTTTTGATTTCACTTAAGATAGGTTTACTCAAAAGTAACTGAACGCCACATTATATACTATGTTAAAGAGCAAGTTCTGCCAAATATACTATATTTTTTCAGTTATATGATCCCTTTGACTGTCATGTTTTGGAAGTCTCATTATGTTTTTTAATAAATTACATTGTGTGGCGTTATGTTTCGTTGTGTTATCGAATGCTATGTTACCTTAATTTTATTAAGAGTACACACAGTCGGATCCTTGACTCTAACCGTGACCGAAACAGTAACGATTTCTTGATCGTAGCAGTGCAATTTTCCGGCACTGTTACCGTAACCGTAAAAACAACCGTAACTGTAACTTACTGTAGCGGAGAAAGTAGATAAAACTCTAACCACAATCTCACCAAATAATGAACCTAAACTGTTGGCGAACACTAACAAACATAACATAATCATTAGCAAAATTTTTACCAAAGTTTCAGAAGTAGGCGCCCCATTAACCATACATAACAGCGGCCGTACCTGCACCTGCATTATTATAACAGTACCATTAACCGTAGCCATGACAGTACCCATGGCCATTATCATATCAGTAACCGCAATCATAACAAAGAACTTAAGACAGCCCTAAGCATGGTATTGCTGGATCAGTGGGTAGAACAACACTAGAAACCATAACCTTAAACGTAACCCTAACCATACCATAACTTAAGCATACCGTAGCTGTATATATAACTGTAATTGCGAATGTGTTGGCATCGGACTTAACTGTAAATTTTTTCATTTTCGTTTGTATCTTTGTTCTCGCCTTTATCTATATACTCGCCTATACCTAACTTAAAATTTGGTATTCAGATTTCCAGAAATTAAAATGATGATGAATATAAGAAAAAGGTAAAAGATAAAAACGTTTTGTGAGTTTCCAGAATTCTTGCTAACAAGACATTATTTAAAAATTACTTGCAAGACTAAAATATTTATAGACATCTTAAAAGCTACAAAGATAATAAATTTATATTGTATCTAGGCATGAATATGGTTATCACTGAGACTTAAAGCAAAGTTTGAAATATAGAAACAAGGAAAATGTGCCAACTCTTTCAACAATTTTATTTCCTTTATTCGATTGACATTGAAGTAACCCATCAACTGTTGAAAAATTTCCCACAACTTCCTGTAGAACCAGCATGTATTCACGTGCGAATACGACTTGAAGCAGACGTGAATAAATGCCACCGTAATTACTTTTGGATTTATTGCTTGCATCGATTTTAGTATTCAAATCAACTCCTCTTATCGGCAGACTTCTTTCTCGTACTGCACAGTTCATGGACAGTTTGAGGTAAGCTTCGCTGCGGGAGTCGCTAAATGATAAATTTTAATAAAGAAGATATATGATGAGCATATATACCTTATTTACACATATGCACACCGTAAGCACAACCCAGCTAACCAAAGACGAGCGCTCGGAAATAATGATCCAGAGGAGTCCGTTATTTGAGCTGTTTTTATGAAGATTCGCAGAAAAGAAATGAATGCTGGAGAGCCAATAACCCGAAGGCTTGGTTTTATAAAGGATTTAGAGCATTTTCTGATTCTTTTTGTTGAAGACGTTAAGAGAATTGTGAGAAAAAATAAACACTGGAGAGCGGATGAACGGCAACGTGCAATTATAGATATATTTTAGAGCATTTTCTGGCTTTTTTTACTGTACCTAACAGAACGAAAAGAACCCTGCTTGTTAGGGTTTAGAATACGCCCGAGAAAGGCATACCGGTCGTAAGAGGCGACTAATATGCACAAAGGTAATGACGTGCAACTCGATGGTTGATCTACGGATATGATGCCTCTCACCTCTCATTACCCATCATTAGGGGTGACATGACCTAAAAGGTTTCACTGGTCATAAATCGCTACCACGACAGTTGGGCAGTACCGCAAGGGAGTACCGGAGCGTACCGGGTTCAAATCCGGCCAAGGACTGTTAATTCGACAACACTCCCTAAAACCTTAGGGGAGTGTTTTTGTTGTTACCACAACAACAACAACATAGAGATAGAGATAGAGATAGAGATAGAGATAGAGATAGAGATAGAGATAGAGATAGAGATAGAGATAGAGATAGATATAGATATAGAGATAGAGATAGAGATAGAGATAGAGATAGAGATAGAGATAGAGATAGAGATAGAGATAGAGATAGAGATAGAGATAGAGATAGAGATAGAGATAGAGATAGAGATAGAGATAGAGATAGAGATAGAGATAGAGATAGAGATAGAGATAGAGATAGAGATAGAGATAGAGATAGAGAAAGAGATAGAGATAGAGATAGAGATAGAGATAGAGATAGAGATAGAGATAGAGATAGAGATAGAGATAGAGATAGAGATAGAGATAGAGATAGAGATAGAGATAGAGATAGAGATAGAGATAGAGATAGAGATAGAGATAGAGATAGAGATAGAGATAGAGAAAGAGATAGAGATAGAGATAGAGATAGAGATAGAGATAGAGATAGAGAAAGAGATAGAGATAGAGATAGAGATAGAGATAGAGATAGAGATAGAGATAGAGATAGAGATAGATATGTCAATTATGATAATGCTGTAATTATGCAGCGTCATGTACAAATTTTTAAAAGTCGCCTTGAATGTTAAAATTTTTTTCTACTATATTTTTCACCATATAAAGTATGAACAATATTTTTTTGTTTATGGTAGTAAATAGAATATGACTGCAGAGTGAAATTCTAAAAGTTCAAAGATATTTTTAAAACTCAAAATAATTTTTTTTTAATTTTCATTACTTCTTGAATAATTAAAATTTTTACGTCCCCCAAAACTAGAGCTCTAGGAGAAAATTATTGATATTCAAATGATAGTAAGTAGCTTTTTAAAACATGCCAATTCCCATTATTGTGAAAAGCAATGTAGTAGTTGACTATATTAAAACACAGTCAACATTTTTTTCCATTTATTAACATCCGCAATTGTCTTGGTTACTATTCACAACATATTTTCGTCTTAATTGAGTATAATTTAATAATAACAATTAATTTCTTACCTCACATTATCCCATTCATAATAAACTTTGCAAAAATAAATAATATTTAAGTAATTATGTCTAACAATATGGTTTCAAGGAATCACAATAAAATGTCTTCTGCTTTCAAATTTGTGTGCAAAGCTATTGTACTTAACTTCCAGGAATTTGCTGGTAAGCCTTTTGATGAATTTGCTTATGACAATTTCTCTGTTTAATTCTCTATTATCAAGATAACTGACACTTAATGAACAGAGCATGACTTGCAAATAAAAAATGGTTGTATTAGAACAAAGAATGGTGTTAGTTTAAAGGGACAGAACTTTGTTGGAGTGCTATAATTAGCAAATAACAATCAAAAGCTATCTAATCTAAACTTTCGCTGATAATAAGTTTCTTGAACATAAATATGGAAGTCTCTGTTGAATTTGCAGATTTTTAATCGGCTTTAAGAAGATTTATATGAAAGGGAATTGAATGAGACGATGTCGCGAATAGAAAATACTATACTATTTTGGCTAGCTTGTCTTAGTAATGCAATTTGTATGGAAGAAAATACCAAACACCATGTCTAAAAAAAAATTCCAATAACTAACAAAATTTTTAAGAGCGTTGTGGCTTGCATTTTGTGAGACTATAATTTAATAGCCTACAGAACTGTATACTCAGAAATCATTTCGAAATTCTTTCCTCAATTTCAAAACTTCTTACCTCGTTTTTTCAGCTATTTGTTAATACCGCTCTTGAGTATTTAATGCAAATATTGGAAATATGCCTCTTACTCGTATATTAAAATTAAGCTTTTGAAATATATGTTTTAAAATTTGTGTATCTTCCCTGCAAAAAAAAAAATTGTGCTATTAATCTTTAAATAGAGTTGTCTGTAATGAATACCTTTTGTCCACGGTGGGCAATATTTCAATATACATAAGTAAATTTTGGTTTTTGTAGCATACTCGTAGGAGTTAAAAGTACTCGTTTAGAGTATAAATGGGTACAATTGGTGTCTTCATAGGATATGGTCAAAGAAGTGTGAACAATCCAGGCTAAGTAAAGTGATCAGAGCTTGCATTGGTGCATCCTCCTTTGCGATTCATCCCGAACGTATCGCCTTTTTGCAGGGTCGGCACTCATCCCACATCTCTATTCAATTATTCGTTGCCTAATACACTTAAGTGTAAGAATACTCAAAGAGTCAAGTTCACAATTATTACAATTATTTACTATTAAATCAAAAACTGTTTAAAATTGATATGATATCTGCACATGCGGGGTGCAATAAAGCCATAGTTAATAAAGCCATATGGCCTTATTTCTCAATACATAATAACAAATCGCGCGATTTTTAATTACAAATTTTCATTTTTATTATAATAAGAATTTAAAAAATGTATTTCTATTAATTTTAGATTTACTTAAACTCTCGCGCGATTTTGTATTCCAAATTTTCGCCTGCGCCGCTTTTTTTAATAAATGTCAAATTAATAGGATAATTATTTTCAATTTTTATCATATTAACAAATTAAAATTTGGAACTAGAGGACTAAACGTGTGACTTTTTCTGATTTAGTGTGCGATGTGATTATATGGCTTCATTTCTCAAACGTCTATGGCTTTATTTCACATAAAACATTTCACGCAGGGGAAATAATGCCATATTGATTAATAAGGTCCCAGTTCTCAATATGTTGAGAAATAAGGCCATATGGCTTTATTGCCTATGGCGTTATTGCACCCCGCCATCTGCACAGAGACTGTCTGCATTTATTACAAAGTATGTGGACAAGAAAAATGGACGAAATTGGTTTAGTAGCACGCTTCTTTCACGTAAAAGATTTTGAAAAATATTAATGACTATAAAGGAGCTTAAATCAAGAATAATAATTTTATTTTACGAAAATTTTTATTGTTTTTATTGTGTTCAAGTAATTATATTTTTATTAACTTTTTAAAATTATTTTTTTAAATAATTATGAAATTTTTTTATAAGAATAGAAACTAAAAGTTTAGAGAAAAACCACCATAGCTTTTCTTTTAGATGAATTCCGGAAGCTGCAAGACTTTTTCATCTAAGAAATTTTGGACCACCTGTTAACCATTAGGTTATGAGAATGCTGGTTTTTTTGTCACCTACATTCATGTTTCTATTAAGTTTAGATGTACAAACAGCGCCATCTGGCAGCATTTTTCGGGCACCGAGCTTTGTTTCCTGAGTCGCAGCAATATTGATATTTTTCCGCTTCCTGAAGTTCACTATTTCACTAACCTTTCCGACTAGGCCGTTGCAGTTCAACTGTAGGACACGAAAGTGCAAAAGGGGAGAAATAGTCACACCAGGAGTCAAGGACTGATGCGTATGCCTAGGTGGAAGCAGGCTGGGTCGCACACTGTGTCGTAATCTAGCAGACGAAGGATCCGAACCACCCGAAGGAGGCGAATCAGTCGAAATTGTAGGTTGCGTAGCTCGACAACATGGTGCAACGTACGTATCAGTCCATAAATTCCTGTTTCCGAGTTGAGAGCTTATAAGCAGGTGATATAAGCCGACAAACAGTGCACGTGGTGTAAGGGGCCAGAAGCTGGTGGCTTTAACTTATATTTGTGCTAGTGCTGTGAGAAGAAGGGGAAGTTCTAAGTGGGTGGGGTGGGCTCTCGCTTAGCATTGCTCACATCTAAGAGAGCGGTGCTTAAGAAGCTGTGAGATGCTGTGTGAGGTGTTAGCATAGTTTCGGCCAAATATCATTTCTTTATATCGAACGACTTCAGAGAGATTATGGAGCACACGTTAAAAGTTCTTAAAAGCACCTGATTATATACAAATGTATCTTCGCGCCATAACTCATATTAAGTTTTTCTTCACACTCCCATATGCCATTGTAAGCACTGCTATGCGTCCCTATGACATTGAATTTAAATCTTACCTTCCAGTAATCTATCAATAAAGCAGTGTATCATTAAATTACCTATTCGAAGCCCAGTTCAATAAGCACATACCTCCTGCCTCAATAGAACACAATCACTTCCAGATAATTCTACTTAAACTTATTCGGCCGCATACCATGCAGTGCTTATTTAACAAAATGTGTTTGTATGAGAATTAGGGTGTTCCACCTTTTCTAGTACCTTTGTTTAGGTATCATTATATTTTTATGCCTAATTTTAGGACACAAACAATAATGTCAGCTTAGAGATCCAGCGAGGAATTACCCTTGCCAATAAATGTTACTTTGGACTGAGTAGGCAATTGAGAACCAAAATTCTCTCTCGACGAACAAAAATCACGTTCTACAAGCCGCTCATAATATCCGTCCGGCAATATGGCGCAGAAGCATGCACGATAACAGCCTCAGACAAGTCGGCCTTTGGAATATTCGAGAGAAAGATTCTTCGAAGGATTTATGGGCCTCTACGCGATGCTGACGGGGTTTACCGAAGAAGATTTAATGATATAAACCCACCTATGGAAGCAAAAGAAGAGGTAGGCCCCCACTTCGTTGGAAAGACCAAGTGGAGAACGATCGGTAATCCCTTGGCGTTTCTAATTGGCGTACACTGACAAAGGATAGAGTCAGGTGGCGCTATTTGTTGGAAGGTAAAAATCGTTTGGATGGTTAAACAAACAGCTATTAAGGACTGTTGACCTATACATGTATGTGTGTAATTTTAGGACAAAGGTGATGCATATTGCATGAAGTTTTACGTGATTTGTAAAGCGAAAGATAATAAGGCTTTTTTTTACCAACATTTTTGTTGATTTTACGGCCTGTACACTTTCAAGTATTCATGAAAGCTCAAGGCCAAGAATAATAACTTTTCACATTTTAATTTTTATGAAAATGATGATTGTTTTTATATGAATGTTGATAAGTGAATTCTAGCAGCTAGCGAATATGAAAAGCTACGTAGTTTTTTCTCATTTTATCACATTTATCATTTACAATACAATAGCCGTTTTTTATTCGTAAGCACTTAGCGACTTATATATAAAATAACAAAACTAACTTTTTTCTTTAAAATTTTAAATTGTCTTTGAAAATCAAATGTGAACGCTTATAACTTTTTCTACTTATTTTTTGCTATTTACCATAAATTTCTATTTTTTTTAACAAACGGAATAAAAGTTTATCTAGTATACTAAATGACGAACAAAAAATGGCCTGTATGAAATATAAAAATATTGTAAAAATTAATATTTTATAAAAATAACAAAAATGGAATTAGAGCTCTAAAAATTACTTGAAAGCCACCAATAAAAACAAAAGACTTGGGACAAAAATCTCCGCTATGTGGGGCATGAATCGGAAGATAATAAAACCAAAAGGCACTAGTACCAGAGCCTAAGAGACAAATATCAAAGAAAGGCCAGTCAATATCCCGAACATTCTAGTAATGTTTTGATGTTTTGATTGGGCCAGACACAGCAAGCTTCACTCCTATTCACTTAACTGATTTTGAAGCAGTTGAGCATAGCGCAAAGTCCTCGGAAATTTGGACGAATATAAGTCGATTTGAAATTTCAAGACGCACGTCCGACAGCGACCTACACAGGGCATGTCTACATTTGCTTTATCCCTATGAAATTCCAGTGCGTCGATATGTGACATTATGATGTAGGCAGAGTCTTTAAAAAAACTTATAGTGCAAAACAAATTTCTGCCACCATCGTTTGACACCCCAACTCAGCTAAATTAACTTTAGTTCGTAGCACAGGAGGATTGTAACATCCGGTGAATATTCAAATTGCTTTGGCGCTCTAACTTCAAGCATATATTTGTATGATTTATAGTTTTTACTTGCTGCCTTTTGTCAGTAACTTCAATGCTGTTTTCTTCATAGAAGTCACCCTAACACTAGCATACTAAGACATGCATCTCAATCAATAACTTTATATAGTAAATTCCTACTCACAAGCAGCTGCCGAAATACTAATCATTCCAACCTCATATCTACCTAATACACTACTTGTATAGGAAGCCTAGTAGTGTTTTGTCAATTCATAATCTGGCTGCCTTTCCCTTGCCTTTACTGCAGCTGCACGGAGCAAATTAATATTTATACTATGCACACTCAGATATTGCTACTCATATCAGCTAATTCCACGGGGTATCTAACTACCCAGCAAACAATTGTAGATATAAAAATAAATGTGTATAAATAAATGTTTCGTTAAATGCTGCTAAAACATTTATAAAAGGTATCAAAATAAGTGCCTTATAATCGAAATGCCGCCTTGTTATCTTATAACCTTAAACGAGCTATTCCCGTACATTTGTTCTAGAAAATCCCGGCATGCTTCGGTGTATCTCAGAACTCATAATAGACGTTGACGGATTCTCCGAAATCAGTTCGGATATGGAGCTTAATCACATCGCTTATTGCAGCATCCATTAACACCTTTTGTTTGATACCTTTGTTGGAATAATAAATTTTTTGTCAGCCTGGTCCATATATCAGCCTGCCGCTTTCTTAAACTTTAAATAATATGATTTCTAATTGCACGACGGTTGTTGTATTTAGTTCTAATTAGTCGTTTCTGAGTGATGCGCGTCCAAACACACAGACAGATAGACAAAAATTCAAAAAACTGTTGCTTTGGATTCTATTGGCTAAATAATGATCCCTCTAGTTTTTTAAAAATCTCGAAAACGGCTGAACCGATGTAGCAACTTCTATGAATTTGTATGTGGTGTTGCCACTCAGGATGCTTTTATGGGGTTGCCCCTTATCTGATTGTTTTGTAATGAAATGAGATATGATAATATGGGTATCAAACCCAATGTATTTTTTTTGTAATTCAACAAAAATATATCTAGGTGGTATTAACACAAAGGGTTACCACCTGAACCCATTAAATCTATTTTTTGGCAGATCCGCTATTATCTAAAAACGACTTGACCAATTTTGATGAGCTTCTTGCTATGGATAATATGCTACATTTCAATTTCACCTGCTTAAGTATTAGCTTTAGGAAGTTTTTACAGGGTTGCCACCTACTTGATAATTTTAACAAATCAATTTAAATCAAACAAAATTTGTACGCTTGCCAATGGTTTGCTGGGCACTCATACACATTTACGCAGTATTAATTACTAATTAAGTGGCAGCTATGTTGTTGTTGTGGTTACTTTGCACATCAGATTGCATTTCTAATCAAAATCATGGTCGCTAGGGTCGCAATAGCACCAAGCAAAGTCCAAACATATATCTCGTCGTAGGTATTTTTTTTTGTTTTGACAAATACATATGTTTATATATTTAAGTGTAATTTTGTTCTTGTTACTAAACACATTTCACTAAATTAATTTTAACCAAAAAGCCCACAAAGCAATCACCTTCGGCTCACTTGCTTTTGTGTGTGTTTGGCTACATCTCATGGGCTTAATTTGCGGTAATTGTACTTAATTATCGCAATTGTAAAAGAACATTTCTAAGCATACATACATACTCGTACAAGTATTTTATTGTGAGAGCAGAGTCCTTTGTTGTTGGTTATGTCATATAAAATTAAAGTGTTCTATTTAGCAGCACTTATGTGTGCTACATTTGTTGTAGATATCAGAGGTGGGCAGGCTGCATTGAAATTTTAATGCAGTGAACACTTCGTTAACCATTCGAAGTTCACCTTTCACTACTCACATTAAGATTTTGAGTGGAACTATATTTTCTTTACCACTCAAGATTTTATTTTAGTAAAACGACTTCGAAAATTATTCTACGTTTAATGTAAGTGGAGAATCACTTTCATAAGCAATCACAATATTTTGAATGGAGACAAATTTAAATTTATTAAAATCATTTGTGTTTAATGCCTGCAAATTTGAAATCTATTAAAACTGATTTGAATGGAAATTCGTTGATGTTTCCATTAATGAAAGTGCAGTTAAATCTTCACTAAATATAAATTCGAGTGGTAATGAATTTCCATTTAAAATTAATTTTAGTGGTAATAAAAATTAATATCCACTCACAATCAACATTGAGTGATTACGGAAAATAGTTTCTGTAATAATCAACATTTGTTTTCAGTAGAATTAAATTTCTATAGCTATCTACTGTTAATGGAAATTGCCCATCTGTGGCAGATACGCACCCACATTAAGGAATTTGTTAACTACCCAATGATTTCTGTTCTTAATATTAATTAGTGATTAACAACGATTACGGCCAGTATGTTATTAGGGCACTCATTTTCAATTGCATGCGCTTCGGTCGTCTTTAACTCAGTTTCAGAGTATTTTTTATCATTAAATTAATTAGAGCATTGTAGGAGGCGGCGATGTCCATAGACGATAATTGGTTTACAAGCATCAGATAAAGAAATAATTTAAATTCGCGTTTAGAAAATAATCTAGGAAAATCTGGCATGGAAAGCGTTGTTTCCAAACTTAGAGGAATGCCCACTTTTTCCCAGGTTACGCCTTGATTGGGAGGCTGTAAGGAGCCCACGATTGTTCAATTTTCTACCAATATGCCATAAAACTTGCAAAGGTCCGGCCTAGTTTTTTTTTTGAATTGCGCCTTCTTAGCTTTTCCAATCCAGGGCCTGCCCTTTTCCTACTCGATTATTAAATGTATGTTCATTTAATTGAAGTTGTTCAATTTCCGAAAAGATTCCATGAAAAAGTTCCATGACTATTCCCCATGACTAACACACGGCGATGGCCGCCTTCGCATGAATGAATTACGCTAGAAAAAATAGCAATGAAGGAAAATCGTTCGTAAACGATCGTGGGTACATTCTTACATATCTGCTTTTTTCATCTGGTCCTTTTGATAGATATAATTGGGCGTTTATGAAACAGCTCTCTATGACTACATTAGCAGTTTCACGTCTTCGTTAACAGCTTCGCTATTTCTTTGGTTCAAAAATAAAATATTTGTTTTTGTTTATATAGATTTATTTAACTTCAAATCTTTTACTCTCCACTTAAAGAAGATTTATAAACAAATACCTAAGAATAATACAGTGGCGTAGCCAGGGGGGCGGGGGATTTGTGATAGATTGGTGGATACATCCCCCCCTTTGTCAATGAACTACTATTTCTTTTTTAACTTTCGATTGAATAACACAATACCATTTTATGCTTCTGATATATAATTTTCTTATTTCACTAATGACAAAGGGCAGTTTTATAAATACGGTGTGTTCAAAAAGTATCGCGAATTTTGAATTTTCGCTGGTTACGTGTATTCGAATTTCGAATTTTTTGTGGCGTTATGTTGGTACTCATGTCTCTCACTTATGCCGACAAGCTCGGCCATTTTGAATGTTCAGTTAGTTGTAGACAGCTGCTTTGCTTGCACGTGTTTTGGATCGTCTTCGATTTTTACCTATTTTTTTACCAAAATTGCTCAATTGTGACCAAAAACAGCATCGCATGAACATTGCTAATGAGATGTTAAACTCTGTCCGCGACGACCCAAATTTGCTCCAGAGGGTCATAACTGGTGACGAATCGTGGGTTTATGGTTATGACGTGGAAACCAAAGCTCAATCATCTCAATGGAAGCTGCCGCACGAACCAAGACCGAAAAAAGCGCGCCAAGTTCGGTCGAATGTGAAAGTTTTTCTGACAGTTTTCTTCGATTGTAGGGGCGTGGTGCATCATGAGTTCTTGCCACAGGGAAGAACGGTCAATAAGGAATATTACCTGCAAGTTATGCGCAATTTGCGCGAAGCAATCCGCCAGAAACGCCCGGATTTGTGGAAGAACCAAAATTGGCTTTTGCACCAGGATAACGCCCCTGCTCACGCATCGTTGCTTGTGCGCGACTTTTTGGCCAAAAACAATACACTAATGATGCCGCAGCCACCGTATTCCCCAGATCTGGCCCCCTGTGACTTTTTCTTGTTCCCTAAACTGAAGAGGCCCATGAAAGGACGACGTTACGCTTCTCTTGACGAGATAAAGACGGCATCGAAGGAGGAGCTGAACAAGATACAAAAAAATGATTTTTTGAAGTGCTTCGAAGATTGGAAAAACCGTTGGCACAAGTGTATAATATCTCATGGGGATTACTTTGAAGGGGACAAAATAGATATTCATGAATAAATAAATAATTTTTGAAAAAACACAAAATTCGCGATACTTTTTGAACACACCTCTATATGACATTTTCGGTTAGTGGGTTATGTGTTTAAGTATTAAGCCTATAAACATACAGGCTTCTTTTCAGACCTTCTACAAAATTCAGAAGGCTTTCAAGACGATAAAACCGGTTTCGAGGTATGCGTACATATTGGTTCTGGTAGTAAAAAAAATAACAGATCGAAATAATAACGTAATTTTCGAGGTCTGATATTGCTGAGCTAAAACTCTACTCCCTTATCTCCCACGTCTTTAAAAATCCGAATTCAGGCGGTATGAAAATACTAGAGTAGGCAGGCTCAATAATTTAATCGGAGCACCCCACGACGGAAAAATAGCTTGCGACGAGAATTGTTTACACTTTTTTTATAAAAGTATAGCCCATTATCTAATAAAAAATCTTCAAGAACAAATTTCAAACATTGAACAAAGCCTAGGAGAATTTAACCAAGTTTCATTAAATTTCAACATTTTTTAATCCGACGTTTTAAGTTTTAGTATTTATAATAAAGTGCCAAGGTGAAGTTGGTAAAAAATAATGGCAGTTATTGGCATTTATTGATAAATTTATGGTGTCTATTTTGTTATTCAAAAGGCTCAAAATTTAAAAAAATGCAAAACTTTCTTTCTATTGCTTAGTATTATAAAAGTCTTAGGTCAATATTAAAAATTAATATTTTTTAAATAATAAACGCAGTCTTTAAGCATCTTTGCTAACACAATGCGTTCTGCCTTTGTGTAATAAACTTTAACAAATAAAGGTAGGTTTTAGCGCTTGTAGTGGATTTCGCAAAAGACTTAGTACTGGAGTTACGACGTATTCGTTTCGAACATGAATTTTTAAAAATTGTTCAGAACTTGTGACATGGTATTGAAATCAAATAGAACCGATTAAAATTTAGTCAAAGCCTGCAAGCATGTAACCTAGATGTTTATTTCAGGATTACTGGTTTTTATCCATTCATGTATTGATCATATAATAATGGAAATAGATAGTCGATTCACTTAACATAAAACTACCTTTATAGACTTCGCTTCAACAAACCACAGAGAAGAAAATGGCAAAAATTTATTTGAGCTTACTGAATTTTATGAACCACTTGTTCAAAACCAAAATATAGAGGCCGAAACCCATTTACGGAGAAGCTCCGTAAAATTGACATAATCTTCCGCCAAAAACTATGTTTTACGCACTTCAGAGCTGCGACAAAACGTCTTTTCACAACTTACACAAATTGCTACAACTTTTTGCAACTCTCCCGTTTTCTACAGTAGAATTAACCTTTTCAACCCCTCTGCTTCTATAAATGCCGCCTAACGTCTAAGAGATCTTGGCCTTTTATCATAGTTCGCCACTCGTTACGTCCTTCTGCCAATTGGCGCCAATTGCAAACACCACGGGATCAGAAATCGGTCTCCACTTCATCCTTCCATCGGAATGGTGGTCTCCCTCTTCCTCTGCTACCACCGGCGGGTGCCGCTAAGAATACCTTCTGGGCCGGGAAATGTTTATTCATTCGCACAACATGGCCTAGCCAATCAAGACGTTGGGTTTTAGTTCGTTGGACTAAGTCGGTGTCTGCATATAGCTCATCTCTCTCTATGGCGCGATATACAACAGGTATATCATCATAAACCTCCTAAGAGATTTTTGCGCCAAGCTTCTCTTCCAATTTGTGGTGTGCCGATTTGAATTTTCCCTGCAAATTGGTGGGACCTACAGTTTTTTGCCGACTCCGAACGGCATCTACAAAGGAGACGAATTTTTGCTGAGAAGCCTGTCATGGCAGAAATACACTCGGAGAGTTTGCCAAACCACTGCCGAGGGGCGACCCCGTTTTGAAAAACTTTTTTTTTCAAATCACTTTTGATGTTACCTGTACCAGGGCTCGAACCATGGACCTTCGGTGTGGTAGGCCGACAACACTACCTTCACACCACGGCGGCCGCCTATACGCTCATACGGCTCATCATTAAATCTTCTATAATCTTCGGTACTCTCCGTCGCCAACGCGTAAGGGTCCGTAAATCTTTCGAAGAATCTTTCTCTCGAATACTCCAAGAGACGCTTTATCAGATGTTGTCGGTGCAAGCTTTTTCACCATATCCACCAGGACGGGTACTATAAGTGACTTATTTATTTTTGTTTCTCGAGAGAGGACTTTACTTTTCAATTCCCAACTCAGTCAGAAGTAGCACTTGTTTGCGTGAGTGATTCTTCGTTGGATTTCTATGCTCACATTATTGTTGGTGTTAATGCTGGTTCCCAGGTTAAAAACTCTAATATTTTTTTTGCGATTTCTGTATTTTCCTCAACACAAAGTTATGAAAGCAATTTCTTTTATATGAAAGAAAACACTTTAGCTCTTCGGAAAAAAATTGCAAAAAATCACGACTTTAAGATTGACACATTGTTGGATTAAAATTTTATGAACTACAAAACTGCATACTCCAAAAAATTCTAAAAATTTTGTAAAAGAAGAATTTCTTTGAATGTTCGGGAATTTTGCGTACATTTATAAAACAAAATTTAATGTGTGTCTCAAATTTCAGGTTTCAAATAAAAAAAATTGTTCATTCTCCCCCCTCCCCCCCTTCCCCTGGGGGCGTCCTGGCGACGCCACTGGTATAATACATAGCTTACAAGCAATTTTTTTAAACAAAAAATGGAATTATAAGGAAGTAATTTTATCATATAGTTTACTAAATTTTTAGCATTATAGTTTCGCGGTGGGAATAGGACAGTTAAAGATATTTCTACAGAAAACAGAAATAACACAAAAATGCATACAGTTTTTGCAGCGGTTTCGTTTCTTCGTTTCTCGCAATTACCATTATAATGCTCCATTCGCAATGCTTCTAACAGCCTTCCTTTGTCATCTGATAACTTCGGTTCAACCTACTTTAAACCTGCTGTAGTATGTTGGAATTTCGTACCCAAGACCCGGCAATACATTTTTGAAGTACCTGCGATGAATCTAACGAAGTCATATGCAGCGTAAACTAAACAACGATTAAGACAGCAAGTAACTTTAGTCGCCTAACGGCAATACGTAATGGCATAAACGGATCGAGATAGATATTGACTTCTATATATATCAAAATGTTCAGGACGAAAAGAGAAATTGATTAAGCCATGTCGGTCCGTCCGTCCGCCCGTCCGTTTGTGAACACGATAACTTGAGAAAATTTTGAGATATTTTAATGAAATTTGGTATGCGGGTTCCTTGGCACTCATCTCCGAGCGCTATTTTAAATGCGCGAAATCGGATAATAGCCACGCCCACTTTTTACATATAGAATATTTTCTAAAACACAAAAAATAGGGATTACTCAGTACATAATACACCTATAAGGATAAAATTTGGTTTATACATTGAGATTGAGGCATAAAATAAATTTTTCAAGAAATTTTTGAAAATGGGCCTGGCACCGCCCACTTTTGATTAAGTCAGAATTAGAAACAATATTAATCATAAATCGAAAACCGTTCAAGATATGGAAACGAAATTCAGCACGCAGGTTTCCAGGTATGCAAGGAATGTTCCAGGAAAAATGGGCGGGATCGGTTCAGGTCTACGCCCACTTTTATATGAAAGATTTTGAAGAGGATCGTAGATATTTTAAATAGGCAATAACTTTGCGTAAAATAGCTTTACATCAGTTATATTTCAATTTTAAAGTTTCCGTATACAAAAATAATCCAAAAACATAAAATTTTCGAAAATGGGCTTAGCCCCGCCCCTTTTATGGTGGACTATTCCACAAAACTTTTTATGCCATAACTCCGCCAAAAATTGATTTGTCGAAATCAAATTTGATGATAATGTTCTATATATAAAGGCAACTGTTTGCTGTAAAAATGGGCGAAATCGGTTAATGTGCACGGCCAGTTTTTTAACATACTCGTATGTAGTTCTGAAAAACTTTTTTGTAAAATTTAAAAAGCCATATTTCTACAACTAAGCAAGTGATATCAATAATAAGAAGATAATAAGCTTTTTGAGAAAAACTCGGCGGCAAAAAAATTATGTCAATTTTGAAGAAGTAGGCGTGGCGCCGCCCACTTTACAGCATAAAATTTCTGCTATTTTCAAAGGCAATCGCTTATAATTCCATCTTGATACTTCAATGAAAATTCGTCAGCTGCCTCTCAGTAGTATGTATTATACTCCAGCCAAAAGTTAGCAAAATCGGGAAACACACAAGCACAATATTCGGCCACGTAGTTAATAGCCCACTGCAATAGCGAAGTTATATATCTTTCTTGATTTTCATACCTTTCATATACATTAAATGTATGTTAGTATGAGAACAAGAAGAGAAAAGTTCACTAAAATGATCAGCACGATAAGCGGAGTCCATTTAGCCATGTCCGTCTCGCCGTCCGTCTGTCTGTCTGTCCTCCTGTCTATTTGAACGCAAACTAGTCTCTCAGTTTTACAAAAGAATGCTGAAATTCGTTGTTTGCTTTCGCGATTTTATAAAATACTAGACGTGGTTTTGACGTTTTGATACATAGAACACATCTATATCTAAAATGTCATTAACTTGAATCAAATAAACTCCTAGCTATACCGAACTGCAGCTTTATATAACCTGGGGACTTTTCCAAAAGCTATATACAGACTGTGTCGTGCCCAGCAAACTCCTGAACCTATCGTGAATGTTCAAGAGCAAAAAAAACACAAAATATGTGGGCGTGGCACCTCCCACTTTTGAAAAATTATGTAGATATTGACTAAGTGACACATACTCGTATATCCAAATTTCATTAATTTAGACCAAAAAAGTTCGGAGTTATGACGAATTGAAAATTTATATAGCCTGGGGGCGTGGCTCCGCCTACTTTTCTAAAACTATATATTGTCTATGCTGTACCCAGTGAACCCAAGTATATATTGTGAAAATTTCATACAGATCGGTTGTGTTCTTTGGCGCCTATTATATCTATTTTTGTTACGCACACAAGGTATATTACTTCAATCGGCATAAACGAATCGAGACATATGTTTATTAATGTATATCAAAACGTTCAGGATGAAAAGTAAAATATCCGAGCAAGTAGTTAATACCCCACTGCAAAAGCGAAGTTGTATATCTTTTTTGATTTTCATACCTTTCATGAACATGAAATGTTTGTACGTATGAGAAGAAAAAGAGACAGTCCCATCAAAAAGTATACTGAAATGATCAGGAGGATGAGCTGAGTCGATGTAGCCATGTCCGTCTCTAGATACGTCTATCTGTCTGTCCGCCTGTCTATTTGAACGCAAATACGAACTGAAAGTATTAAAATAGACCTGCGTACATTGGGATGCCATAATAGATCACTACTAGGTATATAATGTTCGGTTCCACCCGAACTTAGACTTCCTTACTTTTTATATTTGATTATTTTGGGAATGTGCCTATTTTTGTCTGAAGAAACACCAAAACAAAATTTTTGATTACTTTTAATTTATTTATTTATTTTATTAAAGCTTACATAATAATACAACTTATTAAACAAACTAATTAATTAATCATCATTTGATTAGTTTTGTTTTTTCGATTATTTTCAAAAAAATTCATTCAAAGCCGAAAACAATGGGTAGTCAATCATGAGTAGGCTTTTCCAAAAAATGATCAGTCAAACAGGTAATCATAACGATTAGTGATCATTTCTTAACTGGCCTGATCTGAAATTATATAAACACGTTGGTCATACGGCATGGTGCAGCAACATAAAACTCAAGTATAATAGCCAAAAATTTATTTTTATAATACTCATAGCCATTAACTTGTGCAGAAAGAAATGACCTACAGAAAGTTTGTAACACCTTGATAAACATAACAACTGGGGCTTCCCACCTGACTTTTTGCTTTGGATATCCTAGTGTCTAAGGAAAAGAAAGCAGGAGGGGTTTTCAGCAATCATTTTTTTAAATTTCTAAACGTTTTATCTGGCGTACCCAAAGGAAGCCACTTTGGTACTATTTCATTTTTTCTTAAATTATGTATTTAATCAACATAAGCTATGCCCATTTTCTTTTCGTTCATTTCATTGGCCTTTCGCGTTCTTATAATTCGCAATCAGTTTATAAAATATTTTCAAGACATAGTTAATGTTTACTATCCCAAATATTGAATTTTTTCTATTAGGCGAACAAATAAGTCATTTGAAGTTGCAGTTATCCTCTTTCTAAAAGAAAATCAAAATTTACGTTAATAGTTTTCATTCACTTCACTTTAAATGAGTCCGAAACCACGAATATTTTTCTAGATAGTGGAAAAAATTATTTAATATCATTTCTTAAAAAAAATTGCATAACTCAATATTGTTAATATTAAATATTTACGCTTGATAAAATAAAGAATTCAACAAAAATATGAAAAAAATTTAAATTCACTTAGCGTCCCGTTCATCACAACGAATGCAGTGAGCTTACAAATTGTTCAAAAGCTTTGATAATACCACACCAGCATTTATTTATTTAAATCCCAAGAGAGACATTTAGCTGAGAATGATTGCGTGGCATTGGTTTCACGGCTATGTGGATGTGCGGTCGGTTGGTGAACATACTAGCTCAATACTTGCGTTTGTATGTAAACACGAATGTGGCAGGCACGCAACTGGGAAGATCTCAAAACTCCAGCATAGCTTAGCAGTAGTTGGTTGTTTGTCGGTTTGTTAGCTGGTTGGTTGTTTCGTCGGTTGGTTGGTAGGTCTATACACTGCTGCATGGATTTTTTTGTTTCATGGTTATGTCGGTGGCTCCATTGAAGCACATAGACCACGCTTCACTAAACCAAATCCGCATGCAGTGCTTGTGCAAACTAAATCGTTTATCTATCGCAAAAGTAAGCCACTGCGTTTACAGCTAGCGTTTGCATGTGTATTTGTGGCCAGAGCCTGCTGTATTATTGTTAAGTGCGTGCAATGAAAAAATGCGTAAAAGTAGAAAATAAAACCGAGGAGAACTTAAGCTAAAGAATTTACTCTCAAAGCAAACTAAATAAATTTATGGAAAGAGACAGTAGGTGTAAAGCTGAAGCTCCATTTTTTCTGTTTTTCGAGTTGTGTGTGCTCACAAAGTGAAGAACTCGAATCTGAGGAATCGAGTACTTAAATGGGTAGAAAATTAAAGGTCAAACAAGTGGCGTCTTATTCTCTTTAAATAACGCGATATACAACAGGTATATGCCCACAAACCTCAGAAGCTATCTTTGCGCAGAGCTTCTCTTACAATTTGTGGTGTGCTGTTTTGAATTTTTTCCTAAAAATTGGCTGAACCAACAATTTTTTGCCGACTCCAAACGGCATTTACAAAGCAGATGAAGTTTTTCTAAGAAGCCTTAATGGCAAAAATATTCCGGTACTCGAGCATTGGACCTTCGGTTTGACAGGCTGGCAACACTACCTCTACACAATCTCAGAAAACGCGTCTCAAGGCACAAGTTGTCATTAAATATAAGGCTTCCCGGTGTAAAAAACTTTTCTAGAAAATTGGAGGATGTACTGAAATGTCTATCACTTCAAAATTATGTGGCTCTCAACAGCATTACGCGGACTAGCTAGCTTGTAAAAAGTGAGAAAAATCCGCGTCGACACCGCATCTTATTTCAACAAGCCTGCTTGGTCCGCCACGTTAAATTCCAAAAATCAATGTGAGCACTAAGCAGGCGGAAACACTTTTAGTTTGTGTTAGGTTGAGCTGGCTGGTCTGCCTTAAACCGAAAACGAAATCTCTGTAATGAAGCAGGACTCTCTCCGTCTTCTTGGGAAAAACTAGAAACTTTCTAGGTCTTACCCTACTCACTGCTCGAGATTTGATAATTTTGGGGCTCCTAATAATCGGAGTTTTAGCGATCTTAGGAGAGGAGCATAAAACATGCTCAACCGGCTCCTTCTACAGTGCGCACTTCACGCATTTATTGTCACCGACGAGGTAGTGCCCTGTAAGTAAGCCCATCAGGAGTTTGTAGTCCTCACTTTTCATTCTGTGAAGGTAATCGCGGAAGTAAACCGGTCCGGTAAATAATTGGGTCAGGTAGAAATCGACCTCTCCATGAGACCGCTTTCACCTTTAGTGGCTGATAGATTACAGGTACATTGGTATAGTCCCCGCAATGACCAGGACAGCATCTGCGGAGACGGTGTGGTATGCTAAGGTAATTCCGAGAGCTCCTATGAGTTGGATCGTGGTGATAGCTGGCCAGTACTTTCGAGAATTCATTGCATCCGTCTATATTTCCGCACGGTAAAACAGTATAGAACCTGAGCTGGATGCTAGCAGCTTTCTTTAACATGACTTAGTCCAACTATGTTCGTCATTAGCTGGGTGAGAAAACTTCTCGCATGAACTCCAAAGGTAGTCCGAGAAGCTGGGCTGGCGAACTGGCTGCAACCCCAGATACTTCGATATTATTATTATTGTTAAGGACTTATAAAAACTGAAGGTCTCTTAAACGTTGGTGTTGGTTGTTGTTTGGAAGAATGTTGCAAAAGTGAAACTTCATAGAAGCTTACGACTCCGCTAAAGACAAGATTTCACTAAAGACATTCTGATGAAATTTCCCAAACTATTTTCTGTTTTGGACTGAGTAGGCAACTGAGAAGTAAAGTCCTTTCTCGACGGACAAAGATCACACCCTCGCATCATACCTGTCTTTATGTATGGCTGGTATTCATGGACAGGATCGAGAGAAGATGGGTAGGCCTTGAAGAAAAGTTTTCCGGAAAATGTATGGTCCTTTCCGTGATGCCAACGGCGAGTATCGAAAGAAATTTAGCGATCAGCTTTATGAGCCTATCGTAGATCTCACCATAGTTAAGGGAAAAGAAACCCAAAAACCCGGAAGCTCCAGCCCAGACCGTTGTTTTCCTATTGACACCTGAATTAGGCAGCAGAGGAAGGGGGAGGCCTGGACTGAGTTGGAAGAAACAGGTGGAGGATGACGTGAACTCCCATTATGTTTTCAATCACTGCAATCTGACGAAATACCCATATCCGGTTCAAACCACATTCGAAAGAACCGCTTCCTTACAAAGCAAAATTATCCACATCAGTGGCGTGGAGTGGCTCGCTGCATACGATATGGGTTCTTTGCGTTGGCATGCAAAGTACACACAAACATACATATATTCATGGTATGTAAAGTGCATTTGAAAGAGAATTACGATGCATAAAATGGTAAAAGCGTCGCAAATGCAAGGTATTATTGCCACCAATGTTGATACGGCTAAGTGTAAAGTCTTTGTGCGTACTGCAATCCTGGTAAATGGACTAACCTTGAAACCACTGGCTAGCTGATGTCGGTTTCAGTGTTGCAATTGTGCAAGGTTGGGGATCGATTTAGTAGTCTTCTTAAAATTGGGGTGCAACTAAAAACGCCCAAAGTCACACCAAAGTATGTTTTTTGTGTGGAAACGCGATTGGGTTATCTATAACGGGCTTTAAAATTTATTTGGACCCACTGAACATGTCTCTGAATAAACTTAAAAGGTTTCTGCAAAATCGAGACCAAACGGCAGCTCTATAGTAGATAGCAGTTTTTGCTCTCATATTCCAACGTTTAAAAGACAAAAAAACTAAAAATTGTCATTGACCATAAATTGATGTTTGTGGAAAAATAGTATTGCAACATTGTGTTGCCACCTTTTATACTTTCGTGAATAGGCGAGGCCAGTTTTCAACGTTAAGTTATAATGCAGATAGTATTAGGTGGTAAATACCTTTTGTTTTATACCCTAAGCCATTTGGCATTTGATTTTGTTTTTTACTTTAGCTAGGTGGCAACTTCGTAGAAGATGCTACGTGGCAACACTTAACCAAGCAAGCTTTGTAATGTAATAGTATTAGGCGGCAACTCTAAGTGGTGGCCCTCTCAAAAAATATGTTTGTTGAAACTCGACGCAAAATAACTGTCGTTGACTGCCAATATCGTAGTTTGATATTCCATTTTTTTCAATTTCAGTTAAGAGGCAACTTCGTAAAGTATTATAGGTGGCAACACTTAAGTAATAGTACATATTGTTAAATGTATTAACCTTTACTAGAAATATTCTTGTTGAAACGCGATGGAAATTACGCACATTGGCCCACCTCTGAAGCTAGTCAGGAGTTCTATTACCCTCTTTTCACTACAATTTGGTCAGATGGTCCTTCTGATTCCATACACTTTCTGTGTAATTTGTTCAAATAAAACTTTTGAATTTTCTCCTTGGCTGGTACTCTTTCACTTTCTGTGTAATTTGTTCAAATACAACTTTTGAATTTTCTTTTTGGCTGCTCCGACGGCTAACGTACCTTCTCACTGACCTTGGTTTTCTCATGCATATAGCTTTAGTGTGTATTTCTGGAAATTTTGTGGATTATTTTGGGATAAGTTAAGGGGTTTGGGTTATTTGATGGACAAAATGGGACTTTTGCTGAGACTAATTTATTTTATTCGTTTTTATGTAGGAGTCTTGGTGTGATATTTAACGGATTGCTTCAGAAAAATCTCGGGAACACTTCGGGACTATTCTCGAAATCGTTACGGGACATTTTTGGGATAATTTTTTAACGTTTTATGTACCATTTAGATAATCCTGAGAACAACGCCGACATATTTTCAAAAAGATTTTAAAGTCATCCGAAATTTATTTGTTATTTGTTCGCCCCACATTACTCAAATTTTCTGAAAACACACATCTCTGTTATTTGGCAAGAGCTGAGTTAATTTCTGATTAAATAAGTGAATCAACGCATTGTGAGTTTACCGCTTTGCTAACCAGTCTGGCCTAAAATCAAGCCTCATTCGGGATTGGGGATATTTTATATTTACGAATTTATTTCGATTCTCAACTGATGAGGCTCTTATGCCAACGCCTGCATACAGTCTCAAGATTCAAGGCTTTTTCTTATCCCTTTTCAGGCATTTTTCTAAAAAATTTTATTACAGCAACACTGTTCATCGGCCTTTTCATATTTGTGTGTGTGAATGTATGACGTCATTCATTCGATGCGGAAGTTGTTAAATTAGATGGCAAAGTAAATTCGTTGTAAGCGCGGGATAAACGCGAAATGATCGCTGCATTTCCGTGGCGTTACAAAACGCTTAAGTGCCATTGGTAACGGAAATGCATTTATGTATATGTTATCGTAGTAAACGCGCCAAAATACAATGCATCTACTTTAAGTTCCAACTATTACAAAGGAAATTCGAAGAAAATATTCACTATTAAATGACGCTTATAATATTTGCATAAATTTGCAATGGGGAAAGTTTTTCATTTCATTATTCTTTAGTTTTCTTTCACAATTTGCTTTTGAGAATGAAAGAAAACGTGTTTTCTGCTTTTCTTCTCGATTGATACATATGTACATACTTTCTTAATTTTTTTGGTTCAACAAGTCAAACTGAGACGTGCAGTACTAAATTTATTTTGTAACTTAAAAACACTTTTTACTATTTTAGTTTATTTTTTCAATATTTCTGAAGCTGCTATAGTTAAAAAAATAAACTTTAGCACTTTCAAAAGAGGTACTTCGAGGTAAAAAAACAAAATATTTGGTAAAAAAAAAATTTTATTTCTAGTTTAAAAATTTTCGATATTTTGAAATAGAAAAAATTTTAGTTCGCCATTAGAATCCAATTTTTTTTGTTATAAGTCTGATATATCTAAGATATTTTGAAATTTTCAGAAGGGTGTATTTTGTTCTTTTTTTTCACATATATGAATTTTTAAGTTTAAAAAAAAATGTTTTTAATTTTTTTTTTTAAGTTTTTTAACTTCCTATACAAAAATGTAAAAAAAAATAAGCATATTTTTGTTTTTACAATAAGCATATTTTTGTTTTTACATTCCTCTACCACGAAAAAAATGTTGAGCGATCAGAATTGAGTAATTTTGTCCTTAACTAACTGAACTCGACTAGAAGTTAAAAAAACGCCACTCTGAAAATTTCATTTTATCGATATCAGAGGTATAATCCATAAAGTTTGAAGGCCAGTTTTTATTTTTCCGATTTTACAAAATCGAAAATTTTCTAAAATTAGAAATTTTTAATGTTTTTTCAAAATATTTATTTATACCTTTGAAAGTACCAAAGTTTATTTCTTAATTTCAGTAGATTTAGAAATATTGTAAAAATAAACTTCACAATACAGTAAAAAAGGGGAAATCAGTAAAACTTTGAAATTGCATTACTTTTGAAAAAAAATTTAATTTTTTTTCTTTAGCACAACAAAAAAACTCTTCACCAAATTTTTTTTTAAATCAGAATGGCTCGATTCCAACTATGTGACGATTTGACATGGATAAATTTGGGACTCCAGATGACTGAGGCATACTCCAACTTGGATCGCACTAAGGAATTTGAAATATTTTCCTAGTTAAAGTCCTTCGCATTGCGTTAAAGAAAAGTCAAATTAGCATACGCTTTCTGTATAATTAATATGGTTTGCTAAAGAAGAGTCAAAAATATTCCTAGTTCACGGAATTCTCTAATCGATGCAAGAGCTGCATTTGAAACCAAATATATATAGACGGAAGCGCATTCACGGACTTGGAGGACATTATATGGCAACACTTATTGCTATTAAGGCGTAATTTATTTAGAAGGATCCAAGCACTAAGAGCATTTAAATCTGCACAAGAGCTCCTGCCAAACAGTTGTAAATCATCTAAACACATTAAATCGTTTGAATGCTTCAGGTGAAAGCTAACATCGTTACTAAGAATGATATATAAGATAAGGTCAAGAATCTTCCTTATGGCATACCCGAAGTTGCGAAAAACGTGTATGACTTCTATTAGTGTGTTACGACTTAAGCCATAACCAAAAGACGGAGTATAAACATATATTCTCTAGTTTCAAATAAAGGATTTTGTTTAGTACTGCATCGAACGCTTTAGAGACATCCATCTTTAAATGCAGCAACACGGAACTGAGAAAACACGCAAAAATTAGCGACAGTTAAACGCGCTCCAACAAAACCATGATGGCATAGGTATATTAACCCTTTAATGGCACATTCTAAATTGTCTTTAACAAAAAAAACAAAAACAAAAAAAAAGCATGATATATACCTCCAGAGAGATTAACACCAAGTTGTTGTGTGCTGCTTCTAATTTTTCGTACAAATTAGCGGGACCTAGAGTTTTTTGCCGATTTCGAACGGCATCTACAAAGGAGATGAATTTTTGCGGAGAAGCCTTCCATTGCAAAAATACACTCGGAGAGTTTGCCAAACCACCGCCGAGGGGCGACCCCGTTTTGAACAAAACTTTTTCAAACCTCTTTTGATGTTACCTGTTCCAGGGCTCAAACCTTGTTATGCACAGCTGTGTTAAATGTAATAGTAGTTAAGATAAATTTCCAAGTTTACATAAAGGTTAGGAAAGTTTTTATACTTAAAAAAATGGGCATTAAAATCTTCAAATTTTGGGTACGCAGTTCTGTAGACCAGTCAATTTTAGCACAAGATTGTGCAACTAAGAACTCGCTGAAAAATGTACTTGAATTTTTAGAATTTTTTTGTGTCAAGGCTATTGAGTAATTTCTTTCATTCAACGCATGAAGAAAAATTAATTTTGTAGGGAAAAAAGTACCCGACATGCTTGACAAAAACCATTCCAAAAATTCAGATACAAAATTTTAAGATACTTCTTACGTGCAGATTTTTGCACGAAAATTGAATGATTTATAAAACTGCGTACTCAAATTTTTTCTAAAAATTTTTCCCAAAAATATTCAAATTTTGATGTAAATTTTTAAAAGTTTAATTAACTTTCCTGAACTTTTTGTGAACTCTGAAATTTCTTTTTACGTGGTTTCTTTTATGGCTTTTATAGGTTCTTTTTATTTTTACGAATGATATCCCATGTAGTTTCACTACTATCAAATTGAACACAACTGTACATGTAATGGAGCACAAAGTGAAAAGCTACATTTTTTGAATAAAAATTAAAGCAATCCGTCAATATCCTATTTCAACTAAGATTGTATGGAGGACACTCCGTGAACAATATCTGTTTTGGACAAAGAAAACGACCCAAAATCCAGCGACTTAGGTGTGCCGAGACCATGGCAACAGAGTCAACAACAAAGTTATATTTGAAAAAATCAGCAAAAATGTTTACGTAATTCGCTAACCTTTTTTTTTTTTTTGAACGGACACAGTTCCAGAAATATTTGGGATCTGTGATATAATAGTACTCCAGTCTACAAAACTTTTCACAAGCGCGGAAAAGTGCAATTGAGTGTTACCTTCAAAAACTCAAAATGTGAAAAAAAAAAATGGATTAACAGCTTTTCGTAATGTTTCTGGAGTTAGCAGTTTTTCCAATTATTAAGTTTTAGCTATTCTGAAAATTTAAGACTTAATTTTCTTTTGCCACTACTTTGCAGCTTTTACCGCGGGGGGACGATATTCTCTCTGGTATAAATGTATATTTTATTTAGATTTTTAGAGGACCTGTAGCCATCACTTTTTTAAATACTACAAAAATGGATTTTTTTTGCAACCATTGACAGATATGAGTTACCGGTAAAAGTAGTAAATTTGGATTAAACTCTAAACTTTTATCAATAAAAAAGTATTTAATTTTTTTGTGAATAAAAGTCAAGTATAATTTATTAATAATGTTTTACATTTTTTTTTATTTCTTTGAGGTATTCACCCTTTTTACTTATCTCTCTATTATTTAACACCACAATTGGTCAACAAGGTCTTAATCATAAAGGTCACAAATGTTAAGCAGTTTAAGAAACAACAACAAACCTACGCTTTTCTATAGTAATTCCGCCTTCTTTGTTCCTATACAAAATTTTGTATATTTTAGAATTCAACGCATGTCAACAAAAGTTTGCTCTATGCATGCAATTTCATTTTCTCAACAAACATACACACATACATTGACAAACACAAATTGTTTTCTTCCTTAATCCACTTTCTCACTGTGAGCTGCTGGACAGCATAAATAACTTTTTACGGAGCAAAAAAAAAACCTATTTACATATACGTTGGTATAAGCAAAAGTATATTTCATCGCATATGAATAAGCTCCTTCCAACTATTGCTACACTACATACATACTTAATATTTCATACAAATACGGATGTATGCTTGTGTTGGTGATCTCGACAACTGGATTAGACTATGATCACATCCGGTACTTGCTACCTGATTACTATTCTACTCACTCCACTTCTTTACAAACAGATGAGTTCCAGCAAGCATTTAATGCCATAAGAATATAGAAAATTTCACTAACATTCAAAACTATATAGCTAGCGGTCAAACCAACTACTACTTCAAATGTAGTATGAATGAAAAGGTCAACTAGTACGCCAACTGTCTTTGAATTTATGATAAAGTGCCTACCATTTAAATGATTATATCTCCGAAATCAGTTGAGTTATGGAACTTAGTCACATCGCTTATTGCAGCACTCATTAGCACCTTTCGTCTGATACCCATATTGTACTAATATATTTTGGGTCACCTTGGTCCACTTATTGGTCGATAACTTCGAAACCGGTCAAGTTATGGAAGTTAGAGATATCTTAAACTTTAATCTGGACATCTAGTAATGCATCTAAGATAGTTGCATCGAATTCCACTCAGCAGTTTATCTGTGATACGCGCACAAACATACAGACAGACAAACAAAAATTCTAAAAACTGTTGCTGTTAGTTCTATTTTCTAAGTAATGATCCTCTTATCAAACTTTCATGAATATCGACAATGTAGAGACAACAACCAGTTACAATTTTATTATATTTAGTGATATAGAGATTGTATGAGTATTCGGTCCACATACAAGAGGTCACAGGTTCGAGCTCTGGTGTTGAAATCATCGAATTAAAAAAAAAAAAGTGTCACTGGGGTTCTCCACAAATTTAAATTTTTGTACTTACGTATTTGGTTTTTTAAAACTAGTTTGAGAGGAGTTAGAAATATCAAGTTATAAACTAGTATTCTTTCTGACTAGTTTGGTGTTTCACTGCAGGGTATGTATGAATATGTATAGGAATTTGCTATAAGACTACGAGCATTAACTTACCAAGTGGAAAAAATTATTTCGTTTTGGTTCACTTAGAAACTGTCGTGATTGACAGACAGGAAGTGACATACAAAATTCCTTTAAGTTACAGGGAACTCTCGTTATTTTGTTTTAAACTTGGTAGAACTTTATTAATATACTCGTATGTTCATTTTTGGTCACCGTGCGATAGGAATTGTCTCCAGTATCTTATTAAAATCGCTCGCAGTCCCAATTGGAGTATTCAAGCTCGGCCAACTGTTTCCTGGCTAATTGCTAGAAGAACTTCAAAGGCAGCCACTGAACCCCAGTCTTACCTATCCAAGAAAGAACCAGCACTTCGGCAAGCCACTAGAACGGTATCCGAACGCATTTTTTAACAAGTTAGGAAGTCTAAGTTCGGGTGGAACCGAACATTATATACCTAGTAGTGATCTATTATGTCATCCCAATTTACGCAGGTCTATTTTAATACTTTTCAGTTCGTATTATAAAGACAGCTGATTGTTTTCAATAAAAACACTTCTGTTATAGTAAGTTTTGAGAGGAAAACTAATTTTAAAAAATTATTAATGTATGGCGCGATATACAACAGGTATATCATCATAAACCTCCTAAGAGATTTTTGCGCCGAGCTTCCCTTCCAATTCGTGATGTGACGTTTTGGTTTTTTCCTTCAAATTGGCGGGACCTACAGATTTTTTACGACTTCAAACGGCATCTACAAAGGAGATCAATTTTGGCTTAGAAGCCTTCCATAGCAGAAAGACACTCGGAGAGTTTTCCAAACAACTGCCGAGGGGCGACCCCGTTTTGAAAAACTTTTTCAAACCACTTTTGGTTTTACCAGTCCAAGGACCTTGAAACTTCAGTGTGTTAGGCCGCCAACACTACCGCCACACCACAGCGGCCGCCACTAATTTATTTGTACATAAAAAGCTTCCCTACCAACAACTGCTAACCACATTATTTCAAAATACAAATACATGCACATTTTATGTTTGAAAAATTTGTGTTCAAATAGACAGACGGACGGAGAGACGGGCATGGCTAAATCGACTCAGTTCATCGTCCTTATTATTTCAGTTTACTTATTGATGGGCCCATCTCTTCTTCTTCTCATACTTACAAACATTTCGTGTTCATTACAGGAATGAAAATCAAAAAAAGGATATAACTTCCCTATTGCAGTGGGGTAATAACAACTTGCCCGGATATTTTACTACTATTTTATACTACATACTAATGAGAGCTGACCAATTTTGATTGAAATATCTAGTTCAAACTACAAGCAATCGCCTTTGAAAATAGCAGGAATCTTATGCTGAAAAGTGGGAGGCGGCACACCTACTTCCCCAAGATTCACAAAATTCTTTCGCGGTCGAGTTTTACTTAAAACGCTTATTATGTGTGCAAGATCTTATATTGATATAGCTTGCATAGTTATAGAAATATCTTGTTTTACATTTTACAAACAAATTTTTCAGAACTATGTTAAACAGCTAGGCGTGGCCGTTGACCGATTTCGCCCATTTTTACAACAAACATTTGCCTTTACATATTCAACATTTTCGTCAAATAACGGTTCCATAAATCAATTTTGGCCGGAGTTATGGCATAAAATGTTTTGTGGAATAATCCACTATAAAAGGGGCGGGACTACGCCCATTTCAAAAATTTATGTTTTTTAAACTTTCATTCTTCACGAACACTTTGAATGTGAAATAGAAATGATACCTAGCCTTTGTACGCAAAGTTAATGCCTATTAAATATATGGATAATCCTTTTCAAAATCTTTCGTATAAAAGTGGGCGTGTTTCTTAACCGATTTCGCCCATTTTTTCCGGAACATACCTTGTATTAATATAAATATGTGTGCTAAAATTCGTTTCGATATCTTGAAAGGTTTTTGATTTATGATTAATATTATTTCTAATTCTGACTTAATCAAAAGTGGGCGGTGCCACGCGCATTTTCAAAAATTCCTTGAAAAATTTATTTCTTACCTCAGCATTAATGTACGCACCAAACTTAAATGTATTATGTACTGAATAATCACTTTTTTTCGAAAATATTCTATGTATAAAAAGTGGGCGTGGCTATCATCCGATTTCGCCCATTTTAAAGAGCGCTCGGAGACAAGTTGTTAATAGTCCAAATTTTCAACTTTGTTCACTGTTATGTAGGCAGTTCCACGCCCATTTTCAATCCTGTCAATGAGTTATCTTCCATATCGAAAAATGAGACCTGGTCATGTTATCATCCGATTTTGCTCAATTTCAATAGTCGAACATTAGCCTGTTTACCAAATTCCATACATAAATCTCAATTTTAACTCAATTTATCGTGTACATAGACAGAGGGTCATTGCTTAATCGATTTCTTTATTCATCTTTAGAATAAGCCGTGACTATAAATAAGCTCAAGGCCAAAAAAATTATTTTTAATTATTTATTGAAAGTTTTTAATTGAATAGAAACCGAAAGTTTGAAGGAAACAGACATTGCTTTTCTTGTAGCTCCATTCTGGAAGCTGCTAAACTTCTTCATCAGAGAAGTTTTGACACGTCCTGTTAACCACTAGGCTATCAGATCGCTGTCTTTTTTTACACTTCCGACGTGCCGCAAAACAAAAATCAATTGGAATTTTATCCGACTTATTCTTCTCATCTTTTATCCGAGATTTTATCCACTGATGGTTGGTAGAGAACTAAATTGAAATCATTTAGGGTATGTATTGAAAGAACGAAGTTCAGTTTTCCTACTTAATTTTTTATCCCCCCAAAACTTTAAGCATTTTTAAAGTCATTAATATTTTTACAATCTCCACTGTAAGTACTAAGTTTGTGTCACCAAAGAGAATATTTTATTTTGAATTCTGCTCATTGCGGTGTGAAACTTTTGCTATCAGCAAGTAAATAGTATAGGCGTCCCCTCTCGGAAATAAAACGAATCATAAATGCTTCTTCTTTTTCGGCATTGAAACGACTTGACTCAAACTAAATTATACACAATAACATGTTCTAATTCAAATTCTCTTCCTTTGAACTTAACTTGTCTAAACCTGAGGTATTCTGCTATTGATGCTACCATTCTTACCAACTTCTTTCAAAGTTGCCTGCATAAAATAGCGAAAGGAGTGAAAAATTGTTTCACTTTCACCTTGAAAGTCACTTCACTTTTATAGGTACCAATTTGAAACTTCGAGGAACCTCTAAATTAGATTAGCTCCGAAAATCGTTCCAGCCGACAAAATGGACAACCAGCAAGTTCTCCTAGAAACAAAGTCCTCTTTCAAAGAACAGAGTGTTTCCATTCCAGTTAAATTTGCATGCAAAAGAGGTATACTATAAACTATAGTAGAGATTCCGAGAACAATAGAAGCGCAATAGCACAGCACTAACAAGTTTTCCTACGGGGTACTTATGCAGTTAGATGCATCATATAAGAACTTTCTATGTCTTAAGATTTCTTTGCGCTTTCGGAAGTGGCGCATTAAAAGTATTGTGCCATTTGAGGATTAAAGTTTTCGAAACTATGTTAAAATATGTACAGTGTGCTATTTTAGAAACTTTCTCCACAAAAAAGTGATTTACGAAAATCCATTAATTCAATTCAAATTTACTTGCTAGATAAAACAAAAAAAGTAGATTACTGCGCAAAAATTTAAATAAATAATTTCTCGAACATCAACAATTTAACCCATTTACGTAATCTTGACAGCAATTTCAGCCAAAAAGATCATACATCGCAAAAACCCAGCTAACATCTGGCACTTCAGTTTGTCGCACTCCATGCATTTTATAAAACCGTAAATGCCTTCGATAAGACTTTAATGAATTCTGAATACTGTTGACCAAAAACAACACGAGCTTAACATCAGCCGTCTCAACCTACTTACATTACATAACATACTCGCACTTGAACACTCTCATGCCTGACAAAGTTCTTTAAGCATATCCGACTTCGATCGCGAAGTCAACTCTAGCACACAACTACAACCGAGATTGCCATGCCACATTTTTTATCACGTACCAAAATGTTTGCATGGAAAGGACCAAATTTGTAAAGCTTTTATTACTAAGTAGATACCAAAATGTTATACGCTTTTTATAGTTTTTCCACAAATATATATTAGAGTTAGCCAGTAATCGACATGTTTCGGGAACCGACATTTGGGAAGGCATTGCTATCGCTGCTTATATTTATTTTCATTGCGGAATATGCTACTTATTGTTTTTTTTGTCCTCGACTAACAGGAAATTAAAAATTTGAAGTTGACAACAGTGATCGGCGGTCTTAATATGAGAAAGCATTAGTGTTAGACAAAAAATTATTATCTGGTGGCGGGTCGTGCTTAAGATTTTTAACTCCCAGGAAAATATTTGGCGATCACTGCTTTACGACTAATTACTCGAATGATGTTTATGAAAAATTCCAAGGACTAATTCACAAGCGTTTGATAATAAATATTTGAGCTTTTATCGCGTATCTCAAAATATTTTCCCAGAACGAACGAAGGACGCATGCCTTTTATTTTATTTTATTTTTATTTTTTTATTTCATTACATTTTATTTTATTTCACCCCATATTATTTAATTTTATTTTATTTCATATTATTTTATGTTATTTCTTTTAACTTTATTTTATTTAATTTGATTTTGTTATTTTACTTTAGTATATCCTATTTTATTTTATTTTTATTTTTTATCTGTTTTATTATAATTTGATTTATTTTATTTTATATAACTTTTTTGTATTTCATTTTATTTTATTTTATTTTATTTTATTTTATTTTATTTTATTTTATTTCATTTTGTTATTGCTTCTTATTCCAACAATTGGTTGGTTTTTACGGCCTATAAATTTTCAATTATCATGACTATGAATGAGCTCAAGGCCACTAATCATTTTTCTATAGCGAAAATTCTTATTAATTTTTATTTTTAAATAATAATTTTTTAATTATTTATTAAAAGTGGTTTTAATTGATTAGAGTAGGAAACATTTTTAGAGACAACCGCCATAGCTTTTCTTATAGATCCATTTCGGAAGCTGCTAGGCTTCCTCACCAGAAAAATTTTGGCACAACCATTATTTTTTAATTACGAGGTGTGTTCAAAAAGTATCGCGAATTTTGTGTTTTTTCAAAAATTATTTATTTATTCATGAATATCTATTTTGTCCCCTTCAAAGTAATCCCCATGAGATATTATACACTTGTGCCAACGGTTTTTCCAATCTTCGAAGCACTTCAAAAAATAATTTTTTTGTATCTTGTTCAGCTCCTCCTTCGATGCCGTCTTTATCTCGTCAAGAGAAGCGTAACGTCGTCCTTTCATGGGCCTCTTCAGTTTAGGGAACAAGAAAAAGTCACAGGGGGCCAGATCTGGGGAATACGGTGGCTGCGGCATCATTAGTGTGTTGTTTTTGGCCAAAAAGTCGCGCACAAGCAACGATGCGTGAGCAGGGGCGTTATCGTGGTGCAAAAGCCAATTTTTGTTCTTCTTTGCACATCTTCTCGGCCTTCTGAGAACATTTTGTACCACCGATAAACGTTGCTTCGGTCCAAGGTAGCTTCTCCGTATGCCACAGTCAACATTCGGAATGCATCCGCGCACTTAATTTCGTTTTTCACACAAAATTTGATACAGGTTCTTTGATCCATTTTTTTGAATAGGTAAAAATCGAAGACGATCCAAAACACGTGCAAGCAAAGCAGCTGTCAACAATTAACTGAACATTCAAAATGGCCGAGCTTGTCGGCATAAGTGAGAGACATGAGTACCAACATAACGCCACAAAAAATTCGAAATTCGAATATACGTAACGAGCGAAAATTCAAAATTCGCGATACTTTTTGAACACACCTCGTATATTCGTCCTTACTTTAATAAAAAAATAAAAAATAAAAGTTATAAAAAAAAACAATAATAATTTTCAGAAAAATTAAAAAATTAAAAATTATTATTCTTGGCCTTGAGCTCGTTTCATTAATACTTGAAAATGTACAGGCAATAAAATCAACAAAAATTATTGGTACAAAAAAGCAATTTCTTAATCTTACTTTGTTTTATTTTATTATTATTTATTTTTTTATTTTTTTTATTTTTATTTTATTTTGTTTTATTTTATTTTATTTTATTTTATTTTATTTTATTTTATTTTACTTTATTTTTTTATCTATTTTATTATAGTTTCATTTATTTTTTTTTTATTTTTTTTTAATTTATTTGTTATACTTACTTTAGTGGCGTCTAGGAGAAGATCCTTTGGTCCGTTTGCCATTTAGTAACAATATAGCTTCGAATTAAACTAAGCTCTACCTACGATAAGCCCCCCGAAGGTCCGAGTGAACCTGCCTAGTTTTGCCAAAAGCTGGACAGATAAGTGCATTAATTGTATGTTGTGGTTTCGTTGTTGTTGTTGTTGTTTTGTTGTTGTTGTTGTTTTTGTTGTTGTTGTTGTAACCGAAAAGCACTCGCCGTAGTCTTAGCGCATGCAATGAATATGAGCATTTCTCTGCCGTAATAAATCAAGTACGCTCCTGGTACTTTTGGTACCAAAACGACTGCCGCGGAAAGGATTTATTTGACCACTTAACATTTCGAGATCGTAGGTTAAGTCGCACAGACATAGCCACCGGGGTTTTTTTCGATTACTCCAACTCGTCATCCTACATACAACTGCCGCTAGAACTAGACATTGCAACGTGAGAACGAAATTCACTAGCGCTAAATGAGGCTTAGGGAGCCCAATGAGTTCCGCAAGCTTGCCTGGACTCCACTCCCGGGAAGTCGAATCTCGGTTTCCAGCAATAAATTCAGCCCAGCCATATATATTCAAAGCAGACTACAAGTGGCGACCGAAACCCCGAAATCTAATTAACTAATTTTCTTGATAGCGGCGACTTCAACTTGAAAGACAATGCAATGATCAGGTAGCCTAAACTAGTTGCTTGCATCAAGCTGCTGATAGAAATCCAACCATCCAACCTTATCTTCCAACTGTTATCTATTCGTGAAATAATTCATAGGTCCACTGCCCCCAAGATAAGTCCTTCGACCCTTTAATTCAAAGGAGTAGTCACCGGTACACAGAAACTCATTTCAACTCTGTATAAAGTGGAATCCTACCAGAATGTAGACCATATGACTAAGCCGCCCACACCACCAACTTGACCATGACGGACCCGGAACGTACCTTGAGGGCCCAACGGGTTTGAATGCCCATTACAGCATTAGTACCACATTTGATACAAATGGAACAAAGTGGCAACTCATCCCACAACACTCGCAATTTACAGCTAAGAAATGTCAGCCAAGTAAAAGAGCAACAGCAATAGGATTAAACTTATAACCGCAGTGGTGCCGTCAAAACGTACAAGTACATTAGCTGTAATGGTATCTAAAATGCGCACACGAACTAAGTTCCGAAGCGCTCCAGTGACATTCAAGTGGTCAGGCCAGTTTCGTTTGTAAGGACATACGTATCTACTAAGTATTTCAAGTGCTGTTAGTTTTTGTTTTTGTATTGGTAGTGGTGGTGGTAATGATGGTAATAATGGTGCAGCTACGATGCAGTGAAATTGTTGTGGCTGACATTCTCGGTAAGCAACGTCAACTATGGTAAAGACAAAATGGCGAAAAGCAAAATATTAACGATGCTTGGCTTTGAGAGCTTCTGATGTGTTTATATATTGGTGTGCTTCGGGAGGATGTGGAGATGGGAGCGAAGGAAATTGAAAAGCAATTGTTGTTGGTATGCTTATTATTAACATGATGGTTTGGCGACATTTTGTGCTCTACTGGCTTCTAATTAGTTTCTCAGTCTTACAAATGAGTTTGAGATTCAAACACAATGAGTTTTTAAAAGCAAACGGGATATTGCAGAGCAACAGCAACAACGGCTTTCAACAAAATTATTTTCTTGTTGAAGTAGAAGAAAAAGTGTGAAATATATTTGCTAATATTCGAAGGCTGAAGGCCATAATATTGAGGATCTTTCTACTTTCTTAAATGTATTTATAACTATAAGTTAGCGCAATGTAATACATTTAATGAAAGTTATCATTGTTCTTATTTTTTAATTAATATCGTAACTAATTAATCAAAGTTTTTATTTAAATAAAAAATATCTAGATATAAGCATGCCCCGCAATTTGACGGTATTGCTCGTGATTTGTTTTTTTTCTAATTTTTGACACATTCGCTGTGCTCTACGGTGTCGTTTATATTGTATATCAACAAATTAATGGTTATGTGTGGCTCTTTCAATGTCAAATCGTAATATAGTTGGGATGGACCCCTTCGGATTTTAATGAAATTTGGTTGAAAGTTTCCTTTTATCATAAAACGAAGTTCTGCTAAAGAAAAAAATTAAAAAATTAAATAAAAAAATTTTTTTTTTTTTCAAAAGTCTTGCAATTTTAAATTTTACTTTTTTTTTGTTTTGTAAAGTTTATTTTTTCACTATTCCTAAAACAACTTTAGCTTAAAAAGTTAACTTTAGCACTTTTAAATAAGATACTTAGAGGTTTAAAACAAAATTTTTAAATTTCTTATTTTAAAATATTTTCGATTTTCCAATATCGAAAAACCTAAAGTTTCCATTAAATTTTGGAGTAAATTTTTTTTGCATTATACCTCTAATGTACCTTAAGATATCCTAAAATTTTCAGAGGGATGTCTTTTGTTTTTTCAAAAATATTAATTAAAAATTTTTTTTTTAATTTTTTTTACTTTCTAGTCGAGTTCGATTAGCTAAATAAAAAATTAGTAAATTTTGATAGCAAACAAATTTTTTCTGTGCTAATGGAATGCAAAAACAAAAATGTAAAAAAAAAATTGTTTACATATATTGAGTAATTTTTTGTTGAGCTAATTGTACTCGACTAGAAAGTTAAAAAAATTAAAATAAAAAAAAATTTAAACAAATTCAAATTTTTGAAAAAACAAAAAACATTCTTCTTGATATTTCAGAATATCTTTACAGAAAATTTGAGTCTAAAATTTAATGGCGAACTAAAATTTTTTTCGATTTTGGAAAATTAAATATTTTTTTTATGCTTCCAAGTATCCCCTTTAAAACAGGGCCCGATAATGATCATTTTTATATTTTCAATGAAAAAAATCAAAGGCTTCCGGGTATCGAAGGACAGTTCAAAGTATATGAACGTGCATGTCTCGTCATGCTCAACGGAAATCTGCATTGATTGAAAAAAATTTGAGCGAAACCTATTTAAATTACTAATAATTAATCTTTTTGAGTTTAATTTTTTTGGTCGCAAATAACACTCATTCCTTGAGCCGTATTTATTCCTCAAGAATAAAAATTTAATTTTGAGTTTTAGTTTTTTTCACTGATCGAAAAACTCAAAAAGACGCTACGCCTTTTTGGCAAGTAATTGATCATATATATTGGTTGGTATAATCTCGTCAACATATGTATGTACTTAATAATTCAAACATATTTATAGACACATACATATGTATATGTACATAGGCGCAACTACTTTTTGAGTTTTTCGATCCGTGAAAAAAATTGAAACTTAAAATTTAATTTTTATTCTTGAGAAGTAAAATATCGCTCAAGGAATAAGTTTTATTTCCGACCAAAACAATAAAACTCGCATATGAATGAAAAAAAAAATAAAACTAAAAAAGTAATGATTATTTTTGATCAAAAAAATAAAACTCGAAGATAACTATTATTGTTGCTTTTTATTAAAAAAAATTTTAAAATAATGATTAATCTACGAGTTTTATTATAAAACTCATAACGAATCCGATGAATTTTGAGTCTTTTATGCTTCTTTTTAACTGAACTTTTTGAAGAGTTATACAGATTCTTAAGCTTTTATGAAGCTTTTTCTAAGTCCTACTAATCAGAAGAAGGTATCCTTTTTTTTAATGGTTTATATAACTTTATTCAGATATTCTAAAGAATACATAATATAATAATACCCCTGCTCGTAGCGTTTATAATTTAGGAGTCCGATATGAGTCCTAAATATGGGAAAAGTAATAGTGTCAGAAATAAGGAGCCAATGTGATGGAAGTTATGAGCCTTACGCGTAGAGTGTTCATTTAACAGACCAACTTTGGAACAAATACACATATCGTTTGTCAATTAAAAAAAAAAAATTTTTAAAAAAATAAAAAAAAAACCAGTGCTGGATATATATATGTGTGTCTTTGTACAAGGTGGCCCAAAAGTAATCCTCCTATCAGAAAATGCTATAAATTTTGCGATTGGCCCCTAAAGTCAGTTCTGTTTTGACATTTGTGTAGTAAACACATGCGAAATACACGTTAATAAACAATGTTACGCTACACTGCTCCAGAACGCGGAATATTGCTGACTATTTATTTGACCAATAATCGGTCGGGGCCAAACGGTTACTGTGAATGGTGAGCGCTACAGAGCAATGATCAACGAGTTCTTTTTGCCGCAACTTGATGAATTGGGTTTGGAAAACATGTGGTTCCAACAAGACGGTGCAACAGCACACACTGCACGTGCCGCAACCGATATGCTGAACATCGGAAGCTTACTTTTGCGCCACCTTGTATAACTGTCTTTGATACATTAAGGAATCGTTTATGACTCCCAAGACTCCGTGAATATTACAAAAAAATGGTTATTATGATTTTCACTTTTGGATCATTATTTCTTAGTGTTCCGGCTATGGTTAATTTGAAATGTGTTCGCCGTGGCTGAAATTCAAAGATAACCAAAATAATTATTCGGGTTTTTGGGGTGTTCTTTGGAGCCCAAAAAGGCTATATTGAACCAAAAGGGCCATTGCTTTACACCAACCCAACGGCTGAAAAATCCATCCAATTTAACGCCCATAAAATGAGAGATTACAAGTTTGATTAGAAATTCTCCTCATATATAATCGCGAACCCACACAGTAACAGCTATTACTCCTTTAAGCTGCTACATTTCCCGCTTGATTGCCACTTAAAAGTAATCAAGTATTTCACAAAATACAAATTTCCATACTACTTAACACTTATACTTTTCCTTTGTTGTTATGTGCTTAGCGGGTGTTCTCATGTGGTTGTAACACATATTGCACTTTAAATCTATTATTTTCAGCCTCTTCAAAATTACTTTCATAACAAACGCCACTTAAATGTTTACTACTTAGCAACAGAGTGGAACGCACGCCAAGCCTCACAATACTAGGGCTGTGGGTATGAGAATGATTTGGTGGAGCCCATGTGCGCGCTGCAATGGCTAAACTTGTTTGCTTAGCGCAATTTAATGCTTTGGCACTTTGTAGTGAAATTTTAATAAAATTATTGAAAAGTTTTGCTATTTGGAAAGAGCCGCAGAAGTTTGCACCTAAACATTAGACAGTTTAATGCTTAAAGACTTACAACGGGCCCTGTATGGGTTCCAAGCTGCTGGGATGCATTCAACTGGGAATAGAGAAATTTGAGCGGTGGATTTGCCTAATATATTGAACACCAACAACTGCACGAATACTAACTCCTTAGTGGTAACAAAGAACGAGTAAGGGGCATCGATCTCGCTTGCTTTGTATGTTGATAGCAGACCTCTTAAATTTGATTAGTAATTAGTAACCAATTTATTAGACGGCTTTTTTAATTAGTGATGACTACTTTAATTGTTTTTCAAGAAAAGGCAATTAGTAATTGATCACGGTTAGAAAAAATCAAACAAAACAACTTTTTTTGTTTATTTTGAATTTTTTTATTTATTTATTATTTTATTATTACTGAATAATCAAAAATAATCAAAAGTAATCAAAACAACTTTTTAATTAATTGGAAAATAATCATTAAAAAAAATTTAAAGTAATTGGCAATCAGTCATTAAATGGATTCTCTCGAAAATAATTAATCAAACCGGTAGTCATTACGATTAATAATCATTATTTAACAGGTCTGCCTGATACTATACCACATTATATTATTTGCTACTTAGGCGTTGCCACTGAGTCTGTTTTTCAAGGAACTTTTTGAAACAAAGCGAGATAGACCAGTAGGGCTATCAAATGAAAGTTATTTTAAGTTGTTTTTTAGCAATAATATTTCTAGGCAGGGTTGCCACCTATCTAAGCTTTGATGTTATGAAGGGCGAGTAGCTTATTTAAGTAATTTTTTTATATATTTTATTATTATTTGTAAGAATTATTATCATTTCTATGAAATTTTGTAAAAAGGTTGTCTACTACAATTTAAGCTCTATTACATAGGTGTTGCCACTTTGCAGGTTTTTAACCAGTTGCCACTTATTTGAAATTAAAGAATATAATTACGATATGCCAATGTATGTATTTCATTTCAACAAAAAGGAGTAGTAGTGCTCTGTTCTGGGGTTGCCACCTAACTCCATTGTATTTATAATATTGCATATCCTCTTTTATCTAAAAAATTTTTTGGACTACTTGAATAAACTTTTTAATATAAGTGACATTGTACATGTCCAGCTACCATGCCGTTCTTGCAGTTCTGTCACTTAAGCTGTTTAGCATAGGTTACTACCTATTTGAAATTTTGTAAAAAGTAACTACTAGATGCTGCTACGGGTAGCAAACGAAAGTTATTTTAAGTGATATTACAGCAGAAATATTTAAAGGCAGGATTGCTAATTAGTAGTGCCGCCTGAACCTCTTATATTTATTTTTATGCATATTTATAAACTTTTGAATAGAATGGACATGCTATATTTTGAGCTCTCCTACTCAAGTTCTGTCACTTAAAATGTTTAAACGAGGTTGCCACGCATCTGAATTTTTTAAAAAACTGAGTGAGATATTAAGTTCTGCTACTTAAACGAAAGGTACTGTAAGTGGTATTTCAGCAAAAATATTTCTAAACAATGCTACCACCTAGGGTTGCCACCTTATTCCAATATATTTATATTTTTGCATAGCCGCTTTATCTCGAAACCTGCTTGGACTACTTTAATTCTGTCACCTAAGATTATTAGACAGGGCTGCCACATATTTGAATTTGGTTTTAAACTGAATGATATATGCTAATATGGGTATCAAACGAAAGGTATTAAATAGCCACGTTACGACATACATAAGACATCTGTATTTAGCGAAATTGAGAACTGCTAGGGACCTCGTCTATTTGGGAACCAGCATAAGCATCGAAAATAATATCAGCTGATGTATATCACTGGTGTATAAGTCGGACTCATAGACAGTGTCGAAAGGTAATGGTTTGGCACTCCGGAGGATGTATGGCCCTTTTCGTTATTTCAACATTGAGTATCGAATTAGATATGAGCATAGTGCACTGGACTCAATCCCACTACTATTATTGCTAGTTGTGTGATAGTTCGCAACTAGTTGATTCAACTACAGAGGCTAGCAGTATACTCGTATGCCAATCTATGAATGCAGTTAGTGTTGTTGCTCTAGCTCTTAAAGTGTTTGAGTAATTATGCTGCGCTTTAGAAAGAGCATCCATAAACTAAGTAAGGATAACAGTCATGATTTTGAAAGGCACTTAGCACAAGCTGACAAATAGTTAATGGCGCATAAAGTTGTTGACAGTTTAGGTATTTTGTTTTTATTGCATTCTAAAAAACACGATTTCTTTAAAAAAAATTAATAAAAAGTTGAAAAGCGCTTGACACTGCAGTTGTCCTTTAACTTTTGAGCTTATTGAAACTTTATTTCATTTGAATACAAAACAAAGTTGCTCATGCATACCAAGCATACAAATTTTATGTACAAATCCTTAGTCGCCTCTTCGACATAACTTTATAACAACGTGTTTTTGAACTTTTTATAGCCATGACCATTTCTTTTGAGTTGCCTTACAATATAACTGACAAAATCAATGTATTACGCATAGATATGTACATTTGTACAACAATAACAAACAAAAAGTTCAACTAAACTTTGGCTTGTCCATTGGTGTCTGCTTATATTCTTTTCTTATTACCATTTTAGACAATTGAAACTTTTGCGGATTTCCGTTTTTTACTGAATTTATACAAGGTGGCGCAAAAGTAAGCTTCCGATGTTCAGCATATCGGTTGTGGCACGTGCAGTGTGTGCTGTTGCACCGTCTTGTTGGAACCACATGTTTTCCAATCCCAATTCATCAAGTTGCGGCAAAAAGAACTCGTTGATCATTGCTCTGTAGCGCTCACCATTCACAGTAACCGTTTGGCCCCGACCGATTATTGGTCAAATAAATAGTCAGCAATATTCCGCGTTCTAGAGCAGTGTAGCGTAACACTGTTTATTAACGTGTATTTCGCATGTGTTTACTACACAAATGTCAAAACAGAACTGACTTTAGGGGCCAATCGCAAAATTTATAGCATTTTCTGATAGGAGGATTACTTTTGCGCCACCCTGTATAAGGTCCCTTACTTGTTTGTCTGCTAATTTCTATACAAAATTTCGGAACCGTGCAAAGTCTTTTAGTTAACTTTCGGTTAAGATGGACACTTGAAGCTTGGAACATAGTTGAGAGCACCGTAAAAGTGCAATGCAAGTTAAAAAAAAAAGATAGGTGGCGCTCTGATCGAGATATGTATATGGGTATTTTTTATTTCAAATCATCACATAGTTAAAATCGACACGTTCCGATTTGAATAAAATTTAGTAAAGAGTTTCCTTTTATCATAAAATAATTTTTTTTTTTTCAAAAGTTATGCAAATTCACTTTTTTCATGTTTTTTAAAGTTTATTTTTGTCAATATTTCGGAAACTACTTAAATTATAAAAATAAACTTTGGCACTTCTAAATGAGGTATACAAAAAAATATTTTGAAAAAAAATTTGATACTTCTAATTTGAAAAAAATTCAAAACTTTTTTTCAAAAAAAATTCAAAACTTTTATTTAAAAGCTATGCCAGTGCAAAATTTCACTATTTTCCCTGTGTTTTAAAGATTATTTTTGTCAAAATTCGAAAACTACTTAAACTAAAAAACTTACCTTAACTTTGGCACTTTCAAATGGGGTGTATAAAAAAAAAAAACATTTAAAATAAAATATAAAACCTCTAATTTTAGAAAAATTTCGATTTTTCAGAATCGAAAAAATTTAAGTTAGCCATTAAATTTTGGACTCACCTTTTTTTGCATTATACTTCTGAAACTGGTTCGATTACTGTTATGTTTCCATTAAAGGAGTTTATTCTTCTGAAGAATGGAAAGGATGGTTCATGAATCTTGCATCTTCTACATATTGCAATCGTTGCTCACTTACCCAGGAGTCTACTGTTTCGGAAATTTCAATATGGCCCAAATTGGACGCTGAAGGTCCAAGGGGCAGTTAACATCAAATGTGGTTTGAAAAGTTTTTTCAAAACGGGGTCGCCCCTCGGCAGTGATTTGGCAAATTCTCTCAGTGTATGTCTGCCATGGAAGGCTGCTTAGCAAAAACTCAACTTTGTAGAAAAAATTAGAAGCAGCACATCACAAATTGGTAGAGAAGTTCGGCCTTAATCTCCTCGGAGGTATATATCGTGCCAACTATTATTATTATATGGACCCAATCGGAAAAGTTTAGACCTTCCACCCGAGTATGACAGCTCCCAAATTTGAATGACGTGGAAATACGAAATGTGAAGTGAAAATTTGCTAAAATCCCAGCGCCGATTTCTGAAATCCAATTGACTCTATCGATCTGGAAATGGTACAAGTTCCATGTAGTAAAATACAATACATATTTTGTTAAATTTCAAACTGAAACGTCTGAAAGGTGACTTAGTTAAAATGAAATGATTGCTCTCGAATAAAGGACGATTATGTACATATGTCGCATGTACAGTTGACACCGTCCACCCTCTACCATCCTGCGTTGTGTAAGTTGCAATGACTTTTATTCACTTTCCATTTCGATAACACCGAAAACTGTGAGAAAGTATCACAAAGTATTGTAAAGTTTCTGTGTTCACAATTACTTTTGTTTTGTTGTTTGTTGGAAATATCATTGTAAAAATAACGAAAGTGAAACTGAAAACTCAAACAAGAAGTTGGATTTGAATATTTTAGCTTCCATAACAGTGAACTGTGACACAGGAAATTGAACGATGTGACCGAAAAGTATTTTTGAATTGATTAGTACAAACCATTTTAGTAGAATGGCGAAAACAATACCCAGCAAAAATAGTACAACTGTGATTGTCATAGTTTATGTTCTTGTAACAATTTAAAGTAGCTTTGATTATTCTGAAATATATTTTACTGGGTCCAAAGTACAACTTTTGGTCTCGGAAGTACAACTAACGATTTCTGAAACACAATTGACTATTCTGAAATACACTTTACCACTTCTGAAGTTCAATTGACTACTCTGAAATACTCTTTACCACTTCTGAACTTCAATTGACTACTCTGAAATACACTTTACTACTTCCAAAGTTAAATTGACTATTCTGAAATACATTTGGCCACTTCTGAAGTTCAATTGACTATTCTTAAATACACTTTACCACTTCTAAACTTCAATTGACTACTCTGAAATACACTTTACTACTGCTGAAGTTCAATTGACTACTCTGAAATACTCTTTACCACTTCAGAACTTCAATTGACTACTCTTAAATACATATTACCACTTCTGAAGTTCTATGACTACTCTGAAATATGCTTTACCAATTCTGAAATTCAATTGACTACTCTGAAATACACTTTAGCACTTCTGAAGTTCAATTGACTATTGTGAAGTACATTTTATGATTTCTGAAATACATTTTACGGTTTTTGAAAAACATTTTTTCTGAAATCTGCAAAGCTTATACGGCTATTCGAAAAGACGTTGAACAATATAGGTTGCAAAGGACCTCTCGGAGCTATTCGAAACCAAACGAGACTTTAAAAATGTGACTACCCATCGGGAGATGTCTTTAACTTATTGGAGGAGAAGATAATTGGAGCCCAACATCTAAGCAGTACAGGCACAATCTATAACAAAAGCTTACAATTGCTACCGAACTAGGACGAGGAGAAGTATTTGCTGTTATCAACTTAAGAATAGGTGGCTGTTGACAGATACAAATTTGAGATGGGACTTTGTCTATTTGGGAACCAGTTTTAAGAGGTAAGGAGCACAGAGGTTAAAGCATATAAAATTTTCTTATCGGAAACAGAGGATGAGGGAGTCCTTCCTTGGGGTTTCCAATTGTCGTTAGTTATTTTTATTTTTTTTTAATTTGTACTAAACGTCCCATGGAGAGAGGTATCTCGCTATGAGAAAAATAGCTCAAAAGAATTATTTATTGCTGTGCGAATAATAACCTATAACAAAATAAGTGATCAGAAAAACATTGAAATAACGGCTAACATTTTTTCATGGAGTAAAAAATTTGGAATGAAATTTTATAAAACCAGCCAAAATAAGTTTAGCTGTTGTTACTGATTGGAGCAGGCCCAAACTGTTGCGTGCTATAAACTGTTAACAGCTTGCTAGCCAATGAGCGCAGCAGTTTGAGAGGCAGTGGTTGTGGTGTTTAGTGGCCGTGTATTCCTAACGTTTCAACTATCTTATGCCATATGCCGCTCCGCTCGCTAAAATTTTCATAGCCAATAAGGAAAAAAACCAAATCAAAAAAGAGTTTGGCATGGTACATGCTTGAGAATATTCGCCACAGTATAACGAATTGACTAATCTAATTACCCGGATCGTTTTTGCAGGGTAATAATATATAACCCCGTTTATTGAAAAAATGTCTTGCATGGGGGCTTTACGATATATTGGCCCATTCTTGATGATTTTCTCTACACACATTACATATGTAATAAGCACCGTGCCTGCCAAATTTTGTGTTCCTCGCTATTAAAATCCAACAGCTATAGCCCAGGGAGCTATATGTTATGTTGGTCCGATCTGGCTGACTTTTACTAGTCACATTACGTTTATAATATGTATGAAACCTGCAAAAATTTTCCTATATTTTTAATTGCAAGAGCTATAAGCCAAAATCTGTTTATCGGAACAATCCATTGTATGCGAGGTATACTTTGTATTGGTCCGATTCTGTTGGTTTCGAAAAATGATTTTTTTATTACAAAATGGCTGCTCCGTACCAAATTTCATAGAGATATCTCAAAAACTGAGAGACTAGTTTTGCGTTCAAACAGACAGACGGACAGACGGACAGACGGACATGGCTAAATCGACTCAGCTCATTGCACTGATCATTTCGGCATAGTTATTGGTGGGTCTATCTCTTCTCCTCTCATACTTAGAAACATCGGACCAAAGTTATAATAACATTTCATGTTCATGAAGGTATAAAAATACATTGACCCATCCCCTATCCTCCAGCATTCAAATATCCAGCAATTATGTTATCGTTGACCATAAAACCCGTAATCGGAACCTTTGATTTTCTTGTTTATTAACTTAATGTGTCTCAGGTGCCGGATACATCCAAAAAAATATTTCGTTTAGCTCGTTAGTAATTCCTTAACTAATATTTGTACAAATTTCGAATATCCTATAATGAACCCGAAATGATTCTGATAAAGTTCCGAAATGGTTTTTCATAACATTCAGTCCCAAAATGGTCCGGAAAACCATCCCGAAATGTTCCAAACCCTGAGTAATCCTCTAACAATTAGCTATTTCCTAAATTCTACTATAATACTTTGCTGAAATTTTTTATTTCCCAAAAAATGTTGATATACTTCAAAAAAACCTTCAAATTTCATTCTCAATCAAAATTTTGCAAGGTCGCCTAAAAAGATAACTGCAAAAGTCGATTATTTTGTTTAAAAATATTTTTCATAAAATAAATCGATTTTTTGACTCGAAATCACATCTGTAATTCCTCCCCTTTGTATATTTTTTTAATTATATGGCCACCCTATTTTTACTGCGCAGCTGCAGTATTGGCCAGTGTTGTACGCCTTGCTTTACCTGTAAAAGGCCAGATTTATTCCAATTTTACAGTTACGTTCGTGGCAGTCATTTGAAAGTTTCAAAATTATTTGCATGTCGTCTAAAAACATTCAATATTACCTATTTTGAGGAAAATTATGCGTTTTGAGATCTGATTGTACTAAAAAATTCTTTGAAAGTTTAAATGTTTTTATTGTGTATGTGTATGTATATTTGTATTATGCTCATACATTACTCGTATTGTTAAAAATCAATCGTGTTAAAAATGCGCCTTAATACAGTTAGCAACTGAAGCCATATAAATGAATAATGTGTGAAATGTGAAAAGTAACATGTAATGTGCTGCAAGTGATGTTCTTATTTTAAATTTAATTTTTGGTGAAAGATTTGAAATGTGGAAAGAATAACTAAATAAAACATAGTAATTTTGTAACTGAAGGAATATGTATTTTAAAACCGTAAATACTTCATTCTGCCCTACGTGGCAAGGATTGTAGAGAATGAAATAAAAACGTCAACGGAATTTCGTGTAAAAAAGAATTAATAGTGTTTGTATATTCATAATTTGTGATATTGATAATTTGTGATATTTTCTTTCGACAAAAATATTTACAACACACGTACAATAAGTTACCATATGTTTTGCAGGTTGCGAAAATAACCGATAGAATACAAAAAGGTTGTAAAAGTTACCGGATGATTTCTTTTTCGGTTATAAGAACCAAACTAAAAATTTAAAAATAATTTTTTACATCGGCGGCTGAGTTGAAGATTACACTATTTAAAAATATCTTTATAAACCGCCGTATCTCAGAATTTGTTTGGAAACCGCCCGGGTCTTATTGAAAACAATTTTAAGATAGGGCGCTCTGCAACCAAATTCAACTTTGCAACCTTTCATAAACATGAAATGGTATTATAACTTTGGTCCGATGTTTGTAAGTATGAAAAGAAGAAGATATAGACCCACCAATAAGTATACCGAAATGATCAACGCAAACTAGTCCCTCAGTTTTCGAGATATCTCGATGAAATTTGGTATGGGGCAGCCATTTTGTAATATATTAATAATTTGTCGCAACCAACAAGATCGGACCAATACATAGCTTCTATGCAATCGATTGTTCTGATAAAAGGGTTCCGGCCTATAAATCTTTCAATTAAAGAGCTAGGAACATAAAACTTTGCAGGTTTCATACATTTTATATACGTAATGTGACAGATGAAAATCAGACAGATCGGGCCTGCATAACATATAGCTCCCATACAATCGATTGTTCCGCTAACCGGGTTTGGGGCTTTGTATATTTCAATTAATGGAGTAACATTGTCAAATGTTGCACAGTTTGTATTTATTGTAAATAAAGATCCCGTTATGCGTTTTCATGATAGGTATAAAGCCTTCGACACAGCCGAAGACAGCGCTTTACTTACTGGTTTGTTTTGTTAGTTTCATGTTGAGGAGTCTCTTTCTCTCACACGGAGAATTTGTGTGGAAATTATTCAATTATGACCATCCTGATCAGGATAATGAAACAAACTTAGTACACGATAGTACTCTCACTGGTTCCTGATAAGTGTACGAATCGACTGAAAATTATTGAAAACATCCGCCCTGCCTTCAAGGGAGGATATTCAAACCATTCAATTCTTCTATGGAAAATAAATAATAATTTTGGATTCTGTGGCACAGATTGTTTGAAGTCATTATGTGATCGGTAGCAAAAGGTAGTATTCAGGAATACTTGCTCTGAGATATGGCGCGCTGATTTTTGGGTGCGACAGAGATTTACACGTGTTCCAATTTTGTTTTCAATATTCATATATGAAATGAATCATTGCTGCAAGAATGTTTCGGGAGTGTGGCAGCTAGTTTCCTAGGCATACCGTTTCGTGAGATTGATTACAATGCACCAATTAGGCAGGGCGAAATATTGCTACAACAACAACCATTTACAGCCCCCCCCTATCCAGGCTGAACGCCGACATGCCAAATGTTTGTCCTACATGTGGTGTGCCCCCCTATATCAGCAACCATCTGTTTAACTGCTCAGCGGAGCATCAATTCCGCTTTGGTCTAAATCTATTGAAACTGCTGGTTTCCCAAGACTTCACTTGAAAGATTTTACTTGCAAGTTCATATGAGCAGGCGTCCCGACTATTTAGAAGGAAGTACTGTTGCCACTTCTAAAGAAATTTGCCAGCAAATAGTATTTCTGCAAGCTTCGAGGTTGCAGAGTAACCTCGTAGGGTGATTAGACCTTTGTTGACAGTTATTAAATCGCATAACAGAGTTAATAGTTTATACATACAAACATATCTACAAGTGAAGATTAGGGATGGCCTTATTGCTGTGGATAATTTTAAAAATCGTTATTTTGCCTAGCGCTGTTCAAATAGTTTTTCTTTTTCTCCTGAAAGGTCTACACTAGATATGGCTTAGCAATATCACAAACGGATTCCACTGATTGCATTTTAACCATGCTGACTTTTATATCGCCTATTGCTTCTACGACGAGTATTGAAGGCCAAGGTTAAGGGCGGTGCCCTACTCTTCCTCTAAAATTTTGTAAAAACCATTGATTTTATATGGTCTTCGAAATCGAAAACAAAAACCTTGAATGGTCCAAAGGTCACCTGTTTCATCCAAATACCCAAAGCTTTACTAATCTAGTCATCCTCTATTCCTCTGTGCTAACCTCCGTAATATGGACCAAACTATAACACCGGTGGATACAAATATTCGAGTGAAGAACGATGAAATTTCGATTGTTGTAAACAAGGGCTCGCTTAATGGGCTTATATATGTATATATGAATGCATTTCGATGCCTGCTTTGGGGTTATTAGCCTCCCTCTCTCTTTTTTTCTCTAACTATGTGAAGTCATACTTTTGAGCTTGCACATACGAGCCTACAAAGATACAAACATTTTCTGTTACATATTTGTATTGCATTGGTCTAACTGCAAGTTCGTCTTCGAATAACTTATAAATATACATATGTGCATTAGGGTGAACCTTATTTTCCCACTTTGAAGTACGGGGCATCACACCCCAAAAATACTAATTGTAATGTGAACCATGTTATGCAAACAATTAGAGCTTAAAAAACCTCAAGGATAAGCTGGACTACCCCTTCTGCCGAATCATTAACAACATTATTAATTATGTGATTCACATGTCATATATTTAATATATAGCTGCCACCGGACATTTTTGTCGATTGATGGAAGTCAGCTCCTATTACTCCGATTTTCAAGTCTGGGAATAAAAAATGATGTCGCTAATTAAACGAAAAATTCATAACACAGAACCTATCATTTACTAAAAAAAAAATAAAATTTAATAAAATAGAATAGAATAAAATATAAAAAAAACTAAGATAAAATAAAATAAGTGAAATCAAATAAAACAAGTAAGGACGGCGCTGTCTTCGGCTGTGCCGAAGGCTTTATACCTTTCATGAATACGTGCAAACTTAAATACGCATTGTTTAAAGTTCTCTAAAACTTTGTCAGCGATACATTTAATTTTCTTTTACCATCTATAAGCAAATATCTCACCAAGTTTCAAGTTTTAAAACTTCAAAATGAGTGATAAATGGCCATAATCCTCTTATCTGAACGATCGCTTTTATGCAATATATACTATATATAGCGCCGATCTTTTAAACTGAGGGAGAAATGGCCATAATCCTCTTATCTGAACGATCAGTTGTATGGGATATATACATACTATATATAGCTCCGATCTTGGTGATTTTTTTACGAAATCTTTTGCTATCCAAAGGAAATTTCTCACCAAGTTTCAAGTTTTAATCTTTTAAAATGAGGGAGAAATGGCCATAATCCTCTTATCTGAACGATCGGTTGTATGGGATATATACTATATATAGCTCCGATCTTGGTGATTTTTTTACGAAATCTTTTGCTATCCATAAGAAAATATCTCACCAAGTTTCTAGTTTTAATCTTTAACAATGAGGGAGAAATGGTCATAATCCTCTTATTTGAACGATCTGTTGTATGGGAGATATATGCTATAGTGACCCGATTATATCGGATCCGACAAATGTCTAATATAATACAAAAATACATCCGTGTGCCAAATTTCATCGAGATATCTCAAAAATTGAGGGACTAGTTTGCGTTCAAACAGACGGACGGACGGACAGACGGACATGGCTGTATCAACTCAGTTCATCGTCCTGATCAATTTGGTATACTTAGTGGTGGGTCTATCTCTTATATTTCTAAACGTTACAAACATCGGACCAAAGTTAATATACCATTTCATGCTTATGAAAGGTATAATAAAATAAAATAAAATAGACAACAGATCTGTCAAAAAAATCCATCATGATCACACTACTAACTGTCCAATGGCGGAAGTGGTTCATGCATATGGTAACGAAGAATATAATTAGGAGTTTAGATGACATCAAAACCAGCGTATTGTTAGCTTAATAGTTAGCAGTGCGTGCCAAAATTTCTCTGATGAAGAAGCCTAGCAGCTTCCGAAATGGATCTATAAGAAAAGCTATGGCGGTTGCTCTAAAAATTTTTCCTACTCTTTTCAATAAAATAAAATAAAATCAAATAAAATAAAATAAAACAAAATAAAATAAAGTAAAATAAAATAAAATATAATAAAATAAAGTAAAATAAAATAAAATAAAGTAAAATAAAATAAAATAAAATAAAATAAAATAAAATAAAATAAAATAAAATAAACTAAAATAAAATAAAATAAAATAAAATAAAATAAAATAAAATAAAATAAAATAAAATGAAAATAAATTAAATTAAATTAAATTAAATGAGATGAAATTAAATAAAACAAAATAAAAAAAAATTTTATTAAAAATAAAATAAAATATAAAAAAATTGAATTAAAAATAAAAAAAATTAAATAAAATAAAACATAATAAAATAAAATAAAAAGTAATAACTCCCATTTAACTAAGGTGCACCCTAATGTATATACATATGTACGTATGCATATGCACCGCATTAAATACGATGACTGCGTTGACTTCTTCCGGCGCAAATTTGACACTGAGTAGGCAAATATCTACACACAAATAAACAAATATATAACTGTGTATACATATGTACTTAAGTATCTGCGAGAAAAAGCAAATGTATGTACATACATATGGATAGTATATGTATGTATGTATACATTTAAATATGCAGTTGACTTTTTCTCGAGTTTCAATTGCAACATTTCTTATTTAGAATTGCAAACAAAAACATTGCATTGTTCGTACGTGTGAGTATACGCCAAATGTTGCCCGGTCAGCCAAGCAGTCAGACTGTGGATGCGACTCCCCTAGATAATAAGCTTATGGGACACAACAAACGTTTGAGGTGGAACGTGTGGGGTTGGCTGCAAGCTCACCAAAAACGCCGCATATTACGTACTTTGTATAAATATCGAAACAGCAAGAGCGAGCAACGATGGCGGCAGCAATAGCAAAAATACCAAGTTGCAATAACAACATAACGAACAGCAACAACGACCACAGCAAAAGATGGTGATGAAAATACACACACAAAAAACAACAACAACAAAACACACCAAGCAATTCAGCTAAGGAATGCGGGGCCACATAAATGTCAGATAAAATGTTGATTGTTTTGTTTACAAAGATACTTTACGCTTCTGTTTACTGCTGAATGCCTGACAGCACTACGGCATTTACACATGCGGGCACACAGCTTGCATACACATATGCACACTTGCGTACCCTGTAGGGTCAATCTCTTTTTTGGTGGCCGGGTGTGCTAGTCTTTGAAGTACAAACAAATGATGAACTTAGTACTGAGGTGTAATAGTACCCTGTAAAAAGTACTCCAACACTTATCCTCATTTATATAAAAAAGGTGGATCACCTAATCCATATCGGAGTACCCTTTACTTTGCTTCTGAATACTCCATTAAGCAGAACTAAAATCGACACTGATGATGGCACAACGCCGAAACCGGTTTGTCTCAAAACCAAATTTGAAAAGGGATGACGAAAAATCGTTCCAATATACATCACCTACGTGAGAGTACTTTCAAAATTCTGCCAAAAGATTACTCTATGGAATATTCTATACCAAAGTATAACCTCCTGCGGGTTAGGGGTTTAGAATATGCCCGAGGTAGGCATACCGGTTGTAAGAGGCGAATAATATGCACAAAAGTAATGACTTGCAACTTGATGGTTGATCTACGGATATGATGCCTCTCACCCATCTTCCTTCTTTACGGAAGGAGGGGGTGACATGACCTAGAAGGTTCCACTGGTCATACCAAATCGCTACCACTACAGTCGGGCTGTACCGCAAGGGAGTACCGGAGCGTATCGGATTCATATCCGGCCAAGGACTGTCAGTTTGACAGTACTCCCCAAAACCTTCGAGGAGTGTTTTTGTCGTTACAACAACAACGGAAGTAAGTGTACGTTTGGGGGTTACCCACTCCCTCTCTCGCTTTGGCATTTAATACTCCATAGAGTAATCCTTTGGAAGCATTGTGAGAGTACTCTTACTTAGGTGTTCTATGGAGTATTCAAAAGCAAAAAGAGAACTCCGGGAAGGATGATGTGATCCACTCAGATAAATCAATTGGACCACCTTTTTTTATGGATGAGAATAAGTGTTGGAGTACTCTGATATTCCTTGAGGAGTATTCTTTGGTGGCTCTCAGGAACCACAGGCGGCTTTTTAGATGCCTTTTAGTTATTGCATATAGGAGCTCTAATTTTTTTATTTTTTTTTTTTTTAATATCCATTACGAAATCCCCCAGCACTAAAAGTGAGCTTCAAACCATAATGTATCTTGTTCGATAAAACTTGTTGGTTTTATTATATTTGTCTGAACTTTTGCTTGGAACGGGTTTCCAGTCAGTCAAAATATTAATAATAAGGCATATTTATAATTGGAATTCGCGTGAATATTTCAGCGAAAGATTTAAAAACTACGGGGAGATTAATTTGCTTAATTGACCTTACGCATCTAATGATCACACTTTAATTTTCACTTGCTTAGTAATTTCGAGAAAGAAGAATTGTACACCTGAGCTGCCCACACTGGAAAAAAACTTGATTTTTGGGGGTGGAAGCGCAAAATATTATTAACTATTCGCCGAAAATTATACGTAACTTCACGAAGTATAAACGAGTCAAAAAAACATGGAAGAAAACTTACAAAAAAGGTGGTCCAATTTACATAGCAATGTCCGGTGATTGGATCACCTAATCCATCTCAGAGTACCCTTTACTCTGCTTCTGAATACTCTAAGGAGCACCTACGTGAGAGTACATTCAAAATTCTGCCAAAAGATTACTCTATACAGTATTCTACACCAAAGCGAGAGAGGAGTAGGTATACTTTTGAGGACCACCTACTCCCTCTCTCGCTTTGGTGTGGAATACTCCAAAGAGTAATCCTATGGGAGCTTTTTGAGAGTACTCTCAAGTAGGTACTCTATGGAGTATTCAAAAGCAAAGAAACGGAGTACTCCGAGATGGATTAGGTGATCCAATCACCGGACATTGCCATGTAAATTGGACCACCTTTTTTATTTGAATGAGGATAAGTGTTGGAGTACTCTAATACTCCTTTAGGAGTATTCTTTGGAGTATGAAACGGAGTATTTCCGTTTTTTGCATGGTATTTGAAATTTAGTGCCAGTCAATATCCAGACATTTTTTTCACTAGGTATAGATTTTCTTGCAGGGTACTTATGTATGTCCCGCATACTTGGGCTTACAGATACTTACATTGCAGCGTTGTGAGTACGAGTTAAAAAAGAATAGTGCCTGATTAAGTCGACCAGCAAGAGGTGTATCAAATAAGTGAATGCACATTACATGCCTACATACATACGCATAACTTTGTACATCCAAACGTGCATACATTTCTACTAGGAATATCACATTTTGAATTTTCGGAATATCCGGGATCTGACTTTACAATACCAGGATTTGGAAATTTACTAAACTTAAAACATATAACAATTAATTGGATTTTTAGAATTGTATTTTATTTAAAATCAAAGTGGTATCCAAAGTTTTGTTGAAACTCAATTTTTTTGTAATACAAAATTTTATTAAAAGCGGGTATTTCCATGTCAAATCGTCATATAGTAGGAATCGACCTCTTCCGCTTTGCCAAAGGAAAAAATTTATAAATGCAAAATTTATGCAAATTCAAAATTTAAATTTTTTTTTTGCTATTTTGTAAAGTTTCTTTTTCAATATGTATTTCGGAAACTACTGTAGTTAAAAAAATAAACTTTTACACTTTCAAAAAAAGAAAAAATTTTAAATTTCTAATATTAGAAAATTTTCGATTTTTCAATGATATATCTAAAGAAATATGATTGCATTTGTTTTTCCAATTTTTGATTTCACATTCCACTGGCACCAAAAAAAGTTTACAGTGATCAAAATTGAGTAATTTTATGTTTTACTCGACTAGAAATCTAAAAAATAAATAAATTTTTCGGAAAAAATTGAAAAAATCATGTTTATAAAAAGGAAAAAACAGCGTTTTGAAATTTTAGATATCTTAAAGGTATAATACAAAAAAAAAATTTTCTAAAATTTAATGGTAAACTTTAATTGTTTTGATTTTGAAAAATCGAAAATTTACTAAAATTAAAAATCTAAAAAAAATGTCTTTTTAATATTTTTTTTATACCTCTAGGTAAACCCTTTGAAAGTGCAAAAGCTTATTTTTTAATTATAATCTCAAATTTTTTACTAAGAAAACTTTAAGAGAATAACAAACACCCAAATCTCTTGATTGTAGATTAATATCCCGAAAATCTCGGGACTGTAGGAATCACAAAAACTGGCATCCCTTAAACATACATACTTATGAATATGCCTACAAATATGAACAGAAAACATACAAGAAGACATTATACATATTAGAAATAAAGCAAAAAGAGAGTTAAAATACCCTGTAAAAAACGTTGGAGCATCAGAGTACTCCAACACTTATCCTCATCACCTAATCCTATTCGGAGTACCATTTACTTTGCTTCTGAATAGTCTATAGAGCACCTACGTTGGAGTACTTTGAAAATGCTGCCAAAAGATTACTCTATAGAGTATTCTAGACAAAAGCGAGAAGGGAGTATGTGTTCTTTTGAGGACCACCTACTCCCGCTCTCGCTTTGCTGTTGAATACTCTATAGAGTAATCCCATGGGAGTATTTTGAGAGTACTCTCACGTAGGTGGTCTATAGAGTATTCAAAAGCAAAGAAACGGAGTACTCCGAGATGGATTAGGTGATCCAATCACCGGACATTGCCATGTAAATTGGACCACCTTTTTTATATGAATGAGGATATGTATTGGAGTACTCTGATACTCCTTTAGGAGTATTCTATGGAGTATGAAACGGAGTATTTCCGTTTTTTGCAGGGTATTTTCCATCTACCCACTCATACATACTCATATACTCGACAACAGATACATTCCTACCCAGCTTGCATTGAAAAGCAAAAACGGACAGTGAGCACGCATGCCGACATACATCCAGCAATACTAAAAATACTTACTGGGTAGCACAATGGTTCGTAAAGGTTGCATATTTTTGTTGTTGGCGATTGGAATGTGGTCGCACACACGCACTCATACACACATTCAGCAACATACATACAAACATAAACAAAATACATATCAACAACGCTAACGACAGTAGCGACATCAACATTCATCGTAACTTGGAGTGAGTCGCTCAATCGGCGTGTATCTGCGCCCTACACCCGCACTTCTCTACAACCATCATAACACAGCGTACAGCCTATGAAGTGAGCATATTTATTGGGGATCGTGCTACTCAGCTTGTTTTGCTACTATGGCCGTATATAAATATTCGATTTGCGAATTTTTTTATTTCAAATCCTTGTCGTTGGGGATACAAGGAAAAACAGCGCAGATGATTCTACTAACATTGATTTTTGTTGAAAACATAGCTCATTTTCGACCCGAATGAGTTGTAAATAAACTAAAAACTTCGTGAAATTCACAAGCCCAATTCTATCAGATTTTTGAGACCATTGGGAACAAGACTCGGTAGATAGAGAAAAACTCTCCCAACGGCTGTATCGACAAAATTTAAATATGAACTTTGCCGTGAGAAAAAAGTTCGGCAGTTTCGATAGCAGAGAAAGGGTTTCATTGTTCCAAAAAACCTTTATGAATCAAACTTTCTACCACACTTAGTTCAAAAGAGTAGTTCTAATTTTGAGAGGAAGTAACTCTTGCTGTTATTTTATTCATTGAGATGGATAATTTTTTTTTAAATTTTTGGGTCTTTAATATTTTGTGTGGCAGCTCTTTTTTTTCATACACACCGACACAGTTTTAAATGACTAACCCTGCGCCAAATGGATATTGTCTAATATAAGGGACACTAGTAAAAGTATGGGTTCTATTTTGAATGGATCAGGCCCCAAGATCAAGACTAAGAAGAAAACAAGCCATGGTGTATAAAAGTTCAAGTGTACCCGAATATAATATATTGAGCAGTGAACTTTAGCTACGAAGTTTGAGTTATTATCTGTTTATAAGTCGTTCCACCGCGCCCAGAAATCCAACGAAGCATCAGTCTTTGCAAACAAATGCTACTTCGAACTGAGTATGCAATTGAGAAGTAAAGTCCTCTCTTGACGAACGCAAAAAAAAAAGCACTTTATTAGAAACCTATCGCACCTATCTTGCTGTGTGTCGCAGAAGCTTGGACACTGACAATATCTGATAAAGCGTATCTGGAAGTTTTCGATAGAAAAGGTCTTCGCAAGATTCGTGGACTCCTACGTGTTTGCGAAGGCCAGAACGATGAAGATTTAGTGTTGAGCTGTATGAGCTCCAAGCAGATGTCGACGTCTCAACGAATTAAAAAAAAAGCGGTTTCGTTGGCTAGGCTATGTTGTGGGAATGAATGAAGATGCTAGGTATTCTTATCGAGACCTGCCGATAGAATGAGTAAAAGAGAAAGGCCACCACTCCGATGGAATTACCAAGTGGAAACCGATTTGCGATTCCGTGGTGATTCCAATTGACGCTAATTGGCAGAGAGAAGAAACTACTGGACAGTCAATATCGTGTAGACGGTTAAACGTAATTTAAAGAAGGAAGAAGTCATTCAACATATATGTATGTGGGCGAGATTATAAACCCAGTTTGCTTATTTTTAAAAATGTTTCTCGTTACATATCAGAAAACTTCGTAAAAACAGGGGAACATACTTTGTGGCCCCCTGCGGGTTAGGGGTTTAGAATATGCCCGAGGTAGGCATACCGGTCATAAGAGAGGACTAATATGCACAAAGGTAATGACGTGCAACTGGATGGTTTATCTACGGATATGATGCCTCTCACCTCTCATTACCCATCTCTCCTTCCTTACGGAAGGACGGGTGACATGACCTAGAAGGTTCCACTGGTCATACCAAATCGCTACCACGACAGTCGGGCAGTACCGCAAGGGAGTACCGGAGCGTACCGGATTCATATCCGGCCAAGGACTGTCAGTTCGACAGCACCCGCCAAACCCTTCGGGGAGTGTTTTTGTCGTTACAACAACAACAACAACAACATACTTTGTGAAAAGGTTAATCTCACGACCGCAGTGTTGTGGCTGGCCTACCACGCCGAAGGTCCAATATTCGAGCCCTGGAAGAGGTAGCATCAAAAGCGGTTTGAAAAACTTTTCTTAAAACGGGGTCGCCCCTCGGCAGTGGTTTGGCAAACTTCTCGAGTGTATTTCTGCCATGGAAGGTTTCTCAGCAAAAATTCATCTGCTTGGCCTTAATCTCCTCGGAGGTATATATCGCGCCAATTATTATTATTAAATTTGTATACCTTTCATGAGCATGAAATGGTATTATGACTTTGGTCCGATGTTGAGAAGAAGAGTTGGACCTACCAATAAGTATACCGAAATGATCAGGGCGATGAGCTGAGTCGATTTAGCCATGTCCGTCTTTCCGTCTGCCTGTTTGTACGCAAACTAGGCTCTCAGTTTTTGAGATATCTTGATAAAATTTGGTATGGAGCCGCCATTTTTCATGAGATTAATCATTCGTCGGAATCGGCAAGATCGCAGCAATACAACGCATAGCTCCCATACAATCGATAGTTTCGATAAATGGGTTTTGGGTTATAAATTTTGCAATTAAAAAGCTAGGAACGTAAAACTTTGCAGGTTTGGTACTTATTATGTATGTAATGTGTGTAGTGAAAAACAGCCAGATCGCACCTACATAACATATAATTCCCATACAATCGATAGTTTCGATAAATGGGTTTTGGGCTATCAAATTTCCAATTAAAAAGCTATTAACGTAAAGTTTTGCAGGTGTAGTACTTATTATGTATGTAATGTGTGAAGTGAAAAACAGCCAGATCGGACCTACATAACATAAAGCTCCCATACAATAGATTGTTCCGACAAATGGGGTTTGGACTACGTATCTTTAAATTAACAGTTTTGCAGAGTTTGTACTAATTGTGAGTAAGGATCGGACACTTAAAACCGTGATGCGTATTTATGAAAGGTATAAAGTCTTCGGCACAGTCGAAGACAGCCCTTTCCTTACTTTTTTTTTATAATATTTATAAATGTGACTTAATCATATCGATACTTGCACTCTCCCCCCCCCCCCCCCCCCCCCCCTCTTCTCACCACCACCGCCTATGTCGCGGCAGACTTGAATTCAATACTTGAATCGTGTACATCGGCTCTAATTCCATTGACTTCTAATATAATTTCCGAGACGGGCATACCTATATTTCCTACAGGGTATGTTTAGTCATAACTATAGTTATTCCAACAAAATAGTATCTTATAGATTGTTTCTATACATAAATATACAGCAATGACTACTATTTCTTCTAAGGCGCTCTCTCGCTCTCTGCCGCTCTTTTCCTGTCTCTCTCTCTCTTATGGTTTTTGTGAATCTTTTGCAGCCCCAGCAGCGCCACCAAGTGGCCTCTATGCATATTATCATTGGAATGCTGAAATGAGTAAATAAATTGATTGTATTATCGTTATTCAGCGACTGAAATGGGCTAGCTTTTATACTGTAATCGTTAGCATATGTTTATAAAAAGTTCAAGACTTGTAGGTATGTATTTAGGTATTCAAATACCTACAACAATGCAAACGTACAAACATAAATTTTGTATTCACAAAAGTCTCAGGAAATAATAATTCAATTGGCGACAAATCTGTATGATTAAAAGAATGTAAATTGCTTAAATACCTTTAAGCTGACGGGAAACGTAAGCAAAATTTTGCACAGTAGTGAAGGAAATGTAGTATTATATGAGCTTTACCTACATACCTATAATGAATACACAAAAGAACAAATATAGGTGCAATAGAATTAAACTTTGGAAAATGTAACTTTAAACACGCAAGTGCATGCTTTCAATGTGGATCAGTACAATGGAAGGTAGTAACATAAATTTAACGGACTAGTGATGTCCTATTAGAAACCAAGAAATCCACAAGAAGTCCGTACACTTTCTACGCCAACTTCCACCCAGTTATGCAGAGGAAGAATGTAATCTGATCAGACTGCCGTTAGTTGATCTTGATGGCAAGGGGATGGTGAGGTGATATTCAAAACTTATCCTCATTCATATAAAAAAAGATGATCCAATTTAGTGGCGACTCCATCTCGCAGTACTCAATTTTTTTTTGCTTCTGAGTACTACAAGGAATACCTACTTTCCAGAAAATTACTCCAACGAGTACTTACCGAAGCGAGGGATGGAGTAGGTGGCTCTTAAAAGTAGGTGATCCTCCCCTAGGACATCGCCATGTAAATTGCAACACCTTTTTATTTCAAAACAGATTTCTTGGGAGTATGTACTCTGATTTTTTGCAGGGTATTACTCTCCCCCTCTCTTTTCAGCTCTTGTCGTGACGGACTTGAACTCTATACTCCAATCGTGTAAAATCCCTCTTAGAATGTGCCCACGGTAAAGAATGCTAGGTTAGGTTAGTTAAAGGGCGCGCGTCTTGCATATCCTGCACTTCCAATCCCAGAAAATTATGTACGATGCTCTCAGTGCGTGGAGGGTTGCCGCGCATTCGTCCGCCTTCTAGTTACTTATCAACACCTCCTTTTTAAACGTCTTAATTTCCCCTAAGAAAGATCAACTTATTTCACCTCGTCCAGACTGTCGATAAAGTGTGCTTCCAGAAATGTGAGTTGCGTTGTCTGCAGTCTTGGTTATCGCCACAGACAGTTATCCTGCCAGCTTCTGTATTCTTGGCCTACTCCATCCACGATATATTAATTCTTCTCCTATCTGAACATGGGAATAGGAGCCTTTAGACTTCGCAGTCATCTCGTTCATTCCACAGTTAATTCATTGCCTTAAAAGTATGCTCATCGACTGGATTACGAGATCTTCCTAGTTTGACGGCAGGGACTCGTGTATCTATTTCGGATAATTTATGTTTGCGGACCCAGTATACATAAATGTTGAGACGATCCAGGACCTTTACAAAAGTGCGGTTCATTCACATGATAATACTATGACCGTCTGGCTTCCAAATTCTAAGACTATAGCTTAGACACAGTTTTTGTTTACTTCATTCGTGTAGATTGTAACCTCTCGACCAATGCCTAAGCGCTACTTTTATTTCTTCCTCGAAAATTACTCAACCTTCTATGCACGGAAGGCAAGAACTGACGTAATATAGTCCGCGGCGGCTGTTAGGTCAGTTTTGTCCTTTTTCCATGTCATATAATATGATTACGTGTCCATAATAGGTTGACCTCCAAATGTTGGACTCCCTCAGTCAGAGCGCCTGATAAGCGCTGTCTGGTGTAATATCCTGACCGATCCTTGTTTGATCTCTCCTCGGCACTCCTTCTCAAACTTAAGCTGACGTCCAGAATTGTGACGTAATATTTGAGTTCGGAGAGCAGATTTATAGACGTGCCGTTCAGTCTCGACTGATTGAAAGGCGTACTTTCGTTTTAGTGAACAGTATGACTTCCGTTTTTATGAAGCTCAACTCCAACCCGCTTTCACTACTATTCGCAAAATGCTACAACAAGAAACTGTATCGTGATCACTGTTAGTAAGTCATCAGCATACCTTATATCTTTTTGCCCGAAAATTTACCAAGATTTCGTTAACTACCGATATCAATAGAAAATGCACGATTCTACCTCTCCATCAATTCCTGCACCTACAGGACCCTGGGTTAACTGTAGTGCGAGTGCCTGATAAATGGCCTCCGTTTTAATATTGCTGAAGGGATCCTCAATTTCCAGAAAGCCTGCTAGGGGATACTCCTTGTAATTCAGACAGTTCTCAATAACAGTATCGATCTCCTGAAGCGCCTAATATTCACGACCCAAGTGCAACGGTGTCAAACAAGCACCTACCCTTAGTCCTTACTGCTTCAAAACCATGCAGTGTATAAGCTGATGAAAGGTGCTTCGGCACATAAGATTAAGACTGAAATAAATCGGGGGGTTTAAGGAGAGTAAGGAAAATCATTTGAACAGGTTTGGGTGGGTTCCCCGTAGTATGAAACCATAGTAATATTCGAATTAGCCCAAATGGCGTTATTTACTTCTTAGTATTTCGAATTGTGCTCCATTCGACCTACAAAGTATGGGCACTGGTCTGCCAATTATCATTTTTATATACCCATATGGCAACAACGTTCTCCGATCACTCACGCTCCCTCTCATGAGCACTAAATGAGCATACCAAAGAATATATGCACAGCTCCAGCAAAAAGTCAACGGAATCCATTGCTTCCAAAGCAAATGGGCACGATCAATGCGATCATACCGTGTTCGTAGCTCACAACATAAACGGCTAGTTGTTAGTACTGCAGCTCGTTGCGGAAAGTGAACGCGGACTTAAGAAATAACCAATAAAATCCACTACAATTATGCATTCAACTCTAAGCAGAAACATGGATTAGAAAGTGAATAAATTTAAAAGAATAAAAATTGGTGTTTATAAAATTAAACCAAATAAGTGAACGAGTCGAAAATAAACTGTTGAATGTAAGAAAATTAAATAAATGAATACAAAAAAAAATGTGTTGAAAAATTTAACTAAACTGAAAAAAATAATTTTATTCCAACAGTGAATTCCGTATAGGAAACACAAACTTTAGCAAACTCAAATTGTGCAAAATTAAACAAAAAAATCTCACTGAAATTCAGTGCAAATTGTGTATTTTAAAATTTAATAAATGCGCGCAGCAAAAACAAACAAAAAATTTATATTCAAAACTGCTAAAGAAAAATACCAGAGCAACAGGAATTTGCCCTCAAACAAATATACGAACATACCTACTCACAAACATACATACATATATAACGCGTGAACTGCTCGCCATAGCACAAAAATATATATAATCTGTATGTATGCATGTACATTTGTAAAATGAAAAAATAAATAATTCATTTTTTATGGAATGGAATGCAGTAAAAGAGATAGCGCTAACTGGCAATGCTTGGCGCCCATGCGCATAAATGAGACACCAACAAGTTGGAGCACACGAATACAGTTTTGAAATGATCCAACAGCGTACAAACTGACGAGCTACAAACAACCGCATAGCGTAGACACATATACATACTTGCATGTGTTGAACAGTGCTCAGTGGGGGAGAGCAAGAAAAAAGTGTGGTTTGACGAGCAACGAGAGACCCCAATGTACACTCAAATATTTCTTAATATATATATATATATAAGTACATATGTATGTGTTCAAATGTACAATGTTTGTGTGGGGCAGCCCTGCAAAAAACGGAAATACTCCGTTTCATACTCCATAGAATACTCCTATAGGAGTATCAGAGTACTCCAACACATATCCTCATTCATATAAAAAAGGTGGTCCAATTTACATGGCAATGTCCGGTGATTGGATCACCTAATCCATCTCGGAGTACTCCGTTTCTTTGCTTTTGAATACTCTATAGACCACCTACGTGAGAGTGCTCTCAAAATACTCCCATGGGATTACTCTATAGAGTATTCAACAGCAAAGCGAGAGCGGGAGTAGGTGGTCCTCAGAAGAACACATACTCCCATTCTCGCTTTTGTCTAGAGTACTCTATAGAGTAATCTTTTGGCAGCATTTTCAAAGTACTCCAACGTAGGTGCTCTATAGACTATTCAGAAGCAAAGTAAATGGTACTCCGAATAGGATTAGGTGATCCAATCACCGGACATCGCTATGTAAATTGGACCACCTTTTTTATATGAATGAGGATAAGTGTTGGAGTACTCTGATGCTCCAACGTTTTTTACAGGGAGAGTGCAGAGCGGTGTAAGGTGTTGATCAGTCGACTAGCGATCAATGTATGTATGCTTGTACGAGGGATGCCCATAAGATTGTCAAAAAAAAACATTAAACAAGTGTACAAAATAATTTAATTTTTGTGAAGAGTTCTTAACTAAGAGCGCTTTTATACAAAGAAATTATTGAATTAAATTCTGTTGCGAGCTCTTTTTTATTTTCTACTAGAAAACTGGCCTGACTTGTAAAATACTGACTTCAATTTTAATCCAAAACCAGTTGAGCTTTGCTACTTAATCATATCGCTTATTGCAGCACTCATTTGAACCTATCGTTTAATATCGATATTGTACTTACAAATTTTGGGCCACCATGGTGAACACATTGGTCCATAACTACGAAACCGATAGAGTTATTTCAATAAGTTTTATCTTTAATCTTAAGTTGGAAAACTAGTAATACATCTAGGAAAGTTGCATCCAATTCTATTCTGCAGTTTTTGACTGATGTGCGCACAAACATACAGACAGACAGACAAAAATTCTAAGATCTGTTGCTTTGGAGCCTTTTGGCTCAAAAATGATCCCTCCTACCAATTCAACTGGTTATAAGAGTTGTTTTTTTTTTTAATCTTTCAAAACGAAACTATATTTTATGATTATTTTTTGGAACAGAGTAGTCGAGATGGCACATCTTGGAGTAATCTCCAGGGATTTTGTTACACAGTTGTACTAGCACTAAAATTTGGTTAAAATTGCAAAGCTCAAGCGTGAAGGACCAAATTTTAAAATGTTTTCTTCTTCTTTAAATGTTCATCTAACCGTCTGGGCCATTTGGATCGTCCAACATAGCTCGCCAGCCATTTCTTCGTTGCACCAACTGACGTAGTGGTGGTCTCCCTCTTCATCCGCTTCCACTGGCGTGTGCCGAGGGGTGGAGCATCTAGGTTCATTCGCTCAACGTGGCCTATCCAGCGAAGCCGCTGTATTTTATGTCGCTGAACTAATGTCGAATCTTGTTGCAAAGAATATTACGGATGGGGAGAGTCCACCCAGTGAAAATGAGCTAACGGTCTATTGACCAATAAAAAAATTGATTAGCTTCCATCTCTTAGAGCAATCATAACAGCAATAAGCCGAATAAACCTAAACAAAGCCTTGCTTTTGAGCTGAGCCGAGCTTAAACTGATACAAAATTATACGAAACAAATTTTTTCTTTTAGATATTTGAAGTTTTTGAAAATTTATTTTTTGCTTTAATAATTTTCTAACCCCCCAGCAGTCGTTTCCTAAAACATTTGGTACCACCCTTGTACAACTATTAACTGATATAGTAATATATGTATGCACATGTGTGTGCGAGTGTGTGAGGCCACTATGCCCACCACAACCGCCCGCACCAACATATTGGTATAAACTCTTCATATTGTTGTTGTTGTTATTAGCACCAAACAGAGCCACAGAGTCACAGCAAGCAAGTAAGCGAGAAGCCATTGCGGCCAAACTACTCGTACATACCAGTCAGTCACATAGTCAGCTAGCTAGAGCTAGAGCCAGTTAACGCCCGCAAACGATCGATTTGATTATAGTACATTTATAGGTACATGTGTATGTCTGTATGTATATTTGTTAGCAGTGCGGGGCAAACGCACGTTTATACTTAAGTCTTAGAGTATCTGGTTGAAATAAGCGCGCGCGTCGTGTCTAACCCAAGGAATTTTTATGCGCGACTCACGTACGGAACGTACAAACAAATGGATAACTAGTGTACAGATTAATAATGTCATACGTACATACATATATATGCATCTAACTTGAAGTGTGTAGTATGTATGTTTGTTTAATAGAACTGTGTGTTTTAATGGAAAAAAGTTGTTGAAATATAATTTGCATATGTACATAAATTCATATTTATATATAAAGTATAGATGTATGTAAAATCAATAAAAGCACAAATTTACTGTTGAAAAATAAAATTGTTTAACTATATCGAAATAAAATGTATTAATTAATTTTCTCAACTATTGTATATTTTTCAGAAAAATGTAAAATCAGCTGTCCTGAATTTTAAATAAATTTTAACAATTTTTCAAGTAAAACTGTGAACAGAAAAAAAACAGCAACTTAACAATTTTAGTTACTAAAAAAATATTTGAATGAAAAAGTTTTGCAGCTAAAAAAAATTAATTAATGAAGTCAAGTGAAAAAAAAATAAATAAAATTAAGTGAACTAATAATGAGCTAATGTCAATTGAAATATTTCATAACAAATAATTGAAAAACACGCAAAATTTATAAGTTGTGAAATGAAATGAAAATAAATGAAAAATTCCAAAATAACTGGAAAACATCAAAGTATGTAATTTAAATTAAAATGTTCGTGAAAAAGTATAAACAACCACAAAGAAGTGAGCAAATAAAGTTATTAGTCAATTGAAATATTGCAAATGAAAGAAACAACGCGTTAACCATTTTTTAAACTATAAAAAATTTTAAGAAAATTCTGAAAACCAATTGAAAATTTGGAAAGCAAGTGCAAACTGTTTTGAGAAACAACTAAAAATTTCAAAAAATATATAGATTTGAATACTAACATAATTATTTAAATAAAAAATGTAAGAAAAATAATCATTTTGACAACAGAAGTACACACAAAAATTTTATGAGTGAAAATTATTTAAAAAATATTCAAAGAAGTGTAAATTTATTATGAAAAACTACTAAAAACAGGGAACAAAATAAAACGAAACGAGAAACAAGCAAAAGAAAAAATCAAGAAACGAAAATAAAAATAAAAAAGTCAATACACTAGAAAAAATCTATATCAAAGTTAATTAAAATATTAAAAAAAAATAATTAAAATATTAAAAAAATTAATTACAATATTTCAAAACAAAGAAAACACAAAAATATTTTATAACTGTGAAAAATAAAGAAAAACTTAGAAACAAGTGCAATTTTTTTTTAAATGGTGCAAAAAGTGCGCTGAATAAAGCACTGCCAGTTGTTGTTGTACATCAAAAAACGAACCGCAAAATCTAGCGCTTCAAAAACTGCACCGCTACAACGCCAAAACTATGCGCGCCTAACACTTGCAAGAAGCAGCAACAACAACAGCTAACAAACTCTATAAAATAACAACAAAACTAGCACCACAAATATGTTGTCGCCGCCATCATTTGCGTTGTTGTTGTTAACAGCTAGCGCAAAAGTTGTAATAAACGCTGAGCTACCTTAAATTGCCTGCTGCGTTGGAGGGAAGAAGAAGAAAAGAAACCATTGTTGGTAAGAACAAGCAGCAGCAGCAGCATCAAGAGCAACGAAAATAGCTAAAAAACAAAACAAATTAACTCAACAACAAAAACCACTAAAACATATAGTTGTTGTTATTCACTCTGCGTTAATTGGTTTGTTGACGTTATTTGTTGTTTAATTTTGTCGTTGTCAGCCATTTATGCACAACATTTTTTAACTTACAATAAATTGTTGTTGCTGTATTTTATCACGTTTATATCTTAAACAACAACAAAATAACGTGCCACCAATAGCTATACTTGCACCATCACCAACACGTCACACCAACCACAATCACACATAAACCACTTACAATAACAGCTGCAACCGTTGCCACTGTTTTCGTCTTTGTTGCCGCCAATCAACCAACCAACGCCATTTTTCTGTTTGGCAATCATAAAAAGTTTCTCGTCGACAACGTGCAGGAATTTCAATTTGAAATTATGCCAAAACTACAACAACAACAACAGCACCACCATCCACAGCAACACCAGCAACAACAACATCATCATCATCAGCATACAACGGCAACACATCATGGTGAATATCCATTGCCAGATGGTTGGGATATTGCCACCGATTTTGATGGTAAAACTTATTACATCGATCATAACACGAAGAAGACAACGTGGCTGGATCCGCGCGATCGGTATGTAACCTCAAAAATTAATAATCAAAAGTCATACAAAAAACAAACATACAAATAATGTAGATATTTATTAGGGTGGGAAGTTCGGTTTGCGCTTAGTTTGGGTATATAGAGAAAATTAAACAAAAAACCTTTTATCAAAGGTATTCTAGAGGTTTTCCAATAAATGTTGGAAAATTTTGTTTCGTGTTGTTTTTTTAAATTTTATTAAAAATCGAAAAATTAAATATATAGTGAAAGTTAATAAACAAAAAAAAATACATTCAACAATTTTCGGAATGTTTTTGACCATTTTTCCTTTGTGCTGTTTATATCAAACAACACAATATAAAAAAATTAATTTAAATAAAAAATAAGTAAAAAAGAAAAGAAATTGTTTAAAATCAAAAAAATAATAAATAAAATAGAATACAATAAAATGAAAAAAAAAAATAAATAAAATAGAATACAATAAAATGAAATCAGAATAAAATAATAATACCAACAATTTTTGTTGATTTTCGGCCTGTACATTTTCAAGTATTTTATGAAAATTATTAATGTTTTTATTTTTAAATAATATTTTTTAGTTAATTATTTAAAGTTTTTTGATTGAATAGAGTAGGAAAATAAAATAAAATAAAATAAAATATAATAAAATATAATAAAATTAAATAAAATTTAATAAAGTTTAATAAAATAAAATAAGCTGATTTTTGTTGGAACGATTTTCCGTCATCCCTTGTCAAGTTTGGTTTTGTGACAAACCGGTTTCGGCGTTCTGCCATTTTCAACACAACAAAATAAAATAAAATAACATTAAATAAAATTAAATTAAATAAAATTAAATTAAATAAAATGAAGTAAAATAAAATAAAATAAAACAAAATAAAATAAAACGAAACAATATAAAATAAAATAAATTAAAATATAATAAAATATAATAAAATGAAATAAAATTTAATAAAGAGTAATAAAATAAAATAACATTAAATTAAGTTAAATGAAATAAAATAAAATTAAATAAAATGAAGTAAAATAAAATAAAATAAAATAAAATAAAATAAAACAAAATAAAATAAAGCGAAACAATATAAAATAAAATAAATTAAATTAAAATAAAATAAAAGAATATGAAAGAAAATAATAAAATAAAATAAAATAATAAAATAATAATAGTTAATTTGATGGTATACTCACGGTTGTGGGAGATTAAGCCAGCTGCGTCTCGAGTCCACCTTCTACCCTTTCAGCGACGCAGTTATATGTTGATTAATAGATTAAGGAAAGAACCAGGAACGAATTGCACCTTTATTGAGAGGTGTTTATATACGAGTATGTATGTAATTTGGATAACGTCAGGTAACCATAGGAGCAACTCAAAGGAATATACTTCACGTTGCAACATTTCACTCACAACTCGAATAGACTTTGTATTAAACTCGGTAGCAGATTTGGGTTAGCGATTGTTTTTTATTTTACTTTGGTGGTTAATTATAACTTTTATTTTCTCCAGTTTTAATATGTACCAAAGAAAAAAAATGCCGGCGTTTCTTAAAGGAAAAACAATGATAATAATCAAAAAGGAAAAAACTGATGGCCGACCAGCGATCAGCTGTGCGGCGAATTGGTGTGGGGTGATTTACGCGTGGTTGCCACACGTCCCAAATCGTTCCAATTTTAACACTTAAATCTAAAAGTGAGTTCATAAGTTGTGATGAGTAAATATAATGTAATAATAATAAAATATAATGTAATCCATGCGTTATAATGAGATTATATACAATTCATGCAATATGGGTATAATGAATATTATGGTTTTGGGATTGGGACGTTTGGCTACCGATGTCGCGTAAACAATAAAATAAAATAAATAAAATAAAGTAAAATAAAATAAAATAAATAAAATAAAATAAAATAAAATAAAATAAAATAAAGTAAAATAAAACAAAATAAAATAAAATAAAATAAAATAAAATAAAATAAAACAAAATAAAATAAAATAAAATAAAATAAAATAAAATAAAATAAAATATAATAAAATAAAATAAAATATAATAAAATAAAATAAAATAAAATATAACAAAATAAAATTAAATAAAGTGAAATAAAATAAAATAAAATATAATATAATAAAATAAAATAAAATTAATCAAAATAAATTAGAATAAAATAAAATAAAATAAAATAAAATAAATAAAATTAAATTAAATTAAATGAAATGAAATAAACAAAAATTAAAACAAGTAAGGACGGCGCTGTCTTCGGCTGTGCCGAAGGCTTTATACCTTTCATGAATACGTGCAAACTTGAATACGCATTGTTTAAAGTTCTCTAAAACTTTGTCAGCAATACATTTAATTTTCTTTTATAATAAGCTTTATTTGTTTGAGGGAAGTTTTTACTAGGGCTGTGCCTTTATTCGATTAATTGAGTAAGTTGATTAATCAATTGCTCAATTAATCGATTACTTGATTAATCAAAATTATAAGTAATCAAAACGAGCGTTACTCGAGTAATTTCAAAAATGGTTAATCAAAAACTGATTAATTTGCCCATTATCTTATTATCAAGTTTGCCTTGAATATATATATACCTCCGATCTTGCTGACTTTTTTACGAAATCTTTTAATATCCATAAGAAAATATCTCACCAAGTTTCAAGTTTTAATCTTTTAAAATGAGAGAAAAATGGTCATAATCCTCTTATCTGAATGATCGGTTGTATGGGATATAGCTCCGATCTTGGTGATTTGTTTACGAAATCTTTTGTTATCCATAAGAAAATATCTCACCAAGTTTCAAGTTTTAATCTTTAAAAATGAGGGAGAAATGGTCATAATCCTCTTATTTGGACGATCGGTTGCATGGGAGATATATGCTATAGTGACCCGATTATACCGGATCCGACAAATGTCTAATATAATACAAAAATACATCCGTTTGCCAAATTTCATCGAGATATCTCAAAAATTGAGGGACTAGTTTGAGGTCAAACAGACAGACGGACGGACAGACGGACATGGCTGTATCAACTCAGTTCATCGTCCTGATCAATTTGGTATACTTAATGGTAGGTCTATCTCTTATATTTCTAAACGTTACAAACATCGGACCAAAGTTAATATACCATTTCATGTTCATGAAACGTGTATAATTTCATGTAATACTCACAGGAATGATGGGTTTCGGCAGAAGACTTCCCTTTTGCGGCTACAGGATAGATTCTGATACTATTTCTTTGTATTGCTGGCACTGGGACTGTTTGTAGAAATACGTCCCAAAGCGCATATATATAAATATAGAACTAAACAGCAGTTAGAGTCGCAACTATAAGAAAAATCCTAAAACGCAAGTATGAACGTTTCCTGCGTAATTCCACAATCACTATATTTCACTAATTAGCCGAAAAATAGTTAAATCGCTTGCGAAATAAAAATACAACTTTTTTTGTAATTAGAAAATTTTATTTCCCGTTGCAAAAAGTATATTTAAAAAAGTCCGGTGTTTCTTAAAGGAAAAACCAATGATAAGAACAAAAACAATAAGAATAAAAAATGATGGCCGCCCCCACATCAGCTGATTTGCATGCGGCGAATTGATGTGGGGTGATTTACGAGACAAGGGTTGCCACACGTCCCTCCAATTAAATCTAAGGGTGAGTTCATATGTTGTGGTGATTAAATATAATAATATAATGTATACGTAAATTCAAAGTTATATACACGATATACAATGATACCTATAATAAATGTATGTACACTTCAGGGGTAAATACGAGTAGGTCGAATAATTCATGAACTATATAATAATAATATTGAGTATTCGTTTTGGGGGTTAGGACGTGTGGCTACCTGGGTCGCGTAAACAAAAGGTATAATGAACTAAAATAAAATAAATAAAAACAAATTGTTGTAAAATAAAATAAATTACATTTTAGTTAATTATTAAAATTTTTATTTTGAATGGAATTGAAGAATTAAGAGGCAACCATAGAATGCTGCTAGACTTGTTATTTAGTTATTTAAAAATCGAAAAGTTGTAAGAAAATATTTTTTTATATTCTCTTGTTTGCGCAAAAAAAAAAGAATTTTTCAAACCACGCTAATATGTACATCACACAATCATATATATGCAAATGATTGTCTATATATTATATGCACACATATGTTTGTTTGTTTGTCAACTCATAAATAAATTTTTACATGCAAGCCAGATAATTTAGCACAAGCGTACATCAATACGAGGTGTGTTCAAAAAGTATCGCGAATTTTGTGTTTTTTCAAAAATTATTTATTTATTCATAAATATCTATTTTGTCCCCTTCAAAGTAATCCCCATGAGATATTATACACTTGTGCCAACGGTTTTTCCAATCTTCGAAGCACTTCAAAAAATCATTTTTTTGTATCTTGTTCAGCTCCTCCTTCGATGCCGTCTTTATCTCGTCAAGAGAAGCGTAACGTCGTCCTTTCATGGGCCTCTTCAGTTTAGGGAACAAGAAAAAGTCACAGCGGGCCAGATCTGGGGAATACGGTGGCTGCGGCATCATTAGTGTGTTGTTTTTGGCCAAAAAGTCGCGCACAAGCAACGATGCGTGAGCAGGGGCGTTATCGTGGTGCAAAAGCCAATTTTTGTTCTTCCACAAATCCGGGCGTTTCTGGCGGATTCTCTCTCTATCTCTATGGCGCGATATACAACAGGTATATCATCATAAACCTCCTAAGAGATTTTTGCGCCAAGCTTCTCTTCCAATTTGTGGTGTGCCGATTTGAATTTTCCCTACAAATTGGTGGGACCTACAGTTTTTTTTTTTGCCGACTCCGAACGGCATCTACAAAGGAGACGAATTTTTGCTGAGAAGCCTGTCATGGCAGAAATACACTCGGAGAGTTTGCCAAACCACTGCCGAGGGGCGACCCCGTTTTGAAAAACTTTTTTTCAAATCACTTTTGATGTTACCTGTACCAGGGCTCGAACCATGGACCTTCGGTGTGGTAGGCCGGCAACACTACCTTCACACCACGGTGGCCGTCTGGCGGATTGCTTCGCGCAAATTGCGCATAACTTGCAGGTAATATTCCCTATTGACCGTTCTTCCCTGTGGCAAGAACTCATGATGCACCACGCCCCTGCAATCGAAGAAAACTGTCAGCAAAACTTTCACATTCGACCGAACTTGGCGCGTTTTTTTCGGTCTTGGTTCGTGCGGCAGCTTCCATTGAGATGATTGAGCTTTGGTTTTTACGTCATAACCATAAACCCACGATTCGTCACCAGTTATGACCCTCTGGAGCAAATTTGGGTCGTCGCGGACAGAGTTTAACATCTCATTAGCAATGTTCATGCGATGCTGTTTTTGGTCACAATTGAGCAATTTTGGTACGAATTTCGCGTAAAAATCGAAGACGATCCAAAACACGTGCAAGCAAAGCAGCTGTCAACAATTAACTGAACATTCAAAACGGCCGAGCTTGTCGGCATAAGTGAGAGACATGAGTACCAACATAACGCCACAAAAAATTCGAAATTCGAATATACGTAACCAGCGAAAATTCAAAATTCGCGATACTTTTTGAACACACCTCGTATATGTATTTATTTAGCACAAATTTTAACTATTTGAATATTTCAATTCGGCGCGGTGTTTTATGGTTTCTTAAAATAATCATATCCATACCATTCAGGCAGCGCCAATATTTAGTGTTCCGACTTGAAAATTTCAATTAGTGTTAGAGTTGTCAAAAAAGTTATGATAAAAAAGCTGGTAAACTGCGGTTACTTATGCTAATGACTCTCTAGAATATATATTTTTTTAGACAGTAAATATATGCAAAGCCTCTTTGAGCATTAATTCTAACAAATTCAAAATTTCACAAATCCGCACACGCATTTTCATAACCAAATTGGAAAATGCTGGCAAAATATTTGAGAAACATGCAAACGAGTATTTCGGAAGCAAAAACACAAGCACAATTGTACATTCTACATATTATTTCTATGTAATATTAGCGGAGCTATAACCTGCAAATACTATATACCTATCTATATTTAAAAATCAGAGCTCCAAAATAAGTGGTAAACAAAAAATCCTAGCGGTTTCTTAAAGGGCAAAATATTTATAATTCGGTAAGAAACATGCTTATTGAGGGAATGTACATCATAGATATTAAAGAAAAATTTATACGTTGTGTGTTTAATAGCACAAGAAAGGCAAAAAAAGGAGTTTTAGGAATTTTCGTTCATATGTTTATATGTTTGTACGCACATCACTCCAAAACTGCTTGAGGAAATTTAATGCAATATTCGCCAAAGTGCTGCTAGATTCCTAGCTGAAGGTTTATTGTGTTTTTAGAGCAATTATTACCTTTATACCGCTTTATACAGTGGTGCACAAAAAAGTGGACTCATATTTTTTTTTTTATCTACATACCTATGTATAGTAAAATTACAACAAGTCGATACCTGCACTTAATATTTATTTTTTAACAATTTTTATTAGAACAACAGCTACCAAACAAAGAATCCTTTGGTTTTTTGTCTGTGTGTCTGTATTGTTTGTACGCACATCACCAAATAACTACGCCTTCAATTTAAATAATTGTTTCACCAATGTATAGCTGGATGCTTTTTTTGGTGTGTAACGAAGCCCGAAGAAGTGTAATAACGCGTCTCTCTAGTATGCATACATGAAAGTTTTCGAAAAAAAATCAATTAAAAATATGCGTACAGTTTGAAAGTTGCTCACACATCGCATAAACATTTGCAATTATTTATAATTAACTTGTGCACACGCTTACACATGCACAAGCACACACCATACTTGCCTGAATTCATTGCCGCTGCTTTTATTGCAAAAGTTCACTGGGGGAACTGCGTAGCTGGGAAACTTTGTGCTTAGAGTGCATTCGCATCACACGCTAACAAATGCGTGCGTTTTTCGACTTGTGTAAAATTTGCATGTGTTTGTTGTGTATGTGTGTGCGAGTGCAAGTGCATTTTGAGCCAATTCATGTTCCCCAATATCTGCAGTGCTGCAATGAAAATGCAAAAAAGTTAAATAAATTTACAAAAATATGCGCTAAAAATATAAAATAAAAATATTTTATATTATTTATATTTATGAGCTTAAATCGTGTTTGCCACTACCTCCACTGCTTTTGTTACTATTACGACCACAAATGGATATACCTAGTAACCCTGCAAAAATCGTGCGACTGATATCTAAAGCGAGTGGTTCTAGAAGCACACATAACTTGTTTTAAGTTTTGATAAAAAAAAAAATGTTCAGCTTCTGATTTCCATTGTACAGAAAGAGTTTAAAACCGCATGCTCCTTTGCTACTCAACCCGGACTAATCCAAGACTAATCGCATGTTTTGTAGGGAAATTATTGCACACACCCAAAAGTGTATGCCCACACTTGCAAAGCTGTATTTCAACTTAAGTTTTCTCGTTTATGTTATGTTATTGTTTTTTTTCCTTTTATGAATTTCTATTTTTTGTTTACTTGTAGATTTATTGAATTTTGTTGCTGTTGCTTTTTATAGTGTTGCCGTTCGCGTGTTGGTATTCATTGCCTGCAACAACTGCTTAAAACCGTTTGTGCGATTTGTTAATTGTAGTTGTTGTAAATGTGTCCACACATATTCACATTTGAGTTCAACTATACTTGGGCGCTTAATCATCGCATTGGAATGTTTTGTTTAAATTTTATTTACAATTTTTTTCATTTTTTTTGTGTTTTTGCTTCGTTTTGCTTTCGTTTATTACGATTTTTCCAACACCTACCTATGCCTATACTTGAGAGTAATTGCGCGTGCATACAATTTTCGGATATGTTATAGACATTAGGGTGGGTCGATTTGATTGGACGAAAGTTAACCGCGATCGCGCTATCGATTTTTCGATAGCTTTTGGGCTCAGGAAAAAAAAGTTCCACTACGCATACCCAAAAAAATAAATTTCGAGCCTGCGAAATTTCATTTTTTTGACTTTTTTCGACTTTGATTTTTAAGCGTTTTTTCATGACCTACTAAAAAAATTTTCTTTTGATTTTAAAATTTTCATGTATACCCGAAAACGAATTTGTCTCATATTTCCTGTCCCACTTAAAATTATGCGCTAAAAACGTTGGCGATAACGGTTTTTTGAAAAAAAATTTTATTTTCGGCTTTTGGGACTTGTTTTGGTCGAAAAATCGAATTTTCCGGTTAATAAATCGACCCAGTCTAATAGACATATACATTAAGCCCCACCACTTTTAAACACTAATAAAAATGTTTACACACTCAGAAAAAAACTTCTCTGGGTTGAAGAAAAACAGCAATTAAAACGAAGAAAAATGGTAACGAAGCAGCACTAAAGACAACTTGTCCTCATTTGCATATCCAACGTTTCTTTAAAATGAAGAAAAAATACTTGTTTGTTTCAGAGAAAAATTTGCTTAAAATATATAAACTTTTATTAAGTTGGAGTAAATTTTGCATTCGAAATAAGTAATACTTTTCTTTGAACTAAATATTTGTTTTCTGAACATTTCAGAGAACATATATACATATCTTTTTATTTTTATGAAATTAAATTTTATTTTAAAAAATATATCAAAATATTTAAGCTTACAAATTTGCTTTTAATGTTTTTCCAAAAAGTTACTGAAACGCACTACAGTTGGTATTATTTTCGGACAATTTCGGAATAATTTTCTATTGTATATTTGAGACTATTGCGGAACTATTTTCGAACGATTTTGGGATCATCTACGAAGGATTCTGCTACTATTCTCAGAATAATTTCGAGCATTTGGTATTATTTTCGGACAGTTGCGGACCTATTTTTCTAGCATTTTTGGAAAAAATTCGGGAATACTAATTGACCACCTAAAACTTCGGAATTATTTCGGAATCAATTCGGTATCATTTAGTGACCCCACTAGAGTTGTTTTTGAGTGTAGTTCTAGATTCTGCTTTATTTTCAGAACTTTTTTGGTACTGTTCTAAAACTTTTTTTGAAATTATTTTGTGTTGATTTCCCCATCACTTCATTAACATTGAAATTTCAAAATTTTTGGATTTCAGAGAACTTATATACATATTTTTTTATTTTTAGGAAATAAAATTTTCTTCTAAAAAATGTATTAATATAGTTCAGGCTTTTAATTTTTTTTCCAAAAAGTTAGTAAATCGCACTACAGTTTGGTATTATTTTCGGACAGTTTCGGAATAATTTTCAGAGAAATCTTTTCTTCGGACTGATTTCAGAAACATTTTTTATTGCTTATTTGAGATTATTGTTCGGTATTTTTAGTAAATTTTTAAGCTTACTTTAAGAAACTTTTCAGTTAAGTTTTAAAGCAACGATTAAGTTTAAGACAGAACAAGTTTTAATGCTTAAAGATATTTTGAGACCATTTCAAAATTGTTTTCATTCGATTTTCGGAATTAGTTTGTTATTATTTTGAAAAAAATTCAAGACCGTTTTCTCTGATCCGAGCGGGAGCTTTTAGTGAATTATTGCTTTGGCTTCTTTTCTTTTAATTAAGACTACCCGTATGCATTTCTAGTACGTGCTATAATTTTTAAATATCGATCTGTTACAGCTTCCCTTTATTTATAAAAATATTTCGAATAAATTACATTGCTAGCACTGTACACAGCAATAATGAAATAATTTTTTGTGGTAAAATAGATCTTAAACTGCAAGTTGGATATCTGGCAACACTTTTGTGATAATTGCTTTTAATTGTATGCAGCGATTTTTGAGTGATGCGCGAACAAACATACAGACAGACAAACCAAAATTCTAAAATCGTTGCGTTTATTAAATAGCCCTGTATGCATTTGTTGTCTGTTACTATTTTATTATATCTAAAGCTTAAAGCATTAAATCCAGACGATCCTATAGTTACGAAACGCACTCTATGCACCAGATTTAGCTGATATGATTGCATTAATTATATATATATTTTCTAATATAGAAAAATCTGTAACGCCATACAAGTTTGTGCATTCCACAGCCATTCAAAGGCTCGCATGCACTTAGCTCACCTCACTGCAGCACGTCATTCAATCTGTTGGCCAACATGTTTGACCGCCTAACTATACAAACCTGGATACATATGTATGTACATAAAAAAAAATACTATTCAACACCTAAACTTACATGCATATATGTATGTCTGTACATCAGTCTGCCCTTATAAAATTAATAAATCTCACACTATTGCGGCTTCCAACTCTCAAGCTGCTATACTGATAAATATCTTGCGCTGGAAAGTAAACCCCTAGAGGACGCGCGTTTGTGTTTTGGCCCTTCATCTTGTATGTTTAGAATGGCCTTTCTTTTTATACAGATCACTCGACAGCAATATTTTGACAGCTCTCTTAAAATAAAATAAACTAATTCTATCCTAATGCCATCTCACCCTATCCATACCACACGCTCGTCTTCACTCTCTCCCTTCGACAGTAACTCAAAATAATACTACAATTAAATATAAAGGATACTAGAAGAAGACCTGTTAAATAATGATTACTAATCGTAATGATTACCGGTTTGATTAACTACTTTCTTGAGAATCCATTTTGATTACCTATTACTTTCAATTTTTAAAGATTATTTTCCAATTAATTAAAAGAATAATAAAAAAAATCAGGATTTTTTACGATTATTAAAAAAATCAAAAATAAAAAAAAAGTAGTTTTGATTACTTTTGATAAAATAAATTTTTTTTTTTTAAAATTTTTAATTATTTTCGATTTTTTCAGAAGCACATAGAAATAAATATACACATCAGCTATAATAAAAGATCAAAAAATAGTCAAAAGTAATCAAAAAAAAAAATTTTTTTTTATTTTTTGATTATTTTTTTGATATTTTTTTGATATTTTTTTTTCTAATCTTAATCAAATAATAATTGCCTATTCTTGAAAAACAATTAAAATAATCATTACCAATTAAAAATGCCGTTTAATTAATTGATTACTAATCACTAATCAAATTCAACATATCTGACTAGAAATATCTTTATATTGACTATGTGGACGACGTTAGCCTTAAACATGTATCCTTTTTCTTAATTAGTGGTCCTCGACAAAACTCTGATAAAAATTTGGGTACACTCCATCCATTTTAAACTTACCTTTAGCTGCTGGTATTAGTTTATTAGGAAGCCTTATAAAACTAAACCAAAACTGAATTTTTTTGAAGGGTCTAATATATGTACACACTTAAATATACACACATTTCTGCCTCCTCTATCATACAGCCTACGAGTTTTCTAAAATAATTGAATTGAAATTGTTGTCTTGACTTGTCTATGCAGGCCTCTCGCTCTCTTATAAGGTTGCCTGCTCAGCATTTACGCATTTGTATAGCGATCGTTGCACTAGCTGATGGATAAGTTTGTATATATGTTTTGTATTTTGTACAATCTGCTAGTAAATAGATTGGAATGTGCACTCATGCATTGAAAAATTATAGTTTTAGGAATTTGAATTTTTTGTTTATATTGTTTATTTTCATTGCACTTTGAAGTTTGTATTCGATTGGATTTCGGCAGAATATTTCGAATGAAAATGGAAATATTTTTGACATAAATTAATTTCGTATTTGACTTTTGAAATGTATACTAACTAAATACTTTAAACATTAAAAGGCTATAAACTAAATGAGTTCATGTTAGAATTGTAGGTAGTAGGTCGTAATATTGATGTCTGAAACGCATTCTGAGGTAGCATTTGTGTTGAGTTAAAAGCCAATTGCTTTTTCTTAGTTTTATTACATTTGGTTTTAAAATTTGAATAAAATTTTTTTTTTTAAATTTCGAAACGGACTACCCACCATATCCCGAGGGCGCATCCGCATGACGCGCGGATTGTTCGTTAGTGCAGAGTCGTTGAAATGCTTTGGTTTGTTAATAGTCGAGATCTAAAACTGTGCAGCTACAGAGAAAACCTCATCAGCTAAGTAAAGTAGATATAGAATAGATTACACATTGAGAAATAAAAATTTAACAGAGTAAAATAATTGTTAAAAATCAATATAAAAATCCAAGAATAAGAAAAAGTTAGTTGCTATGTATTTAGGATAGAGAGAATTGATTTTTTTATGCTGAAAAGAAAGTCCCAAATATCAAATGTACGAGAAAGAGAGTTATAATCTTGACACAAACAGCTAAAAGGCTCATTTAATTCGAAATTGGGTTGGCACTGTTTTAAGACAAGTGGTTTAAAATGCCTTGAAGGACGAGACGGTACATTGAAGTTGATTTCACTTACAAGAAACGGGCTGGAGTGAACCATTTAGCAATTTAATCATAATTCCAAGCATTTCCCTCCGACTAGAAAGTGTGTGAAGATTAATGAGTCTTAAACGATTCGTATAGGGTGGCAGATTGTACAAGGGATCTCAATGAAAATATCTTAAGGCAAATAGTAAAAATTGTTTTTGAACTAATTCCAGGCGATCTTCATGGACCTGGTAACGCGGGTTCCAAATTATAGAACCGTATTCTAGTATCGGTCTGACTAATGTAGTGAAGACAGCTTTAGTTACATAAGGGTCGCCAAATTCTTTAGACCATCGTTTAACGAATGCTAGAACACCTCTAGCCTTATTGACTGTTGCGTTAATATGGCGGTTGAAACAGAGCTTGTAATCCATAGTAACAACCACGTCAACAAAATCATACACTTGCTCATTAATTAAATAAAAAATTTTATTTTTATTTTTAAAAGTTTTATTATCACATGTGTCCCTTGTTCGTCATTTGTTTTCGTTTTCGAGTCAAAAATATTGCTATAAAAATTCCTTTGCCACTAATTTTTATGACAAACGTGCATATTTATAACAGTTATCTTAGAGTAATAACAAGCTTATCGCAAATATAGACATAAGTGCGAAAGTATTGTGCGTTTTATAACTATAGCACACTTGAAATTAAACTTTTTAAAGGTGTTCCCAAACTCTCCTCCATTTACCTTGCACAGAAAATCTCTCGTTCTGCATTATTGTGCTTCCATTGCGATTGAAACTCCTACCAGCAGATACAAGTATGTTTTTCGTAATTATTGATTCTGTAACAGCATCTCTTATATATTCTATAGTTCTTACATTTCATATCAGAAATCGTCGAAAATAATACAGTATTTGTGTAGAGAAAAGTCTTGCAAAACAATTGTGCGCTAAAACGACGACCTCTGTTTCATATCGCCGAATGAGTGTTGGTACGAAAACGACAAGGCTCAGCGAGGTTTTATGCACATATTATCGCGGAAATTGATTGCGTGCATTCCGTTCGGAATTTTTCGACCATAAAAACGGCCTTGAATAGTAATTTTTTTTTTCAAAGGTTAATCAATTTTACTTTTTTTCCTGTTTTGTAAAGTTTTTTTTTTTTTTTCAATGTTTCGGAAACTACTTTAGTTAAAAAAAAAAATGTTTCACTTTAAAAGTATACTTCAGTTAGAATTAAAAAAAATTAAAGTTCGCCATATAATTTTGTATCCGAATATTTTTGTATTATGTCTCGGATATAATTAAAGTTAATCTAAAATTCTCAGAAAGGTGTTTCCTTTAAATATGAATTTAAAAATTTTTTTCCAAATTTTTTTTTTATTTTAATTTTTTAACTTTTTAACTAATTACTCAATTTTGATCCCTGAAAAACTGTTTTCATGGTTATGATTTCATTATAAATTCGGAATAATTTTTAAAGCCTCTCTGAAATATTTTGAGACCACTTTGGAACAGTTTTCTGAAGTTTTCGAGACTCAGAAACCATTTCGGGGTTTTCTAAAGACATTATCGGTGAGTTGAGCGTAAAATGTAATTTAATTCTTGGATTGTTTTTAATTCTTTTCCTTGTTACTATATAAGCTCTCTAGCAATAAGGAATTTTGGAGATATAAAAAAAGGAAGGTCTTGCCGCTCTCTCGAGAGTCATAAGGAGATATAAAGCTGTTCAAAATTGTGTATTTGAGCTGTTGGTGGACTGAAAGTGTATTACTTACGACTTAGCAGTTGCGTTCGTCTTAAAAACTATGGATCACAACATATATATGTTAAATACTTGAATATTTTTAGAGAAGCTTTTAATGTCATACTCAAAAAAACACCTGAAAAAATAAAAAAATTAAAAACTAAATTTGCCCCCTCCCCCTTTTTTAAAGTGGCGCAATTCTTATAACAATCTATACCCGTGTACTTACCTACACACATACATATATATATAACATATTGATAAATGAAAGCCACTTGATAGTTGAACTTATTAATTGCCGGCAAAATTTTTCATTTCTCTATGTTTTTTCTATTTGTTTTTTGGCACGCTTTCGTCAATGATTCCTCGCTTATTTCACATCATTCAAATTGTGATGTAACATCTGTGAAATATGTAATATAAAAATAATATATAACTGCCACTATTTTTGCATAGCTAACTGTTTCTTGTTGTTGTTGTAAAGCAACTATTTTAAGTGCCTCATCAGTCGTTAGCAATACAAATTTACAAATAGCTTACTTCCATTAACATATTTGCCTAGCCATTCACAGTCGTTTCTCTTTTATTTTTCTATTTATTTACATTGATATTTATAGGTACTTTCATAGCGCAAAAATGTCAAAATATTTACACGATTTTTGTTTTATTCAAGCGCTTTAAGCGCTAATTAGATAGACGAGCACTATTGTGCGCAATTAATGTATGAGTTTTTGTAACATAAATTCCCAAGATTTATTGAATAGCACACTTTTCATTGCAGTCTGTTTGTTTACAGATCATGCATTAAAGTCATTTATTTTGCCGTCTTGCAATCGGAAACATATTTTATACGAATATTGATATTGATTGAAATTATTTGATATGAAGAGCTGATATCACGTAGTCAGATGATGTGGTTAACTCATGTGATGTGCGCCAATCTTTGTTGTTGTTGTTTTTAAATGCAAAAACACTCCCCGAAGATTTTTTGACCGCTATTATATTCGCGTTATTTACAAACATACTTTACCGAGCGTATATTCCAAACTACCCTAACCCACTGGGCCAATCAATTTTGGGTTAGTCATGAACACTGGTATAAAATGGCATCGTGATCACATCAAACGATCACACGATTAGTTAATATGCCAAAATCAACTAGTTTTTCAATCAAATGTGAAACAGATCATGCGATATGAATAGCTGTCATAACGAAATCATATGCTGTGACCTAATATTCATTGCGTAGATAAACAAAGCTCTGAATCAAATATGCAATCTCAATATATATGATATCACATCATGTGATGTGTTCATGGCTGATGAAATAATGTGAAGTGATAAAATTTTTGTTAATCACGAATCGTTATAATATTTGACAACGTGATCACATAAAGCGGTCGCATGCTATGTTTTATGATTTTTTTAAATTTTTCAATAAAATGTGGAAACGATCAAACGTTTATTTGTGACAAACTCAAAACCGGGCATTTGAAGTAAGAGCATAATAATTATGTGATTGTTTTAGATCATATGCTAAGTTATTAGATCATATGATAAGTTCAATTAGTTTTTAAACAATTAGTGAAAAAATATCATTTGATATGATTTTTTGAAGTACCAAATCAACTCAATCAAGATCAAACAATCGTTGAGTACAAAATTAAAAGCGCGTTATAAATCTATATAAAAAAAGTCAACTAGTTTTTAAACAGCAATACGTAGCATAGATGATGGCGTGGTTATATGATATGAAGTGGTGATCTCATCATTAGATCTAATGCTAAAACATTCAATATTTAAAAAAAAAATTTAAAGCGTGATCTTTCGTTTTAAACTATTACATAGTGTCGACTCTCCCGTTAAGAAAAATATAATCTTGCTTAACAAATATTAATTGCGAAGCAACAGTTATGCACATCATATAGTAACGTGATGTGATGCTGTCATGTGATATGATCATATGATGAGAAGCAATTTTAATTTAGCGAAATTTCGAAAAAATCATCAGAAATCAAAGAATTCTTTTACTTTTTAAGGAAATGATTTATTTGCTGCTACTTTTAATTTATATACATATATATATATATGCCCCTATGTAGATTCTCTGCATAGTAGCTAGTCGCACAATTTTTGTATATATTTGCCCTCACAAGATATTGCAGCCAAAAGAATATGCTGCCATACAAAGTTTATCTATTACATACTTTCATATCAACAACGAACGGATGCATTGCTCCCGCCGCCACTTTAGTGTTTGCATATATACGAGTATATAGCACTACAGTTGCTATTGGCAAGTTCTTATTACTTGCTGTTGCGCCATTTTTATCGCTGCTCTATTTTTTAAACAACATACATATGTATATGTTTTTGTTGTTGTTCCTATTGCTTATTTTTTTGCCCCCATTGCAAGCACACATAGAATATACTATGTACGTTTTTGTAGCAAGAGAATGTAATAACAAAATGACCTAAAGTGCAATTGAAATTGTAATTCTCAAGCTGCCGCAACTAGGCATGTTTGTAGGTATGTGAATGCTATAAATATCTATGTACATATACTTGTATATACATACGCATCAATGTGCACTTTTATGATACAATTTGAAAAAATGTGTGCAAAAAGCTAGGAGGAATCGCTTGCAAACGAAAATGGAAAAGAAATGCATAAAAGGAGTGGAGTACGTACGTCTTTGCAGTGCTTCAATTATACGAAGTAGCAAAAGTATTCAAGCAAGTATTCGACTGCTGCTCCAGCAACGCAATATTTTTATACATAGATGTGTACATATGCATGTATGTATAAAGAAATGTGAGAATATGAAAACGGAGCATATCTACAGGAAGCCTAAAAAGATAGCTGCTCGTATGATTATGCTGTGGGAATTTTTTAAGTCTGTTGCTATAAATATGATCACAAAACGAGCTTAATTTTTAAAATCTACATTTGCTTAGAAGTATATTTTAACAAAGTTCATATTAAAAGCTGTAAATTATTTACGCTTAAATCGCTTTGTATAAAATTTAAATATACCAATCGGTCTTTTAGTTCTTCAAAAGTATTTTTGGGACTAATTTCGTAGATACTCTCGGAACTATTGCGTAACAATTTTCGAAAGATTTTAAAATCAACTACGATGCTACTATTTTAAGAATAATCTCGATCAGTTTATTACAATTTTCGAACAGTTTCTGAGATTTTTTTTCGGCATCAATTCGGGAACATTTACATACCTCCTTAAAGTTATTTTTGCGCTTAGTTCGACATTCTGCGTTATTCAGTACTTTTTTGGGGATACTTTGATATCTTGATTATAACTACCCAATAAATTTTGACGCCATACTTTTTTTATACCATTTCTAAAATATTTTGAAATGCTTTTTGAAATTACTTTGTGTTGATTTCGTGCCCATATCAATAATAATTCCCGAACCACTTCCCTATCAGATTTCGAGATAATTTCAAGATTCTTCAGGTTGCGTCCCGGATTTTTTCGACATAATTTCAGCACTTTTTCAGAAAACCTAATTTCAGCACCATAACTGAATTATATAAAGACCGTTTTAGTAGTTTGGTTGTTTCAAGGCCTTTCTAAAAATATTTTCCCACAAATTTCGACAATATTTAAGGACTTTAAGAACAAAATAAAAAATTAACTAAAATAATAAAATAAAACAAAGTAAGGTTAAATAAAAACTAAATAGTATATAATAAAATAAAATAAAATATTCATGAAACGAGCTCAAGGCCAAGAATAATAATTTTTCACTTTTTGAATTTTTATGAAAATTATTATTGTTTTATTTATTTTTATTTATTAATAATCATCTAATTAATTATTAAAAGTTTTTTGATTGAATAAAGAGATTTTTCATAAAAATTCAAAAAGTGAAAAATTATTATTCTTGGCCTTGAGCTCGTTTCATGAATACTTGAAAATGTACAGGCCGTAAAACAACAAAAATTGTTGGTATAAAAAGCAATAATAAAATAAAATATAAAATAAAATGAAGTAAAATAAAATAAAATTAAATAAAAAATAAAATAGAATAGGACAAAATAAAATAAAATAAAATAAATAGCAATAAAATAAAATAAAAAATTAAAATAAAAAAAATTTTAAAAAATAAAATTAAATTAAATAAAATAAAGTAAAATAAAATAAAACAAAATAAAATAATTTAAAATGGAATTGAACAAAATAACAAAATTAAATAAAATAAATTGTAAAATAAAATAAAATTATATAAGATTTCATGAATACTTATAAAATAAAATTTAAAAAATAAATAAAATAAAATAAAGCAAATAAGCCAAAGAAAAAAAATTAAATAAAATAAAAATAAAATATAATAAAATAAAATGAAATGAAATGAAATAAAATAAAATAAAATAAAATAAAATAAAACAAAATAAACCAAATAAAGTAAAATAAAAAATAAAATTAAATTAAATATAATAAAATAAAACAATTAAAGTAAAATAATATAAAATAAAATAAAACAAAATAAACCAAATAAAGTAAAATAAAAAATAAAATAAAATATAATAAAATAAAAAAAAAAAATTAAATTAAATTAAAAAAATAGATAGAATAAAAAAAATAAAACCAAATAAAATTAAAAAAGTAAAAACAAAATCAATTAAACTAAAAAAAAATTAAATAAAGGTAATTAAAATAAAAAATAATATAAAGTAAAATAACTTAAAACAAACCGAAATGGAAAAAAATAAAGTAAAATAAATTAAAAAAAAATAAAATAAATAAAACAAAATAGAAAAAAGTAAAATAAAACAATATAAAACAAATCAAAATAAAATAAAATAAAAAAATTAAATGAAATAAAATAAAATAAAATAAATCAATAAAAAAAGAAGAACTTATAAGAAAGTAGCAGCAAATAATTAAGCTTATATAAAAATTAGGTGAGAGCTTTAAATTTGCATATTTAGGTACAGACGTTGAAGAGCAACAAAGTTTTTCAATGAGAAACCTAAAAAAAAAATTGTAAAAGAGCAAATGAAAAATTACAGGTTTTTCAACAACGGCCACTTTTGAATAAATAAAATTGTATGCACATACATACATATAAATCAAACTTTGCATACTTTCGTGCAACAAGTGCAAATGCAATTTGTATTTGTGTGCAGATGTAGCGTATTTTTGCATGGTTTTCCATTTTCTTACATATATATGGATGTGTAGATATAAGCTCGTTTATGTACTGCATAATGTATATGCATATCTTGTGTGCATCTACGCCATTGCAATGCATTGGACGTGTACATAAGCAATCAAAGCAAAAACCACTCAGCGGCAGCCAAAAAAAACCCAATAAACCATAAAAAAAATGATGCAAAATTTTCTAAAAATTTCAATGCTCGCACTTATATCCAGCATTTCTAACTTGAGTAAGAAAAAACTTATAAAAAGTGTATTTCTGTGATCTTACTTTTCCAACATGTTTGAGAAGACTTTTGAGTGTACAAAATCTCATTATTGTTATTTGAAATACCTTTGGGAGTGAATCTTTATGGTTTGGAATTTAATTTCTGCTCTAAAACTGTTCAAATTGAGATTGCACAAAAATGTTTGTTGGGTTTCGAAAATATAAACCTATACATATATACAAATTTTTTCGTGTTTGTGTACCAACATTTTTATTTTCTTAGATGGCGGAATAATTTAACCAGCGTCAGCTAGCGGCATTTGTTGTGATTGCCACGTGGAGAGTTTTCCACCTTACAAAGCTGAAAAAATAAAATGTGAGATAAATACAGCAAGAAATATATATACCTGCATATTTAGATATGTATCAAATTAAAGTTCGTATATATGTACATATATGCAACTATTGGATGGCACGTTTTGATTAAAAAAACTGTGATTACAAAATCTTTAAATCAAAAATTCCTTTGAATTAACTCATTGCTCACAACAACAAAACAGTTAATGCACAACTTTTTTTATGGCAGCAGGGTGTCCAAAAAATTCTCATTGCTTATGCACACATTTAGTTCATTTTTTATAATTCTATGTATTCATTGATGTGGTTACATTAGCGTGCGTTTTAATTCGTAACTTTGTCCGCTCAAAAAATTTCACCTGTGCAATTTTTTTAATCGGATAAGGCCTACATCGGAACTTCCTTAAAACTCAGCAAAATTCAAAACAACCTTTCGATATTATTTGAACAAAATTTGACTACATGATTTTATTAAAATTTGGAACTAATAGTTGCATCTTTTAGCAGATACTACAAATATTTTCTATAGCTAAAAAAATTAAATCCATAAGTATATCACTAGGTGGCGCCAAGGGAAATATTCTGTAGGTACTTACTTTTTTAACTCAAAAAATATATGAAAAATTAAAAAAAAAATTTTCTGATAATATGTATGCTTTAAAGTACAAAAAACCATAACAAATTTAAAACCACATTTAGTTTATGCTCAGATCTTAAGAGCTTAAAGTCAAATTTTCAAGAGGACGCTGTTTTCCAGACTTGTTAAATAATGATTACTAATCGTAATGATTACTGGTTTGATTAATTATTTTCTAGAGAATTCATTTAATGATTGATGACCAATACTTTCAATTTTTAATGATTATTTTCCGAGTAATTAAAAAAATAATCAGAAAAATAAAAAAAGTTGTTTTGATTAATTCTGATTATTTTCAGTATTGTATAATAATCAAAAATAATTAAAAAAAAGCATTAAGAAAAAAATAATCATGTGGTTTTGATTACACATTTATTGGTTTTTTTTGATTTTTTTTACTTATCGTAATCAATTTTTCTTATTGAAATAAATTTTCTTGAAAAACAATTAAAATAATCATTACCAATTAAAAAAGCCGTCTAATTAATTGGTTACTAATTACTATTCAAATTTAACAGGTCTGCTATTTTTTATTATTAGTTCTAACAAAATCCCTTCTTGATATAATGATATTTGAACCCAACTCGATGCTAATTTTTAAGCTGTTCATACCGACGCTTCAGCAGTATCGATAAAACACATCCTGCATGATGTGGTTGCTATTTTTCACATGCCAAAATTTTGCTTTTAATTTGTATTCTCAGAAAACTTTAGAACTAACTACTTGGATTAGGTAATTTTTTTATATTTTTTATATTTTATTAAACCAGCTAACAAAAATACGAACTACTGAAATGCTTCTCCTATCCTGACTTCAGTGCAAAAAAGCGAACTACCTTTTGTTGCTTTTAATCTTTTTAGCTTATATTTTGAAACGTCACAAATAAGTTTCTGCTTTCTTTGATCACCCTTATCCACATACACAAGTACATACATCGCTCAAACTTTCATATAAACAAATACTCGGCATGCTCCATACTTTTCCGAGAAATGCTCAATTAATTCCGTTTACTGTTTTAAGCAATCAATACCGCCTTTTTTCCGCTTAAACCCACAATTAGAACATTTCCTGTTGGGTGTACATGCTAGCCTTTAGAAGTGACAATGTGGGTATATGAATGTGTTTGAGAGTTTGTATAATATGCATAAATAGATTTACAAAAAAAAAAAGAGGATAAGAATCAAACAACAATTTGTTATTATAATCAATTTTAAATTTCGGCAAATTTGACCAAGTTTTTTGGCTGAAATATTTTGTATCATTTATTTTAATTTAATTTAATTTTCTTTATTTTATTTCATGTTATTTAATTTTATTTTTTATTTTTTTTACTCTATTATATTATATTTTATTTATATTTATTTTATTTTATTTTATTTTTTCATTTTATTTATTTTATTTCATTTTAATTTATTTAATTATTTGTATTTATTATCGGCCTTTATTTGTAAAATATTAAGAAATTCACCGAGCTCTAGGCCATACATATATATAAATTAAAAACACCAAAAATTATTGTTTTTGTATATATAATATGTATATATTTGTCCGTATGGTTTGTCGATATTTCGACTACATTCTGTAGTCATCTTCAGGAACTCTTGAGTGCACCAGTTCGACCAGTTCGACTACAAATATATACATATTATATATACAAAAACAATAATTTTTGGTGTTTTTAATTTATATATATGTATGGCCTAGAGCTCGGTGAATTTCTTAATAATTTATTTAATTACATTTTTTAAATTTTATTTTATTTAAATTTATTGTATTTAATTTTAATTTATTTTATTAAATTTGATTTTATTTAATTTTATTTATTCCATTTAATTTTATTTAATTATGTTTTACTTCTTTTATTATTTTTTTATTTTATGTGATTTAATTTTATTTTATCTTACTTTGTTTTATTTTATTTTATTTGATTTAATTTAATTTAATATAATTTAATCTAATTTTATTTGATTTGATTTGACATTATTTGGTTTGATTTAATTTAATTTAATTTAATTCAAATAATTTAATTTAATTTAATTCAAATAATTTAATTTAATTTAATTTAATTTAATTTAATTTAATTTAAATAATTTAGTTAAAATTAGCTTAACTTAATTTAATTTAATTTAATTTAGTTTAATTAATTTTATTTAATTTTATTTTATTTTATTTTATTTTATTTTATTTTATTTAATTTTATTTAATTGAATTGAATTGATTTGAATTGAATTGAATTGAATTAAATTGAATTGAATTTAATTTTGGTTGAATTGATTTCATTTGAACTGAATTGAATTTAATTTAATTTAATTCAGTTTTATTTTATTTTTTTTAATTTAATTTAATTTAATTGAACTTAATTGATTTGATTTGAATTGAATTGAATTGAATTTAATTAAATTTAATTTTGGTTGCAAGCACGTAATAGATATGTTACCAGTACGTGCCCGTAACTAGTGGCTCAACACTTTAAAGTTACGACAGTGGTTGCAGCTCCTATGAAGCGACTATTTCTGCTAGTTGGGTACTAGCTTATTTAATTTTTTACTAAAACCACTTCCGTTTCGATAATACTTAAATTCTTTTAGCCTATTCCTCGATAACATTATTTGAACTGTCAAAATTTTTTTTATTCACCTGTTTATTGTGAACTTCGATTTGTATGTGACTTGTTTGCCGCACCCACTTTCATGATAAAATAAAAAAAAAATTATAAAATATTAAAGGTACAGTTTTAAATACCACTGAAATTCCATAAGAAATAAATGCATTTAAAATATTTTGTTTGTTTTGAGTGGCTTAAGGCCGTTTAATCTTTATTGGTATGCACCTTATCAATTTAATGCGCTTAGGTTTTGTTGTTTTTAAAAGCGCATTTCTTTATTCAATATGGGAAAGTAAATTCCATTGTGTTTCAAATAGAAAACAGAAAGATTAAAACATTTTGGTGAATTTTTAAACATTTTGAGCTGTTGTAGGGCATGTTCATATGTATGTATGTATATAAGTATATCAATTGGTCAAAAGCAAGCAGCAGAATTTCAGAACCAAATGTTTAAAATTTTTTTTTTTTCCCCTTTGATTGTTTTTTGTTTTTAATTCCCTTTCTCGTGCTGCATTCTTAAGGAATTTATCATGAACCCATTGAAGGCTTTAAGAAATGACGAAAATTTATGAAAACATATGGCAATAAATAATCGAAAAGAATGCGGTTTCTACCGATTGCTGTCATATAACATACACCTTCATACAGTGAATTTTAGTAGCTCAATGTGCTGTAGTCAAGATGTTCGATTGCGCGCCACAAAGAAGAAGCAACCAGAGATATGCCAGACAGTTTGACTGCAAAAAGGGACGCATAATGACTGTGCCATACTTTACATACAAACATATACATATGTACAAATGTAGGTACTACATATACATCACATACAAGTATATATGACATATGTAAAAATAGGCGCAATCTTTTGTCACTGAGTTGAAAAATACTAACACTATCCAACCAACTAAACAAGTGATTTAAAAGTTAGCTCTCAAACCGAGTTCGCTTGGAGCACGGCACTTGACAAAAAATGCATTTTTTATGGAGACTAGGCCACATTGTTTCATGACCAGTCTTTAGCTAATAGCTAATAGGGTGTGTTGAAAAAAAGTGATTTTCGCTTAGAGTTTTATTGTATGCGAATTTCATTAAAAAAATAGTTTGGTATACAAAAAAGAACCAAAATCGAAGCGCACATGGCAGAAAAACCAGCATTCTGATAGCACAAAGGTTAGCAGAGTATACTAAAACTTCTCTGTTGAAGAAGTCTATTTGCTTCTTAACTGGAGCTGTGAGAAAAGCTATAGCGGTTGTCTTAAAATTTTTTTTCTCTATTGTAATAAAATCTTTTCATAATTAATTAAAAAATAATAATAATTATTTAAAAGAATAAAAATAATAATAATTTTTTTTTTGTTTTCATATATAAAAAATTATTATTCTTGGTCTTGAGCTCATTTATAGCCATGAATTCTTAAGAAAAAGCTTGCTTTACTCAGCACTTTAGCCCACCCGATTTTTAAAAGATAAATAATAGAGGATTTTTTTTTTTTGGTAAGCACTAAGCGACTTGTGAATAGGTTAGGTTAGGTTGTGCTGGCAGGCCAACGCAGTGGCCTCACATAGACGCATAGCGTCCGTAGTGTTACCAGAAAAACTTTGACGACCTCTTGTTATACAGTTGACACTTCAGTGTCTATTTTACAAAACAGTAATGTTTTCTTCGCAAAAACCAGAAGCCTACTTGGGCCTATTTCTGTCAGTGAAGCTAGGTTGGGCAATTGTCCCTTTCCAAATGTTTGAAGCCGCAGTCTGGATAGAGCGGGGCATGTGCACATGACATGCTCCACAGTCTCCGTCTCCGCTTTGCATTTCCTACACATGCTGTCGGAAACAAGACCGATCTTGTGGGCATGGCCTGCCAGAAGGCAGTGCCCTGTAAGGATACCAATTAGCAGTCTACAGTCTTCCCTTTTGAGGGATACAATTGTTTTTGTAAGTTTCATGTCGTACGATTTGCACAGGATTTTGGAGATTTTACAGCCTTGCACTTCTTCCCATGCCTTATCTGCTTGTTTAACCATGTGTAAATCGCACCTACGCTTTAATTCCCTTAGCGGGATGGGTACGTTAATACTGTTGCTCGCATCTAGTGCCACTCCACTCTTTGCTAGCTCATCAGCTTTCTCGTTTCCCTCTATACCTTTGTGGCCTGGGGTCCAAAAGATATGTACTCTATGTTCTATACTAAGTTTTTCAAGACTTCTTTTGCACTCTAGTACGCTCAAAGAAGTGCTACTATTTGAGATTATGGCCTTGATAGCCGCCTGACTGTCGACGTAAAAGTTCACCCGCTCTCCGAGCGCTAGACTTTCTACAGCTATTTCTGCTCCCACTTTAATGGCTATGACTTCCGCCTGGAATATACTGCAATGATCTGGCAATTTCAATGATTTAGTGATCCCCAAGTCATTACAGTACACTGCGGCTCCTACTCCTTCCGTCATTTTGGAACCATCTGTATATATGTGTACCGTGTTTTCCGTCATTTCTGCACCTCTCCTCCAGCCCTCCTCCTCTATAGTGGCTTCCAGAACCTCTTCGAAGCGCAGGCAAGGGACCGTGTAGTCTACATGTCTTATCAAGGAAGACGCTATACTACTATGGCCAAATGATCTGCACTCAAACTGCCCCGTGGCATATAGCCTGTTTGCAGTTGTTAACGCTATGTTCTTTGCCGTTATGTTTGCGGGCGGTAGATGCAAAATGGCGTGTAACGCTGCTGTCGGTGTGGTTTTAAGCGCACCCGTTATGCTTATCATAGATGTTCTATACACTCTCTCTATTGACTTCATATACGTTTTCTTCGTTAAGGCGGTCCACCAAACCAGAACCCCATGGAATAAAATTGGTCTAACAATCGCATTGAAAACCCAATAAGACAAGGCAGGCGAAAGACCCCAAGTGCAGCCCAGCATCCTCTTACAGATATACAGAGCTGCTGAGGCCTTTTTCGACCGTTCTTGTACGTTGAGTTTCCAACTCAACTTGCTATCCAGTATAATACCTAAATATTTGGTACTAACCTTCGGTTCTAATACCACATCTCCTAGTTTTGGCTTTACCCAACTTGGTACTTTGTATTTTCTGGTAAATAATATTAGGTCTGTCTTATCAGCATTTGTGCTCAGCCCAACCTCGCAGGCCCAGTCATGGATGACCCTAAGCGCCTGGTTCATCAGCGAGCTGAGCGTCGATAGACATTTCCCGCTTATTATGACTGAGACGTCATCTGCATATGCTGTCAGTTTTACTGGCCCCCCTTCGAACTGCTTGAGCAGTTTGTTAAGGGCCAGGTTCCACAGCAGCGGCGATAGTACTCCACCCTGCGGGGTGCCTCTATGTACTACTTTTGTGGTTTCGTAACCGCCCCAACTGGAAGTGATCTTCCTGCACCCCAGCATGCAGTCGATCCAATTTTCCAAGGCGGGATCCACCTCAATGTGTCGTAGTCCGTCCATTATGGCTCGCTTTGAAAGATTGTTGAATGCTCCTGCTATGTCTAGGAAGACACCTATTGCAAATTCCCCATGTTCTAGGGCTTTCTCTATGTGCATAACGACCCTATGCAGAGCTGTGTCCACAGACCTGCCCTTGGTGTATGCGTGTTGTGTATTGGAAATTAAATCCTCCTTCACATTTAATTTAATGTGAGTGTCTATTAGCCTCTCGAGGGTTTTTAGTATAAATGACGTCAGACTAATCGGCCTGTAGTCTCCAGTGTACATGTGACTGCTCTTGCCTGCCTTCGGTATGAACACCACACGGGCAGTTCTCCAGGTGTCAGGGAAGGGATGGGAAGGGGTGAGGAGGGGGAGAGGACAGTGGAAGGGAGGGGAGGGGGTGGGTTAGGAGAGGTGATTTGGCAGTTCTTGGTCACCCACCACCATCGCTCGGCCACGGGCAAAAAGGCTAGCATTTTCCCACATAGCTTTCCTGGCAGATGGGGGTCGGCTTAAGCCTTCGCACCAACGACAAGGTTCCTGCTCTAGCGAAGGGACTTGTGAATAAAACAATAAAAGTTTTTTTTTCGAAATTTGATAATTAAATGGGACCTTGTCGCTTGTAAAATAGCAACCAAAACTCGTAATCACGAAGCGACTTGTGAATAAAAAGCAAAACAAATTTTTTTTTCAAAGTTTGATAATTGAATGGGAGCTTGTCGCTTGTAGGATAGCAACCAAAATTGTAACCGCTTATAATTTTTTTGCTTCCTTATTTTTTTTGTTGATTTGAGTTCCAAAAATGATGAATAAAAAGCGGCCAATAATTCTAACATATTCGAAATTTTTTTGAAATCGTAATAAAAACAAAGTGGGGCCAATTTTTTTGAAGCACTTAGCGACTTATATATGAATAAAATAACAAAATGATATTTCGTTTCAAAAAATGAAATTTTCTTTGGAAATTAAATGTGTGCACTTACGAGTTAGCGCCAATAACTTTTTCTGATTGCTTATTTTTTTATTGCTTTCAATTCAGAACTTTTTTTATACAAGGAGTAAAAATGTTATCTAGCATCTGGCATCGAATAAAAACCGGTCTCAGGTGCGGATACAGGTCTCTAGTTGAGGGGCGCGATTATGGCCGTAAGCTCAAAATCCTAATTGCCAGTAATATAAATGAATGATTAATTTCAGAACACCATTTTGACATAATTACGAATAAACGTAACGAAATTATCTTTAAGCACTCAAATTAGCTTTCGAACAAAAAGCAATCAGGAAATGATTTTATACAGGTCAAAGGTAGAAACTAGTTCTTTCTGATAAGCGAGTTTCACTTGTGTCTTTAAACTAAGTGGAGTTATCTTGAATCTGTCTTTATTGGAGCAATGAAAAAAAAGAAGAGATGAACAATAATGTTTATTGAAATTAAGTACATTTCAATCTATTCGTCGACAGATTAAATATGTAGTTTTGTTACGAAGATGTTTTTGAAACGGTATACATTATTATTTTTCATAAATTAGCGTCAAGCTGTTAGAATCCAATTCTATATTATAAAATCAATTTATCGCTTCCCTTTTTTTTGCGTATCTTTCTATGTTTTTTAACGTCGATTTTAATATAAAATGTAAGTGTAAAAGTGCTACACCTATGAGCCTCTCTTCAGTCATAGTCGTTCGTAACCATGTGTTTAATCGCCGAGGGGTAGAAAAATTTCTTTCTGGAGAAGCATTACTGACTGGCAGTGTAGCCAGAATGTGCAATAGCATCCTAGTCCGTGGAAAAGCATTTCCGTTGCAGTGATCTAAAACTTCTACAGCCGATTTTGATATTGATTTTTTGTCGGGCTTTTTTGAGAGAATATACTTATTATGCATTTACATTTAACGCTAGACAAGCAGACAAAAGAAGATAAGAAGGATTCATTCGTTCTCAATTTTACGGAAATCTAAAAAAATGCATTTGAGTTTCGGGCAAACTAAGCACGTACAATATTTCTTCAGGTCTGAGGGGGGCGATTGACCTACCCCCCCTGTATCCACTACTGACCGGCCTTTATTTCATTAATTGATTTTTCTGTTTTCTGTTGTAAACATATTTTTTTTTTAATAGTTTCTTTTTTAAAGTACAAATTCAAGCCTCCTTCTCTTCTTCTTCCTCAAACCACCATACAACTTTAGGCATAGGCGTTGAAATGATCATTAGCTATGGTCTGAAGTTCTTTAAAGTTAATAACTTTGTCTCATCCTACGTCGCTTTCCAACACTCATTAAAGAAATGAGTTTAATTTGGCCCAAACACTATCCTGAGCACACTGTCAGTCAGATTTGACAGATAACAGTGGACACAGGCGCCCGCCCTCTATTGCTGAAAAGTGGCAAGACTTGCTGTTCTCTTGCAACTCGTTTGCAAAAGATTAGTTAAGGAGGTATGCACAAAAATGCTTACACACAAAAGAACTGCAACAAAAACAACAAACAACAATAGCAACAACAACTTTGGCTACTTAGTAAATGCCACTAGCGTTGTGTAAATTTTATGAAATTAAAGTCAAAGCAAATATGCCAACAATAAATTACATACGAAAATCATAAAAAAAACTTAAAAATGTGTAAAAAGCAAAAAAAAAATAAACTCAAAACACCAAGATGAATGCAATTTACAACACTCATTGTCAGCTAAAACAACACTCATTAAACAACAACAGTAGCAACACTCCACTCATTTAAAATAAAAAATTGCAACAAGCAAGCAAAAATAGCAAGCAGCAACGTATTGCAAGTCACCATTTTCGTATTTTGTTAGCAGCTGCTTTTATCGTTGCAGCAACAACAGACGAATATAATAAAAAAAGAACAGCAACAACAACAACAGCATTGCATACAAACCGCATTGGTATGCAGTTGTCGAGAGGAAGCTGCAATTTGTTGGCGTTTATTTTGCACCTCTTTTTGTTTTTGTTGTTATGTGGTTGTGTGTTTTTTCGTCTTTATTTCCTTTTTTCATTTTTCATTTTCTTTTTGTATTCGTGGCTGGCATTTTTATGGCGTGATGTTAGCGCTGTGGTATGCAAGGCGCAAGAGAAAATCGTTGCAAAATGGTATTAAAGCGAAAATTCAAACACAACAAAGAAATTTGCAATACTTCTTGGCTTTTTTTGTAGTTTTTGCAATGCAAACGTTTTCATATACATTTTTTTTTTTTGCACAACTGGTTTCATATTTTGGAATTCAAGGCCATAATTTTGCTTTCAAATGTGAATTTTGGCTAGTTTTAAGAAAAAAGTTGTTGTATTTTTCAAAATAAGAACAGTATTACTTAGAAAATACTACATCTCGTATATTGCGCAGAGTTGGAAACAGCCATGCAGAAATTTTTACAGCGCTCGAACACATGATGTTTCTTATAATAAATTTCATATCAAAACCGATATGTATTGAACCCGACCCCACCAGATTTTGATGAGACTTTGCATATAGGTACACTTTATCTATACAAACAGAACCTCATTTTTAGAAATTGCACTTTTGGAAAATGATGGGCCTGGCAAGGTATCGAAATAAAAATGGATGTAATAGGTACCTTCAAGCTATGATTACTACAGAATGGCCCAACCGATTGCAAAGAATTTTGTGCCATTAGAATGGTATTTAAATCAGAATTCGAAAGTATACACTGTAAAATTTATAAATTTTATATTACCCGGAAACAAATTTTTTGATAAAATAAAAGTTTAAATGGAGAAAACACTTTAAAGGCTAAGCGTTTTTAAAAAGGTCTATTTAATATGAATAGCATATCAAAAACAATTTTTTTTAGTACATTATTGGAAAATTAAAAAAAAAAAAAAAAAAAAAAAGCGTCATTTGAGTTTTTTGATATGTTATATATATTAAATAGACCTTTCTAATTTTTTTGTAACACACTTGGCCTTTGAAGTGTTTTCCCAGTTTAAAATTAGATTTTTAACAAAAAAAGTTTCCTGTGTAATGTAATTAAATTTTTACAGTGTATGTTTTCGAAAGCTGATTTAAATACCTTTCTAATGGTACAAATACTTTTGAAATCGGTTAAGCCATTCCGTAGTAATCACAACTTAAATATACCTATTACATTCATCTTTCAAATACTTCGATACCTTGCCGCGCCCACAATTTTTCGAAAATGCAATTTCTAAACATGAGGTTGTGTTTGTGTAGGTACAATGTACTTATGTGCAAAATTTCATCAAAATCTGAGAGGGTTGGATTGAAAATGTGCCTTTTTTATAGGCTTCGTTCGATATCAATACCGATGTTCTATTATTATACCCAACGTGTACTAGTACACAGGGTATTATAGTTTTAGTCATATAACGGTGGTTTGTAGCGGTACAAAATAATAGAGATAGATATGGAGTTCCATATATCCAAGTTCTTAGAATGAACAGAGGAATCCATTAAGACATGTCCGTCCGTCCGTTCGTCCGTGGACACGAAACCTTGAGTATAAATTGAGATATTTGGAATTTGGCACACAGTTTGCTTTTTGGACAAGGTAGGTTACTATTTGAAATGGGCGAGGGCGAACCACGCCCCTTTTCTCGATATCGAAAATTTCGAAAAATGTATAAAATGGGTTAATTCAATAATAAAAGCAGCTACAATGATGAAATTTGCTAGATTTATTAATTTGGTTGTCCCGTTGACGATTTTATGAAATTTTTTAAAAGGGGCATGGCACCGCCCACATATGAAAAGATAATTTCAAGCTTTGACTGTTAATAACTTCAGAACCGTTTACGCTAGTATAACGAAATTTCGTAGGGGCATAGGGGGTTATAAATGCACCTATGGAAAATAAGCGAAAGCGCTTTTCGTCCACGCCTACTTTTTCATAAAAGTTATCTGAAAAGGAGGTAGAAATATTGAACTGTCCATATCTAATTAACTGACACAGGTACGATATAATAATATAATTTAGCCGTTACCTCAAGTTTCTTATTCTTTATACGATTTTTGCAAAATTTTGGAAAGTGGGCGGTGTCAAGCAAATTTCAAATTCGCCTGTCAATAACTTCAGAACGGTGTAAGATAGAATTACGAAGCATAGACATATAGAGTACGCTCACGGATAATAAGCAAAATCGGTAGACGACCACGCCCACTTTTGGACCTAAATTTTCTAAAAGAGAAGTAGGAAATCGGAACATGCCATACCTCCTTCACTGATGCAGATAAAATGCTAGAATTTTGTGGTTATAATAACCTGATAATTTTATTAATGTTTTTTTTTTTAGTTTTGGAAAGTGGGCGGTGTCAAGCAAATTTCAAATTCGCCTGTTAATAACTTCAGAACGGTGTAAGATAGAATTACGAAACTTAATACGAGGTAAAGTATAGACATGTAGAGTACACCCACGAATAACAAGCAAAATCAGTGGACGACCACGCCCACTTTTGGACCAAAATTTTCTAAAAGAGAAGTAGGAAACCGGAACTTGCCATATCTCCTTCACTGATGCAGACAAAATGCGCGATTTTCGTAGTTATAATAACCTGATAATCTTATTAATGTTTTTTTTTTTGAGTTTTGGAAAATGGGTGTGGCACCGCCCACATATAAATGAAAAAATTTCAAATTTCAGAAACTTGCTAAATAAAATTACGATACGAGGTATACTATCAACGTTTTTCAAAATTATATATAGCCTATGCTGTAACTAGTGAATCCAAGAATCTACTGTGAAAATTTCATAAATATCGATTGAGTACCTTGGACGCCTATACAAGATTTAAATTTTATATAGCATGGGGGCGTGGCACCGCCCACTTTTCCAAAACTATATGTAGCCTATACTGTAACTAGTTAGACCAAGAATCTACTGTGATCGCTTAAGTACTTTGGACTACAGACACACCGACATACATTCATTTTTATTTATAAGATTGCCCACATGGTAGTAGAAAAAGTTTGAAACCTCTATAGGTCATAACTCCACAACAATTTAGCAATTTACCACGACCACTTTTACACAGCTTTGTATTTAATGTTCGGTTCCACCCAAACTTGAACTTCCTTACTTGTTTTCGATAGCTTCTTTTATCAGGAAATATATCTACCTTTGCCCCCTTCTTTATAAATATTCGATACAATAAGTTTTGATGGTGAACAATTTGGAACAATATTCGCACAAGAAGAAAGATTTGAGTATCCTCCATGATTGTATTTTGCTAGAATTTTTAACACTTAATTTATCTCCCTGATTGAAACCGGATTTCTTAGGTACATTTTTAACTATTTTGATCCTGATATACATATTTCTCTCATAAATCTGATGTTTGATCAGTCGCTTATATGAAAACCATGCAGTAGCCTGACTAGTTTTTTTTTGGAATCATACTAGTCCTGAGGTAGTCTACAACTATTTTGTTTGACTGGCGTCTTTTGAGCTGCCAAAGAAAGCTACACATATGAAATTATATTAAATTGTGAATTATAATATTATATATATATATTATATTTTTTTCTCAGCTGGTACTCTGAGAAAAAAAAAATGTATACTATAATAAAACGCAAGTAAAGTCGTGCCTCTGCATTGAATATTTCTTTGGAAAAATTACTGAAGATTACGTAGAGAATATTGTAGAGTTGATCTGAACCACTTTAGAGCTGTTATCAGTCTGCTTGAACTCAAGGAAATCTGAAACTGAGAATTTGTATGAGACTTCCACTGCTGGACAGCCCGTAACTTAGAACGTTTGCAAAACTTTGTTTTTTCAAAATGGCAAGATAAACAAAAGAAAATCTATTCATCTATTCATTTAAAGTGAGTTATCTATAGGAAAAATATTCATTTGCAATAGATTTAAATGAATAAGATAACTGATGGAAATATATGCTTATAGAAGGATGGGGAAAAAGAGAAGAATACAAGGAAAGGAGGTGGATTACCTATCAAAATGTTAGAAGTTTTCTTGTGTATATCTTTCCAAAGCACAGAAATTGGGTACTATCCCTGCATTAATTTGCAAATCAGTCTCCAAAGACGTCATATACGCTAATAAAATCGATAGTATAGATTATCGATAGTAAGTCACCTACAACCAGAACTACTCTTATACTAATCGGTATGGAAGCGGTTAAAAACTTATCAAAGTTACCGAGCACGGATTAGTTGCTAAGTAATGAACTGAACATTTATTACCTCGGCTAATGACATCACCTTGTAAAATCGTTCAGTGGATAGTTGGAAGCATTGCTGGGTTATTGAGATAAAACAAGTACTGTCATAAAATGGTTAAACTTTAGGTTAGTTCTGAGTTGGACGATATATCTGTGGGAATACCATATACCATACCCTACACCGACAGTTTCTACAGGGTAGTTTTATAACGATAGGCTTAGCAATCGAGTATCTGAAAAATTGCTGTATCTCTTTCACATTGAGGCTTGAGCTTGGATTTCCTTTTCACATGGTTTCTGCAAAAACAAATTTTTAAACTTATTTCCTCAATTTTGCTCTGAACTTGCTCTTAAATAATGATACGACTAAATACTTTATGCACGAGGCCAGGTCTTGGCGTTCACATGGCTCTTGCTACCTCAAGTCTTTTATGTTGCGAAATTTCGATATTTTACTATCGAGTATTTTTGATACGCCTTTATCGGCTACTCGATATTTGTAGTGCGTTATTTGAAATGAGTAGCTCATCAACACTTTTCACTCTATATCTTTCACTCTATTAGCTTGTATTACTGTGGATTTAACTATATTTTTATTACAAATAACTGCCAATAGAATTACATAAAATTGTATTTCTCCAAACCTACTTCATATTTGAATGTACATAAGTACACAAAGCGCAAAGATTCCTTTCAAAATATGTATGCAATTTCAATAAATTATAAAAGACGTACCCACTTAAGCCACCATCTAAGCTCTACGCAATTTGCTGTTGTCCACATAGCGCATATATAGTTAGATCAACGATTTATCGAAGTACACAATACGCTTAGACCACCCCACGGAATTTTGCCCGTTACTCGATACTCAACTCATGATCTCTACGCAAGCACAAATTTTACACGCGGACGTGCACATATGCAGAGAGCCATGGCCGAGAATGTGAATGACTCGACTGTAGCTACAAGCTTCGCATGAAAAAAAAATGAAAAAACGAAAAATTACATACTTCTTTGCAATAAATTCACTGCAACTATGTAATCAAATATGTTTAAAATACATTGTAGTCGTATGCTGCTGCTATGCTCACTACTTAGTTATATGTATATAATTTTTAAAGTGCTTATAAGCATTAAAGCTGCACTTAAGTACAATGTGGTATGCGAGTTCTAGTGCTTAACTTGACTACATACTTCACTATTGTGTGTACTCGTACAATGGGCAATGCCCACAAGCTGATTGTTGATGTCTTGCGGTTTTGTTATTCTTTTTTCTCACTCCACTCTGACTGAGTATTGCCTTCAGAAAACTTAATTTTCTGCTCACGTTTGCAGGAAAAAATGCCAAAAGTATGACAGCAGAATTATTATAAATCGATACTCAAGAAAGCCAATATGTATATTCATAAGCGCTGAGAGCTTTGCGATTATGCTTACATACATATCTGCTGGCTATAGATGGGCATTTTGCATTGTTACAAGTAGAGCAGTAAGCCTTTTTTTTTTTTAAGTGTTGAACTAAATTTATTCTCGGCATTTTTATACATATTTGATTAATTAAATCTCAAATATAAAAAAACAAAATGCAAAATTTTATTTTTTTCGGTTTTTTTTTTAACAAAACAAAATGCTTTGTCAAAAAATTATTGGTAAACTTAATACTTTAATTTAGCATTATTGTTATTAATATTTCCCTTAAAGAATACCTCTATATCCTGGTGTTGCGCGAATATGTCATTTTAAAATTTGAATAAATGCAATCGGTACAGTACGAGTATATTGGCTGTTTTGTTCTTGCAAAATTTTTTGTTCTAATTTATGTTATAGATAGTGGTGGATGCTTGGAATTATATACATTTCAATCCATAGAAATCCTTTGGTATGTTGATTTAGTACTTTTGTTGTAGAGCAATTACAGCCTCGGTTTATGACATATGAGCGTGTTTCAATTCCATTTCGTTTCAGCGTTGCAAAAGCTTTGTGACTATAGAATTTCTCAACTTGAGAACCAATAAAAGTTGCAACTCTTCCAGTGTTGACAAATTAGTTAGTGACACATTAGAATATTTCGATTCCATTTCGTTACAGGGTTGAGAAAGCGTTAGAAATATGAAATTTCTCAATTCTAGAACCAATAAAAATTCCAACTTTACAAAGTTGGCAACCTTGTTTGCTGATATATTAAGGCGCTTCGATTCAGTTCGTTCCAGGTCTGAGAAAACGTTAGAAATATGAAATTTCTCAATTCTAGAACCAATAAAATTTCCAACTTTACAAAGCTTGTAACCTTGTTTGCTGACAGTTGAGAACACTTCGATTCCATTTCGTTCCAGGTTTGAGAAAACGTTAGAAATATGAAATTTCTCAATTCCAGAACCAATAAAAATTCCAACTTTACAAAGCTTGTAACCTTGTTTGCTGACAGTTGAGGACACTTCGATTCCATTTCGTTCCAGGGTTGAAAAAACGTTAGGAATATAAAATTTCTGAACTTGAGAACTTATAAAATTTCCTTCCTTCCAAAGGTTGCGAACTTGTTTGACGACGCATGGGAGCATTTCGATTCCATTTCTTTCCGAATTTGAGAAAACCTTAGGATGATGAAATCTTCGAACCACACAAAAAATTAAAAATTAAAATTCTAAATTAAATGCCCTATTCTGGGTCAGCTGGTCATCGTGACTACTGACAATTGTTATATGCCAATTCCACTTGTTCCTATAATTTGCAATAGTCACTGCAGCTCTCACCACCTCGTTTGTAGATGACAAGCAAGCTGAAAATAGCACCATTAATATCAGAGTTTGAGGTTGCTTTGGAAACTAGCCTTTGATACTTAAGCAGATAGTACACTGATACCGAAAACCTTTCTGTATTAATTAATGAAAATGGATTTTGAATTTGAAATTCTATTTAGTTCATTTTAAATGAAAGTACAAACTACCCATCTATGATGCATATATACATCATCCTTGCGTGGTCATTACATATAAATATGTACAAACACATACACATACATATGTAGACATTTGAATACATTGTATTTGACGAATTGCTTAGGCAATTTGCTATTTTCGCAAAAGGCTAAAGTGACAATGAAATATGACAATTTCTAAACTGAAATTATGGGCATTACGAAATCGAGATCAAGGTATTTTTTATATAATGTGGATTTAGTACAGTGAGAAAATGTTGTTTCATAAATATATTTATTCATATCAAATGGAATTGAAAACAGAAGAAACAAATTTGATCAACAAAAAGTGTAGAATTCTTTTTTGTAATCTTTTACAAAGCGCGATATTGACTTGAAACATATTTTCAAGAATGATTAGAGGAGCCTGAGAAAAAATGGGGAGCGACATTATTTGCAGCGCCGTAAAACTATTAATAAATGAAGGAAAAACAGCAGCAAATGGAATCTAACGTTTCAGAGTTGTTTACTCTTAATTGCGAGAAATTTTTGTAATCGCACTAATTTGAGACGAAATATGCATATCGGTCGATATGATATAAAAAAGTTAAAATATTTATAAGAGCATATATTTTTTGAAAACAGAAAAGAAATGTTTGAAACTTTGTCACTGCTCAATGAAGTACAACTTAAGTTCTCACACTTGCTACTTCTCCCCACAAAATGAACACCCTTGAGCTGACTTGACATAAGCTAAAATAATGATGCCGCATTTCCAGTTGGGCTTTCTTGACGTGTAATTTTGTATAAATTACCCCCTCTTAGAACGCTTGTTAATGCTTCTTTGACTTTGTTTTTTGCTCCAACCGCAGAATGTATTCCTCGGACCACTCACGACATCAATAACAGCACAAAAAGAAAAGTCACCACATCATATCTTTTGACTCCTTCACTTTCATGGTTGATAAAAGTGTTGGTGTATTTGTAAGTGTCGTGCCAAAAATGCGATTAGCGCAGCTCAAAACCTAAAGCTAGACCATTTGAAGGCAGCACTAGTTCTAGCTCAAAATCAAAGCAATGCCCTCAACTGTCTATTTTTACATGGCGATGGTATTGGGGTGGTAATGGTCGCGCCGTTATTAGTCACTGGCAACTCATTCTCAGCCGGGTACCTTGTCGAAAGTTTTAAGATAGCCTTTTTTTTTTTGGACAGACCTGTTAAATTTTATTAGTAATTAGTAATCAATTAATTTTGCGGCTTTTTAATTGATAATTATTACTTTAATTGTTTTTCCAGAGAAGGCAGTTATTAATTGATTACGATTAGAAAAAATTAAAAAAAAAATCTAAAAATAATCAAAAAAAATTGTTTTGATTACTTTTTGATTATTTAAAAATTTTGTTTTTTTCATTTCTTTCAGTGTTGTTGATGTGAATATTTATGTGCTTTTATTACAATACTGAAAAATCAAAAATTATCAAAATTAATCAAAACAATTTTTTTTGATTATTTTTTTTAATAATCGTAAAAAATCATAATTTTTTTTTGATTATTTCTTTAATTGATTGAAAAATAATCATTAAAAATTTAACGAAAATAATTAATCAAACCGGTAAGCATTACGATTAGTAATCATTATTTAACAAATATGATTTTGGCTAGTTTTCAAACCGTTATATTTAGTATAGTGAACGAATAACTATCGCTATCCCAGTATCTTGACTATCCCAAACTCCAAGGTGGCGAGTTTCCAATCAAAGCTGGTTAAAAAGTTTACTAATCGGGCATTGCTTTATTGCGAGACACGCAGAAGGGCTAGGTGGGGCCTATTGTCGTTGCTGCAGTAGTTGCAAAGATGACGAAGAGAAAGAAACTGTGGGACACCTCGTCTGCAATTGCCAGCCGTTGAGCGGCGCTGCCTCAGGATTCCCTTCCTGGGCAACCTCTGCGGCAGCCACTCCAACATAGGTGTAGCTCTAAGCCTATCTCTTTTGGCGACTGTTTCCTAGCTTCCCTGTAGTCTGTGTGTGTGTGTGCACATGTTGTCTTGTTGTGCCAATTGGCATTCTCCATGTCAATGCTTTGTGGCTGTCTCATTCTTAGCAAACAACAACAATTCGCAGAATAGCCACAAAAGTGCAATGAGGGATCAACCGTTGATTTGTGCATTTGAATATATACCCCGTGTGGGAGGACTGTATTTCTGAGTTAAATCGGTTATAACTGAAACTACAGTCGGGTCGTAAAAAACCAGGGTCATTCCGGTATGAATAAACTTTTGTTGTACCAATGAAAAAGGACGTCTATGAAATTTCCTTGTGATAGTTCCTAGTTGTCTGTCCGGTGTAGCTGTATTTACGATTGTGCTAGTTCTTGCTTTCTACTTTAACTTAAAAAATTTTGTTCACTTTATTGAATTTCCTGCAGGGTATCTATTAGTATGTGCGCGTTTATGACCCATGATATTAAATGCTGTGAAGACAGTGCAGAGGCTTGCTGAATACACAATCTAAAGTGGGCTGGTGCAATTGTCATCTAATTGAACTTTTCCATCGATTTTTTTTTTATCGGAAACATTTTTGTTGCTTTTGTAGCTGCTGTGGCATGATCTGTTATTCTGTTGACTATTTTTCTCTTTTTAATGTATTGTTTTTTTTACGATTTTGATACAAATAATTGCATGTATTTAACTGTAAAACTTAAAATTTTTTTATTTCTAAACAAAAAAAAACGACCAACTAATTGAATAATTTAAAAAAAAATTTTTTTTTTAAATACTGCCCAATAAGCAAAATACGTTTACTATAAGGTTATAATAAACTTATTTTAGCAAGCCTTTCGTTTGGAAAACGTTTACTACAATCATTGTTTAACGTTTGGAAAAAATTGTCGAATCCACGAAAGTGATGAGGTTATTAAATAAATTATTATAATTATTTTAAAATATGTTTTATAGTTATTTCAATTTCATTTATTACTTTTTTTACAATTCAAGTATAATATCAAAAATTTTTAAAAACAATTGACGGGAGCTTTTTTACCAATTTGTGGCGTGCTGCTTCCAATTTTTTAATCAAATTGGCGGGAGCTACTGTTTTTTGCCGACTCCGAACGGCATCTGCAAAGCAAAGCAGATGAATTCTTGGTAAGAAATACCCTCGATCCCGTTTTGAAAAACCTTTTTCGAACCACCTTTAATGTTACCTGTCCCAGGACTCGAACCTTGGGCCTTTCGATGTGGTATGCCGGCAACACTACCTCTGGTGGTAAATTATTTAGCGTTATGTTTGAAAACTGCCAAACTTTTCACCTCTCAGAGAGTTCACCTTTAGTGAATTCCCCAAAAAAGCTACCATACAATTGTGAAAATATATTTAAACATTTGTGAAATTTTTTTAGTTATAAACTCGTTTGAATAACATTGATGTCAACGTTTGGAAAATATTGCTTAATAAACTAGCTTACATCATGGTTTATTGGGTATAAACAACAATAATTTTTTTTCACTGAAAACTATTATTTTTTAAATAATTTTTTTTTTTTTGCTTTTCTTCATTTTTTTTTTTTTTTTTTTTGTTAATTTTTTCGAAGGAATCCCCCTTTGTCATTACGTATTCATTGGTAAATTGCTGTTAAAAATTGTTCGTTGTGCATTGCAAAAGTATTTAGATTTGAAACGCTGTCAATTTTTTCTTGCCTTGTTGTTGTTTTCTCCAAAGAACTTTTTTAATTTTTCCAAATACATGCGCTACTTGCTTGCTGTCTTTTAGCTCCGCTTCTTATTATATTCTATCACTTTTTATTGTTGTTGTTGTTGTAATGCCAAAGACACTCCTTGCAATGGTTTTGTTGTTAGTATTGCCACTGTCACTATTAATGCTGCCGTTGCTGCTACTGCTTCGAATGCGCATTTACTTGGCTAGAAGCCGGTTTGGATTGCGTTGCCACATTTTACAACCATTTGTTCAGTTCTTGGTTGGATTCTTATTGCAATCATGTTGTATTTGTTTTTGTACTTTTTTACAGTTGCATTGGAATTGGATTTTATGTTCTTTGATATCATCGCATGTTGCTTGTTCAGTTTGTCATTGCAGTTACTATGTTTGCTCTAAATACTTGTATTTGTAGCTATTTTATATGTACAGTGTTGTGCAATATAATACGAAGAGTCTATGCCAAAGTCAATAACCTACAAAATTCTAAATTTGTGCAACAAAAATTCAAAAACTCCTTTCTTCTTTTCCTTTCACAAATCTTTGCTAAGCGAGCAGACAATTTTTTATACAGGATACAAGTGAAAAATAAAAAATGTCATATATATCAGTCACGTAAATAATTACTTACAGGACCCTGTAAATCAAATGTCTACATTCCTTTTATATCTTACACAGTTTAAATATATGTAGGAATCTATATACAATGTATATTATACATGTCTATATTTGTATGTACCTACATCAACTGCATAGCTACATATATACCGCATACTTACATATCAACCAAACAAGTCAGCGACACACAACATCAAATGTTACATATGAAAATATTTCTGGACTTTTTCTTTCAAAATCTTTTATCTTTTACACAATAAATATGTGAGTATTTTTGTTGTTGCAATGCATTACAGTTGCTGCACCCAATATATTACTTGCTTGCATTAGAAGTATTATAGTTGTAGTGGTGCAATTGAGTGATGCCTACGGTGGTCATTCGTGTTTTTTTTTCTGATACACAATCATAAAATAAAATTTACAAAATAAAAAATATAATTATATGAAAAAAAATAAATTTAAAAAAAAATTAAATAAAATTAAATTAAAAAAAAAAAGAAATAAATAAAATAAAATAAAAAATAAAATTATATGAAATAAAATGAAAAAATTAAAAATGAAATAAAATCAACTCAAATAAAATTAAAAAAAAGAAATAAATAAAATAAAATAAAATTTAAAAAATAAAAAATAAAATTATATGAAATAAGATAAAAAAATTAAAAATTAAATAAAATAAACTAAAATAAAGTTAAAACAAGAAATAAATAAAACAAAAAATTAAAAAATAAATGAAATAAAATTAAAAAAAAAAGAAATAAATAAAATAAAAAATTAAAAATTAAATAAAATAAAATAAAATTTAAAAAATAAAATTATATGAAATAAAATGAAATAAAATAAAATAAAAAAATGAAAAATTAAATAAAATAAACTAAAATAAAATTAATAAAAAGAGATAAATAAAATAAAACATTGCGGCTATCTTATGTATGCTGATGACTTAAAAATCTTTTTCAAAATAAAATATAAATGGCACAGAGTTTAAGGACCCATATACTAAAAAACTGTTGTGTAATGCCTTCGTAAGCTCAAGATTTGAATATCACTCTATAATCTGGTGTCCCTTTTATGAGGTGCACAGTAAAAGGATTGAACGTGTTCAAAAAATATTTATGAAGTACTGCTTATCTGATATAAAATTCGATCTGTTACTACCTTCATATATTTCCAGGTGTAAGTTAATTAATTTACACACATTAGAGCGTTATTTCCTCTATTATATTTATTTATGATATTGTTAATGGCATTATCGATTGTCCAGTACTTCTTGCGGCATTGAACTTTCGTGTGCCGCGGCGTAACTTGCATCAACATAGCATGTTTGCTATTCCTATTCAGGGCTATTGTAATCAACTCATTTAATTCCCATCATTGCACTGATTTTTCTTTAACCCGATCTTGCTTTGGGAGTACGTTACTATATGTTTCAAGCTAAATAGCTTAGTACTGTCCGTATACATATGTACAGGGTGGGCCAAAAGAAACCAAGGGGTGTAAAAGTTTAATAACTTTTTCGTTTATTAATTTTTTTTTATTTTTTCTTTCAGATTATATAATATACAAAAGGGAAATTTTTTTACACTAAGTATGAAAAATGATGTCTCTTAAATGACCGCCGTTTTCAGCTTCGCACTGATGGGCTCTTTTTAGAGCATTTTCCATAACATCTTTCAAAACTTGTGGCTGTAGCGTTCGAATTTCTGCACCAATGTTTGCCTTGAGTTCAAGGATTGTCTCTGGCTTGTTCACATACACTCGCTCCTTCAAATAACCCCAAAGAAAATAGTCGGGTGCTGTCAAATCTGGCGATCGCGCTGGCCAAATAATTTCCGAATTTCTGGAAATTATTCGCCCTCCAAAAATTTGACTTGAAAGTGCCATTGTGTCTCGGGCAGTATGGGCAGTAGCTCCGTCCTGCTGAAACCACATACCAGGTCTGTTTTCAAGAGCAGGACGTAAAAAATTTTCTATCATAAACCGATACCGCTCTCCATTTACGGTTACAGCACTTCCATCTTCATTCTCGAAGAAGTAAGGCCCAATGACATTTTCAGATGTGATCCCACACTATACTGTACACCTGATGGGGTGTAATTGGCGTTGATGAATGTCTCTTGGATTTTGAGAACCCCAGAACCTACAGTTCTGCTTATTAAGATGTTATGGAAAATGCTCTAAAAAGAGCCCATCAGTGCGAAGCTGAAAACAGCGGTCATTCAAGAGACATCATTTTTCATACTTAGTGTAAAAAAATTTCCCTTTTGTATATTATATAATCTGAAAGAAAAAATAAAAAAAAATTAATAAACGAAAAAGTTATTAAACTTTTACACCCCATGGTTTCTTTTGGCCCACCCTGTACTTATATGGAATATAGTCTGTAAGGTTTTTTTGTAAATCATAGACTTAAATAAATAAATAAATAAAATAAAATAAAAAGAAAATAAAATAAAATAAAAAAAGATAAAATAAAAAATTAAATTATATGAAATAAAAAAAAAATAAAAAAATGAAATTAAATAAACTAATAAAAAAAATAAACAAAAATATAATAAAATAAAATACAATAAATAAAATAAAATAAAATAGAATAAAATATAATAAAATAAAATAAAATAAAATATTTATGGTCACCATAACTTTGTTATATATGTGAATGTGCATGAGCGTGCTGCCTCTGTCTCTTTGCTTGTGGGATTCGCCTATTGAAATTTTTTCGAAATCTTTTACCTCTTTTGCACTAGAGGAAGGTGCGTGCAGCTACATACATTCAATGCATTTTTACAACAGTCTCTATACAAAATGAGCAGAAAATCGTACACACCAACACTTTGCTGGGTGCTGCATTGTATGTATTTCTGTCTATTTGCTTGTTTCATAGCAGCAGGCAATAGAGGCAACGGAGCCAAAGAGTTGTTGGCCTGTACAATTTAGTAGAACTTGTCAAAACCGCATTCCACAGTCGCTGTCGGCGTCGACACAGCAGTTGGCGTCGTTTTCCACTGCACCGGCATTAATAGACGCATAGAGTTGAATGTAAATAGGTATGTATGTATGTATGTAATTGGTTACGTTGGCGTTGAAAAATTGTAGTGCAATTTGAGTTGCGATTTTGTTTTCTCTAATACACACACACCGGCATGCATTTAAAAATATATTAAAAATCACTGAAAAATTTAGCAAAATTTATATTTGTTTGTACGGATGTAAGCGGGTTTATAAACAGTGATATATTTCGTGTGTTTTTTGCGGTGTACGTGCATATGTATGTTTGTATGTGTATATATCTATATACATATGCATTGGCATTTTTAATTGCAATTGGGCGTACTCGCAAGTTCAATAATGCATTTACGTTGAAAAATGTTCACAATTTTCGAGGTGAATAACCAATTTCGCAATTTAAATTGTGTGGTTATGATTTCATAAAGATTGATTGATGATCGAGAGCGATATTTAGACTTACAATAAAGGCGAAAATGTGCGATAAAATTTTTTTTTAAATTATTTTTATTTTTTTAGGTACACACATTTCAAGCTTGTGAGGGTAAATTTTTGTATCAATATGACATTGGTAGTATTATTATTATTATTTTAAAAAAGTTGGCTGCGGTTACACAAGGCTTCGCCACGCGCCAAAATGAAATCAGTAAATACAGCAGAAACGTGGAAATTGATTCTATATTGTAAATCGCAGCATTTGTACAACAAGTCTGGACCCTACATGCATTTACATGCAATAGTTATTGCGTGATGCGCACACAAACATACACGACAGATAAAATTTTACGAATCCTTGATTAGATAATAATGTGAAGTATAATGAATAAATGTAGATTTTACTTTCAACCGAGCACTCAAGAGCATAAAATTAAAGACCCGAACGTGCAGGGATACAAACAAATCGTTCTTCCAGTAGGCGGACTATTACAAGAAGTTGCTAATACCAGATCTTACCGAACACATTCCGTCAAAAGGCTTGCCTCTAACGATAACACTTCACAAATTCTCGGTGACAACAAGTCTTCTTGCTCTACTTTTCCACTAAAGACACCCAGTTGAAAAAGGAAGGCGTAAGAATCACTTACGGAAACTCTTTTACGAAGTTTAGAGGGCCTTACCATCTCGATGAATTCGTTAATTATTCGTTGTATTGAATGGGAAAAATTGCAAGGCCTTGCCTTTTCGCTTTCGATATCTTATAGACGGAGTTCGCTTCAAGCACCCTATATATGCCTCGTTGTATTTGCAGACTTTTATGCTTGATACCTTACCTACTCGCTCCTCGAGAAGGGCCACAGGAAGCGCTCTCTGTGGACTGCTGCGAAAACGTGATATGCTCTTGCTAAGAAGCTGTTTGGTAATATCTTCTTAAGGGAAGCGCTTGACAACTTTTCTACCGCGCGTGTCTACTTTTTACTGGACGCGTCTACATACCGGAGTGAATCTGTTTTTACCCTACCAAATGCTTTAAATTCAGTATAAGTTATGAAACGACTGTCATATTTTAAAACAGAAAACCCAATATAACATTTTATAGCCCATGAAATTCTAATATAATAAATTATAAGTTTCAAAACCTCACTGCATTTCTAGGCATTTTTTACGCATTTTTGGAAATATGGCTTGAGAGAAAAAATTTGGCTAGCTTCGATATCTTGTACAGCAGAGAGTAGTAGACTATATGATTTTTTTTTGACATTTGCACGATATCGTTAAACCAATTACTTTTGTAACCACTTCATAGTTATCAATACAGTCATAAAAAAAATCGCATTTATTTTTGAGGGTTCATGATGTTATGCCAAAGGTATGTTAACTCAAATCAATACCAGCTATTAGTGAATCTTATGATAATACCTGCATATGTATTAGGCTGGGTCGATTTATTAACCGATATCGCGCTATCGATTTTTCGATAGATTTTGGGATCAGGAAAAAAGTTTCACTACGCATACCCAAAAAAATTATTTTCGAGGCTGCGAAATTAAATTTTTTTGGCTTTTTCGACTTTGATTTTTAAGGTTTTTTTTATGACCTACTAAAAAATTTTTTATTTGATTTTAAAATTTTCATGTATACCACGTCCGACCCGAAAATGTCAGGTAAAAACGTTGGCGATAACAGTTTTTTGAAAAAAAAAAAATATTTTTTTGTTTTGGTCGAAAAATCGACTTTTCCAAAACCCGAAAATAAAATTTTTTTTCAAAAAACCGTTATCGCCAACATTTTTAGAGCATAATTTTTAGTGGCACAGAAACTATGAGACAAATTCGTTTTCATCAAAAACATTTTTGCATGTATGCTGAAAAAACCCTTACAAAATGGCGAAAGGGTAAATTTTTTGACCAAAACCCAAAAATTTTTTTTTTTTTTTTTTCAAAAAACTGTTATCGCCAACGTTTTTAGCGGCCACTTTTGGGTCGGACAGGGTATACATGAAAATTTTAAAATCAAATGAAAATTTTTTTAGTAGGTCATGAAAAAAACCTTAGAAATCAAAGCTGAAAAAAGTCAAAAAAATGAAATTTCGCAGGCCCGAAAAATATTTTTTTGGGGATTCGTAGTGGAACTTTTTTTTTCCTGAGCCCAAAACCTATCGAAAAATCGATGACGCGATATCGGTTAAATTTCGTCCATTCAAAGCGACCCACCCTAATGTATACGTAATATGGACAATTATAAACTGAAAGAAAAATATTTACTTAAATATGTGCAAAACTGTTAGAATGTATACCCTGTAAAACAATCACCCAACTAGCACAAATAGTCGCGGAAACGGCGCTGGGACGATTGTTGTGACTTTAAAGTGTTGAGCCACTAGTCACGGGCACGTAATAGGAACATATCTTTTACATGCCTACACCCAAAATGGGGAATAAGTTGTTGGTAATCGCAATGTTCCAACGACGTTCCTATAAGGTATCCGGCAACGTTCCATTGACGTTGTGGTTACATAAAATTATGTAGGAGCGTGGTAACTGCGACTTTCAAGTAACTTTCACAAGCCTAACCCCTAAGGTTGCTGCAGGAGTAAAAAATCACTCTGCAGGTAACGTGGACCTAATTACCACTAGTAAATATTAGTTACAAGTTCCATGACTATCAAGGGAGAATAGAAGACCCCAAAACGTCAGAGAAAATATTACAGCTACTTAAATGTAGCTGCAACTTTATGTTTGCATTCAAATTGCATGTGGTAGTTGTCGCTATAGTCAGTTATCACTTTCAAGTGTTGAAAAGTGTAAGGTTATACTAGTAATCACGAAGCTACTTAAAGGGGTACTCCACTCTCGCGGTTTCAAAAAATCGATTTTTTTTTTAATTTAATTTTAATCTATATGTACTCAAGAATACGCCACAAAGAGAATTCCTTTGAAATCACATTCCTTGACATGCTTCTGGGCTCCGTAATGTACGCGTCTCCGTGTACTGCAATCGCCGTAATTTATTTTTAAACACGTTTTCTCGTAAGTAGGGTTCCGAGTAAGACTTCATTAAAGTATTGTTCTGATTTCGAAATTTTTATATTGAATTAATCAGTGAACATACCGTTATGTTTTCCCGAGTACGATTTGCGAAATTTTATTTTGTTCTATTTTTAGAGTTTCTAATATGTCAAAAAATAACGTGAAATTTGAAACTTTTAACAAATTACTGCATAAATTTTACAGTTTACAAAATTAATTAATTCTGTTTCGGGAAAACATAGCCAACGTAACTGTGATTATAAAGAACAATTTTTTTAATATTAAAGTCAAAACACGTACCTTTAAAATAGAAAAAAAAATTGTAAATCTATTCAGTAGATCTTTCGGAATTTATTTCCAAAAAACCCGCTTGATTTCATGCCTCGAGAGTAGAGGACCCGCTTAAAATCTAATTTTAAAGTAACCATTAGTGGTAGAAAATCAGAGCTTGAGCTTCAGCGACTAATAAAAACTAGTTCAATCATAACTATGACTTTATGTCACACCAGCAGGTGCTCCAAATGCACTACAAGCGTGCTGTGCTTAGAACTAGAAATTTTCCCTACAGGGTATGTATTGCATACATACATACATATATTGAAGGTATACGCATCATATTGGCATTTAGTCAGTCAACGAAACAATCCCACTGAGTTATGATGTACGCCAACAATTCAGGCTGTGAAATAATCACAAAGCAACTACAACAACAATGGTATGCCTAAGCAAAAACATCAGCAGACGCAGCCAGCCAAACCAACAATTATGTCTATATGTATGCTCTGGTATGTGAAGGTCGCAACAGTTGTTTTGTTAATGACAGACCTGTGTGCGCATATAAACAAAACCAGCAACAACTCATTTAAAAACAAAAAAAGAAAAAGAAAACATCAACAACAATGTAGCTTAAACATTTTCGAGTTGAAAGCAATGGCAGCAGAAGCGCAGACAACAAACAACAACAAGATTGATAGCATTAACTTCTCTTCAAGTTGGTTTTCCTGTACTTTTTTATTAGCGCTAAGTTACTGGAAGTTGAAAAATGCAGAGAAACAAGAATTTAAACAAACAAATTTTAAAATTCTTACTTACAAATGCAAAACCGCATAAGTGACATCTGTGTTAAAAACTTAAATAGGCAACTGCCATTCAAATCTATTAAGCTATTCTCAAGAAAACTATATGCTGTTTTGGAAAATAACTAAAAGAAGCGCTATTGATGGAAACTACTCCCATAAAGTCATTATACGTCTTAAAATTAAGCAATTTACAATTGAAAAACCGCCAAACTGAGATATCATTTACGCGGTTTTGCAGTGTCACCGACGATATATACATATATATATACAAAGTATAGGGTACAAAGAAATCAGAAAAAGCATGCAGTACGTTTACGAGATAAAATATTTGTCTTATCCGCCAGCTGTCGAATGTGAAAAGCGCTGGGAAGCATAAAATAATTTCGGAATTTTTTTTATGAAATATATCTATCTTTAAATTCTTAAAAAATGTTTTATAAAGTTTTTTAAAAATGATATTTCCTTACAAATTTTCAATTAAAAAACCTTTGTTAAGTAGTTTAACTTTTATGATTTTTTATAGGTTAGGAAAAACCGATTACTGTGGTTGAGCAAGTTTTCGCTACGCAATCAAACAAAAATTTTATGCTATACTTCCAGCTAAAACTCCAGCTATGCATCTATGAAAAAATCAATAAATTCGATGCATTTATTAATTAGTGATGCACATACAAACATACATATATAAAGACGATAGAAAAACAAGCACAAATTTTTCTTGATTTGGCTTGTGTTGCTCCGATAAAGCAATTCATTTTTACAAAATATCTATTATCACCGAGATCGGCTTCTTATAATTTCACCGCACTTAAAAAAAAAATGTTTAGCCTTCTTTCAAGGCTACCACTGTATAAGGCTGGAAATTGTTACTTTACTATCTTAAAAGATACTGTAAACTGTGACTTAGACATTTATCATTATATTGGTCAAAATAACATTCAATTCTATGCAGCAGTTTTTTTATGATGCGCGTACAAACAAAAATAAGGACCGAAAAAAAATGGTAAAAATTATTGTTTTGACAATTTTTTCGCTGAAATTCCTAAAAAAAAAAGACTCCTTTATGTTTAAATTAGGCGTTTTCAAGCTTTGTTCGACAATTTACGTACTGACTCATAGAAATTTAGGTCAGCAGGGGTGGGGATGGGCGCAAAAGATGTTTAAAAAAATTTAATTTATATTCTTCCAACTTAACTTCAGTACTATCAAAATGAACCCAAGCTCCTTTAACGGTCCTTTAAATGGAACTCATTGAAATATGTAGGTATCTCTAGAGTTTATTTTTCCTATTTCCGCGCTCTACAAAAAAGGTTCCAAAACTGCGACCACTCTGCGCCGCACGTCAAACACGAACTGACACCGAATGCATGCGCCACACCCGGTAAAATAACCATAAATACACTGTGCTCTTTGCAAATATTACATTAAAACATGCAATCCTTTTTTTTATAATTTTCAATCTCAACCGGTTGGTTGTAGCATTTACTTGAGCGCTTCCTCACTAGGCAGTCCCACGCTCATGCACAGGTGGACAATTTCATTGATTTCATTTTTCACAACATACCCAGATCGTGTATGTTGTTGTTGCTGTTGTTGCATGTGTGGAATGTGACAAGGTTTTAATGCGCGTCGTTAGCACTGTTCCTTCACAGTTTGTTGGTATTTAAAATGAAAAAAAAAAAATTATTTAATATTTTTATTTTAAGCTATGACGTCGGTTGCTCAGTTATTTGCAAACACTTATCTTTGTGCTCCCTCGTCGCGCTCGGTTCTTAAATAAAATATTACAAAAATAAAAATAAAGAAATCAAATCAAAAACAAATAAAATATATTATTATAAAAATGAGAATTTATATTATTGCTGTTGAAGTGGTTTTGCAAAAATATTTAAAAACGAAAAAAAAAAATTAAGTGGGCGAAACTTGTAGCAAAGCGGGTCAGCAGCACACTTGGCTGTTAGCTCGTTGTCTATCATGGCTACATATGAACATGCCTACGTACATATACCTATCTACGTAAATATATAGTGCACACAAACATGTCTCGACATGAAAATAAAAATATGGCATATTAGCATACCAGAAATTCTTGTGAAAATTATTAAAAATTTATTTCAGTTTTAAAATTTTTTTTTTTAATAAATAATTTGGCAAGAGAAGTGTGTGTTTATAAGTATTATCTTAAGGAATTTCAAATTTTGTTTTTGTTTTGGTAATTAAGTGAGATACAATCTTTGCATATAATAAAATTGTAACAAACGAATGGCTGCATATTATAAACTAGAAAACTCGGCCCCACTTCGTAGCGTCTCAAAACTTATAAACAACTGAGTCCTATTTTCATCATTATATCTCCGAAATCAGTTGAAATATGGAACTCAATCACATCACTTATTGCAGCACTCATAAGCACCTTTCGTTTGATACCATTCTTGTAAGAACACATTTTGTGTCAGCCTGGCTCACATATTGGTCGATAACTTCGAAACGGGTCGAGCTATCGAAATTATGGATATCTAAAATTTTAGACTGAACGTGTGGTAATGCAACGATTAAAGTTACATTCATTTATATGAAGCAGTTTTTGAGTGATGCGCGTACAAACATATAGACAGACAGACACATATTCTAAAAACTGTTGAATTGGATTGTATTGGCTCAATAACGATCTTGCTAACCATTTTTTATAAATATCTGCAATGTAAAGAAATCGGTTTGTTACAATTTTGTTAAAATAATATTGGGAGATAAATCTATACGTTGGTCTTTCTAGTGTAAGTAGAGCGAAAATAACAGTTTTTATAATTTTTGTCTGTATGTTTGTTCATGCATCACTCAAAAACAGCAGAATGGTTTTGAGTAGAGTTTTCACCAAAATATTGCTAGGTATCCAACTTAAAGTTTGGGCTGCTCCTATCGCCTTCAAATATTTTGTGCCCGCTGTGTACAGTGTTGGCGATACAATTAGACGCAAAATATTTTTATGCATGTAGTGAAACTGTACAATGTGTGTACATAATATATACATACAAGATAAAAATGCATATGCTGTATCTATAAAAGATAATTAGAATAAAATAAAAAAAAATATTAATACTAAAATTTTGAATCTTTTGTCGTCATGTATACGAGTATATGTTTGTAGGCGCATCACTACATATTTACTTAATGGAGTTGAATATTTTTCACTTCGCTGCATTTCTAGAAGTTTGTGTTAAAATATAGGCATACATTTTCCAGCTTGTCGAAGAAAAAAAATTTAATTAGATACGTAAAAGTATTAAGCTTAGTCAATACATGTGTCAACCGTGAGTTTAATAAAGTCTCAAAAACGCAACAAAAAAATAGTTCCCGACAATCATCCTAATATACACCATTGATGAAAATACAAAAAGCTTGCGAAAGCACAAATAAAAGCCCTTAAAAATTGTTTTAAAATACTTATAAAAGCTTTAAAATTTATTGGAGAGAGTATGGAAAAATTTTTAGTACTCGGGATCGCAGAGAACGATTTTCTGGTAATTTTTGGTGCAAAATGTTTCGAAAAATAGAGTTTTTTAGTATCTCTAAGCGTAATCTGATGAAATTCTCAAACAGGTAATATTAATTGCCTGCCTGCACTAACTATTCTGGATAATCTTAAGTTAACAGATACTGCTTAGGAAATTTATATTTGATCGATGCCATCTCTGCCTCTAAAAATTTATAATTTTTCAATTTATACATTAATTAAGTCAACATTCAATCAATTTATAGCCCATGTATGTGGATACCCTACAGCCGAAACGGGCACATCTGCGCACGAACATAAACTCCCGCCTGTGAGTTAATTAACTTTTGCATATCATTTACATTTAGTTAGCTGCTTAGAATAAATTTCGGCAGACGGTTTCATAGATAAAGTTAAGATTTGAGTATTTAAATGCAATTAAGAGAGCTATAAATATTTCAAGATGGACACCGAATAGCCATTTTGGTTTCTTTTGGTGCAAGATATATCAGATAGCCAGACAAGAATTTAAATGTTTCTATAAATGCTTGGGCGTCTTGCTTGGCTTATTAGCAGCTGCTTCACAAACACCCAGCAAAAAGTCGTAATAGCATTCATAGGAAAGAGGGAACATAGTGCCGAGTGGCCCATGACTGATATAACTTGAAGAAAAGTTATCCATTTGTTCAACAACTTTTGAATAGACCAAGTCAGTAAAGAAGTAGATAAGTTTGTAGGAAATTTCCTTTAGTATTAATGTGCGTTGATAATTAAAAATTTTTTTTAAACATTAATTAAATACATTCGCATAGCTAATATTTTCGTAAAGAAACCGAAAAATAAACGAGCAACGTAACATGCACTCAAAGTAAGGAATTTTTATGCAAAATAAATACAATAACAGAATACCAAAAAAAAATTTTTTATCCAAATAAGTTAAAGCCAATGGCAAATAAATTTACATCAACATTCTATTATTTCTCTCGTCGTTATGTATAAATTTAGTTGTGGTCTTTCGTATCTCCTTTTTGTATGGTAATATTGAACGGAAAGACAGCATCTAACAATGACCGCAACTGACTGTGCGAGGTACTGAATAACGTGCGAGTTGGACGGTTATTGGAATATAATATTCCGGTATTTATTATATAAGTATTTGGCACAAACTTAAACAAAAAATGGTAGTCGTACATATTTGCGAACAAACTACATATTTTTTATATCTATTTCATACGGATTTGCTAGTTGGGTACATCATTTTTTTTTTAGAAATTTATTTGATTACCAAAAACCCCTGGCTCTCAGAACTTATAATAGACTGAGCCCGATTTTAATCGTTATCTATCCGAAAACAGTTCAGATATGGCACTTAATCGCATGCTTATTCTAGCACTCATATTGTACTAACACATTTAGCGTCCCCCTAGTCCACATTGTAGTCGATAACTCCGAAACTAGTAAAGTTATCGAAATAAGGGATAACTTAAATTTAATGCTAAGCGTCTATTAAATCAACGGTGTAAGTTTCTTTCAATTATGTGCAGCATTTTTTGAGTGATGTGCGTACAAGCATACAGACATACAAATAAAAGTTCTAAAATTGTCTCAGTAATCATCCCTGTTAAATGTTTTTCTTGAACTTCTTTTTCTTTTCTTTATTAGGAACCCTTTTCTGAAGAGGACTATCAAGATCGGTAATATTAATTTAAACTTGTGGAAAGTGTTTCCTGCGCTAACCACTACATTTCAGGGGCTTACCTTTCAGCTCTTACAGATTTGGGTTTTTTTTTTTTTTTGCAATAGTCCATTAAGCGTAAACGATTTTAGTCAGCAGAACAGCGACAAATAAAAAAGTCAAAGCTTTGAACTACCTTCATTCCAATCTTACCACAAAACAATTCTTGATGTTACAGGAACAATTTTTGTCCATATTTGCTCAGAAAAAGAAATAATTTTAATTAATTATATTTTTCAAATCAGTTAGCAACCATCACACTTACTCTCGAACAAACATTCCAAATCTACGAAATATTTCGTTGTTAATAACTGGTAAGCGAGTTTTGACTAATTCGTTTGCTATTTGGGTGCCTCTTCTTTGTCTACAAACTTTCTACGCCCACCATTAGGAATACCAAATTAGGCATACATCCATTTTGAACTTAATTGATATGAAATATCAGGCTTTATGGTAAAATGTCTTAGATAAAAAATTTAATAAGAAAAAAAAAAAACATAAAAAAAGGCAGGCGTTTTTTAATCAACAACGAGGCAACAACAAAAAATGTGCATCTAGACAGAAAAAAAAGTGAGCGTACAAAATTAATTATCTTAAAAAGCTTTTATGAGTGACTGCGCGCTTTTGATTTCTTTAATGTTTTTATGTATTATGAGTTATATCTGTTAATTCTGCTACGAGATATACATACATATATACATATGTAACTGTGTATAAATGAGTATTTTTTATGCGTTTATTGAAGTGCATGACGGTTCAATGACACTGAACATGAATGTCTCAAGCAACAAAAATGCATAAATAAATAAATAAATAACAAAACAACAGCAACCACAAAGAAAAAAAAGGAAGTAAAAAAATCTTTGAAATTTTTGTGTAAAAAAACGAACAACAATTAATTGAGTCAACGGGAAATACATAAGAAAAGACAAATTGAAAGCTAGAAATGCTTTTCTACCGACACGAATGTCCAATGAAACATTTGCTTTTATGATTTACAAAAACCGCCGTAAGAATTTTAAAACAGAAATGTATTAGTTTTATTAGAATCTAGAAAGGAAGCACTTCCGTTTTTCCAAAGATTTACATATGTGCATAATTATTTATACATATGTATGTGTGTGTGTATGGACAATTGATGTGCGCCATTTTTACTCGTCATTTCGTTGAAGATAAAATACTTTATGCTCGCCAAGTAACAGTTTTTGAACAAAAAAACCACAAACCTTAAAAAAATTACAAGCGCCTATAATTTTAGTTGCTTAGCTTTAAGCGACTTATTCACATACATATATTTTTTTTAAGAGAATTACAAATGTTAAAAAAAGTTCCTTGTTTTTTGTTCACCACTTGCTAAGTGCTTATGAATAAAAAAGTGCAGTTGATTAGCTTGGCTCTTATTTATAACTAGCAGACATGGCATCCATTGTTCCTCCCAAAAATTTAGACCTATAACAAATTGACCTCTCTTCCCTCTCCATTTTTCGCTTCCTCTTCTTTTATCATTTTAAATTCATTTACACTGAGGCATTATCGGAATTATCGACCAGTTTTTCAAATGGCATGTTCTTTTTTTATTCATAACTTCCTGAGTACTTACGAATAAAAATAGCTTGTTATATAATGATTTGGTGCGATATATCTGCATGGAGATTAAAGCCTAAAGAAAGCAACAAAAAAATGGAGCCAGCAGATTTATTCACATACATTTCGTAAGAGAAATTATTAATTTTCAACAAATTTAATTTAATAATTATTTAATTTAAAACTTTTCTTGTTTTTTATTCTTAACTTGCTATGTTTTACGAATAAAAAGCTTAAGTTGCATAATTATTAGAGCAATACACCTACAAAGAAACAAAGATCAAAGAAAAAACAAAAAAAATTAAGCAAGCAGAAGAAATAAGAAGCGAACATAATTTTAGTTGCTTAGCTTTAAGCGACCTATTGATATAAATTTTTTTTTTAATATAATTACAAATTTTCAAAAACAGTTTTTGGAATAATCCTTCCTTCTTGTTCATGACTTGCTAACGCTTATAAAAAAAAGGGCTGCTGAGCTGTTTTTTTTTTTTGTAAGCACTTAGCGAGTAATAAAAAATTAACAAAGTTAGTTTTTGAACAAAACTTGAAATTTTCTTAACTGGACGTACATATATGCCTACGAAGAGATAAGTATCAATGAAGAAACAAAAAAAAATTAGCAAGCAGCAAAAATCACAAGCGAACATAATTTTAATTGCTTATATCTAAGCGACTTATTGATAACATTTTTTTTATAGGTGAATACAAATTTTCCGAAATGTTTTTTGTTAAAAGGGTCCATCTTTCTTGCTCATGGCTTGCTACGCCCTATTTATAAGAGCTATTGTAAGCGGCCGTCGTGGTGTGAAGGTAGTGTTGCCGGCCTACCACACCGAAGGTCCATGGTTCGAGCCCTGGTACAGGTAACATCAAAAGTGATTTGAAAAAAGTTTTTCAAAACGGGGTCGCCTCTCGGCAGTGGTTTGGCAAACTCTCCGAGTGTATTTCTGCCATGACAGGCTTCTCAGCAAAAATTCGTCTCCTTTGTAGATGCCGTTCGGAGTCGGCAAAAAACTGTAGGTCCCACCAATTTGTAGGGAAAATTCAAATCGGCACACCACAAATTGGAAGAGAAGCTTGGCGCAAAAATCTCTTAGGAGGTTTATGATGATATACCTGTTGTATATCGCGCCATAGAGATAGATAGAGATTGTAAGCACTTAGCGACTTATGAATAAAATACCAAAATGATTTTTGTTTTTGGTAACATTTAAAATTTGCTTTGAAAATAAAAAGTGAATTTGTCGCTTGCGCTTAGCAACCAAAATTGTGAGAGATTATAAGTGTTTCCGCTGGTGTATTTTTTTGTTGCTATTAATTAAAAATTTGTTTTGACAATTAAAAAATTGCCTTTATTTTTCCAAACATTTTTAAGTATTAAAGTAATTAAAGCTTTAATTATGTTCTGTTTGTAAAGCTATTGTTATACCATTTTTAAGGCTTAGCGTATATGATTTTGCATTCATTAAATACTAACTGCTTGGCTTCTGCTTAGAAAAATTTGCTTCCTTAGCCTCTCATAGTATAAGGGCACATCGAACTGCTTGTCAGTTCACCAAAATTTTCTATTCACATTTTTATACCTAGTAGTGCTACGCACACAAGGTATATTAATTTTAGTCGCATAACGATGGTATGTAACGGCATAAACGGATCGAGATAAATATTGACTTATAAATATCAAAATGTTCAGGGCGAAAAGAGAAATTGATTAAGCCATGTCCGTACGTCCGTCCGTCTGTTAACACGATAACATTAGTAAATGTAGAGATATCATCTCTGAGCGTTATTTAAAAAAATCGGATGATAGCCACACCTACCTTTTATATATAGAATATTTTCAAAATACAAAAAAGTGATTACTCAGTACATAATACACTTATAAGGATAAAATTTGGTGTGCACATCAAGGTTAAGGCAGAAAATAAATTGTTCAAGAAATGTTTGAAAATGGGCCTGGCACCGCCCACTTTTGATTAAGTCAAATTTAGAAATATTATTAATCATAAATCAAAAACCGTTCAAGATATCGAAACGATATTTAGCACACATATTTATATTAATACAAGGTATGCTCCGGAAAAAATGGGCGAAATCGGTTAAGAAACACGCCCACTTTTATACGAAAGATTTTGAAAAGGATCATAGATATATTTAATAGCCAATAACTTTGCGTACAAAAGCTTCATATCATTTCTATATCACTTTCAAAGTGTCCGTGTACGAAGACAGTTGAAAAATATAAATTTTTTAAAATGGGCGTGTCCCCGTCCCTTTTATAGTGGATTATACCACAAAACTTTTTATGCCATAACTCCGACAAAAATTAATTCAGCGGAACGATATTTTGTGAAAATTATTAGTGTATATAGGGAAATATTTTTTGTAAAAAGGGGCGAAATCGGTCCACGGCCACGCCCAGTTTTTTAACATAGTTCTGAAACATTTGTTTGTAAAATGTAAAACGCGATATTTTTATAACCATGAAAGCTATATCAATAAGATCGTGCACACAAAATAAGCTTTTTAAGCAAAACTCGACCGCCAAAAAATTTTGTGGATTTTGGGGAAGTAGGCGTGGCGCCGACCACTTTTCAGCATACAAATTCTTCTATTTTCAAAGGCGATTGCTCGTAGTTTGAACAAGATATTTCAATAAAAATTGGTCTGCTGCTTTTCAATAGTATTAAGTATACTCCTGCTAAAAATTAAGCAAATCGGATAACACACAAGTAAAATATCCGGGCAAATTTTTAATACCCCACTGCAATAGGGACGTTATATACTTTTTTGATTTTCAAGCCTTTAATGAACATGAAAGTATGAATAGAATAAGAGATGGGCCCATTAATAAGTAAACTGAAATAATAAGGACGATGAGCGAGTCGATTTAGCAATTTCCGTCTCTCCGTCCGTCTGTCTGTCTCTCCGTCTGTCCGTCTGTCTATTTGAACGCAAATTTTTCAAACATAAAATGTGCATGTATTGGTATTTTGAAAAAATGTGGTTAGCAGTTGTTGGTAGGGAAGCTTTTTATGTACAAATAAAGTAATGGCGGCCGCCGTGGTGTGGCGGTAGTATTGCCGGCCTACTACATCGAAGGTCCAAGGTTTGAGTCCTTGGAGAGGTAACATCAAAAGTGGTTTGAAAAGTTTTTCAAAACGGAGTCACCCCCCGGCAGTGGTTTGGCAAACTCCACAAGTGTCTTTCTGCTATGGAAGGCTCCTCAGCAAAAATGCATCTCCTTTGTAGTCTTCCAAAATCTGTAGGTCCCACCAAATTGTAGGAAAAAATTCAAAATTCAAATGCAAAAATCTCTTAGGAGGTTTATGATTATAAACCTGTTATGTATCGCGCCATACATTTATATTTTTTCTTAAATTAATTTGTCCCGCAAAACTCAGAAATGTTTTTCTTGAAAACAATCAGCTGGCTTTATAATACGAACTGGCGGGTATTAAAATAGACCTGCGTAAATTGGTATCCCATAATAGATCACTACTGGGTATATAATGTTTGGTGTCACCCGAACTTAGGATTCCTTAATTGTTACTTTTATAACTGTTTCATTCTAATAATAGAACTTTCGCGTTAACTTTATGATATCTTCGCTAAACAAACTCATTAAAAGTAATAAATTAACTTTTATTTTTTACGACAGTGTGTACATTAAGCAAGTAAACAACCTACCTTTTGTCAACCACTTTACTATTTTTTATGTTATCTGCAACATTTAAAATTCATAAAATTTTTTTTTTTTTCGTATAAATAATGTGTCATGTCATATCATAGCATTTTAAAACGCACCATTTCCCCTCGAGACAATGATAAGATTAAGTGCGTATCGCCACGAGAAAAATATTACGTTCGCGCCAAAATTTTCAAACGCCACACTTGATTTTACGCACTGGAATGATAAATACGTCTTTTTCAGTGAATGAGGTTATTAAATTAGAAACATTTTTTTTTTAATTTAGATATACAGAATCCCCTCTATTTATTCAATTTACTTAGCAAGTAACATAAAAATGCTTTATTATGAAAAATTACTTTCTATGGCATACATTTTTTCATGACTCAAATTTGATTTAACGCACTTCAGCTTATGAGTATTTTCGAAGATCCTATATGGTTTGAAGAGAGCACACGTGGCCTTAGTTTATTCAATTTCAAATCGCGTTATAAATGACCTTGCTAATTATGCTATACGTGTTTTAAAATGTGTATCTATATATATATTTATCAACGGCGCTTCGTTTTATAATTAACGAGATAATATTACCATAAAGCGCCAGAAAATGTAATTCCATAACAGGCCACTTTTAACCTATTTATTAAAAGACTAAATACATACAGATAACTTTGCATGTTAGACGAGATCTATCCCTTTAATTAAATACTATTATAGATCATAAGTAATTTTAATGAAAAGTGCAATTTAATTTTGTCGCCACGATTGTGGTAATTTCTATTTATTTCTTCAAAGGTACCAAAGCTATTTGGCTAATAATTACTAGGTAAAATAGTAAATAAGGCAAATTTTTCTAGAGGAAAAATACGTTGCTTAGCAGTCGAGCTTTGAAAGGTGTTAATGCAGTTTAGAAGTGAACCACAAGCTGGATTTAGGCCCTTTTATCTGTCAAAAAATATGACATACTATAAAATTGGTGGCCACTTCCAGCAAGATCCTGCATTAAAACCCTTTACATAAGGGCTATGTATCAATTACTAACTCTCTTCGTAAGACCAACCCAACTAACATTTAGGCCTGAGTTGCATTAGTCCTTAAGTTTGCCACTAACATACACACTTCACAAAACTCAAAGGTTTTTTCTCAGCATCAAATAAACTTGAGAATCATAGCGTTCTCTACAAAAAGGGCATTTTGCTTATTTGCCAAAAAGGCCCATTGCTCACGTTTAGAACAGGTTAGTTCCCAACTTGTAAAATGTCTGAATAAGTAAATAATTAAATTTAATAAATTATTTATAATATAAAATTTAAAATCTCATAACTATAATTATAATTATTAATTAATAACACTTTTTAATTAGAAACAAAATAACTCCCACAGTAAAAATCTCAATAAATTATATTTTATAAATAACCCTTAATTAAATTTATAAAAAAAAAATAATTTATTCAGTTTAAGATAATAAACTAATATTCAATTAAAAATTACTTAAAAAATAGTTAATAATTTTAAAATTTTAAATTTAATTATTTATATAAACTAAATTTTTAATATATTTTAAAGTTATCAAATAATCTCAGTGGTTGGATATCAACTTTAAAACTGTTAAGTAATCAAATTATCTCAATGGTTGCATATCAACTTCAAAACTATTGAGTTTCCAAAGGTTTGAGAAATAGTTGATCGATGTTTGTTAGAAACCTAGGAAAACGCATAACACGTTTATGTTGAGAGTTCCCAAATTACCTTTAAGAAACATGAGAACCGAGAGTTGCAGCTTTGAACTTGAAGATTATAGCTGCGTTCGGTGACAAAACTTGCAAATACTTGCAAAGAATTGTCAGTCAAGTGAGAATGACGTAAAACTCCCTCGAAACGCCAAAAGTAAAAAGTTTTCATCGAACAAGAGTCAGTAAAAACTTGCAAACAAAACAGCTGTTGCTTTTTTGATTGGTTAATAGCTAAAATTTTACAATTTTTGTTGTTGCTTTCTTATGTCACGATCAGCTGCTTTTCACTTACAAGTTGTATTGAGTAAAATTTTCCCAGCAGAAACTTGCAACTTTCTCTCTCAATGAAATGTCAAAATGCGCTCTTTCCATGCAAATGGTTTATGTCACTGAACACTTTCCAGTAAAAATTCTATAAAATTTGTTTGAATTTTTATTCTCACCAATCGCAACTTATATTCATATCTTGAGATTTGCATTCTTCATTATACAAATGAAAAGTTTTTTTTTAGCGAATGAAAATTATTTCTATGTATGTATATAAATTTCATTGCCATTGTAAATATGTAAAGCCAATTCAAATTTGTTTGAACACTCTCGTGGCTTCTTAGAATAAACTACATTTATGTATATATATATATATATCTATATCCAATAAGCACAATGAGTCGGCGAGACGAATTCGCCTTCTCTCATAATATATGGGCAAGCTATCAGAGAATTCAAATCTTTAGGAGAGCCACTTATCGGTAGCGGTTATAATATGTTTACTTTCTTTGATCGTCGAATCGAGTATCGTTACCAATTCGAGATATTTGCTCTTTGGCGATTCGAATATGCTTTATTTGCCGTTACAACTTTATTGCTCTCTCAAATCTATCTCGAACTCCACAAAAGTTAGAGAAATCACGCTCGAGAGAATCTACTTTCACGAATCTGTCTCGAGTTCGCGACGATATCATTATAGTTTTTGTGTTGATTGGGTACGTTTATGAATTTCTGTGCATGTTTATATTTATATTATGAAATTTAAAGTTAGTTTGTTCTATTCTTTTATTATTTTTTATTTTCCTCAATTCTTTTGCGAAGGCCATCTGTACTGAGTGGGCTTGTGGGGCTTTGGGCGTGTGTTTCTGTTTAAATTTATAACAATTGGTGTGTCAAGGTAAACACTTGATTGAAATATAGTGATATATGTTCACACATTAATATATATTTATGTACGCTACCAGACGCTACTAAGCACTTTGGGAAAAAATGTTAGCACATTTATACATTTGTTAGTGCCCATAATGCATAACTCCAACTTTTTTTTCGATGTTTGGGAAGTGTCTAAATTTTCAAAGTGACTGCCAATATGTTTCGCCGACTTGTGGTTGAATATTTTTTTCCAAAGTTTGACTTAAGTTTGAAAACCATTGTAGTTAAATTGACCTGCAATTTTTACACATGGCAGCATTGGTATTTTCTGTCAAATCTGACATCAAAAATTAATCAAAACAAGTGTGCGAACGAAAAGTTGCCAAAATTTCAAAAAAGGAAAGAAATTAAAAATATATGTGTGAACAAAGGTAGTATTTACAATATAATATATATATAATATATATTATATTATAAATAATGTATTGCACATTGTGTTTTAAAAAAGTTAGAATGTGAAGTTTGATTTCGATAGGAAAATTCTAATGGAATTCAAGTCGAAATCCAATATTTTTTTTAGAAGAAGTAAGAATATTTTCGTATCAAAAATTTTCACTTTTGCTTCTCCAATTGATCTCAAGTTAAAAATCAAAGTTGGAAATTAGAAAACGGATTTGATCTCAAATGAGATTTAAATGTATTTCCACAAAAAAAGCATATTGAGTAGACTCAAATGAAACACACATTTCCAAAATCAGGCCTTTCACTATGAAGTTTACAAGAGCAAATATAAGCACTTTAAACCTAAGCTCTACTCACTTTGTAAGGCCATATATAGGTACTTTAAGCATATGCATTAGGCAGTTTCTAAAGTTAACGTTTCGTACTTTAAGCCTCAGAAGTAAGTAGTTATAAGGCAAATCTAAGTGCGTTTACCCTTAGCACTAAGCAATTTGGAAGGGAATGTCTAAGTACTTTGCTTCTAGCAGCAAAAATTTTGTGAGCATTTAGAAGTATACTGGCACTTAGGTGCTCAAAATATAAGTGTTGAACGGATTAGTGCTTAAAAGCGTGGATAATTACAAAGCCAATAGAATCCAAATCGTCAGTTTTTAAAATTTTTGTGTATGTATATATGTTTGTTCGCGCATCACTTAAAAACAGTTTAATGGAGCTGAATAGAACTTTGTCATTGCATTACTAGACGTCCAATTTAAAGTTTAAGATACCACTTATTTCGAAAACCTTACCGGTTTCAGAGTTATCGACCAATATGTGGGCCAGGCTAACCCAAAATGTTTTAGTACAAGAACGGTATTAAAAAAAGATACTATTGAGTGCTGAAATAAGCGATGTGATTAAGTTCCATATCTCAAATGGTTTCGAAGATATATAAATTAAATTCGGACTCAGTCTATTATTACGAGATCTTCGAAAATAAAAAATATACTGTGGTCCAGACAAAGAATGTAAATTGGAAAAATATACGATTTAAAAAATAATTAAAACAAACTTAAAAATGGTGAAACAAATGCTTAAAATAATTCGCGTGTTAATAAATTCGATTTATTAGTAACGCAGAAATATGGCATCAAATTGGGGAAAAAATTAAAAAGCTCGAGAAATGAACTTTGACCTTATGGACACACGCGCCCATAACCAGAAATTCAATTTTGAAGCACTCACACATGCATACATATCGGAAGCTACAAATAACTCTGCAAAAAACGAAAATACTCCGTTTCATACTCCGAAGAATGCGCATAAAGGAGTATCAGAGTACTCCAACACTTATCCTCATTCATATAAAAATGGTGGTCCAATTTATATGGCAATGTCCGGTGATTGGATCACCTAATCCATAGAGTACCTACTTGAGAGTACTCTCAAAATGCTCCCATAGGATTACTCTATGGAGTATTCAACACCAAAGCGAGAGAGGGAGTAGGTGGCCCTCAAAAGTACACCTACTCCTCTCTCGCTTTGGTGTAGAATACTCCATAGAGTAATCTTTTGGCAGAATTTTGAATGTACTCTCACGTAGGTGCTCCTTAGAGTATTTAGAAGCAGAGTAAAGGGTACTCTCAGATGGATTAGGTGATAAAATAAAAATTTCAAAATATTTCGCATAAACATTTCTCAAGAATTCAGAGTATTTGAGATAATCATGCAGCCATGCACAGTCGTTCAGTCGACCGTCAAAATAGTTAGTTTTTTTATAAGAATGTGAAGTAGGTACTTCTTGAACAATGCTATGTTAGGGAGTCTTAGAAAATGCATTCAAAGCAGACCTGTTACATTTTTATTAGTAATTAGAGATAGCTTGTTTAATTTTTAATGATTATTTTAATTGTTTTTAAGGAAAATGCAATTATTAATTAATTACGATTGAACAAAATAAAATAAAATAAAAAAAATCAATTGAAAGTTCAATTTTTGAAAAAAAAATTACATTGATTCATACTTGAGTCGCTAGGTGCTGACGAAAAAAATGTTCCTATTTTAATTATAAAACAAAAATTCTCAAAAATATAAATAGATGCAAATAATTCTAAATTATCCTAAATATAAGCCAGCCGGCGCCAAACCCTGTCAGTTAAGCATGCGCAAAGCCATAAAAAGGTCTGTAGGCTTATAGTTTTAGCTATTCACGCACACATAAATATGCATCATAATTAAACGTACTTAAATGTATATACTATAAATAGGTGAACACAATTTTATTGCCACAAATTAGCATAAGATTTGTATGAGCAACAGCGACAAAATAGCAACGACAACAGCTAACACTAAACAACAATATCAAATACCAAAATAACAGAAACAATACAAAAGTCTTATTTAACGTCAACACCATTAACGCTAGCGGTTGAATAATACTTCCATATTTGCGTTAATGATCATAACAATTATAATCCACGTTGTCAACTGCTGCGACAATTTTACATACATACGTAAAAACAACTCAGACTTACGTATGAACCAACCTATTAGTGTAGGGTAACAGCACACAATTTTTAAGCGCTGATTAAATAGAGACGGGATGCATTGTGACATTATTTTTTTTGTAACAGCACAAAAGTATAGAGAGAGTTATAACTCTTATTATTAAATTAGAGTGGGTTAAACTTTTTTCAAAATTTTTTTTTTTTTTTTTTAATTATAATTTATTAAAAAAAGTTTTAGCCAACAATTTCAGTTAGCTAACTCGATTTTCAAGCAAATAATTGATCAAATTGAATCCAACGACAAAATTTTTAAAAGTGTCCTAGATAGTTAAAAAAAAAAGTCGGACGTTAAAAAACAATTTTTTTCTTATCTTTCCATGTGAAATCGTAAAAAAGTTGGAATCGATCGCTTCTAATTTTAATGAAATGTGGTGGAGAGTTTCCTTGAATCACAAAGCAAAATTCTGTCAAAGAAACAAAATTAAAAAGTTTTGTTTTTTTCAAAAGTTATGCAATTTAAAAATTTTAATTTTTTTCTGTTTTGTAAAGTTAAATTTTTCAATATTTCAGAAACTACTGCAATTAAAATAAAATTTAGCACTTTCAAAGGGGGTACCAAAACAGTATTAAAAACAAATTTTTAAATTTCTAATATCAAAAATTTTGAATTTTTCGAAAGTTCGGCATTAAATTTGGACCAAATTTTTTTGTATGGGTGTTTTTCGTTTTTTTCAAAATGATGAATTCTTGAATTTTGGAAAACATTTTTTGTATACATTTTTTTTTAACTTTCTAGTCGAGCTCAATTAGCTGAGTATATGAGCTATTTTCATCGCTTGTTTATTTTTTTTTTCAATTTTTGCATTGTTTTCAAGATTTTCAGCAAAAAAAATTTTATAGACCTATTATTTATTACTTTCAAAATTGAGTGAGCCACCACAAAATGTTGGCTAACATTTTTTTTATTAATTTAATATCAATAAAATAAAAATTTCGCGACCACCCTAATATCAAGATTCTTAGAGTGAATAGAGTCATGTGCGGCCATCCGAGACCTGTATGCACTATAACTCTTTTGGTATTCGGATGAAATGTGGTGTCGGTACGTGCCACTGGCCAGTCAAGGAAGGTTGCCGCTGAAAATCGGCTAAATCATATGATAACAACGCCACTTTTTTCGATAAAATTTAAGAAAGTGTCACTTTAACATATGAGTGAACAAACTTTGATTTTTTTACTTGTTTTTGCTAACTTCTTTTTCCTTTTTTTTTTTTTTTATAAAAATATTTGTCACTTTTTTTTTTTTTATAAAAATATTAAGTGTTATATATTTTTCAAATTTATAAATTATTACTTCGAGAAATATTTAGAAACTAAACAAAACTCTCTTTACTGTCGCCATTGCAGTGCAGTCATCAGCGTCAGAAAAGGCTTCGCTATCAACGCAACGTCGCACTGCCGCACTGCAATACACAGTACTGCGGCAAACCTTGTGTACTCATGCTCATATCTGTATATTAATATTTGTAGCTGTGTTAGTGCAAAATTTTTTAAAACCTGTTTCTTGTCTTTTTCCTTATTTAAATATTAATTATTTGGTATATAATTAAATAACAAAAAAGCGGTGATTTTTGCCTCTACTCAAAATTTGCTGCTTGTTGATTATTTCATTTAAAGTTTAGGCAATTTGTGCTTGCTATTTTTTTATTATACGAGTATTTCAATTTTTTTTTTAATTTTTCTTTTTTTTTTTCTTTTTAATGCATCTTTTCAAACACAAATGTAGGTATATATGTAAATTAGCCTCTGACACTAGCCTATTAAACTTAATTTGCTGCCCTGAAAAGAATAAAAAATTGGCATTTAATGCGATTTACGCTCTATTTCAATTTTTCAATTGATTGCTTTAATTCGTAGGAGCTTATTTCGCCCATTTGTGTGCAACAACACAACAAAAGAAAAAACAAAAAGTTGAAAAACGCTGAAGTGGCATATTAATTTGTAAGAAGCTTGCTGACAATTTGACTGATTACTTCTAATTAACTGACATTCAAGAGACGTATTTATTCAAGCAAGCATATACCCAGTAAACATTTTCGTTCAGTGTCAGTAACTTATTTTATTTTCAAATCTCAAGCATCTTATCTTAAATCAGCATCGACCGCTATCTCAAACTAAAATTCACATTTTTAATATATTTAATTTACTAATCTCAGACCTTTACCAAACATAAACAGCACGAAATTGAATTGAAATACCCATTTCAAATATTTCTCAAGTCTTACTCAATTTGAAAATAAATGTTGGAGAAGACTTTAGTTTCAAATGCTAAGCAATGCTGCAAATTAAATAAAAAATTACCGTTTTCTCAAACTTTTGAGTATTGTTCTTCGATTGTTTGTTGGGTACCTACTTATGTGTATATTTGGATATTTGTGTTGAAGCTCTGCTCTACTCATACTTAGCAACTTGAAGTATACTACTTAACTTATTTTCTGTAGAAATCTATGCTTGTAGAGCGAAAGCATTGAAAAAAGATTAGAGTTTACATAGTGTGATGTCGGTATTAGGAAAGTTCCTCTCCCAGCAAGTGACGCCAGTTTTTGGTCTTTAATTGCAGGGAACGCTTTCAGAGAGAACGTTCCTTGCACACTATGATTTTTAAACCTTTCACGAACATGAAATGGTATTATAACTTTGGCCCGATGTTTGCAAGTATGAGAAGAAGAAGAGATAGACCAACCACTAAGCATACCGAAATGACATGCCGATGAGCTGAGTTGATTTAGCCGAGTCCGTCCGTCTGTCTGTCCGTCCATCTGTCTGTCTGTCCGTCCGTCCGTCTGTCTGTTTGAACGCAAACTAGTCCCTCAGTTTTGGAGATATCTCGATGAAATTCGGTAAGAGGCAGCCATTTTTTAAAGCATTTATCATTTGTCGGAAGCAGCATGATCGGACTAATATAACGCATAGTTCCGATAAATGGGGTTTGGGCTATGTATCTTTACGTTCCTTGCACACTATGATTTTTAAACCTTTCACGAACATGAAATGGTATTATAACTTTGGCCCGATGTTTGCAAGTATGAGAAGAAGAAGAGATATACCCACCACTAAGCATACCGAAATGACATGCCGATGAGCTGAGTTGATTTAGCCGAGTCCGTCCGTCTGTCTGTCCGTCCATCTGTCCGTCCGTCCGTCTGTCTGTTTGAACGCAAACTAGTCCCTCAGTTTTGGAGATATCTCGATGAAATTCGGTAAGAGGCAGCCATTTTGTAAAGCATTAATCATTTGTCGGAAGCAGCATGATCGGACTAATATAACGCATAGTTCCGATAAATGGGGTTTGGGCTATGTATCTTTAAATGATCAGTTTTGCAGAGTTTTTACTAATTGCGAGTAAGGATCGGACACTTAAAGCCGCGATGCGTATTCATGAAAGTTATAAAGTCTTTGGCACACTCGAAGACAGCCCTTTCCTTACATGTTTTTCTTTAATTTTACTCCAAAGGTTATGAGTTTAACAACCAAGTCGAAGTCATGCGCAGCTGCCAAGTCCGAGTGCGCCCTAATATTTTGCGCATAAGCGTGCTTAACAAGAAGCAGCGATACGGCAAATCAATAAGAATTCATTTAAGGTTTGAGTGCAAAGCGCCTACAAGAAACCTTACAGCTGAAAAACAAAAAAAAAAAAACATTATCAAAATAAACAAATAAAAAATGCAAGAAAGTCAATTAGAAAAAAGAGATGATATAGTTAAATAGTACAAGTCAGCTATCGTGGGGTTCAAATTAGATTTCGAATGACTTATTCCAGATTGAAGTATGTGATACTTTAGATTAGACTTTGGTTTTAATTTGATTTAAAGTTGATATATGGAATGATTTTCCTTCATCATTTTGCAAATTTTTTTTCAAGCCAAACTGTCATTTGCACTGCTCATCTTTCTCTATCCATTCTCTTTCATTTATAGTTTTCAGGTGTTTGAAAATTTTTGTGGATATTTGCAAATTAGTTGATTATAAACGTGTGTTTTCTTGGTATATTTGTTGTGTTTCTTGAGTACTCTAACTTATTCTTCGTGTTTTCTTATTGTTTTACAAATCATTTTTAATAAATTATATGTTGTTATCGTCAAGTTTCGGTTTCCATTGCGGTTCTCATGTTCCCGTGTTAATTGTTTAACAACTCCAGTATTCGTTTGTAATTTTTCTTCAGCGCCATTTTTAGTGCAGATCTGTCTCTAACCATTGGTATTTAAAAATTTTTTTTTTTTGCATATTTAGAAACTAGTTCATTTTAACCGCTCGTTATCTTGGGCGTTAAGTTGAGGTAGATATAAATGAGTAATTCTGGTGTTTTGGTTTATTGTGTGTGTTTTTGGGTTCTGTCGTTTGTTGCATATGTTAATTTTTTTTTAGCAAATCACTTTCTAAGTTTAAAATATATTCCACTAGCTTATACTCGTGTGTTTCACCCCACATTTCTAAAAAGAAAATTGCAGTTGTATGGCAGGTGCCACGCCCCCTTTTTCGATATCCCCAGTTTTTTTTTTGGAGGCGGTAGGGATTAATCTCATATAACCCCTTACCAAATTTCAGTGGTCTAACGTAAATACTACCAGAGATACGGACTATGAAATATTCCCTTTGAGGTGCCACGCCCCTATATTTATCGAAATATTTTGTAGCCCATGACCATCCCTGGAAGGTATCCAGTGCGTGTTTCAAATTTGGTTACGATCGGTTTATACGTTTAGGACACAAGCTTGTCTATAGATACATACATAATTTGAATTTTATATATATAGATGCATATTCTTATCATCAGATCCAGATAGCTCCATATTCCATCTTTGTCGTTTTCCTTTGTGATCAATGTTTACTTGACCAATGTTTGAACAATGTTTACTTCTTCAAGGACTCGAGTATGCGTTCTTAATTGTTTTAACCCTTGAACTATAATAGATCATTGCCACAAAAAAACCAAAAATAAATTTTAGAAAAATCGTCAATAAAGCATATGAACACACATAGATATATAGGTATGCATAAACATAATCAAGCTAAAATATTAAGGAATTTGTTGTTGGTGCAATATTTTTAAATAATTTAATTCTCAGAAATGCTTTATCGCAATCTTTCATTTGGACATGTGTTCCTAGACTTGCAGCCCCAAGTGAATGTGTGCTTATGAACAAACAATGTCAAAAATAAAAAATAATAAAACTTTAAAATATTTTGATCGCTAACAGCTGTCAAGCTCTAAAGAATTTTTTCGCCAGAAATACGTTTTCAACGAAAATCGTTTTTTTTTAATCTTCGCGCATTGCAGCCAATAAGGCGGCACATATTATAGCTACAAGTACATATTTTGTTATTAAATATAACGGCCGATCTTTTTGGTATTTACCTAAGTCAAGCAAATAGGCGTACAGAATTTTCAATAAGACCCCCAATATCATAACTTTTACACAAATACATTGATAACTCTACACATGGGCAATCTGAACTGGCTGCTAGAGGGCACTTTGTGGCTGCACGTAAATCAATTAATCTTCAACATTTTTGCAATTAACGGTCTAGTTGTGGTTGTGCGTCGTAACGGCGCTCCCCCTCCTAACGATATTGTTCGCTGTTGGGATGACATTGACGAACGGTGAACGTGCTATCGTACATGAAAGCCACGAAACCGTTGTTCGGTATTAACTGGAGTAGGTACTTGTGTTGATTGCATTTGGTGACTAGTGTCATAACACAAGTTCAAAACAAAGTTTTAATAAAAAAATTAAATAGGAACAATGATAATAAAAAGTAACAGTAGCAAAACAAATTTATATTTGAAAAACATTTTGAGCGTTTAAAAAATGGTAAAACAAACATATTCATAGCATATTTTTAACGTAAGCACTTAGCGACTTACGAATAAAATAACAAAATTTAATTTGTTTATTTAAAATTTCCTTTGAAATTCTAATATAAGCTTGCCAATTAGCAACCAAAATTATGACAGCTTATAATTTGTTCTGCCTAGATTTATCTAGGAACAAGGAATATAAAACGGTACCTCATTAATTACCAAAAAAATAAAAATTAAATAATGGAAAATAAACAAAGCCAAGAAGCCAAGCTAGCGCAAGCTGCATTATTTCTAGCAGCTTTGACCCCGTTCTTATCAGATGAAAACACTAAGAATTGGCTATTGACAATAAAACTTCTTTAAATGGTCATGTAACCGCCTGGGCGATTTTGAGCGTCCAACATAGCTCGCCAGTCGTTTCTTCGTTGCTCCAACTGGCGCCAATTGGAAACACCGCGGGATCGTAAAATACTCCACTTGGTCCTTCCATGGGAGTGGTGGTCCCCCTCTTCCTCTGCTTCCACCAGTGGGTGCCGATAAGAATACCGTCTGGGCTGGAGCATCTTCGCTCATTCTCACTACGTGGCCTAGCCAGCGAAGCCGCTGTGTTTTAATTCGCTGAACTCGTATGTCGGCGTCTGCATAAAGTTCATACAGCTCATCATTAAATCTTCTTCGGTACTCGCCGTCGCCAACGAGTAGAGGTCCAGAAATCTTTCGAAGAACTTTTCTTTCGAATACTCCGAGAGCCGCCTCATCAGATGTTGTTAGTGTCCACGCTTCTGCACCATATAGCAGGACGGGTGCGATGAGTGACTTGTAGAGTGTTATTTTCGTTCGTCGAGAGAGGACTTTACTTTTCAATTGCCTACTCAGTCCGAAGTAGCATTTGTTTGACAATAAAACAGTCTTCATTATTTTTGTTCCCTCTAATTAAAGCATAGGATGACTTTATATAACATAAGACAAGGCGGGACTCCTTGATTGCATATTAGTTGGTACAAAAACAACGCAACATAAACTTACTTGAAAAGCATACATAGAACAATCTCACACGCTACCATAGCTAATCGAAAATGGGTGACCGTAGTAACATATAACATATCATACCATAACATAACATAACATAACATAACATAACATAACATAACATAACATAACATAACAAAACATAACTTAACATAAAATAACATAATATAACATAACACAACATAACATTACATAACACAACATAACATAACATAACAAAACGTAACATAACATAACATAACATAACATAACATAATATAACATAATACAACATAACATAACACAACTTAACATAACGTAACATAACAAAACATAACATAACTTAACATAACATAACGTAACATAACATACCATAATATAACATAACACAACATAACATAACATAACACAACATAATATAACATAGCAAAACATAACATTACATAATATAACATAATATAACATAACATTACATAGCATAACATCACGTAACATAACAATAAGCAAGCAGAACAAATTATAATCAGTTAAAATTTTGGTTGCTATCTTGTGAGCGAAAAGTTTACATTTGATTTTCAAATCAATTTTCTAATATTGAAAAAAAATTGTATTTCATTATTTTATTCACAAGTCGCTTGGTGCTTACGAAAAAAATCGGTTTAAGTCATCATTCATCCGTACAAAATATGAATTCTTGCGCAAATGATAAGTCAACATTTTGAGAACTCAGTTTGAGGTTTTTCGAAAATTTGCGTAGAAAATTTTTCAAATTTTAAATAATGTTTTTTTCTTTACATATTTACTGTAATACGTGTACCTAATGAAGCTCAGTGCACTGATCGTTCGTTCATTGTATGACAGATTACAATAATTTGCTGTCTGATATTTTGTAATACTTTTTTTAAATTCTCAGTATTTTATTGACGTAATAAGCGCCAATTTTACTAGTCCAATACATCGAAAGAAAAAAATATGAGGAAAACAAAGTGCTGATTCAGATAAAAAAAATTTTGTAATTTAGCGCTAACTCAAAGCAACAAAAAGTGCTGACCAGTATATTTCATACGAAATTTAAAACTTGTCAAATTCTAGTTCATTGACGACAAATTTAATATTTTTTTGTAAACTATTTACAATAACGAGTTTTTATTATTGAAGATATACAAATTCGCGCTTAAGTCTAAATTGATTTAGCCATAATTTATAAATATATTTCGATATATATATACATATAATGCTAACGATACGGACGTTATTGTTATTAAATTCTTTGGAATTAACTTTTGCTTCTTTTAAAATGTCACAGTTTTTTTATTTTGCTTTTCGTAGCTCATTTTACAATATTTATTTTTATTACAAAACGTTTTTGATTTTTTTATCTTAACAACGTTCCGCATTCATAAGCATTTTAAGTTTGTGAGCCAATCAATGGAATCTAAATGTGCTTTTTGGTGTTGCCAAGCGAAATAAGTGAAAGAAAACCAAATAAACATATGAGCGAAAAAAAAAAAAATTAAATATTTATTTCATACTTCTCTAATATACTTAAAACCCACTTTTTTGTAAGCTCAAATTTCTATTCACTAATGGGTTGTCATAAAGTTGTCAGCATGTCAAACTTCTTAAATTTGGCAGTAATATTATGTAATGACAGTGACGTCTTGTGCTTAGAATAATTTTGTGCCAGCTAATACTTGTTTGAATAAATGAAGCAGAAAAATGAGATACAAGCGATTAAATCCTAGTAATTGTTATTAAAGATTTTAAAGTTTTAGGGACTAAGCCGGGCTCGTGGTGGAGCTTTTATGGAATAAATTATATGACTCGATTGATATTAAGCTGAGGAACTTTATCTATGTATAAAAAAAATAAAATGAAATAAAATAAAATAACATAAAATAAAATAAAATAAATTTAAAAAAAATTAAAAATTAAATTAAATTAAAAAAAAATAAAATAAAAAAAATAAAAAAAGTTAAATAAAATAAATTAAAATAAGATAAAATTAAAATTAAAAAAAATAAAATAAAATAAGATAAGATAAAATAAATTTAAAAAAAATTTAAAAAAATAAAATTAAAAAAAAATTAAATAAAAAAATAAAAAAAGTAAAATAAAATAAACTAAAATAAGATAAAATAAAAACTAAAAAAATAAGATAAAATAAAAACTAAAAAAATAAGATAAAATAAAATAAGATAAGATAAAATAAAATAAAAAAAATAAAAAAGTTAAATAAAATAAATTAAAATAAGATAAAATGAAAATTAAAAAAAATAAAATAAAATAAGATAAGATAAAATAAATTTAAAAAAAATTTAAAAAAAATAAAATTAAAAAAAAATGAAATAAAAAAATAAAAAAAGTAAAATAAAATAAACTAAAATAAGATAAAATAAAAACTAAAAAAATAAGATAAAATAAAATAAATAAAAATAAAATAAAAAAATAACAAAATAAAAAAATTTAATTAAATAAAATAAAATAAAAAAGTAAAGTAAAATAAAATAAAATAAGATAAAATAAAACAAAATTAAATAAAATAAAATTAAGAAACATAAAATAAAAAAATGAAAAAAAGTAAAATCAAATAAAATCAAACAAAATAAAATAAGATAAAATAAAATAATAAAAAATTAAATAAAATAAAATAAGATAAAATAAAGTAAAAAAATAAAATAAAATAAAATAAAACTAAAAAAAATGAAATAAACTAAAAAAAGTATTAAAAATATAAAGTAAAATACATAAAATGAAATGAAATAAAATAAATTAAATTAAAAGATATATAGAAAGAAATGTAAAAAAAATCAAACTAAATAAAAAAAAATATATGTTAAAAAAAATTAAATAAAATAAAAAAACACATGTAAAAAAAATCAAATAAAAGAATAAAGAAAAAAATTTAAAAGAATAAAATTCAAAAAAAACAAAAAAAAAATAATAATAATAAATTAAAAGAAATAAGAATAAAATAAAAAGTTTTCCCATACTTACTTTAGTAAACTTATTGTAAGCTCATGGTAAATTACGATTGTTTGTTGTGACGTTTTTTAGAAGTTGGTTTATAAAGCCTTTTAAATGACATTTTCATATGAATTTTGAATTGTAAGAGCTTTATAAAGCTTTTTTTTTTATTTTTTTATGATTATTTGGGTTATTTACAGTTTTTATTTTGATTTATATGCAGCGTTCTTAAAGCATTTCCATAACGTTTAAATATACATATGTACATAAATGATTATCAATACAATATTTGAATTATAAATACCACAAGGTAATGGCGGTATTTGCTATGTAAGCAAAAGCGTTAAACAACAATTTAAGGCAGGTGTGGTTAGTTGGCGTTGTCGATGTTTTTGTTGATTCGTAAACACGCTGATTATAAGTATGATTATAATAAACTGATTTGCAAAACAAAATACACACGGTAGATGTGTGACTAGAGCAACTGGGTTGTGGTGAACTAAGACTTAAAAAAAACGAGCTCGTAAACTGTGCTATTGCGAATGGCTAAAGTGATATGAAAGACTACTCGCTTTTGATGACTAGAGTCAGGTTCTTCTCAGTCGGGAAATAGTACGGTTTTAAGGGTAATACCTTAGCACCGTTTTGCATTGCTATGTTCAATTCGGATAGAAATATATCTTTTCGACAAATGTTTATCTCAGAGTTTGTGTTAAAAATATCTGCATCAATATTTAGTTGTAGAACGCTCTATTCAAAATTATGATTGAGGAATTTCCAATCTTAGAAAATATTTCAAAAGCTTAATATACTTTTCGTTAGGATAGTGGTATTTTTGAAAATATTTCTAGAATATTTTTATTCTGCTAGTGGCCTCTAAAATGTCACTTTCCAAAAAGGTGGCCAATATCTTTAATGTGATCTAAATACCACACTAGCAGTACTAACTCGCACACTAGTAAAGTTTTTCAATAAGTCTACTTAGTGCATATCAACCTCAGAACTAGTGCAGTAGATAGTACAAAAGCGACAATTGCCAGCCGACCGCTGATAGGAGAGTTCGTTTGGCTTTAAAAATGTATATAACCCCAAAAAAAAATAGTTTATTTGTATTCCTATTCTTACTCAAATCCAGTGAGCAAACAAGCTTGGCCTAAAACTTAATAAATGACCACAAATGTACAAAAAAAAAAAACAGGCCACCACATTATTTATTTATATTAGTCTCACGTATTTATGCGATTTACTTGCACTTTGCATAAATTTGCATGATTGAACAATTTAAGCAAAACACCGGACAATCGACTCTAAGCAAAAACTATTAGACGGTTAGTTAGCAATGGCCAATATTTGTAGGTAAGGTAGGTATGCATTGCCACTTCGAATAGCGTGGGAAATGGGTGTTTTCAGAGTCAATTGCCACAGATTAAACTAGTTTCCCCACACGCAAACCATTACCAAGGAGCCTAAAAGCCAATTAAATATGCTAACGGTGGTAAGCCACTTAACTGCTCGCTAACTTGTGTCAACTCTTAAAGCGACTCATGAATAGTATTTCCGAAGACCATCACACTCATCAGCGTGGCGCGCATTTTACCGGAAATCGATAATTATTTTATGATACTAGACCATAGTTTAGAAGGAAATGTATATATATGTTTACATAGCCAGATAAAATATCACACATTAAATATGTAAATATTTATGAACACATAAGACACACATACAAGTTGGTAAGCGTATTTACTAAGCATTTCCGTTTTGCTCTTTACACTTGCAGATATACCAAGCCACAGTCGTTCGAAGATTGTGTTGGCGATGAGCTACCCCATGGCTGGGAGGAAGCATACGATCCGCACATAGGACGTTATTACATTAATCACATAGAACAAACTACACAGTTAGAGGATCCGCGTCAAGAATGGAAGAGCGTACAGGAGCAAATGTTACGAGATTATTTGTCAGCGGCACAGGATCAATTAGAGAATAAACAAGAGATGTATGATATTAAACAGCAGCGCTTGCAAATAGCGCAGGAAGAGTACAATCATTTGAATAAGTTGGCGGCGAGCAGAAGTAGTTGTAAGTATTTTTTGTTCATAAACAAAAGCATAATATTATTTTGTAGTTATCGTATATTTATAACTCGCAATCGCAGTTATACTCGGGTCAAATCGTGACATAGTTGAAATGGATCTCTTGCGATTTAAATGAAATTTTGTGAAGACTTCCCTTTTATTATACAACAATGTGCTGCCAAAGAAAAAAATTTTAAATTTTTTTGTTCAAAAGTTATGCAAATTAAAAATTTAACTTTTCTCCCTGTTTTTTAAAGTTTTTTTTTTTAATATTTCGGAAACTACTGAAGCTTAACAAATAAACTTTTGCACATTCTAGTTTTAAAAAATTTTCGCATTTTCAAAATTGAAAAAATTACAGTTCGCCATTAAATTTTGGACCAAACTTTTTTGTATTATGTCGGGAAATTTCAGAAGGTTTTGTTTTTCAGTTTTTCAAAAATATTTTTTCCAAAAAATATTTTTTAATTTTTAAAAAAAAATTTATTGTTTTAAGTTCATAGTCGAGTTCAATTAGTTAAACAAAATATTAATAAATTTTGTTTACTGGAAATTTTTTTTGGAATGTAAATACAAAAATATGCTATACATTTTTTTCTACATTCCAGTAACAAAAAAAAAGTTCAGTAACCAAACTTGAGTAATTTTGTGCTTAACTAATTGAACTCGATTATGAACTTAAAAAAACTAAACAATTAAATTTTTCTGGGAAAACTAAGAAAAAAAAATTGTGCAAAAAATTAAAAAATTTATATTTTCGAAAAACCGAAAAACATAAAATTTCAAATAATTAAGAAACACTTTACAAACAAATTAATAAATTTTGTTTACTGGACATTTTTTTTTTTGGAATGCGAAAACAAAAATATGCTATACATTTTTTTTCTACATTCCACTACCAAAAACAAATTTCAGTAAACAAACTTGAGTAATTTTGTGCTCAAAATTATGAACTCGATTATGAACTTAAAAAAACTAAAAATACAATTTTTTTTTTTAAGATTTAAAAAAACTAATGGGAAAACATTAGAAAAAAAAATTGTGCAAAAAAATTCAAAAATTTATATTTTCGAAAAACCGAAAAACATAAAATTTCAAATAATTAAGAAACACAACAAACACTTTTTCTCCACTTATTCCCGACGTTTCGCTAATCTCTTTGGCATCTTCAGCGGGATCTTTATTTGTATACAAAAAACAAAAGACATTTAAACAATTAGACATTGCACATGAAACATATTAAATTAGCAAGTAAGTAACATATTTGGTAGGGATAAAAAACTTACATAAAATCTTTAGCAATTTTAACAAAAACAAACAAAATTAAAAAATTTTTTGTACATTTTTGTTTTTCATTCCACTAGCACCAAACAAAATTTTTAATGTTCAACATTGAGTAATTCCGCGTTTAACTAATTTAACTGGATTAGAATATTGAAAAAATTTGTTTGGAAAAAGTTCAAAAATTTTTATATTTTTGGAAAAACAAAAAAAAAAAAAATTAAAATTTCAGAATATCTTTAGATATATCAGAAGTATAATAAAAAACTTTAGTTCAAAATTTAAGGGCGCACTTTACATTTTTCTATTTTGAAAAATCGAAAATTTTCTAGAATTAGAAATTTTAAAATTTTTTCTTCAACATTTTTTTTTTATACCTCGAAGTGCCCCAATTGAGCGTGTCATAGCAAGTTTTTATAAATACAGTTGTTTTCGAAATATTGAAAAAAAAAAACTTAAAAAAACAGAAAAAAAATTTAAAGAAATTTAAATTCGATGCAAATTTAAAAAAAAAAAAGTTTAAATTTTTTTTCTTTGCCAGAACTTAGTTTAATGATAAAAGGCCACTATTCACCAAATTTCATTCAAATCGGAATTGGTCGATTCCCACTATGTGAAGACTTGACATGGAAGGACCCATTTGCACTCTCTGTTCGTATTTAATTTTTTTTTAAATCCCATTCCCATTAACGTACGCATTCGCATTTCCTGTGGTATACACCCACTCTTTAAACATTCCTAATCTCTCACTTAACACTCTTCTCTAACTTACATCAACCCTTTCATTTCAGTGTGTTCATCTTCGAGCTCTATGAGTCGTCACGATCCCGAACTGCTGCGTGCCGATCTGGCCATGGCGAAAGAACGTGTACGCTTGCTGAAGCAAGAGCTAAAGCACATCACACACGATATTACCTTCACACAGCGCGGCATGAATACACTGCACTCGGTGGGCGAGAAAATTAATGCGCGACAAAATGGCTGCTACGATATCGCCGAAGTGCAAGCCATACGTGAGGAAATGCTCAAAGTACACAAATCATTAGTGTCAGGTGAGAAGGTGCGTGAAGAGCTTATGCGTAGTCTAGTGCAGATTAAGAATGAACTCAGTCGTCAGCAAATTAATGATGAAAATGCAGAACTTATGAATGCTGCTTCGCCTTTCGATCGTGTGTGTGTTGCCTCGCAAACCGATTTGTGTGGCGCTGGCGATACGAATAGTGGTGCACGCTTTGCTGAGATGGCGAAAACAAAATTGCAATATTCCGAATGGCGTAAACATATCAAGAAACTACAACAACAGCTGGCCGATCATGTGGAACGCATCGATCCCGGTCAATTGGAGTCAGATAAGGATCGTATATTACTGATACAAGAGAAAGAGAAATTCCTTAACGATTTAAATAGTATTTCGATGGAGTCGCGCACACCCGAAGAGGTGCGTGTTATACGACAGACACGTCGCAAATTGGAGGACGATTTGAATGAGGCATACGAGGCTACAAATCAATGTATAGCGAAGCGCTTGCGCTTCCACGAGGAGAAACAGTTACTGGTGGGAGAGTTGCAAGAGGCACTCAAATCAACCAAAAAACTAGAGGAACGTCTTAAATCATTCTCATCGGAAAGCACATTCTCGATTAGCAGCGGTTCTAGTCTGGGTTCATTGTCGACGGCGAGCAGCAAGAGCGCGCTCAGCTTCACCGACATTTATATCGATCCCTTCGCCGTTGATTCACAAATCGATGTTATCGATCTGCAGCGGCGCTCGCAGCGTTTCTATCAGCAACAGCAGCTGCAAGCCGCACAAGCGCAATTACAATTGCAACAACACCAACAACAACAAATACCAGCGCATCCACAATTGCAACAACAACCCTCATCTGAATTGTCGCTTTCGCCGCGTAGCAGTCTCTCAATGGAAACACCACCCGCCTCGCCAATGAAATACAATGCCAGCGTCGATCAAGTGCCGACGCCAAACCAACGACTCAAAGACGAGCCTACATATGCGAATACGCCAGCTGGCCCTGGTTTACCACCACTCTACCAACCAAATCCAGCATTGGCAGCCGCAATGGCGCGTACGCATGCGCACGATTTGGATTCGACGCTGTTGGATTGCATGGTCTTGGAAGCCAAATTACAGAAACTCAACTTATCCGCCCCGCTTAATTTACCAGTTGCACCGCTATCGCCGATATCTGAAAAGCCCTCGCTATTAGATCTGCCACAAGAGATGCTCAGCCGTTCGTCATCATCCTCGAATACACGTTCCGTATCGGCGGCGGTAAGCAACGAATCAGTTGCTGGGGATTCGGGCGTTTTTGAGGCGTCGCGCGCGCATTTGCCACGCAAAGAGTTGGCGCAAGTGCAAATTGGTTTGAAGTATTTGAAGGAGAAGGGTGTACTAGTCGTATCGCTAGAACGTGCGAATAATCTTTTAGCGCTGTGGACTGCAACTGCGAACAATTCACAAGTGTTAGTAGCCCCTTAAGATTGCCAGCTTTATGCATTACTAACGAGTTTTCTTTACCTTTACAGTTATCTGCGTGCCGCTTTGCTACCCAATTCGCTGACATCGATACGCACGAAAGCCATGTCGGACTTCCAAAAACCCGTCTTTAGTGACACCTTCGCCGTGCCCATATCGCTAAGTAAACTGCAAACGAAGAGCTTACAAGTTACGGTGGTTAGCATGACCGGACAAAAGGAGGAGATCATCGTAAGTTGGCTTAGAACTTTGTGCAATGAATCACATTACTCAAAAATACTTGTTTTCCATACAGGGCACAGTGCAGATCAGCATGGCTGAGTTTAATCCAGACGATTCAACGCTCAAGTGGTATAATGTGTTGAGCTCCAAATTCATGCCGACCTTCGAACCGCTCGATATGCCTTCGACAAGTGCAGCGGCTGCAGTGACGCCGGCTTCCACGCCAGCTGCGACAGCAAATGCGCCACCAACCACCTCCAGCAGCAGCAATGCACCAAATACTTGCAAGGAAGAATCATCAGACGAGTCGACAATCACCTCGTCACAAACGTCAACGTTAACGAGAAATCAAGTGCCACCTTTTGAAGCGCAAGCGCAAATCACAGAAGAAATGCAGGAGCAGTTGAGTGTGAACGATGAGGACGATGTAGATGAAGAAGATGATGATGAGGATGATGATGATGAAGATGAACTCGAGGGACTGACCGATGGTAAGTAGCAAATATAACAAGCGTCCTAAGAAACCCCATTAATGCATTTATCTCTTTCTTCTCTTCTCTTTGAACAGATTTTACAAAAAAGATGCTCGAAGCTTACAATTGTATCGATCTAATCAAACAGGAATATGCGGATAAAGAGACAAATACTGAATGCGCATTCCAACCGGAGAAGTCACGTGCCTCACAGCAGCAGCAACAACAACAACAAATGGCCGACGATAGGCCCGTCAAGCGTTCACAGACATTCACTCCCTCCGCGGCTGTGAATAAAAATCGTTATATTTGCCGATTGAATCGCTCCGACTCAGATTCGGCTATGCATTTCGGTGTAACGCCGCATCCCTTTCATCGTGGCGCTGTAGAACGGCGCTCGTTGCGTTTCCATACGAAAGCGCCCAAACAAGTCACAAGTAAGTGTAGCTAGCGCAGCAAAAAACTCAAAAAAAAAAAAGATATAAATAATAATATAAAATGAAATTAATTAAAATCTTTGGTCTACTTTGCAGAACTTCGTCATACACACATACCTAGAACTAGTTTGGATTTGGAACTGGATTTGCAAGCGCAGCATAGTAAATTGGATTTCTTGAATGATCAAATTGCCAAGTTGCAGAACTTGAAGGAAGTGTAAGTTGCAATAGTAGACTTTGTTTTTGTAAAGTAGTTTGTTGATTTCTGTTTTTTGTTTGTTCTTGGCATTAGTCTGGAAAAAGGGCGCGATAATCGTGATCCCTTGATTGCTGCTTGGGCTATTGAAAATGAGGAATTCCAGCGTCTAGTTGAGCGCGCCGATCCAGCCAAATGCCCAGAGGAGAAGCAATTGCATAAGCTATTAATGAAAACGGCCAAAGAAATTTATAAGTTGCGTAAAACCAAGGTGCCGAAAGGATCACCCGATTTGCTGTCGTTCAAGTAAGTAGAACGAAATATTTTACTTTCTCCCTTAGCATTTATTAACCGATTTTTTTCATAAACACTTAGCGACTTATGTATGAATAAAATAACCAAATAATATTATTTCTGTCAAAAATTGAAATTTTCTTTGAAAATCAAATAGGCACTTTTCGCTTGTGAGATAACAAAAGTGTGAGCGCTTAAAATTTTTTCAGCTTATTATTTATTGTTGCTTTTAATTCAAACAATTTTTTAAGCGAGCATCGAAATGACGAATAAAAATACGGTGATAGTTTTCTAGAACATAGAAGTTAAGTCTACATGTGAAATCAATATTTCTGATGTAGGACCTTCAGACATTTTTTTTAATTTTCTTGGGTCATTTTAAAGAGACTGGCATCATTGGTTGAGATATGATCATAAGTATAACTACAGTATTTAAATTTGACAAAATTTTCAGTGCATGAAATTGAGATAGATTTTGTACAGTGCCGAGCAAAATTATAGGCACAGTTCATATAAGGGCAAGAAACAATAAAAAAATGTTGACGTAAACGACAAAGAGATATATTGCCTTTATTAGAGTAACAGAAACCACCGTAATACTACATGCGTCGCATTTCCCCATACAAATCACACTTCCCAAATGACTGATTTCATGGCATTTGGGCCGCTACAATATGACATTTTTTTCGAACGCATTGCGTTTGAAGTTTCGAAATGTCAAACAAAATGCAAATGAGCCAATGTAAATGGGTTTAAAATTACTCATTTGAATTTTCCAAATGCGGTGTTGTGTAAAAGTAGTATAAAAGTTTGCAGAATTTTCGTTAGTTTGTCTGTCCACTTTAGGACTCCAATCAATTTTCAATACAAAAACTTTCATCATTTATTGTCGCTTAACCGCCTAGCTGATTTTAACGCATCAAAGCATGTCACGATTTCGGGTGTTGATAGGATCACGAGTATAAAATAAAAACAATTTTGATAAAAGTCTTTTAGAAAGTGATGAAAGTGAGACGACTTTAGTTGAATTTCCCGGCTCACTGAACTTACGGCGGAATTATTAAAGCCACTTATATCAATATTGTCACCATACGTCAGTAATGCAAGTCCTTGTAACAGATTGTGAAAGTTCGGTTTGGCTCTTCTCTATCATCGAGTTAAATAAATAGCACGGTATGGAAGCACATGATCTGAAGCTTCATTTGCGTTCGAATATCGGCGAGTCCTGCCCAATCGTGACGTCATTTTGCATAGCCGTAAAACTGACCAAGCGATCATGTGTGTGCAATTTGTTATTATGGGTCTTCTCTAGATTTGTTGTTGTGCAGTGAACATCTGGCCTGCAGTCCATTCAGCATGTCTGGCAGATAGCTTATAACTTTAGGCTAATAATATATCGATTTTTATGCCTACTTGTGAAATAACTGCACTTCCTAATCTGGCTGGGGTACTACACACCGTCTGAAAACATTTCGGGTGCTAGGTTCTTAAGGAAGAATTGCACCTCATATGGTTTTAGGATTTGAAGAGTTTTAGAATTTCACTTCTTTCGTCAAATTACTTTCACTTACAAAGCAGGGAAAAGTTATGTTCTAGACCTCCCGTTATGCTCAAGCGACCTGTTATGAAATTTCGCCTTATGAATAGTAGATGACTATGCCTTATCTCATGCCATACATATCTATGCAATTGCTTATAGATATACTTATATACTAATGCTAACCTTTTTTTCGTTTAGGGAGAAAATGACCTTCTTCACGCGCAAAGGTTTCCCAGTGCCCGACTTACCAGATCGCGCGGACTACGTACTACCCGATGCCGATCTTATCGTCGAAGAAGATGAAGATGAGGAAGACGACGAAGAAGAAGAGGCACGCGAAACAGCAATCGCTATCAATACGGCGCTCGTTGCAAGCAATAATCGAAATAAGAATCTCAATGAGAATCATGTGGGTGGTGCGGCTAGTCGAAGAGAACTAAATGCAGCTAAAAGTACAGCAGCGGCAGCAGCAGCAGCCGCCGCAGCAGCCGCCGCAGCAGCAGCAACAACTGTAGCGCACACAACAAGTGCGCCAATTAATGCAACAACAACAACAACGCCAGAGCCAACCCCCAGCACCAGCGCTGCAGCTAAGAACGCAGCGAGCAACAAGGATGTTGACGGCGATCAACGTTTTGAATATGTGGTCGATCGCAATTATGGCGTAGAAGTGTAAAGCGCTGCAGAAAGCCTATGCCAATGTACATACTTATATATAGTATATATGTATATACTTTTAATATATTTTCCATATTTATATTTATAATTAAACTGTCCGTTAAAGGATAATGAAAGAAATCTATAAACAAACACACACACATACACACAAAATGAAGATGTGCCTTAACTCTTAGTTTTACGAAAAAATGTATGAAAGAATGCAAGAATATAATGAAAGAGTAGCAGAAGGGAAGGAAAAATTCTAAATATTTGATGTTGTTCTAATTTAGGTAAGATAGTTAAGCTTCTGTACAAAACTTTAGTTTAAGAGACCTTCCTTGAAATGGGTGTACTCCATAAAATATAAGGAAAGAAAGTAAATGAGAAAGTTTTCATGTCGTAGTCAATTGTAATTGGGTCTTTCCAACTCAAATCGCTTAGTGCTGGAAAGTGACTATTTTTGACTTGCAAGTTGACTCATTATCTGCAATTTCTGACTATAAAGTTGAATTGGCTGATTTAAAGGGGATTAACAAAAATATGTATTTGGGGCATTCCATGTCTACTTAACGCACTGATGGCTTTTGCAGCATAAGTTTCACTAAAATTTGTTTCTATGAATAGATGTTAATAACAATAATAATTTTGGTTTTGAATATTTAGCTGCAAGTTATTCTATAGAAACCTTTTTTGAGGTGTACTAAAAGATTTACAAATTCCAACAAAATCTTTGCCGCAAATTAATCGTTAGTATGAGTTGTCATGGAGTGCCCCATTTACAAATTGTTTAAATATTTGAATGAAAACGTTATGATATCTGAATAGACACGTTACATATATACGAGTAGATGCGTTATTTTTTTTTTTGCTAAACGTGTTTTCGAAATATGAAATTTGTATTTATTGAATTTTTTATACATAATACATATTTTAATAACATTAATATATATTAATAATATTTACATATATATTGAATGGCTTGCGTTTTTGTTGAGCTGAATTTATAATGTTTTGTTGTAATTTATATTGAATGATGGCAATCCATAATATTATTATTTGTAATACATACATATTTACAATTATATTAAATTGTGAAAAATGTTTTTTTTTAATCAATTTCGATATTTATTTCAAAAACTAGTTTCCAAATATTTCTTGGAAATTGATAATGTAGAAAATGTTGCAAAATAAATGTATTCAAAAAGGAAAAACTTATTTGGCAATGATATAATAACTTTAATATACGAATGGAGCATTCCATGCTAAAAACGATTTTGTGTCAGCAATTTCGCTGAAATTTTCAGCATGCTTTTCTACATTTCGGAAAAAAATTTTTAAGTCAATTTTTTAATGAATCATTGTTTGAAAACAAAAAACATGAATTAACGCCAGTTAAAAAAAAAATTTATTCAAAAAAAAAATTATTTTGTTGTTGTTGTTGTTAACAGTGCTTCGCTCTGCCCCAGATTGTACAGGGTTACACTGAAATAACAGCCCTTGGCCGGGTGAAAAAACCCGGGTCATTCCGGTGCGATAGAACCGGCTGTTGTGGGAATGAAAATTATCTTAAAAATGGTTAGATGAAAAAAATATTTAACTGTGTAAATCATTTATAAGAAATAATTGTTTGCATACATTTAAAAAAAAATTTTTTATAAAAAGTAAATTTTCGCTAATTAAAAGAAATGCGATTTTTTAATTATATATGTATCAAAAATGGTTAACAGAAAAATTTTTTTTTTCTTGAAAGTGTTAATAATTTATAGTGAATTTTTTTTGCATAAATTACAATAAAAAAAAACTAATACAAATTTTCGACTTTTTAAAAAATTAAACTTTTTTTGAAAGGTGAATAATTTATGATAACACGTTTGTTTCAAAAAAAAAAAAAAACATTCGGATCAAAATTTGCAATTTTTTCTTTTAATTGTATCTTCCAACTGTTTTTATGAAACCCACAAGAAAAATATTTCCAGGCGTGTAGAAAGTTATGGTAATTGCAGCAAAATTGGTGCTACGAAATTTATTGCTATGAGAACTTAGCACGGAATGCCCCATTTGTATTTAAAATTTTAAGAAAAATAAGTACTTTTAGTTGCATACATACCTAGCTTTTTATAAATGCAAAAATGTGTGAAAACAAATTATTTTGTATATAAGAATGATAATTTAAGTGTGAAAATGCTTGAAAGATGTAACCATATAAAAATATAAAAACAAATTAAATAAAAAAGTTTCCCTTATGAAAAGCAATTAAAGTAAAAATTTCGTTGAATTACAATCAATGCGCAGCTTCACTGAAATTTGTTTCATAATCGAACGTTGCCAGATTGCGCATTAAGTCGAAGTGTGAACAGAGCAATAATATTTTTTACTAAGCGAATGTTGTTGCTCATTCAAATTGTAGCGTCTTCTTCTGGCGCCCTGCTTGTCTGATTTAATTTTGAATATTTGTACAACCTCTAAAAATTAGCTTTAAGTTTTGTAAATATAGCTGTAATTTTTGGTAATCCTTGTGTATGTTTGCATGCTCAATCATTTCGTTTTTGTGACGAAAATGCTTGGCTTGATTTGCGTTTTTAAAGTAAATCTGTTTGTATGTTTTGTAATTTAGTAAATGAGAAAAAAAAAATACTGTACTATATAATATATCGTCTGTGTATGTCACTAATAAGCGCTTTTTGTAGTTCAAGCGCTAACATATAACTAAATTTAATTAAATCATTATTATATCTACTATATAATTCTAACTAATTGCTATTAAACTCTCTCCATTTCTTAGATTAACTACCCAAACAAAAAATACTATTCAAATAATTGAACAAAATAAATAAATTTTAGTAATGTACATTGTATTTGTGCAATAAACAAAAAACAACAAATTGAAAAAAAAAAATTAAACTAAAAACTCTTTTATTTTTGTAATTGCGTAATTGATTATTTTCTGCAGAATTAAAGAGAGAAATAAACAATGAATATTACGCTAAAACGATTCAGAACGAAGCGATAATTATGGTAAACTATAGGGTGTAGTGGGAAATACACTGGATTCGCTGTAAATTTAACGAATGTTTTTATTGGCGGGATTGTTGATGCCTTGCAAGAAGTTTTCTTAGATTTTTGTACACGCTAAAAACCCTTATATAATAGAGCTTAGACTGTTGCTTATAAGCTATATACACAATTTAATAGAAATGTGTTAGCACATTTTCGGGATGTTAGCCCATATGCAAAACAAAAAAAATGTATGGGATTAGGTGGCAACGCTAGGCGACAAAAAGACCTGAAAATATTTTCGTCTAAAAACGATGTAAAATAAATTTCGTTTGACGCCCTGCTGCCACATCTCACTAAATTTTTACAATTTAAAAAAAGGTGGCAACTCTGTAAAAAAACTCGCTTTGTCAACCATTTAATAGGAGAACTTGAAACTTAGCATGTTACCTATGTTCAAAAGTTCACTCAATCTCCTTTCCGTGATATTAGTGAATATGTAATAAAATAAATATAAATGGAGTAGTTGGTAACCCTGTAGAAATTTCCTGATTCCACACTGGAGTAGGAGAGTTCGAAATTTCGGTATTACCTGTATGTGTTCGAGAAGTCATCCGAACCAGTCAATTTGTTTTAAGCAAAAAATAATCGATTAAAAAAACACGTAAATAACTGCTATACGGATTCTAAATTGACTCGGAAAAATATCGGGAACACATTTCGCTGCACTTGCATGCACATATTTTATTTGGAGCTGGAACACTGACTATTGGAACGCTGTGAAGATCTGTAGTATATGAAAAAATCATTCGCCTAAAAGTAGGCTATTGAATTTGCAATCAGTTTATTGTTGAAATATTGCACAATAATATTGAAGTTCGATATGAGCAAAGGTAGATCTGCATGATGCACCAAATTAATAGACTCTAGAGCTCTAGTTTGGGTATTGTCATATGGTAAAAGTAGTTCAATGTATGTAGAACAGGAGTATGAAAAGTACAAGGTAGCGCAAAAGTAATCTTCCGATGTTCAGCATATCGGTTGTGGCACGTGCAGTGTGTGCTGTTGCACCGTCTTGTTGGAACCACATGTTTTCCAATCCCAATTCATCAAGTTGCGGCAAAAAGAACTCGTTGATCATTGCTCTGTAGCGCTCACCATTCACAGTAACCGTTTGGCACCGACCGATTATTGGTCAAATAAATAGTCAGCAATATTCCGCGTTCTGGAGCAGTGTAGCGTAACATTGTTCATTAACGTGTATTTCGCATGTGTTTACTACACAAATGTCAAAACAGAACTGACTTTAGGGGCCAATCGCAAAATGTATAGCATTTTCTGATAGGATGATTACTTTTGCGCAGTAACCGTTTTTCACCGACCGATTATTGGTCAAATAAATAGTCAGCAATATTCCGCGTTCTGGAGCAGTGTAGCATAACATTGTTTATTGACGTGTATTTCGCATGTGTTTACTACACAAATGTCAAAACAGAACTGACTTTAGGGGCCAATCGCAAAATTTATAGCATTTTCTGATAGGAGGATTACTTTTGCGCCACCTTGTATAAATTTCCTCCAACTAGGATTTAGAACGTTGATGACACAGGGTTGTCTATCACGCCAAGTAAGCATCCGAAAAGTGGGGATGGGGGAGTGTTTTTGTCGTTACAACAACAACCCCGCTATTTTGACAAAACTGCTTTTTTGCCTTTTTATAGGTTTGAATAAATATCTTCCGGAATACTTAAGATAAATCGATATCGTTTTGGAATGTACTTCACAATACTGGAATCTAGCGGATTGTATGATTTTCTACCTGTCTACTTAATAAAATGTTGAGTAGCAGCCGAAAAAGGTATATCACAATACCCTAAATTACTCTAATGGCTTTGGTTGATATTTCAAAAGAAATGTCTTTGTTTAAGAGGAAACTTGCTGCTGCTTTTTGACGACATTAAGCTAGCCTTTAAAAATTTTGTATCCTCCTTTTATTTTCTATTTTTTTACGACTATGCAATTGCAAGTATGATTAGTAATTTAAGCACCTAGGGTTTCTTAGTTCAAAAATTCTTACTTTTTTATATCCAAAACTAGCTATGCACTGTTCAGAGTTACCAGGATGTTTGCTAATTTCAAATGAATTTACTCAATAGTTCGATCGGTGCCCTTCCTAGCGGTATTTTTTCGATCAAGCATCGTATTTTCGCATAGTTCTGAACGGAGCAATGATATAACCACAAACCAAACCAGTAAGGAAGTCTAATTTCGGGCTGAACCGAACATTATATACCAAGTAGTGATCTATTATGGCATACCAATTTATGCAGATCTATTTTAAAACTTTTCACTAGGTATTATAGAGCCACCTAACTTTTTTTCATTGAAAACACTTCTATTATAAGTTTTGAGAGGTAAATTGATTTATTTGTATATAAATAGCTTCCCTGCCAATCACTGCTAACCACATTTTTTCAAAATACCAATACATGCACATTTTATGTTTGAAAAATTTGCGTAGCACTACCAGGTATAAAAAAAACTGGGATTAAGACTCCGTTGTTTGATCCTGTTAATAAGAGTTATTATTATGCCACTTGGCTTAGGATTATGCACTTTTTTACTTGGGACTATGCTACTTGGGCTTATGTCATGCCGCCGTTCTGAACTATGAATTAATTTGCAAGTCTTTCTCTCAAATTAAGAGTTAAATCAATTATTACGAAAGAGTTAAGCGCTGAAAGGTAGAGCATACTACGGATCTTTGGATTTTTAATAAAATTTTGAAATTTGAGCTGTCAGAGCACAACGCTAGTCTAGGAGTCTAGTGGACACTGTTATACCCAACAAAAAATAAGTTTGAGAGAACGATTAGAGCACGACTTGAATTCTAAAAAAATTTCTCAAAGGTAGAAGGCTAGAGAACGGTTCGAGAAATTGTAAAGAATTGTAGCATTCTCTACAAAAAGGGGCTTTAGATCTCGATATCGAGAAAAAAGTTAGTGAAATTCGAATTGGTTTCTAATGTGAACTTTTTTCTAATGTTTTTCAAATCGCTCTCTAACAGACTTCTAGCCTAGTTCTCTAACCTGAATTCGATTAGGCATGCATTACATATAACTACATTAGAATTCTAATGTAAAACTACGATATCTCTGTAACTGAGACTGTGTTTTCTGGGTACTAACAAAGCATGTAATTGACTTGACTTTAGAAAAGTCATCTACGGCCTTATTATGAGACTTACAGGTAATTTTGTAACAGGAACAACTAGAATAACCATCTTAAACGATTTTATTTCGTTAGTAAATTAGTAGTTGACCGCAATATTTTGTTCCCAAACATCCTTAGACCCATACAATAAGTATGTTTTGCTGGGCTTGAAATTACCAAAATAAGGGCTTTGGCGGAGTTTTTAGCTTTTTATCTCCAATTTTAGGGTTGTTCTCGCAATTGGGTTAAATAAAATAATTTTATTTATTTACCTGTGAAATTTTCGACCACTTCGAATGAAAGAAAACTCTTAGATTATATCAAGAAATTTGTGCACTTTACTTATCCAAAGTATAGTTAAAAGGTCAGTTTGTGTACTCACCTCTTTTTGCAAAAATTTCCACTCTCAAATCAAAGAAGTCTACAGTTTCTTATTAATCTTATCATTTTATTCAGAACAAATAAATATTATAATTTATAAATTGATACACGTATATGACAAATCGATGTAAGTGCTTCAACTCTTTTTGATTTCAAACTTATTTATACGATATTTACAAAATAAAAAACACTAATTTACATAACTTAATTTTAGGTGGTGATTGTAAAAAGGCACAATAATATTTAAAAATATTTGCGTTCTTCTTAAATATATTATTTATTAATTTTATTTGGCGATATTACTTATTTATTGAGTAATTAAAAGCGGCTCAAAAACAACAAAAATGTTAGTCGTAAGTAAAGTTTAAAAAAATATGTTCATACTGACATTTCGAGTGATCAAATCGTAACATTCATGAACTCGATGGAATGGGAGTGGAAAAGCGTGCTGAATTGGATATCGCTCAGAAAAACTAGTCTTTCTTTCCAATTTTCCCTTAGCCAGAATATCGTCAATTATCTCAATAAAACATAGTCTATAGTAGGCCTACTCTTAATTTTTCATTAGAAATTGTAAAAATTGTTAATATATTTAAGTGAAAAAGAGTCACCACCCAGTAGAACTTGAAGCGTGATCTCCCTTTTGGAACAATATGAGATATGTTTTTAACTTTCTGCTCTTATGCTACTCTTTGTGGCGGATAACAAGAGATATCCCCAAGCAATGAATAAGAGATTAATCCCCTTAACATCCGTTCGGATCAATAACAAAGATTTCTACACTTTCTGCTCCGATTTTACATATATTAGAGCAATAGGGGAGACTTTCTCAAGTTATTAATAAAAGCTTACTAGAGCAAAAGTAGAGATGTCTCCAACTTCTACTCCCAGCTTACACCTTTCTGAGCAAGTCGAATTTCTCTGTCAACTAAAGAAAAAAAGGGGAAAAAAGAAACACAATTTAAATAAAGATTTAAATTATAATAACTATCCGAGGACATGCAATGTTAAAACGGAGTTTACAAAATTATATGCTAATACACAGAAGTATAGGCAGTAATCCAATACGCTCAAGGGAGTACTCCGATATGAATAAAACGGAGATCGGTGGTTCTACTGGGCAAAGTAGATCAATTAATTACAAATGGCAAGATAATTGAAGAATTTTTCGGAAATGGTTTAAAATGTTTTTTTTTTTTTTTGCTCGGGCATCCATGAATTGCACCTTCTGTGTTCCTTTGTTGATCCTCTATTTAATTAGCAGATCAAAAATCGACGTCATATTATTATCAGTTTTGAAAACTTAAGAATTGAAGCTTTCAGTTAACCAAACACATTTAAGGCAGTCTCGCCATCTCCGATAAGCTGTCAAATTAACCGTCTATCAGCGTTAACGGGTTTTTATGCAAGTTGCCCTTAACCCTTTCGGACCTGTTTGGACACATACGTCCCAGCAAAAGTTTTCTTGTAACCGAGTCCTGAATTTTACACTATAGCTCACTGAACACTGCACTGTCTCGTTTATTGAGGGTTAGGCAATAGTCTTTTGTTTTCTTTGTGTTAAGAAATCAAGCAGGAGTGGCCCAATATTCTTCTAAGTGTAGCCGTGCTTGCAGCTATGCAATTTCCTTGTGAATTTACGCTTGCTTTAGTGAATATAATTGTAGTAAAAAGTCTGTTTTACTAAAAATAAGTGTAAATTGCTAGTTCTAGTATTAATTTAACTTAGATTTATTTTTTTATTAAATATGCCTTGTTTACAACTTGTCAGAGTTCTTAAGATTTTGGAAGCTAATAACAGATTAATTTATAAGCCTTTTACACGAATCTTTGCACTATTTCATGAAAATTCAATTAAGAGTATAGAGTCATCCTCATGATTTGTTTCCGGTTCCAAAGGGTTGAAGTCATTAAAAAAACACTTGAGTAAAAATATTGAAAAAATACGGATTGAAGCAGATGAACAGTGCTTTGGACGGGTGACCCCAGATGTCTTCGATTATTCGGTGGACCGTACTCTTTCGTTTCATCGCATTTTTAAGTTTCAGTTTAAGCTTTCTAAGACCGTAGTAGATCTGTTATTGAACCGCATATACAGATCAGTTGGATTTATTATAAGGAGCGTGATAAAATAACCAAAGTTTACTATGAATTTTCTCTTACAGAGAGCGTCGACTTATCTCAGAGCTTGTATAGAAAGTCGGCTTTTGTCTTAGAGAGTCTATATAGTGTTTCTTTGTTATAAAAATTAAGGTTAACGCCTTTACTGGTAATTTACTTCGGGTTTGGAGGTCGTATGAGCAGATAAAGTTATTGCGAAACTTCTAAGCATCGGTTTGGTGGGGTTAGTAATAGAAGTAAGACTTTCAATCTACAATGGGGCTTGAAGACAATCTTACTATAAGCTTACAAGAAGATTCCTAAGTAGACTTTTAAGATGCATGTAAAACGATTGATATAATGAATAGGCTTTGAAGCACGCTTAAAAGAGATATATATATTAACAATACATAGTTACTTATACATAAACCGATTTTTTTCGTAAGTACTAAGCGACTTCTGAATAAAATAACAAAATAAAATTTTTTTGCCAAAATTTTCTTTAAAAAACTAATAAGAACTTGTCGCTTGAAAGATAGCAACTAATTCTCTAATTCTCTTTTGATTGTTAATTTTTTTATTGATTTTAATTTAAACATATTTTAAACAAGCAGGACAATTTCTATCTAGCAGCGAATTGACGAATAAAAAACGGCCATAGTTACTTATACTTAGTTTTCAATAATATATAAAGAGTATTATAATTTCGATAATAGTTAACTAAGTAAGTGATGTCTTTAAGGATTGGTAGTGCAATTGTGATTACTAAGTTTTTAAAATGCTATAAAGGCTATTCACGATTGGGAGCAAAAAGTTTGATATAAATTATTCAATTGCTTAAAAAAGATTTGGACTTTGTGATGCCTTTTCAAAAGCCATCATAAAAAAATATCTCGAAAACCCTCAAATAATCTAATTTAAGTTGCTCGAAATGATTTCTTTAGAATTCATGTTCAATAAACTAAAGCTTGCAATGCACTAATGTCAGCTAGTGTGCGCCGCATCGTGAATAGCCTTATTAATGTTTAGTTAGGAATTACTGTTGTTATTTTATGTAATGCTTTATTACTAATTTTATTTCAGCCAAAGGTGGTGTTGCGGAGTTTTAAGAATTTTGGTGCAAGCGCTGCAATGACTTCTTGTGCTTTGCTGGGACATCATCGTATTTTTTACTTTTCAACTGCAGGGTATTCATATAAATGGCTTGTTATATATTAACAGCTATACTCATCTCGAACGTTTAAAATCGGCTAGCGAAGGGTACATTTTGTGTTTGCGGTGCAAAATTGTTGAAGCCACGATTTAGAGCTAAAACATTACCAATTAGTTTTAATTCTTCAAAATTTGTATAATGAAATTTATTTTTAATGCTTAAGCTACGGGGTATACTATGTGCTGGTTTATTGGTAATTCTACTAAAAGTGTTACTATTTATACTAGTACTAGAAGTAGTTGGTGCATTAACATTGCTGCTGCTGTTGTTACTTTTTAAGCTGTTACTACTACTTCTGGTACTAATATTAGTACTAAATATAGGGTTGCTAATAATTATACTACTAGTAGTAGTATAACTGCTACTACTATTAATATTGCTTGGGCTACCATTAATGTGATTAGGAAATTTACCTGCATTTTGCGGCAGCTGCTGCTGTTGTTGCTGCTGTTGTTGTTGATAAAATTGCGCATTTTGTTGTAATTGATTACTTATTTGTGGCTCTAAATGTTGCCGATAGAAATTTTGATTTTCCAAAATTTGTTGTTGCTGCTGATTTAGTATTGATGCGGGTATAATCGATTGTACTGAGGGAAATACAGAAACGGATGGCTGTTGGCCGAAATTAGATGTGCCCACCTCTTGGCGAAATAAACGTGAGCGCTGTTGTTGTTGTTGTAAAGTTTGTTGTTGCTGCTGTTGTTGTTGTTGCTCTTGCAGCGCTTGACTCAAAAAAGTGGGTACCAAAGGTGATTGTTGTTGCTGTCTTGCTTGCTGATGCGCTTGTTGTTGTTGTTGTTGCTGCTGATGATGATTTTGATGGAATGGCTGATGGCCATGTTGCGGCAACACCTGAAACAATGACACTTCAAACGGTGGCTGTTGTTGTGCCGTGGAAAAGCTGGGTGTGTATTTAAATTGATTTGCTTGCTGTATTTGCACCGATGTCGCCTGTGACTGTGTCGGATTATCCTTTGGACTTTGCAGATTTTGTAAATTATGAAAAACGTTTTGTACGGGTTTATTTAATGGCAATTGTTGTTGTGTAACTGGTAATATATTTGGCGTATAATTGCTGCTACTGCCGCTTAGTGCGAATTTGTTGCTATTTTCATGTAACGGTAATTGTTGTTCGACAGGGAAAGTGTTGTAAAATGTTGTTGTACTTTGCGTGACCGTATTGGGTATGAATTCAACGGAGGGACGTATGGTGAAGCTAACAGCTTGTGATTGTTGTTGCTGTACGTTATGTTGTTGTTGCGGTTGTTGTTGCTGTTGTATGGGTTGTACAAAGGGTTGTGTCGCCGTTGTCACTGGCAGCGTTGGTGCTGATGGGTGTGGCAAATTATTGAAGCGTGTTTGCTCTTCAAGCAGTTTTAGTTGTCTCAAAATCAAATCTTGTTGTTGTTGTGCTTGTAACTTAAGCTGATAGATTTGTTGCTCAAGTTGGCGTTGTCGTTCGATTAGATAATTGTTTACACCACCGGCATTGTTGGGGGTTTCGTCGACAGTTTGCGCTGTGGAGGTCTGAAAAAGAACAAACAAAAAAGCAGCCGAAATAATTTTCGAAAAGCGATCAGAAAGCTTAACTGTTAAGTTTTATTAATTTTATTTTTTTTTTGTTCTACTTGTTCGGTTCTGCTCTTTTCCTTTCCTATGCTTGCATTTCTCTTGCCTTCTTCCCTTTTGATTCTATTTAAATTTTTATACTTCTTTGAACTCTTTTATTTTATTGGAGTTAATATCTTAGGCGCGATGTAAAGTTTTTATTCCGGGTAAAATTTGCTTTTTTTTGGAGTAGATCGACAACCTTTTATTGATGTAACGGAGATATAAAATTGTAGCAGAGTATTGTGGTAGAATTTATTAAATAGCTGGATAGAGCAGGGCTCGAATAATTTCTTGATTGCCTTAGGACCATTTCCCCATATTGGGACTTTTTTATGATAATTTCGGGAATTTTTCCGTATTATTGAGGAATGATTACAGGATAATTTCGGGATTGTTTTGGGAAATTTTTCGGGATCGTTTACGGGACTATTTCGACATTTTTCGACAGTTTCGGAACATTGTGAGGATATTTTCGGGACATTTTTCGGTTGGTACTATGGTTAGGATGGTCGCGAAAAACTCCTTAAATGATCCCAAATTTTTTTCAAGATTTTATTCGGGTTACTTGGGCCGCCGTGGTGTGAAGGTAGTGTTGCCGGCCTACCACACCGAAGGTCCATGGTTCGAGCCCTGGTACAGGTAACATCAAAAGTGATTTGAAAAAAAGTTTTTCAAAACGGGGTCGCCCCTCGGCAGTGGTTTGGCAAACTCTCCGAGTGTATTTCTGCCATGACAGGCTTCTCAGCAAAAATTCGTCTCCTTTGTAGATGCCGTTCGGAGTCGGCAAAAAACTGTAGGTCCCACCAATTTGTAGGGAAAATTCAAATCGGCACACCACAAATTGGAAGAGAAGCTTGGCGCAAAAATCTCTTAGGAGGTTTATGATGATATACCTGTTGTATATCGCGCCATAGAGATAGATAGATAGAGACTTGGGGATTATTTTTTTGTGTAGATTATCATCTTTTGGTTTGGAAAATAATTCCTGTGGTTTGACATTTGTAGACTACTTTTACTTTTACTTTATCATTTCGGGATCATTTTAGGATAATCTTGGATAGTTTTCGGGAATTTTTCTTGACCGTTTTTGGGACTTGTTACCATGGGGACGAGACCATTTTACGGACTTTTTCGGCATAATTTCGGGACCATTACGGGTTTGTTTTTGGGGATAATTTTGGACCTTTTTTCGGATAATTTCCTGAACCTTTCAGCATCGTTTCGCGATGGGGCTCAGAATTTTTCGGGACTGTTTCTGGGTCTTTTCGGGACACTTTTTGGTACTTTTTCGAGACCATTTCGCGATGTTTAATTTTTTAATTGTTTAAGGAACTCTGCATCAACTTATATTTGGATATTTTAAGAGGTTAAATTCTTACCTATTCAAACTCAACCCCACCATAAAAAAATCCTTGCCCTGCATTTGGTACTTCCCCTCATGACACCAAGCATCTTTTGAACTGTTCAATAGAGCCTGCTCCTCTAACCCAAATTTAGTTTCAGTCTTACCCTGTTGGAACTGCTAGTATTCTACGATTTCCGTTAAAAAAAGTTGATTCTCAGAATGACCTAATGCTAAGGGTGGAAAAATTTCAACCCACCTTGGGCTTGACTTATTGAAACTTAAAAGAAATAACTCATTTAAAGTTTCTAAATTTACCATTATAAAGTTATCCGTTGGTGCGATGTTGGTAAAAGTCGTTGTTGGTGCAGTTAAATGGTTAGTTGCTGGAGTTGGCCCAACCAGACCACTATTACTGAAAACTGCTTGACTGTGAGGATTGGTTGGTAAGACATTAAATTTCGAAATCGTCGGACCAGCAGCGAATGATGTTTGCCCATTGTTAGGCGCAAGAGGACGCTGCACTTTCGGTTGATCCACAATGGGTACGACATTCTTAGCCGCACCACGTTCATCCAAGTCAACGGTGAATGCTGTTACCAAAGGCGCCGCCTGTATACGAATATCGTCCTTTTCTACAACTTCGATATTTTCGCCATCCTCATTATGAGTTGGACGTGGTGTAGTGGTTGTTGTTGTGGTCGTAGTGGTAGGCGGACGACGACGTGTTGTACGTGGTGTTGTCGTAGTTGTTGTCGATGTGCTAGACATTGCTGATTTCGCTGCCAACTCATGCGTTTTGCGTATCTCAAATTTTACTTCATCCGAACTTTCACCGGATATCTCATTCAGCTGCACAGCTGAATTGGAATTGAAAAAATTGCCAACACTGCGCGCTGTCTGCCGATTACTTTCAAACGTGCTTGAGCCATGTGCTATGTTGTCCTCTTTGGTGATTTGCGTTGGATCTGGTATAACCCTTTTGATGGTTTTCTTCCAGTTGCGTGAACGATCAATAAATGATGATAATGGTTGTTCCGGTGTGTGTTTCGCATCGAATGTGGCCGTATAAAATTGCACAGTTGGATGTATATCGGCCGCATTCGTGCTCTCTTCGAGTATTTCATCTTTGTTGGGTGGTGTAGTCTCGCTCCTTGCGTTTATGCTGCTGGCAGTTGTTGTTGAAATATTTGTTATGGCTGGTGCGCTGAGACTATTTGAAGACGTTTGTGTAAGTGGCGCTTCGGTATTGCTCAGCTCCATATGTTGATCGCCTTCATCATCATCATCTTCGTAATCGTCAGCTGCGGCCTCTTGCTCTAGTTTGTCTATGGCACGTAACAAAGCTTGTCTCACCGAAAAATCTAATTTTCCGATGGCGTTGCGTGGAATAATTTCATTTGTTTCCGTCGAATTTTCATCTTCACCGCTTGCTGCTGGTTCGACCAGAAATATGATTGATAGCAATAAAAGGCAGGTTGCGAATTTCTAGAAGAGAAAGTGGTGGAAGAAATTAATTAGATTTGGAATAGGTTTGGATTGTGCGCTGGAGAAGAATAGTAGAAATTATAGTGCCCTTTCAAGTTATTTTATAATAACCTGGCCTCTAAACTAGGAGACTTAACAGGAAATTTATGGGAAAACAATTATATTAGGTGGCGCACAGTTCGAGATATTTCCATACGATTTTTGACCCCTTCACGGTGAGATATGTTGTGTTGGCTGGCCAACGCAGTGGAATATTGGTCTGCATTGTCCGAAATTAGTATTTTAGACATAAAGTCATTTTTCGTTTTACAAATATTACGGCCTTCAAGGTTCTATTCATACTTTTCTTGATTTACGTCTCGGAATAATACACAGTGGCGAAAGAAGATAAAATGGCTCAGATTTCAGATTCACTTCAATGTAGGAAGACGTTTCGGCCCAAAAGTTTTCCCATAAACATTCAATTTCTGCAGCAGTGGAATTCGAAAAACAGGTGGGGAAAGACTAAACCTCCCTAAGTATTTTCAATCGGCGTCAGTTGTCACTAAAGAGTTGTAACTGACTTGCTTTAATGTGAAATTTCAAGCTCGCCTAATCGGTTAGGTGCCAATGAATGACGAGGATGATTAACAAAACTGTATTTATTTTATTTTTAAATTTTTTTGGAGCTTTTTGGCCGGTGAAGGTTAAGCAAAAACAATGTTTTCCTTTATCCTCCTACGCGTTTCGGTACATTTTGCACCTTCTTCAGGGAGGTCTGAAATTTATTTAGACAACATAAAACAAGTTTAATCAACACACAGTTTTACAGATTAACCAATTTTATTATGTATTTATTTTAGTTATGAACTACTCCTTTCTTGGCCTCTTTACTTTTTCCCATTCTGTTCCTTTACTTTAATATATTTTCATTTTATTTGTTTTTCTCTTCCTTCAAAAACCTCTATTTTCAATTTATTTTATGGTTTTATTGTTTCTTTTTCTTGCTTACTCACCTTTCCTTCCCTTTCCTTTTCTTTCCTTTCCTTTCCTTTCCTTTCCTTTCCTTTCCCTTCCTTTCCTTTCTTTTTCTTTCCCTTCATTTCCTTCCTGTTAATTAATTTTATTTTGTATTGGATTTATTTTATATTGCTTTGTTTTATTTTATTTCATATAATTTCATTTCATCTCATTCATTTCATTTATTTTATTTTATTTTACTTTATTTTATTTTATTTTATTTTATTTTATTTTATTTATTTTATTTATTTTATTTATTTTATTTATTTTATTTATTTTATTTATTTTATTTATTTTATTTATTCTATTTATATTATTTATTTTATTTTATTTATTTATTTTATTTATTTTATTTATTTTATTTTATTTTATTTTATTTTATTTTTTTTTATTTATTTTATTTGTTTATATTATTTTATTTTATTTTATTTATTTTATTTATTTGATTTGTTTATTTTATTTAATTTTATTTTATTTTATTTTATTTTATTTATTTTACTTGTTTTATTTTATTTATTTTATTTGTTTTATTTGTTTTATTTATTTTATTTATTTTATTTATTTTATTTACTTTATTTATTTTATTTGTTTTATTTATTTTATTTATTTTATTTATTTTATTTATTTTATTTATTTTATTTATTTTATTTATTTTATTTATTTTATTTATTTTATTTATTTTATTTTATTTATTTTATTTACTTTATTTATTTTATTTATTTTATTTGTTTAGTACATTTTATTTAATATTATTTTTATTTATTTTGTGTAATATTAGTAAATTTTTTTGCATTTCATTCCGTGAGAATAATCACAAAGATTACACAAATAAACAAAATTAAGTACCGTGTTAAATATTCTGAGCTAAAATGACTTAAACATGAATAATCCCTTATTTTGTTTTTGTAAGCACTGTATATTTATGATAAGAGCAGTTCCCTTTTCTTTTGACATTCATCGGGTTAAGGCACGATTACCGAATAATAACAATCAGCAAAGCACTTGCAGAGCGTCACATAAGCAGAGCGTCACATACATATCAGCAAAGCAGTCAACCAAGCACAGACAGGAGCGCGGTTAGAAGCAGCGGCAGAGGCACGGTTATAGGCAGCGACGCTTAACTTTTCTGGACAGCCCATACCGAGCCCAAAGATGTATAAATTTTAAATCAAAAAAGGCGTGAGTACCAAGTACTCGTGGAGTTTGATGTGTAAACATGTGTCTCCTGTACATAAATTTAATAAAGTTAGACCTCGTCTAGTGGTTTTTCCAAAAAAAAAAAAAGTTTGATGCTATAGCATACACAAAAATCCATTTGAGCAAATAACACTAACTCAACATTTTTCCATTTCCATTCCAAATCATCAAAATTGTAGCATTTCGTAACGTTAATTTGCAAATTGTCACAAAAACCAACCACAAAAGCGACTGGAGTGTAACAATCTAATATTCAATTTGCATATCCGAGTAAATTAGTGTGCGCTCTATTACATTAAGTGACTGCCATCAAAATCTGAGTACATAGTTATGTGCCTTGGTATGTGAACACCGTAAGCTTGGTAATGCGTAAAAAATGTATCAGAAAACTTAGATCTTTACGGTTAGAGATTCCATGCAATTGGCTCAAAGTTATATATTTTTCATATAGGAGTTTATATTTTTAGTCTTACAAATAAAAGGTGACATAAAAGGTTGTTTTGCTGAGATCTAAAAAGTGTATTAAACAAGTAAAAAGCTTTATATATCTCGTAGTGATCTACTATTATTAAAATAAAGAAATAGCGGAAAAGCATAACTGTTGTGGGTACTAACTTCTTGGCTGATTTTTTTTTTTTATTATTGTAATCCGATTTGCTACATACCCAATAAGTAAAATACATTTCCTATAATCTTACGATAAACTTACTTTAGCAAGATTTTCGTTTGGAAAACACTTACTATAATCATTGTTAAACGTTTGGAAAAAATTGTCGAATCAACGAAAGTGATCACTATTGCAAATGGGGTTTGGAAAACAGTTTTTAATTAACGTTTTATTCAACGTAGGTAAGGGTTTGTTGAAAACTGATTGATAAAACTTCATTTTAAGCAACGACGATGAAAACGGGCCAGTAGCCTAATGAATATGTACTAAACGTTTGCTTCGAAGGCTGCTGGTTCGAGCCCCGAAAATTTCCTCAACTTTTTGTATTAAATAAATTATTATAATTATTTTAGTATATGTTTTATAGTTATATCAGTTCCATTCTTTACTTTTTTAATAATTCAAATATAATTAAAAAAAAATTTTTTAAATATTCCGAGCGAGCATTTTACCAATTTGTGGCGTGCAGCTTCCAATTTTTTATACAAATTGGCGGGAGCTACTGTTTTATGCCGACCCCGAACGGCATCTGCAAAGCAAAGCAGATGAATTTTTGCTAAGAAGCCTTCCATGGCAGAAATACCCGCAGACCCCGTTTTGAAAAACCGTTTTCAAACCACTTTTGATGTTGCCTGTCCCAGGACCCGAATCTTGGGCCTGTCGGTGTGATAGGCCGATAACACTACCGCTACAACACGTCGGCCATAAAATAAAGTTTATAAGAATCAAGTAGGTAAATGATTTAGCATTACTTTGAAAACTGCCCAACTGTTCACCTCGCAGAAAGTTCACCTCAAGTTAGTTCCCCAAAGCTACCATACAATTGTGAAACCAAATTTAAACATTTGGCAAATTTTTTAGTTACAAACTCGTTTGGAACCCATTGATTTCATCGTTTGAAAAATATTGTTTAATAAACTAGCTTAGTTCATTGTTTATTGGGTAACAATGAAAATCAGCTTACCATATTCATTGAAATATTTTTAGGAAAATGACGAGTTCCGAATCTTATTGATATAACTTGCAAAGTCCAAAAATGTTGTTGTTTAATTTTCCAAGGAAATATTTTAGAACTATATTAAAAAAGTGGGTGTGGCGCTGTACAATTATTCGACATTTTTACACTAAAAAGTAAGAGTTATAAAATCAGAATTTTCACCCAAATTTTTGTTCGAGTTATTTCATTAAAGTTTATGCTGATAATTGCCAAAAAAGGGGGCGGCCCCAGGCCTAGCATCGCTGATACTTAGTCCAAACATATTTTTTCCAATAAATGTAAAGCAAACAGAAGCAGACGGTATACGAGGTGTGTTCAAAAAGTATCGCGAATTTTGTGTTTTTTCAAAAATTATTTATTTATTCATGAATATCTATTTTGTCCCCTTCAAAGTAATCCCCATGAGATATTATACACTTGTGCCAACGGTTTTTCCAATCTTCGAAGCACTTCAAAAAATAATTTTTTTGTATCTTGTTCAACTCCTCCTTCGATGCCGTCTTTATCTCGTCAAGAGAAGCGTAACGTCGTCCTTTCATGGGCCTCTTCAGTTTAGGGAGCAAGAAAAAGTCACAGGGGGCCAGATCTGGGGAATACGGTGGCTGCGGCATCATTAGTGTGTTGTTTTTGGCCAAAAAGTCGAAATTCGAATATACGTAACCAGCGAAAATTCAAAATTCGCGATACTTTTTTAACACACCTCGTACATATATGTACATACATACATATATTAATTTGAATTTTATTTTTTTACAATGAAATTAAAATTTTTTTCATGGGCTTCTCCTGTTGACAAAACATAAAACACACTGAAAAAAATTAAAAATGTGTTACTACAAATAAAAATAGAGCGGCACATTACTCCTTCGATAGCTTTTGGATTGATCTTCTCTTACAATGATTTTCGTATATCTTTTCATGCATATTTTCCCACTGGGTATGCATGTATGTGTATTAGTACTGAAAGTATACATAAATACTACTGCGTACACATGAAGTATACGTACGAAATCACTTATTCTGCATGGATACAATAGAATGGGTATTTCATACATAATTAATATTCGTAATCATACAGGGTAGCTGATGAATTTTGCTACATTAAGAAACTCAAATAATTTTTTTTTCAGTGTATGGAATTCATTTTTCTTTTATTCATGTTAAAGCTCATTAAATTTTATTAAACATAGCTTAATTAGTTTTAAAAATAATGGAATTTAAATGCCCCCCCTGCTCGTCGATGCATGTGCGGCATCTTACCAAAAAGTTGTTCATTACTGCTTGGAGAGTTGAGACAGGAATAGCCGCAATTGTTTCTCGAATGGATTGCCTTAGTTCATTCAAATTTGTTGTTTGCAATAACCCCACAAGAAAAAGTCAGGTGCAGTAAGGTCAGGCGACCTGGGTGGCCAACGGAATGTGGAGTTTCTGGATATCAGCTTATTGGGAAATTTTCGTCGCAATTCTGTCATAACAGGTTGGGCTATATGAGGAGCTGCACCATCTTGCTGAAACCACACAGAGTTGAAAGAAATTCTCATTCGGCGTAATTCTGGATAGAAAAACTCTCTCAACATGCTCAAGTAACGGTCTCCAGTAACCGTAACGGTGTGACCGTTTTCTTCGAAGAAGTAGGGCCCGACAATGCAGCGTGATGAAACTGCACACCACACTGTGACACGAAGTGGATGCAATTCCGTCTCATGGAGTATCTGTGGGTTGGAAGCACTCCATATTCGACAATTTTGTTTGTTTATGTTGCCGTTTAAATCGAAATGGGCCTCGTCAGACATGAAAAGACAGTTCAACATGTTTCCATCCTCTTCCACCATTTGAAGCATCTTCTGGCAAAATTCCAAGCGAATCGGCAAGTCTGCAGCGTTCAGTTTGTTGGCCATTTGAATTTTATATGGGAATAAGTCCAAATCTTTGTGCATAATTGACTGTAATGACTGTCTGCTTACACCCATTTGAGCAGATAAGCTTCTTGTCGAAACACGTGGATTGTTTTGTATGGCAGCAGCTACAGCAGCGATTGTTTCCTCCGTTCGAACTGAAGGGTGTCGATGGTAAGGTCTTCTGTTGACTGTCCCATGCTCGGCAAAATTGTTTACAAGTCTTATTATGGTCCATCTGCTCGGAGGATTGCCGCCAAACGTGCGCCTATACTCTCTTTGAACCGAAACTACGGACTCCAGTGCGTGATAGCGGCGAACAATCCAAATTCTTGTTTCAGTGTCCCAGTTATCCATTTTTGTTAAATGTAAAAGTCAATCTGCAAAATAAAAAAAAATTAACCAGATTCATTAAATAGAAAAAAAGTTATTTAATTTTTTTTTTGGTAGCGGCTTTCATCAGCCACCCTGTATATCTGACAGAAGAAAAATCAGAACAGATAGCCCAGCATTGAACCACCAATTTAGATCATACACCCAACTGATTTGATCTTAACATGTCATTGCAAAACTATTATGCGTGTGAGGAATTCTGGGGCCAAACGGTTTACGGTATTTTCCATTGTCTATGCAAGTACCTTAGGTCGATGGTTCCAATTTGTGCCATCACCACTCAGTTGGTCACTGTCGCTAACAAAAGTCCTATAAGGCTTGCCCAGGAAATCCATCCGAACTTGGAATACTTCCCTAGAAATTTCTTTTCATAAATGTGAATACATTTTTCCAAGCCAATAAAAAAACGAACATTTTTCAAATTACATGAATTTCCACTGACATAGCACGCATTCCTCAGGCATTCATATAATCCATTCAGAATGCATAACTTATTTGTGAACACATATGTTCTCAACTTGAAAGCTACGCATATCCATACTCACATATTTCTTCATTCGTGTAACATGCATGCTCCTTGTATACATACAACTGATTTCAACAATGATAGTTATACTTGTGTCTTTCGCTCTACAAATTTTAATATAAAAAACTAATTCATCATATCATTTATAGAGCAAAAATTGCTGCAATTGTTCTCCTTGCACAGCCACCGAGTTGTTGTTTTTTTTTTGATTATAAATTTTGTAATTCGATTGCACATTTAAGCTACTGCAATAATATAGTTTGCAACGATATAAGTTGGTTTTTGTATGATAACTCACAACACAAGCTCAAATGCATGCCCTTAATTACCGCAAGAAATCTGAAACAAAAAATATTAAATTACTGTAATGCATTCCGGTAAGCTGAATTCAAATCACTAGCAATTATCCTTTAGCTGCTTCCCACTCATTTTTTTTTTCTTTATTTGTTGCAACATCAACATATTTGTTGGTGTCTTTTATTTTTCTTTAATTCAGTTTGCTGTAGATACCCCTAAATATTTTTACACTAAGCGCTAGACCATCTCAGTCACCTGTTGCATGTTCAGTGCCATAGCCAAAGCTAGCGTAACGGGCCGAAACGTGGAACGTTGCAAAGTCACGTTCTTGGCACTTTGCACTGTCCGCTGAGCATTTTTTGTTTTTCTTTTGCTTGAAACTCCTCTAAATTGCAACTCTAATTTGCCTTTACATCCTTTTTGTTATGTAGTGCAATGAATTTGAAATTTTTTCATGCAAAATCTATGTCTGTGCGAACTTTGTGCCGATTAGAGGTGGTTGATTTGTTTCGAATGAAATCTACAACTTGCACGTTTTGTTTCCATGTTCGCGAGCCGATTTTAACAACAACGTGAAACAATTTTAAGAGTTGCAACTTTCGGTTGGGGTATTTGCTATTTTCTCACTGATTTAAGAGAGATTGCGGCAGCCAAATAAAGTGATTTTCTTGTTTATTTTTTTTATCAAAATTTTTGATTATGTTATTTTGTTTTGTGAATTTTCGGTGATCCCATATTGATTGAATCATCTGCTATAACAGTCATGTAAATATTGGTTTCCATAATGGCCACTTTGTAACTGAATAGTGAAAGCATTTGATAATTTTTGCATAAATTTTGATGTGGAAAATTACTTGCAAAATATTTAACTTTATGCAATTTTTAATGATGAGTTCATTCCGCCGAAGTTCAATACTCTATATAATCTCCACTTTTTGGTTCATGTTTTAGTGATCAACAAACATAAACTAGAAATAGAAGTCATCTGCTTTTGGCAGCTGCTAAGTTTTTAGAATTTTAGCCATCCCAAGAAGTCTATATTTTTCCCTTTAAGATAGATCTTTTAAAGCAACAACAAATTTAATTCAAGTCGACGAAGAAAACCTCAGATATGAGATACCAAACTTCTAAGTGACGACGTAGCTGAGATCAGTAGGTTTGAAAAGAGATTAAAGACATAACTAAGAAACAAAGTTGAAACACAAGCTATGAGCCCCAGCATAGCTATGAGCCCCATTGCATTGGGATTGGAAAACATGTGGTTCCAACAAGACGGTGCAACAGCACACACTGCACGTGCCACAACCGATATGCTGAACATCGGAAGCTTACTTTTGCGCCACCTGTAGAAGGAGAAGCGCCCTATAAAAAGCCTTAAGGTCCTGAAATATTTCTAGGCAATTTAATTCATAGCTGTCAGGGTTGTCTAGGGAATTTATTTATTTTGGCACTTTGCTATATTTTAACATCTCCGATATCTGGAAATCCGCTGCTAGCATGTCTGAGATACAACTATTTAACTGTTTTTTCGTAACAGACCTTCAATAGCATAATCCTTAGACTGGGTCGATTTCTTAACCGATATCGCGCCATCGATTTTTCGATATGTTTTGGGCATACCCAAAAAAATAATTTTCGATCCTGCGAAATTTCTTTTTTTTTTGACTTTTTTCGACTTTGATTCTTAAGGTTTTTTTCATGACCTACTAAACAAATTTTCATCTGATTTTAAAATTTTCATGTATACCCTGTCCGACCCAAAAATGGCCGCTAAAAACGTTGCCGATAACAGTTTTTAAAAAAAAAAATATTTTTTGGGTTTTGAGGAGTGTTTTGGTCAAAAAATTTACTCTTTCGCCATTTTTTTTAAGGGCTTTTTCAGCATACATGCAAAAATGTTTTCGATGAAAACGAATTTGTCTCATATTTCCCGTCCCACTTAAAATTATTCGCTGAAAACGTTGGCGATAACAGTTTTTTGAAAAAAAAATTTTATTTTCGGGTTTTGGGACTTGTATCGACTTTTCCATGGCCAATGTATTGCTCCGGACTACTGAATATGCAATGGCTAGTCGGCTGCAACACTTCCCTCTACCTCATAAGAACTCACGGATACCCCTAAAGCTATATCTCACAATTATCACTAAAAATCGCCTCATAGGCTCATAAGGAAGTACCTCAGTGAGCTGTTTATTGAAATGCGGAACACAAAAATCAGCTCATTGATCCATTGGAGTAACTTTTACAAGGAAAGAGTAATTTCTTTATCACAGTTCGCAAACAATTGCAGCTTTACCACCATCCATTGTAAAGGAGGAACGTGACCCGATTTATTCTGGCGCAACTTGGATGCTTGCTTGAAAAGCGATAAAAGCACTCCCCTCGGGAGTATTGTTGAAATGGCAGTCCTTTGTAAGATATTTATTTAATGAAACATTTCATATAGATAACAAATGACAATGCTCCGGTTTTGGTACTGTAAAACGCTAACCTTTAACTATGCAGACTAAGACCAAATATATCACCCCCAAAACCTTCGGGGAGTGTTTTTGTAGCTAAAAACAACAACAACAACAACAACCAAATATATCTCTCTTGACATGCCCATTTAAGTAAACCAGACCTGTTAAATTTGATTAGTAATTAGTAATTAATTGGTAATGATTATTTTAATTGTTTTTCAAGAAAAGGCAATTATTAATTAATTACGATTAGAAAAATTAAAAACATAATCAAAAATAATAAAAAGAAATCAAAAATAATCAAAAAAAGAGGTTTTGATTACTTTTGATTTTTTGTGATAATTTTTTTTTTTTTAGTAATTGATTATATTTGATTTTTTTGGTAATTTTTAATTTTTTTCAGTATTGTTGATGTATATATTTATGTGCTTCTACAGCAATACTAAAAAATACTTAAAAGTAATCAAAACAACTTTTTTTTGATAATTTTTTTTTTTTTTTATCTAACAATCGTAAAAAATCATGGTCTTTTTTGATTATTTTTTTAATTAGGTGGAAAATGGCACATTGCCGAAACCGGATTGTCTAGAAACCAAATTTTACAAAAGATGACGGAAAATCGTTCCAATATAATAAAAAAAAAAAAAAATAAAAAAAATAAAAATAAAAAAAAATAAAATAATCTTTTAAAATTGAAAGTAATGGTAATCAATCATTAAATGGATTCTCAAGAAAATAATGAATCAAACCGGTAATAGTTACGATTAGTAGTCATTATTGAACAGGTCTGAAACAAACACATCCAACACCATATACATAATTGGCTTTCCTTATGCCTTGTAAATTTTTGTTAGGGGACCAAACCCGTTTCAGAGCTGTGCCATCTTCAGTGTATTTTTTTGTTCAAGAAGAAAACGCTCATTTTACTCTGGTCCCACCTTATTAATCTCGTTTAAAACTCTTCGTATGACTTTCGTATACTTTAACAAGTAAGGACGGCGCTGTCTTCGGCTGTGCCGAAAGCTTTATACCTTTCATGAATACGTGCAAACTTAAATACGCATTGTTTAAAGTTCTCTAATATATATAGCTCCGATCAAAGTGATTTTTTCAAAGAATATATTATTATATAAATATAAGCAAATATCTCACCAAGGTTTACCTTTTTATCTGCTAAAATGAGGGGGAAATGGCCAAAACCCTCTTATCTCATTGATCGGTCGTATGGGATATATATTATATATAGCTCCGATCAAACTTATTTTTTCAGGAAATCTTTTATGATATATTAAAAGATATTTTGCCAAGTTTCACGTTTTTAACTGCGAAAATGAGGGGGAGAAATGGTCCAAAACCTCTTATGTGAACGATCGGGTGTATGGGATACATATATACTATATATAGCTCCGATCTTGGTGATTTTTTTACGAAATCTTTTAATATCTATAAGAAAATATCTCACCAAGTTTCAAGTTTAATCTTTTAAAATGAGGGAGAAATGTCCATAATCCTCTTATCTGAACGATCGGTTGTATGGGATATATACTATATTTAGCTCCGATCTTGGTGATTTTTTTACCAACTCTTTTGCTATCCATAAAAAAATATCTAACCAAGTTTTAAGTTTTAATCTTTTAAAATGAGGGAGAAATGGTCATAATCCTCTTATTTGAACGATTGGTTGTATGGGAGATATATGCTCATCGAGATATCTCAAAAATTGAGGGACTAGTTTGCGTTCAAACAGACGGACGGACGGACAGACGGACATGGCTGTATCAACCCAGTTCATCGTCCTGATCAATTTGGTATACTTAATGGTGGGTCTATCTCTTATATTTCAAAACGTTACAAACATGGGACCAAAGTTAAAATACCATTTCATGTTCATCAAAGGTATAAAAAAAACTTTATATTGGAAGCCATGAAAACCATACACATTCTACTTACGACCTTTTAACGGATGCTAAGAAAGTTGTTCGTACTGCGCCCTAATGAGCGTAGCTGGACCCGAAGCGGTAGCGAAATTTTGAATATAAAAATTATTGCAGTAAAAATTTCAAATTTATTAGTTATCTAGAACATGTTCCCCACTTTGAGAAAAGTTTTCCTTTTATACACAAGAAAAGTTCTATGCCGAAAGTCATTCTTATTTGTTAGAACTAAATGCGTCGGAATGCAAAAGGACACTGAAGAACAAAAGTTTGATGATGAAAATTCCTTTACAAATAATTGATTGAAACTTTTGATTTTTGGAGAATATAGAAATTATCCAAATTAAGTACGTGAACTTTTTTACTTGAAAACGCCCAAATGAATGAAAACTAGTATACATTCAAAATTTCAAAATATACATAAAAATATTTAATAGAGTTAGTAGCAGTAAGAAGTAGCTTTTACTGCAGGGCCGAACGTTTCTTTACATTCTCGTATTGACCGCCTTCGATTACGCTCTATTGCTGAACACTAAAATTTGTTTAATAATGTAAATTGGCTTTATAAGGAAAAATTTATAAATCTATAATAAACACCAAAAATGTGAAAAAGTAACGTTCGACATGCTAATTACGTTATTTCATATGGGCATGAACGCCGAACTGTCGATCGCTGAGTGTTAGCGTGTGGGCTTGAAAAGCACTCATCTTTCGCCGCAAGCCGGCACCCATGCGCACCGCCACAATCGCCTCAAGTTGAATAGACGAGCACGCGCAAAAAGTGGTTTTTGTTTTGTTTAGCAGCACCAAAGTCACCTCATTAATTTTATGTTGAGTAATAAGTTTGAATAACCCAAAAATAATTTTTATCACATTTCTTTGATTTTATTTCACACTTGCATAAGCGTTTAAAAAATTTGTGGTATACAAGTATAATTTCTAGCTGCACAATCAGAGAGGGTTAGACTTAATTTTCTTTGTATTATTTCCAAACTTGAACATATTGATTTGGCGTGGTTTTCCCAAAAGCAAAGCGATGTCTGCTCTCGGTCGTTTATCAATTTCGTTGAATTGTAGACAGATTTGCGTTTCCGTAAGAAGTCACACGTGGTTTATACTAAAATTTTAAAAATTAAAATAGCCAACTCATATACCGAAAAGAAAGTTTGAAGCAATGCTTTTAAAAAAATTTAGGTTTGCAAATAATTAAAATTAAAATAGAAAATAAGAATGGTTTAAAACCCATAAATCTAACGCAGACCTGTTAAATAAAGATTACTAATCGTAATGATTACCGGTTTGAATAATTATTTTCTTGAAAATCCACTTAATGAATCATTGCCATTACTTTCAGTTTTTAATGATTATTTTCCAATTACTTGTTTTGATTATTTTCGATTACTTTTGATTTTTTCCGATTATTTTTGATTTTTTCAGTATTGCTTTAGAAGCACGTTAATATACACACCAACAATACTGAAAAAAACATAATAATAAAAAAAATTAAAAAAAAAAATTTTAAATAATCAAAACCACTTTTTTTGATTTTTTTTAATTTTGGCCTGTTAAATAATGATTATTAGTCGTAATCATTACCGGTTGGATTAATTATTTTCTTGAGAATCTCTTCAATGATTGATCACCATTACTTTAAATTTTTAATGCTTATTTTCCAATTAATTGTTTTGATTTTATTTGATTATTTTCGATTATTTTTAACTTATACAGTATTGCTGAAGAAGCACATAAATATAACTCCCAACAATACTGAAAAAAATACAAAACTAATCAAAAATAATAAAAAAATCAAAAAAATAATAAAAAATAATCAAAAAAAAAAAATTAAAAAAATTTAAAAAAATTTTAAATAATCAAAAGTAATCAAAACCACTTTTTTTGTATTATTTTTAATCAATTAATAATAGCATTTTCTTGAAGAACAATTAAAATAATCATGACCAGTTAAATTAATTGATTACTAATCAAATTAATTATCGGAAATAACTCTACCACCAGTGACTGCCACAAGGAATGCCCAGCTGCGCCGTCTGCAAACGAACTGACTGTGGAAGAAATTGGGAATCAGCAAACCACCCTGGCCTTACCATCAATCATATTAACTTCCAATGAAGCATTGAATGTTGCTGTTGTTGCATTAAAAAAAACACTAGTGGACTATTTATTACTAGAATGGTTGACGGACTGCCGCATCAATTTTTACCATCCGATATGCCCCGCTACTAGCACTTTCTAATATTAGGCCGACTTTTGCACTAATGACTTGTTTGATTTGGTGAATAGCATCATATCAATAGATCACGCCGCGAGTTGGTTATCACTAAGTTCGGCGACACAAGGACAATATATCATTATTATTCGCTGGACTATGTTAATATCTATTTTCGATACATGGCATTCTACAAATCATTGGGAAAAGTTTCCCTGAAACTTTTAGTCAGTTGTGTTTAGCACTTGATATCTAAATGTTGGTTATGAACTGGTTTTATGGATGTATTTTGCAATACCATACGTTCCAGAGTAACATTAGGATCATAGCAGGAGCTCTAACAAGCCATTGCATGCTTAAGACTCCTATGCATTTGATCGGGCAGCCTATGTTATCAGCAAATCCTTTGTGAATGCTAGACTTTATCTAGAAGCAGATCTTCCGACTACTGACTACTAGGGCAAAAGCACATACATTAACCAGCCATAACATTGGATTACTTGAGGATGATCTGCTTGGACGAGTTTGTGTGAAGAGGGCACAAAAGGTATATGGGTAGTGGTGCACAACGTTAACTATTGTAGTCTATAAAGTATACAGTATGCTTCCACTCTATAGGCCACTCTAAGGGCCGCTTTCATAAAAGCCGGTAATCGTTAACCGGAGTTTAATTGACGTATTTTGCATGGTTAGCTGTCAAATTAACCACCGATTAGGCTTAACCGGCTTTTATGAAAGTGACCCTAAATGCTTTATTTTTTTAGATACTCAATTTATAACCTTCAATGATCGTACCCAAACAGCTTATGAAATTTTAACATCTCTGGAAATCGGTTTTACCCTGGAAATCGATTTTTTTTATTAAAAAGTCGGTGGTATTTTGCAACAGACGGGATTAAAGAAGTACCAGCCTAGTGATTGCTAGCAGAAAAAGGAGTTTAAAGTGCGGTTTACTGTGATAATGGAAAAATTAAGTACCAAGACGTCATCATACCTTCACACTAGAAACTAAACTCGGCATAACTAAATAGTTTTAATTGCCAAGTTTCCAGGATTAAGTACAGAGAAATTAAAGGTCGGTATTTTGGATGGCCCACAGATTAAGCAACTCTTGAAAGTTTCTAATTTGGTTTAATGAATTATTGCAATCGAAACAAAAGCGTGATGGCAGTTTACTTACTACTCGAGTTTGCCAGGAGATCTACCTCAAGTCGTTCAATCAAGAAAATCTTATAAAAGATCATTTCATTGTAATAATTAATAGATGTTGTGTCAATATAATGCAATACTTTTCTTAATTTTTTTTTTTTTATAATAAAACTGTACCTAACGGTAAAGCTGTTAGCAATTTTCCAGAAATACCCAATAACAGAAAAGAAAGTAAAAGAAACAACAAGACTTGTTTTGAACTGTGTTGTGCATTTTCTGAAGTAATTAATATTTTTTTTATTTTAATCCTTTGGGGCTGCAATAAAATGCATAACTATTCCAAAAGGAACGAGTTCCTTAAAAGACCTATATGACTATTAAATCAGATCTGCCTCAGAAAAATATTGCTATTCAATGTTGTATATACCGTCAAAATATCTCTATTAATAATCAATAAAAGCCAATATCAATTTAAAAAGGTTTTCAAAAAAGCATTTTCAAAGTTGAAATCGTCATTTGTAATCGAGGATTTGAAATTAACTTGAAACTATCTTACTCACTGTTAGTAAATACGTGTATTTAATTTTGAAAACCAAATTAATTTTTTCAGAAAATTCGTTAGGTCATCATTTCGAGATTTTTTTCGGTAACTTTGGGATATAGTTTCGGAACGTTTCGAAATAATTCCGGTATCAATACATGATCATTTGCGGACTTTTTCGGGATCCTTTCAGGATCATTTTGGGGCTGTTATCGGGCCTTTTAGGGACCTTTTGGGGATCATTTCGGAAGTTTTTGCTAATAATTTCGAAATCAGTACAGGATCACATCGGATTTTTCAGGGATCGTATCATGATCATTTCGACACTGGTATATGACCTTTTCTTGAGCATTTTTAATGTGTTTTGGCATTGGTTTCGAAACCATTTCGAGACTTTTCCGGGAATATTTTGGGACTTTTTCGTAATTTTTTTCTTGACTTTTTCTGGACCGTTCCTGGATTTGTTTAGTATTATTTAAAAAAAATTTTCAAGACGTTTTGGGGCCCATTTTCGGGTTTCTTTTCGGGACCTTTCAACATAATTCAAAGAATGTTTTCGGGACTTTTTCGAGATCAATTTATGATTGTTTGTGGGATCGTTTTACGACTATTTCGGGATAATACCGATAAAGTCCCGAAAAGAATTACGAAATAATCCGGAAAAAGCCATTTAACTTGGTTGGCTATGCACTAGCTATTAGCTTGTTGCTTGGGCCTCAGTCTACAGTTAGTCCCAAATTAATAAAAAATATACTACTTTTTTATAATTGAAAACTACAGCAATTTTCGAGGTTGAGAAGGGATTAAGCTGTTTGATAAATATCATTTTCGCGAAGAAAGCGGATGTGCTAAAATTTTAATAAAAGAAAAAAAAAATAGATTATTTTTCCCCAAATTTTGGATGAAAATTATTATACACCAACTATTTCAAATTAATCTATTATACCAGTATTTTCCTGTAAGCTTGTTTTAAAATACCCTTTTGTTGCAAAAGCAAAGAGTTTTATTTTTGAAATCAAACTTTATTTTGGTTGTTACAACAAAACTAAATACAAATTGTTTCAACTGTGGAGGGTGGCTGCTTTTCTCAACCAGTATTGAGTTTCGTTGCTATTACAAAACCAGCACTGTCTGTTTAGTTTTGGCCTGCATAATCAGATTTTTCCGAAAAATCATAAATGCATTCTTGCAACATGCAGGCAGATATAAATCATTTCTTGCATATCATTATAAAAGACGATAACGTTCTGCATACTTGAACACGCTTTATTACCGAAAAGAAGAAGAACAATGAATATATACCGGCGATGCCATTTTTTGTGAATTCTACCATTCCGGGATCTTCGGGACCTTATTTTACAATACTAGGATCCCGGTATTAATCTCTTGATTCTCCAACAGTTAAGAGAAAATATTAGGAGAATGTCGGAGAAATTACCTAAATTTAGAATATTATATAGGGTGTTTTTTTTACAGGTTTGTTTTTCGAATAGAGATAAAACTGGCATTTTGTGGTCAAATCTGGCAACTCTAATGTCATTTATGTTCAGTTTGGTTTGCCATTTCATCATGAACAGGTTGACAAAAGAACAACGCTTGCAAATCGTGCAAATTTATTTCGAAAATAATGGTTCAGTTCGCGAAGTTTACCGTGAGCTCCGTCCATTTTATGGTCGACATAATCGTCCATCAGAGCAATTAATTCGGTTAACCATGGATCGTTTTCGCACTACGTTTACTCTATGTGATAATACGCATCCGCAGAGACGTCGAACAGTGCGCACCGAAGAAACAATTGCCGCTGTAGAGCAAAGTGTTGAAGAGGACCCGAATGAATCGGTTCGCCACCGTGCACAGCAATTGGAGCTTTGTCCATCAACTTTATGGAAGATTTTGCGCAAAGATCTTGGCTTGCGACCTTACAAGATCCAGCTTGTGCAAGAATTAAAGCCGCGAGACCATGCAATGCGTCGTGATTTTGGTGTATGGGCCGAAAATGAGATTGATTTCGATGCTGATTTTCATCGCAAAATTTTGTTCAGTGATGAGGCTCATTTTTGGTTGAATGGCTACGTCAACAAGCAAAATTGCCGCATTTGGAGTGAAGAGAATCCACATGAGACCCTTGAAACGCCATTACATCCACAAAAACTGACTGTTTGGTGTGCTCTATGGGCTGGTGGAGTCATTGGGCCATACTTCTTCCGCAATAATGCTGGAGAGGCAGCTACCGTTAATGGAGACCGGTATAGAGCCATGATAACCGACTATTTTGTTCCCGAATTGGATGGCATGAATGTGGATGAGTTGTGGTTCCAACAAGACGGCGCTACATGCCACACAGCGCACGTCACAATCGATTTATTGAAGGAAACATTCGATGAGCGCATAATTTCGCGGAATGGACCTGTCAATTGGCCACCAAGGTCGTGTGATTTGACACCATTGGATTATTTTCTTTGGGGATATGTGAAGTCGCTCGTCTACACCAACAAACCAGAAACGTTAGGGGAATTGGAAGCCAACATTCGTGGCGTTATTGCCGACATACGGCCCCATATGCTCGAAAAAGTGGTTGAAAATTGGACCTGTAGAATTGGCTTTATTCGAGCCAGCCGCGGCGGCCACATGCCCGAAATCATATTTAAACATTAATGGCATAAAATTATCCTTCCAATAAAGCCAAATTGATGGACCTTAAAACGATTTTCTTGTGTTTTATTTCAATTCGAAGTTCTATACCCCTAAAAAAAACACCCTTTATTTATAAAAAGGGAAAATCAAATAGATACAAATAATTTTTATTCTAAAAATTTTAAGTGTTCGGAGAAAGTTTTTGCGAATTATTCTACGTTAAGTTTTTATCAAATCTTTAAAAGGAATCAATATTGCCTAAAAAATTTTGGACATACCGTCTGCCTAACTAGATTAGATAATAACGGGAATAACACCCCCCTGTGTCACCCCTTGTATAATTCTCCTGCATTTAGCTGATCTGTTTATAGATTACTAAAACAATTTGAGTCATCTTTTTAAACCAGGAAAATAAGTGATGCCTCTGTGACCTATATAAGTGTTAAGAGTAGCCCGAACGGCCCTGTGATGAGGTCCGAGTGTGTGTGGCATTTAGCGATTTGGTGGTGCTGTATATATACATTTTTTGATGCCGTTTAGCCGCAATTTAATGGTGTAGTGAGGAAAAAGAGTTATCTCTAGTGTTCTAGCTACTGACAGGAGAAGTGAAATCAGGCAATATGAATACTCTTGATTCGCAGTTTTCCTTCCTTTTTTGTATTTTAAGTTGCTTATTTTTAGCTACTCCACTGTGGGTCCAACATAGTATACAAATTGATGCTACCCTACAAATTAATTTTCGCACCTCATATCCCTTTTCATCTCACTTACGTGTTGGCCTATGATTTATGCAAACTTCAAGAACAAATTTACCAGTTGAGCTATATACCGCTGACACAACTTAATTTGGTGGGCAATTGTGCATAATTTTCTGAGCTGTAAAAAAAAAATGCCAAACAATAATAAACGAGAATGTTGCACCAGAGCAATAGCAGTCGGAATTATGCTGAACAAATGAGGCAACATTTAAAAAATTCAACCAGTCTCGTATTTCTCGGGATTTTCGGTATCAATACCGTAATTCCGGGCTAGCCCTGGTATTTGGGTATTCGCCCTAAACAATAGGCGTACTTAGGTATGCTTGCAAAAATTCGAAAGCTTTTTTCATAACAATTGATTTTTTTTTGTTATGACCTATTAAGTATGTGGCAATGCTTAAATAAACATTTTCAAAAAATAGGCACGATTGGAATGAGCATCTGGAATGATTAGATGATGTTCTCTATTGCAAACTGATTGTAAAAACCATAAGCCTCTATGCTTGGCGATAGTGATCCCTTGGCAGCCAGCATATTTCATCCAGAGCTGTTAAATAATGATTACTAATGGTAATGAATCCCGGTTTGATTAATTATTTTCTTGAGAAACCATTTAATGATTGATTACCATTACTTCTAATTTATAATTATTTTCCACTTAATTAAAAAAATTATCAAAAATATTATGATTTTTTACGATTAATAAAATAAATCAAATATAATAAAAAAAAAGTGCTTTTGATTACTTTTGATTATTAAAAATTTTTTTTTTTGGGTTTTTTTCAGTATTTTTGTAGATGCACATAAAAATACACATCAACAATACTGAGAAAAAAAAAAATAATCAAAAAAATATCAAAAAAAAAATCCAAAATTATCAAAAGTAATCAAAACAACTTTTTTTTACTATTCTAAATTTTTTTGGATTACTTTTAATTTTCCTTTATTTATTTTTGATTTCTTCTTATTGTAATCAGTTAATAATAACCTTTTTTTGAAAAACAATTAAAATAATCATTACCAATATTAAAAAAGCCGTTTAGTTAATTGATTACTAATTACTAATTACTAATCAAATTTAACAGGTCTGATTTCATTAAATATTCAGTAATGTAGTTAATGTAGGGGCCTGGGCTGATAATCATCGGGTCTCCGTTCAGACTTCTTGATCAGGGGAATCATGTAGAGTTCATTGAGGAAGATGTACTGGTGTGGATCTGATTTTGATCTCTCACAACCGAAGAAGGATCTTGCAATGTTGGAAGTATTAGCAAAAATTAAATCTCAACACTGGATTGGACAGAATAATATTAGGCAGAAGCTATTGCAGTATTGACCGGAGTATGTGGCCCTCCTTGAACTAGAACAAAATTCCTCATGTCACACCTTTAATTTATCGGAGGCAGAAGAAACGGTTGAGAACCTGCTTCACGTAGCAGTATAACATTTTCTTCAGCAGCCTCTCGGAGTGATGGCCCGAAAAGCCTCCCTGCCCCTCAAAAATTTCGGCAGATTTCTTAGAATAATAATTTTATTAATATTAGAGGGTATGGATATCAACCATCTGACGATTTCACATGGAAATATCCATATATTTAATTTATAATAACATATGTATGCGGTTTTAAGAAATAAATGTAGGGAGCTCGCCACCTAAGAAATCACTGGATCCCGGGCATTGGCATCCCTGGTATGCATAAAATAATAATAATAATAGTGAGTACTAACTACTTTGAATTAACAACTTTTTAGGGTTTTGAGTTTACCTTATATTCACACAACAATGCAATAAACAAATAATACCTAACTGGTAAACTAAATTCAACATCTCATATGTTGCATGGTCAGTAAGACGTATTTAACGCCAATTGCGCCACAAACCGACAAATAGTTCGAGGTTGCTTGTTGTTTTCGCATGTTTTATAACGAGCTCATTGCTATAAGGTTGGGCATAACTCATATTCATTTCAAAGTTATTTGTTATTCTTTTGTTACAACAACTTAATTGCTACGAGGCCACTGAAAGATGAACACTTTAAAAAGCTTTTAAGATGATACATTGTTACAATGATACAAAAGATGCGGAAAGCGAAAAGTAAACCGGGTTACGCGCTTTGCAATGTAATTTCAACGACATAGTTTCAAAGTTTGTATTTATGAATATATGTACAGTGTCGTTCAAAAGAATAGCAGAGCTTTTAAAATCGCTACTTATAGAAAAATTGTAACAGAACGATATCTGTACATTAAAGATATTCTAGAAAAATTGATATGAGGTTTATTATTGAGCTAATATAATCCAAAGCAATTATTTATAGAACTTTGGTCTGCATGTTTGTATGTTTGTACGCACATCACTCAAAAACTGCTGAAAATATGTGGATAGAATTTTCGCTGTTGCATTATTAGACGGCTTACCCAAACTCTTAGATATCCCCATTTATCGGAACATTCGATTGTATGGGAGCTTTATGTTATGTTGGTCCGATCTGGACAAACATTACATATATAATATGTACAAAAACTGCAAAATTTTACGTTCCTAGCTTTTTCATTGCAAGAGTTATAGGCCAAAACCCGTTTATCGGAACAATCGATTGTATGGGAGATATGCATTATATTGGTCCGATCTTGCTGGTTCCGACAAACGATTAATATATTACAAAATGGCGGTCCCATACCAAATTTCATCGAGATATCTTTAAAACTAAGGGACTAGTTTGCGTTCAAACAGACAGACGGACTGACGGACGGACGGTGAGAGACGGACATGGCTAAATCAGCTCATCGCCCTGATCATTTCGGTATGCTTATTGGTGGGTCTATCTCTTCTTCTTCTCATGCTTACAAACAGCGAACCGGTTCGCCTTTTAAAACCGTTTCGAAACATAAATCGGCTTTGATCGGTCACAGATTCGGTTTTAGCTCTAGGATATTATTGAAATAACCTTTTCTTTGAAAAACAAAAGATTATTTATTAAATATTTTAACGTTAGATAGTTTCTGAAACTATCTCTTCTTCTTCTCATACTTTCAAACATCGGACCAAAGTTATAATACCATTTCATGTTCATGAAAGATCTAAAAAAACTGTTTAAGTAGTGAGAAACCGTTTCAGTCGATTTGGTGGATAACGCAAATTTCAACTTGGCACAGAGCCCTGTAAAGACATACATAAAAGATATATATAAAAAGCTTTTCAAGGAGTGAAAAAAATCTCCTTTTACAAACGGAAACCGAAGCTTTATTTTTAAATTAAAAAGAAAGAGAAACCCCACTTAGAGACAAGAACTGGTCCAGATATGTTTTATAAAAGTATAAAACTAAGTTTGGGCATGGAAATTGTTTATGGTAGTACCGCATTTCCCTATCATCAAAACCACTTTCCAACGATGTGGCGCATCCTTGTGTTCCAGGAAAATTTCTCAACACACCAGACTGGCTTAAATTTTGGTTGAGTCTTTGGCAAATTCAATAGCAGGCAAGTCAAAGTCATCCCAATGCCGATGGCAAAACTTGGAGTAGCTGAGCACTAAGTGACCCTTAATTTAAAGAACTAATAAGTACTATAACCATAATAGTTTGAAATTCATCCATATTCCTTGAAGAAATATTTTTCACTTTAGTGTACATGATTGTGCTTTTTATAATTATGCAACGAGGCCAGTACTTTAAATGTTTAATATTTTTATGAATTTGAAATGAAGTGCTGCACGTCCAAAGCATTTTTATTTTTTATTTGTTTCAAAAAATCGCAAAGTATAAATAAATTGCTAAGCAAACATAAACTAATTTATATGCCACTGGCTATTGGGCGTAAGCACATATTCCTATTAATGCAGTTATTCACATGAAGTGTTATTTAAAAATTCATATTTTTCGTGCTCTTATTAAGTCATCTTAAATACTCTGAGGAGCGTGGACATGTAACGCTTCAAATGCCCTAAATTAAGTTTATATGTACTGTTATTTCAATGTCGCGTCGTGTTGTGGCCCTTTTAATGGCCTTGCAAGGTAGCATAAATTATAATGACAATAATTTGCTTCATGCAGCCACATAAACTTAATAGATTAAATAGTTTCAAAACACAGGTGTAACCATGCGATTAACTATGGGTTTTGTATTTTATTTGAAATGTATATAGGTCATTAATTAACGATTTTTTTATTATGATTGTGTGGTTGAAAAATCTCAAGTTAAATATGCTCAAGTAATTGAATCGCGATTGACATGATATAAAATCAAAAAATTAAAACGCAAAGATAGTTCGTTTTAAAATTAAATAAAAACAAAGATGTGTTTCAGTTTTGTGGAAGTAATAAAATAACGCTGAAGCTTTCGATTTCGAGCTTCATCGTATGGACTGTAAGACGTCAATGAATATAGGCTTTCCAATACCAATAGAAATGGTAGATTTTAGAGTGCTGGACATTAACTTTTTTTTTTTGAAAGCAGAGCCGCTAAATGTTATAACTTTTACCCGGCTATTCTTGTATATTTGTAAATTTGAGTATACTATCTCGAAAAGTGATCAAGCTATTTAGATGAAATTTGGTGAGTAGGCATCTCCTTGCACCAACTATATCCAAATCAGCCTTTTAAATATCGCATAAGGTTTTTTTTTTTTTGGATTTTAAAGCCGCCCTCTACAGCAACTAAAGGAGCTATCTATATACCGCTATATCTGGATTTGGTTCTGCAAACAGACCTTGAGCAATATCAACAGCTCGATCAGAATTTGAGAAGCACCTATCTTAGCCGTTCGAAGAAAAAACGAAGTTTCAGACAGGGTGACATCTAATCGTACAATTTATTTATTTTATGCTGGAGAGTTTAATATAAGTGGCAGAACTTAACCACATTCATTTCATTTATTAAAGATTTACAATTAGTACAATGAGATATTGGAATCTTTTTTAGGACAACCAACAGTTATTACTATTAAAAGTGTATATGGGTATTTCTCCAGTGTCGAATGCGACATTCGTACGCATTGAAAGTGAAAAAAAGCAAATGCCAAAACACTTGTTTATTTTGACAAATAGTGAATCTTACAGATCTTGCTTAACACAATAATTTGTGTTAAGAATGATTTTATTCAAGTGTTAATTTTCGATATATTTACAAAAAACCAAGGAGTTCGCTCGCTACAAAAACAAAAGTCGCTTTTTAAAATAATAGTTTTACCACAGATTTTAGCGAAACCTTAAGCAATAATTTATTGCGAATAATTTTAAAATATTTAAACATTAGTTATGTTAATAATGTTTTCTATTTTATTAAAAAATATTGAGTAGTTTATTTTTTAATTCAGTTTTTATCAGGTTCGAATGCGACAGGTCGAACGCGACATTTCTTTTGCTATACATTTACATCAATAATACAATACATTCAACTTATTAATTATTACAAAAAAGTGGCAAAGTTAACAAAATATATTTAATAAAGAAAATAAAAATAGGTATATTCATCCTAAATATGTATAACAAAGATCAACTTCAAAAATAGACTTAATTAAATTTATTGCGGTGGAGTGTGCAGTTCTAGCTGCTGTCAGCTGTTGGCCATTGCAACAAAACGCGTGGAACTTCGCTATACCTGGGATACTCTTTGTTTTGTTCCATTTTTCATCTAATTTATAATGCAGACACAAATTTTCAATTTGAGCTGTTGACATAAAGTATATTCAATATTACAACTTTTTCTCTGTGGTTGACCTTTTCGGAGAAATGCCCATATCGACTTATGTACAAGTATTTGAACTTAAACTAAAACTTAAGCTAATCGCAGTAAGTAAGAAAACAAAATATAATTATAACATTAATATCAATGTAAATAATACTGTCTCAATATAAGAAGAAATACGTAATAAATAGGTAAGAAATACATAAAAAATCCACAAGAGAATATTTTTTTTTTTTTTTTTTTTTTTTTTTGTATTACAAATACGGGATCCTGTAAATAATGCCCCAAATACGAATAATTAATTCTATTTAGTAGTAGTTTTGCAAATTTTTTTAAAAAGTGTAACTTTTGTCTATTTATGTGAGTAATAGAAACCGGCTACGCAAACAAACCTACAAAAGCTATTTTTGAAAAGGTTTTTGTTCAAATGCATCGTTTTGGAGCTCCAAAATGGTTAAAGTGAGGTATTTCGCGAAAACGAGCGGCCGCGATTTTACTGAAAACGTAGTTCGAGATTTGGGATGGTCGCAGACAACACCTCATTCACACTTTTTGTGCTAATTTTTGTTGAAGTTATTCTTGCCAGCAGAGCGGTGTGCTAAAACTTGCACAGCACAGTTTTTGGCATTCGAGAAATCTTGATAGACATTCCGAAAGAATTGCCTAAATATATTTCAAAATAAGAAAAAACAAAGTCTTTGGCCCTCTCTGGTGCACACAGCTTAATACAACATTGCGTCTTTCCCTCTAATTCAACATACTTCCCTGCACCACGGAAAATTTTCTAAAATAATGTGCAATTAGTATTTAATTAGCTGAATTGCACGCGTTCAATGACTGCCTAAATGCAGACGTTCAATGCAGCTTTGCATAACTGTGGTATACCAAGTATATGAGTACTTGTAAATGCATGAAGCGCTGAAGCAATTGAGTTTTACTGCGTTGGAGGTGACGGCCAAATGATGCGACTTTGATGACTACTATTGGTGAGTTGTGGCTCAGCAGCTCTGCTATTTTTATTATTTTCTATTTGCTTATCTACATTTTTCAAAAATATAAAACAATAAATATGAAATTGTTGGCAACAGCGCATGCCAGCGTGCAGCTTATTTACTAATTTTTTTCTTTTTGTTTTTCTTTTTGTAATTTATTTACACAACTTTTCGACATTTTCATTTCATTTATGTTGTTGTGGCTTTTCCGTTTTGTGCTTGCTGCATGTATGTACCTGCTAAGCTGAGCACAAAAGCCCATTGTTACGCCAACATCAATGAGTTACAAAATCGTTTTATGCCGCAAATTTGTGTGTGTGTGTGTGTGTGTTGAAGATAAATTGATGCAACACAATGTCAATGGCATCATTCGTTGTTGCTACCGCGAAATATATAAATAAATAAATGAGAAAAAAACAATAACAACCAGAAACGAGTTTGACATGGCATTTTCACTTTTAAGCGCAACGCAGCATCTTCAACAGCAATTTTAGTTAATTCTTTGTTTTGTTCCTTTTTTGTGCAATTTTTTTAACAGTTTTTTTATTTGTGCTCAATTTTTTGCTTTCTGTTTTTTGCAATGTTGCAGCATCGATTTGCAATTTTTTTCTTTGTTTTTTGCTTCAACTGAAAGTTGGCGGCGACTTCTCCTGCAGCTGTTGTGAAACTGAAACATTATGCAATACCTTTTTATAAATACCTATGAATATGAATGTATGTTTGGCTGTTTATATGGGTTCTTCCATGTCAAGTCGTCACATATTTGGCATCAATCCCTTCCGATTTGAATAAAATTTGTTGAAGAGTTTTCTTTTATCATAAATTAAGACTCAGGCAAAAAAAAAAATTTTGTAATATATAATTTTTTTTTTCCGAAAGTTATCGAAATTCAAAATTTCCCTTTTCCTTTTTTGCCTGTTTTGTAAAGTTAAGTTTTTCAATATTTTGGAAACTACTGCAGTGAAAAAAAAAATAAAATAATTATTAAAAATAAATTAAATAATTATTAAAATAAATATAATAATTTTAATAAATAACGAAAAATTGTTATTTTTGGCCTTGATCTCTTTAAAAAATATCTTTGAAAAAAATAAACTTTGGCACTTTCAAGCTACTTATACTAAGACGTATAAAAAAAAATATTTTGAAAAAAAATAATTTTAGATTTCTAATTTTTGAAAATTTTAAATTTGCAAAATCGAAAAAATATAAGTTGCCCCTTAAATTTTGTTCCAAATTTTTTTGTGTTTTACCTCTTATGTTTATATGTAAAGATGCCTTGAAATTTTCAGTATAGTGTTTGTTCAAAATATGAATTTTTAATTATTTACTATTATATTAACTATTTATATTTAATTTTGTTTTTTAATTTTTGTAACTTCTTTATCTAATTTTTGTAAGTTTCTTGTCGAGTTAAATTAGTTAACCACAAAATTACTACATTTTTATCATTAAAATTCTTTTTTGTGTTAGTGGCATGTAAAAGCAATATTAAAAAAAAAATGTTTGACAAAAAAAATTTTAGATTTCTAATTTTAGAAATTTTTTTTACATTCCACAACCACGAAATCATATATTGGAAAAAATAAAAAACATCCTTTTGAAAATTTCGGGATATATCAAAAATTTAATTGCTAACTTTAATTTTTTCAAAAATGTTTTTTTGAAAGTATTTTTTATACTTCTAAATACCTCTATTAGCCAAAGTTTATTTTACAGAAGTTTCCGAAATTTAAAAAAAAATTTACTTTACAAAACAGAAAACCGTGAAATTTTAAATTTAAATAAAAAATTGTTTTAAATTTTTCCTTTGGCAAAACTTTGTTTCATAATAAAAAATTCTTCTCCAAATTTTATTAAAAACGGAAGTTGTCGATTCCAACTATGTGAAGATTTGACATGGAAAGACCCTCACATATATCTCTGTATGTATGTATGAATTCGCACTTAGAGAAATATTTAAGTAATTTCTTTAGCGCATGATTGGTGTGGTATGCGTTTGTTTGTGTGCTGCAAGTGTGCATTTTATTTCCATTTGCTATGCGTCACTAATATGCAGTTGACTGACGACTTATCATGCCGGCTGTCACTAAAATTATTTACGTGTGTAGGTATGTTTGAATGTGCCTGAGTAATGTACAAGTCTGTCTACTCGCTTGTCAACATTACCTGTTTCGCAGACTCTGCCGGATTTTTAGGCAATCGGTTTTCTTTGCTTTGGTTTTCCTGGCTCTCTCTCAGCCTTTCCGCCTGCTTTTATAAACATGAAATATGTTCATTTGTTCATTGTAATTTTTTCGCCAGCAATGTAAGCGAAGATGCTAGTGCTAAACACAATCATTGGCATTTTTATGACCGTTTTTTTTTTTTTTTTAATTTCTGATTTTACTTTATTATTGTAATTTAAAACTTGTTCTGGTCTCCATGTCAAATTTGGCAACCTCTTTGCTTGTGTTTATTATATTTCATGAAAGTAAAAGTGATTTTGGTTTCAATAACCACAATATAAAAAGTGACTTGATGTGGCTTTTGAGTTGTCTCAAATTAAATTTTGTACGTAATTTTTTCAGCCAGCCCTTTGGCTTGTATAAATGTATGTGTGTGGAGCAGTGTATTTAAGGTGTTGCTATTATGCTTGCAAAATTATCACGCTCCTTTTTTAATTGCCACACCCTGCAAGTTTAGTAAAAAACTAAATACATAGGATTGTGAGAAGCTTCGCTACGCAAGCAGAAAAAAAATTATATGGCAATAACTGAGAAATATGGCCTATATTTTAATATAGGTTCACAGAAATACATCGATGAAGAAAGCAATTAATTCCATATGCTAATTATTTAGTGAGGTGTGTACAAACATAATACGTGTAGACTGGTAAAAACACAAAGAGTTTGTTGTTCCTGACTGTTATTCACTATCCTTATATACCACTGTCATTAACATCTTCCAATGAAGATCACAGGAAGTTGGCGGTTTAAATAGGGTTGGGTTAGAGTGAATCTCTTGCTAGAAGGCTCTTGGATCTGATGAACATGGGGCGACATATCTGTGCAAGGTAAACTTGGTTTGTATTTGGCCTCTGTTATTCTTATAATACTCTCAGTTTGCAGTTTTATAACATATTTATTATGTACAGATACTGGCTTCCAAGAATTGAAATAAACGTCAAAAAATATTTGGTATTACGGAGGAGCCTGTGGTCAAAAGGCCCCATCACTCTAAGTTAGACATCTCGCCAAACTTCAATCAAAATTTCATTTAATTCTATGAAGCGTTTATTGAGTGATGCGCGAACAAGCATACAGACAAAGACACAAAAACTCTAAAAAATGTGGGCTTAACTTCTATTACTCTAACAAAGACCCCACTATGGATTTTCTTTAAAACTATAATACACAGATATCGGCCTATTACTATTTTGCATATGTAAAAATAAATTATCAAATTCCAGCAATATAAAGCCTTAGATTTCTAAAAATTATTCAGTTTTTCTTAAACGAAAAAATACAGTGTACTACGTAGACACGGCAAGGGACTGTGCGAGGATCTTAAAAGGCCTTTTACTTAATTATGGGACAGCAGTTGTCATTGTGGAAGCACAGCTTACAGGTGATGTTCCTGAATCTTCTATGACTTGCTCACTTCCGTGGAATATCTGGTAAGTATTGCGTCTTGAACTTAATACCGTAACTGAGAAAACTGGGTTCTCCGTTGATCTTAACAGATCTTGCAATACAAAATAGCAAGTCAGTACGCAAATACTTATACAAGGTTGCTCAAAAGTAAGTTTCCGATGTTCAGCATATCGGTTGTGGCACGTGCAGTGTGTGCTGTTGCACCGTCTTGTTGGAACCACATGTTTTCCAATCCCAATTCATCAAGTTGCGGCAAAAAGAACTCGTTGATCATTGCTCTGTAGCGCTCACCATTCACAGTAACCGTTTGGCCCCGACCGATTATTGGTCAAATAAATAGTCAGCAATATTCCGCGTTCTGGAGCAGTGTAGCGTAACATTGTTTATCAACGTGTATTTCGCATGTGTTTACTACACAAATGTCAAAACAGAACTGACTTTAGGGGCCAATCGCAAAATTTATAGCATTTTCTGATAGGAGGATTACTTTTGCGCAGTAACCGGTTTTCACCGACCGATTATTGGTCAAATAAATAGTCAGCAATATTCCGCGTTCTGGAGCAGTGTAGCGTAGCATTGTTTAATAACGTGTATTTCGCATGTGTTTACTACACAAATGTCAAAACAGAACTGACTTTAGGGGCCAATCGCAAAATTTATAGCATTTTCTGATAGGAGGATTACTTTTGCGCCACCTTGTAGTTTTTCTTATATAAATGTTCGTGTATTTGGGAATGACTGCAACCGTAACCATATTCATAACCATAAGCGTACCCATAACCGTAATCGTAACCATAGTCGCAACCTTTACCGTAATGGCACCAGTTAACGAACCCATAAAAATAGTCGTAGAAATAGTTTAGCAGCTATTGCTTAAACTTTACAATTATCATAGCCGTAACTTAACAATGAGCTTAGCCGTAACCATAACCTTAAGCGTATTGAAACTTTAATCGAAACCTTAAACGTAACGTGACTATTAGCGAGAGTGCAATGCAAATTATAAGAGCAACCGAAACCTTAACCTTGGATGTAATACGAACCGTAACCATAACCGCAAATGTCTGGAAGCTGAAGCAGGGCTTACGGTTACAGTTATGGCCGTGATTACCACTGTTTAGGTTGATGGCTGTAGTTATTGATACTTGTATAGTAAAGGTTACATTAAGGGTCACGGTTTAGATTAAATTTACATTTAATGTTACTACGGATTTGGCTTCTTCTTAGTGTGTTAATAATATCATGGTTACGGCTAAGTTAAGTTATAATTATCAGATTATGTTTATGGGACCAGTTATTGTTTTTTTATTTAATTTATTTATGACTATGCAGCGTTGTGGATAGTTTTATGGGTGCGTTTGCGGTCAGAGTTATGGTAACTGTTTCGGCTGCAGTTACGGTTACGGTTGCCTTTAGCATTCGCCTTCATTCCCATCTTCGCCATTGTGGTTCTAGTAATAGTACTTTGCCTGCTTAGCCTGCATATCCAAGCATAGATTCGAACTGAACAGCGCTTTTTAATCAGCCATGTTGCGTAGATGCTTAAGAGACCACAAAAATATATGTATTTCAAAAAGGCAACTCTCTTAAAAAACAAAGTCTTTCAGTTGGCATCCCATACACGAGCATGAGGTCGAATTAGCAACACCTATACAAGCAACGGTATCATATACAGACCTAGTTAGGATGAGAAACTCGAACACTCTTGGCCTATATCGGGCGAACACTACAAACAAACTTGCACACAAATAAAATACTCAAACACCCGCTGAGAGAATATTAACCGTGATACGAGATCGCAAGAGCAATACGTCCTAGGACACTGCGAGTTATAATGCTGGTTAAAGTCCCATACAGGCATTCGAGTTTCCATTGCTTACTTCTTGTACAATAACAAATGCCTCATTTGGCTACAAATGGTATTTAAAGCTATTTAACGAAAGACTGAAGCAACGAACTCGCTGATTGTAATTTTAGCAATTTTTTAAAATTTAACTTTAGACCCCAGTTTTACAGAGATAAATATATATATCTTCACTAACAACTATTGATTATATTTACTTGGTAGATTATAAAATTCAAACGCACAAACATGCATCCGTGTCGACCTAACGACTAAACTCTACCATACATAATTTCGTTTTAAGTTTTTTACCAACTCCATTATTGTTCGATTGCCCTAAGGTATGCGCGCACGCAATAAAATAAACAATAACTTCATGCACAAATACCAAAAGCCGAACGAAATAAATCTCACTTGAGTTATGCACAACAACTCTCCTCCAAAGAAAAAAGATTAAATATTAAATGTGGGCGTAAGTCTGATTATGTTAGCCGCTTTTGATGAGTGAAAAGATGCGGTAAAAATAGTTTGTGGCAAATTTAAAAAAACTATGCATGCATATTTATATATTTATGCAATAAACTACGATAAGGTATATGTTTTGCCTCAAATTCGTAATGTTTAGTTTAAATAATTTCCCAGAGGGCTTATAGTTGAATGCCCACTAATAAATACACCTGCAAAAGAAGATTTTTGTGATTGTAGGGAAAATTTTCCTAACTTGTTAATTTATCTCCAGAATTGAAAATAGACTACTTCGCTGTATGAAATTTACTAAAAAGTTTAATTTTAGTATACAACGAAGAAGAAAAAATGGAATTTTTTTTTTTTCAAAAGTTACGCAAATTGAAAATTTCACGTTATTTTTACTTTTAACCTGTTTTGTGAAGTTTTTTTTTGCAATATTTCGGAAACCACTCTAGTTAAAAAAAAATAACTTTTAGCGGTATAAAGCAAAATATTTCGAAAAAAAATTCTAAAATTTCTAATTTTAAAAAATTTTAAAATTTTTAATTTTCGGCTAAAATTTTTGGTATTATACCTCTTATATATCCCTAAATTTTCAAAAGAGTGTTTTTATGTATTTTCAAAAATATGAATTTTTAAATTTTTTCAAAAAAAAAAAATTTTTTTTTAATTTTTTTAGCTTTCCAGTCGAGTTCAATTAGTTAAACGCAAAATAACTAATTTCTTTTCACATAAACATTTTTTGATGCTAGTGAAATATAATAACAAAAATATGCTTTAAATTTTTTTTACCTTTTTGTTTTATATAAGTAAAACTCGACTGGAAAAGTTAAAAAAATTAATTTTAAATAATCAAAAAACAACCTTCTGAAAATTTCCCTACATCTTTAGATACATGTGAGTCCAAAATTCTAAAATTAGAAATTCAAAAATTTTTTTTACAAAATATTTCTTTTTATACATCTAAGTTGCCCATTTGAAATTGCCGAAGTTTATGTGTTCAACTGCAGTAGTTTCACAAATATTGAAAAAATAAACAAGTTTCACAAATATTGGAAAAGAGACAAGAAAAAAAGGAATATGCCCGAGGTATGCATATCGGTCGTAAGAGGCGACTAAAATGCACCAAAGTGTTGCTGATTAACATATTTACTTGTCGGTATAATGCTAAGACTTCGATAGTGCCGCTAAATATTGCGTACATAATAGTTTTCCAATAGAGCTAGTTCTGCGATCAATTAAAGTAGCATTTAGAAAACGCAACTACTTAAATAAAGGTGAGATCCGTTGACCAATTATTCAGGTATCTGCTTCACAAGTTAGCTACCAGCATGTTGAGGGAAATGTAGATATATTTAGGGCGTATTTTGTTAAAAATTTGCGATGAGTCATAGGTCAAAACTTAAAATCCGAGTCTTGATGTACGTAACTTCAACAGAATCTCAAAAATTTACCAGCTATAAAAATATTTTATTTTAGTTAATCTTTTTATGCAAAGGTAGTTTTGTAATAAAAACTGTTGCGCGTGAAGCGTAAAACCAAAAAAACATCCACATGCCAAATGCAAAAAATAAGAAAAAATAAAAACAAAAAATTAATAAAAGTGTAACTTGACCGACACTTGAACTCCCATTTGTCGCTTTACGAATGCGCGCTGACCCACGAAAGCGGAAACGTTGAAATATGAGAGCGCGCCCATGTCAAAGTTGAAAAACGTCATTGTCTGAATGACTGCAACTTTTGGCGAATAGCATGATGAATGATTTTCACAGTGGTTTTTGTTGTTTCAAATTTGTTTTTTTTTTTTTTTTTTTTAATTTTTTTATTTCGCTGCTAAGCATTCATGATCATTGTAATCTGATTTTAAATTTTGTTCAAACAAACATGATGCGGGCTTTGCGTGCTTAGCGCTGGCTTTTGTTGGAATCCGAGTTATCTGATCAAATAAGACACTTTCTTTGAAGCTAATGGTACATATGCTACACTATGCTATTAATAAGCTCTTTTTTGTATGTTGATTATTCATTTTAATTACAAGAAGAGCAATATTTTTGTTTTGGAAGAAATTTGAAATTGAATATGTTTTACTTTTTATTATAAACTAAGAATACTTTAAAATGAATTTTGGTCAGGCAACCCCTTTAATTTATTCCAATTAAAAATTTTTATTAGAAAAGAGAAAGAAAATTTATAGCCATAACTTTTGTTGTGAATCCATTTCGGAAACTGCAATATTTCTTTAACAGAGAAGATTTAAGGCTGCAGGGGGTCCTCAAAAAGTTATTAAATATATTTTTTTTTTTAATTACTTCTTTTTTTTCAGTAAATGGCCTAAAGTAAACATTAAATTTGCGTGAGCAAAATTTTAATTTTAACTTTTTTAAATTATTGTCTTTTACACTCACCAAGCTCATTCTGTCGCACTCTCTGCTTAATATGTATTATCCGAGTTCCTTGAAAAATGATCCAAAATAAATTGTTCAGCGCAACAATGCTTGTTTACTAAAAAGTGGTAATCGCGTCTAAATATCCAACCAAGTACTACCTGAAATTTTAATCGATAAAAACAAAAACAAACAAAAAGAATTTATAGTTGTTGATAAGAGTCGTTGTTTTTCTGTTGATTTTGTTGATTTATATTTCACGCATTCACAACTTTCTTTTAAACGGTGATTAGCTGTTAGCAAATTTATAACGTATTGCTTTTAATTAGTAAAAACTGTGTTGTTACATCGGCAGTAATAATGTTAACACTTCAAAGCACGACTGCAGATATGTATTTGCAAAATAAATTTGTTTTTTTTTTTGCTTCGCTAAATGCGATTATGAGTGTCGTTTTTCTGTCTGTTTGTTATAAATTTTTTATTTTATTTTTGTTGTTGGCAGGTTTTTTTTATTGAGCGCACACAAACGGTAATCAAATATGAACATTAAAAATGTTTTCGGCAGGCGTTCACTGTACACTTCATAAAACACACACAAAAAATCCCTTCCACACTACGAGCGCAAACAAAAATGTTTACAAATCTCAATAGAGACACGTCTTTACCGTCTGAAAACACGCTGCAGACTGTTTTTAGGTTTTAGCAAGCGCATCCCTGAAAACGTCAAAAACGCGCACAGCAGAGGGTTGGCCAAGTTAAAACAAAAGACCAAAGAAGCAAAACAAATCAAAGAAAGCAAAAGTTTGTTGTTCACGTTAAAGCTTTGTGTGTGTGTGTGTGCCGCGTTTGAGCCCAACAAAGCGCGATTAGCAACATTAAGCGCAACAGATTGGCTTCCAGCAACATGTAGACAGCGCTTAGCAACAAATGCTGCACTACAATGTACCGCAACATTTTAGCATGTTGCATTGCATTTTTGTGGCACTTTTCTCAACACAAAATGCGCTTAACTTGTAATACCGTGCTTATAAACAAAATATTATCTCTGGGAAGCCACGAAAAACTGAGCAAATTAGAAATGTTGCAGACATATTCAATTCCAGTGAAGTTGCAATGACATATTGGCCGCTTGTCTTTGCTGGCAAACTACAGCTAAAGCCGAAAAAGCCGGCTTAATTGTTGTTTCCATATTTACATTTCTAAGCGCTGTTGTTAGTTGAAACTTGGAAAAAAGTATTGTCGAATGCGCGCGCATTGTTTGAGGATGCGCTATTGCGCATGCGCTAAAGAAAACTTGACAAGCACTTGACACAAAGAAAAATAAAATAATAAAACTTTTATTTATGTAAAAAATATAAAATGAGCTTTTAAAATAAAATTTGAAATGTCATCACATCAGTTGCCAGACTGCTTTCAGGTTTTTGTAATTTAATCATTCACTTCAGTTTATAAATATAAACAAATGTGGATGATAACCATTTATTTTGTTTGTTGTTATTTTAGTTTTAACTTTTTTTTTTTTCAATTTCTTCTTTGTCTAGCCTTCCTTTATAGCGCATAGTGTTAAATTTTCACTGGTGCAATAAAATGAGCTACACAAACTACTTAGGTACGCATACCAAAAAGGGTCAGTCAACACCTCTACCTCAACAATACTGTGAGTGCAAGATGGTTCAAGAAGAGGGAGGTAGCCCAACAGGTATTCACTTGACACAAGATTGAATTGGGCAAAATTTGTTTTGCTGTTTTCATAGCTGATTACACCATAGCGCTGCACGGTTGAACGCCACTTTGGTTGGGGTCATTTATAAGCCTTTTGTGCTCATAATGAAGTTTGTGAACTATGAAAAGCGATACAATAGTAGTACATGTATCAAGGGGCGGTATTAGTTGGATGTTAGTTCTTTTAAAATTTTTATTAGGAGCTAAACGAGTATACAAGGTAACAGAGACGTTACTTTATTCTATTTTATTTTATTTTTTCTTTATTTAATTTAATTTTACTTTATTTTATTTTATTTGATTTTATTTTTTCTTTATTTAATTTTATTTTACTTTTTTTTATTTTATTTCGTTTTTTTCTTTATTTTATCATATTTTATTTTATTTTATTCTATCTTATTTTATTTTATTTTATTTTACTTTATTTTATTTTATTTCGTTTTATTTGTTCTTTATTTAATTTAATTTTACTTTACTTTATTTTATTTTATTTGATTTTATTTTATTTTATTTTATTTTATTTTATTTTATTTTAATTTGCTTTATTTAATTCTATTTTATTTTATTTTATTTTATTTCATTTTATTTTATTTTATTTTACTTTATTTCACTTTATTTCACTTTATTTTATTTTAATTTATTTTATTTTATTTGATTTTATTCTATTTTATTTTATTTTACTTTATTTAATTTTATTTTATTTTATTTTATTTTAGTTTATTTAATTCTATTTTATTTTATTTTATTTTACTTTGCTTTATTTTATTTCATTGTATTTTATTTTTTTTTACTTTATTTCATATGATTTTATTTTAATTTATTTTATTTTATTTTATTTCATTTTATTTAATTTTATTTTATTTTATTTTATTTTATTTTATTTTATTTTATTTTATTTTATTTTATTTTAATTTATTTAATTCTATTTTATTTTATTTTATTTTATTTCATTGTATTTTATTTTATTTTACTTTATTTCATTTTATTTTATTTTAATTTATTTTATTTTATTTGATTTTATTCTATTTTATTTTATTTTATTTAATTTTATTTTATTTTATTTTATTTTATTTTCTTTTATTTTATTTTATTTTATTTTATTTTATTTCTTTGCAAACTATTATTCGAGTGTGAAGTCTTAAATTTAAAAATATAATACAAATTTTTAGTACGAGTAGAATTATATTATTGTGGCCGCCGTGGTGTGAAGGTAGTGTTGCCGGCCTACCACACCGAAGGTCCATGGTTCGAGCCCTGGTACAGGTAACATCAAAAGTGATTTGAAAAAAGTTTTTCAAAACGGGGTCGCCCCTCGGCAGTGGTTTGGCAAACTCTCCGAGTGTATTTCTGCCATGACAGGCTTCTCAGCAAAAATTCGTCTCCTTTGTAGATGCCGTTCGGAGTCGGCAAAAAACTGTAGGTCCCACCAATTTGTAGGGAAAATTCAAATCGGCACACCACAAATTGGAAGAGAAGCTTGGCGCAAAAATCTCTTAGGAGGTTTATGATGATATACCTGTTGTATATTGCGCCATAGAGATAGATAGAATTATATTATATTAGTTAATTAGTTATTGAGGAAACGTTATCGTAATCTCTTATCGAATTCCTCAACTTCTTCTCTATTGGCTGTGCAATTCGTGGGCGTAATTTTCCCTAGAGCTGTGTTCTTGCCAATACTTAAAATTTATAGTAGCATATCCTCATATCTTACTGTTCTATATACACTTCAATAGTGGGCAAACAAGAAAGACAGACAGTACTGCACGGTAAGATGGACATTGTCGAAAAGTGATGGCATGCGCTTAAAAAATTCGATTTAAAAAAATTCCGAAAGATTGATTAGACCCAAATTATGTATGATGATGTATCAATTACTGACTTAATAATTCCCATTCTATTTGAAATATTTTTCATGAACTAGATTTGTGGAATATTCTTTGAAACTAGTTCTGAGATAGGACGTTCTTTCTACAAATTCCGAGATAGGGCGATTTTCAGTCGTTTGTTAATTTTGTCACCGCTTCTGCCATTATAAGGAAAATAATTTTGTCTTTTACGAAAAATACAAATATTTAACTCGCTTCACTTATTCCTTGTGTGCATTGGTTATCAAACCGGGCATTGGTTAACTTAAATAGTTACGTATTTTTGATTTTTCCAATTCGTTGCATAACAGACAAACAGGCAGGCGTTGGCGCATCTTCATATTTAGGCGCATCTCACGCAACTTTCAGCAATTGCTTTTAAGTGCATGAAACCACGTCTTAACAGCTTGTCACCTGCAAAAACCGGTCATAAAGCCCGAGCTACCCATACAACGGAAGAAATACACTGTTGAACATTGAAGACACTTACATATAAAAAATGACAGCAACAAAAACTTGTGCAATTTAGTAGATATTAAACAAACACCGAATTCCTGAAAATACCTGCTTATCAATAATATATATATGTTTACAAAATATATATAAATAAAATACATACATATTTATGGTATATATTTACAAAAAGGTAACCTTTTTTGCCAAAACTGGATATTTGGAAATTTCTTCGTCCTGCGGGTTGTATCTGCTGAATTTGTTTATAAACCGAATTAAGGAGATCACGACTATTTCGCTAAAATATGTGACGTCTGCTAATTACTCTCATTGTTGGTTTCGTGGTGTTAAATATACATCGAAGCCAAGGGAAGTTTATATAAGAGCCTTTCCATGTCAAATCGAAAGATAGGTGGAGTCAACCTCTTCTGATTTGACAAAATTTTAGGGGGGTGTTTTCATATATCGCAATACGAAATTCTACCAAAAAAATACATGTTTTAAAATTTTTGAATTTTTGCTTTAAACTTATGCAAATTTAAAATTTCCTTCTTCTTCCTATTTTCCTGCTTTATAAAGCTTATTTTTTCAATATTACTACAGTATTTAAAAAAATTTGTTACTTTCAAAGAGGGTACTCAGAAGTATAAAAAAAAATATTTTGAAAAAAATAAAATTTTTAATTTCTAACATTAAAAAATTTGAATTTTTCAAAATCGTAAAGTTGGCCATTAAATTTTGGACTCAATTTTTTTAATATTATACTATGTTGAACTTTTCAGATGCGTGACTTTTTGTTTTTTTATACCTAGTAGTGCTACGCACACGAGGTATATTAACTTAAGTCGCCTAACTGCAGTACGTAACGGCATAAACGGATTGAGATAGATATTTACTTATACATATCCAAATGTTCAGGACGAAAAGAGAAACTGATTAAGCCATGTCCGTCCGTTCGTCCTTCCATCTGTGAACACGATAAGTTGAGTAAATTTTGAGATATCTTAATGAAATTTGGTACGCAGGTTCCTTGGTACTCATATCCGAGCGGTATTTAAAATGGGCGAAATCGGATGATAGCCACGCCCACTTTTTACATATAGGATATTTTCGAAAACACAAAAAAATATATTACTCAGTACATAATACACCTATAAGGATACATTAAGACTGGGGCATAAAACAAAATTTACAAATTTTTGAAAATGGGCTTGGCATCGGCAACTTTTGATTAAGTCAAATTTAGAAATGTTATTAATCATAAATCAAGCACCGTTTAAGATATTCAGCATGCAGGTTTCCAGGTGTGCAAGGAATGTTCGAGGAAAAAATGGGCAAAATCGGTTAAGGTCCACGCTAACTTCTATATGAAAGCTTTTGAAGAGGATCGTAGATATATTAAATAGGCAATAACTTAGAGTAAAATAGCTTTACATCATTTATATTTCACTTTTAAAGTTTCCGTAAACAAAGAAATCCAAAAACTTAAAATTTTCGAAAATGGGGGTGGCCCGCCCCTTTTATAGTGGATTATTCCACAAAACTTTTTATGCCATAACTCCGCCAAAAATTGATTTGTCGAAACGAAATTTGGTGATAATGTTCAATATATAAAGACAACTGCTTGTTGTAAAAATGGGAGAAATCGGTTTATGTCCACGCCCAGTTTTTGAACATAGTTCTAAAAAATTTTTTTATAAAATTTACAAGGCGATATTTCTACAACTAAACAAGTTATATCAATCAGATTTTGCACACATAATACGCTTTTTAAGAAAAACTCGACTGCAAACAAACTTTGTCAATTTTGAAGAAGTAGGCGTGGCGTCGCCCACTTTTCAGCATAAAATTTCTGCTATATTCAAAGGCAGTCGCCTTATAATTCAATCCTAAAATTTCAATGAAAATTGGTTATCTGCTTCTCAGTAGTATGTATTATACTCCTGCCAAAAATTAGCCAAATCGGGAAACACCCAAGCAAAATATTCGGGCACGTAGTTAATAGCCCACTGCAATGGCGAAGTTATATATCTTTTTTGATTTTCATACCTTTCATAAACATTAAATGTATGTAAGTATGAGAACAAGAAGAGAAAAGTTCACTAAAATCATCAGCACGATGAGCGGAGTCGATGTAGCCATGACCGTCTCTCCGTCCGTCTGTATATTTGAACGCAAACTAGTATCTCAGTTTTACAAAAGAATGCTGAAATTCTTTGTTTGCTTTCTCCTTTTTTTATTATACTAGCAAACCCGGTAGACGTTGTTTTGACGTTTTGATACATAGAACACATCTACGAGGTGTGTTCAAAAAGTATCGCGAATTTTGAATTTTCGCTGGTTACGTATATTCGAATTTCGAATTTTTTTGTGGCGTTATGTTGGTACTCATGTCTCTCACTTATGCCGACAAGCTCGGCCGTTTTGAATGTTCAGTTAATTGTTGACAGCTGCTTTGCTTGCACGTGTTTTGGATCGTCTTCGATTTTTACGCGAAATTCGTACCAAAATTGCTCAATTGTGACCAAAAACAGCATCGCATGAACATTGCTAATGAGATGTTAAACTCTGTCCGCGACGACCCAAATTTGTTCCAGAGGGTCATAACTGGTGACGAATCGTGGGTTTATGGTTATGACGTGGAAACCAAAGCTCAATCACCTCAATGGAAGCTGCCGCACGAACCAAGACCAAAAAAAGTGCGCCAAGTTCGGTCGAATGTGAAAGTTTGTTTGACAGTTTTCTTCGATTGCAGGGGTGTGGTGCATCATGAGTTCTTGCCACAGGGAAGAACGGTCAATAAGGAATATTACCTGCAAGTTATGCGCAATTTGCGCGAAGCAATCCGCCAGAAACGCCCGGATTTGTGGAAGAACAAAAATTGGCTTTTGCACCACGACTTTTTCTTGTTCCCTAAACTGAAGAGGCCCATGAAAGGACGACGTTACGCTTCTCTTGACGAGACGGCATCGAAGGAGGAGCTGAACAAGATACAAAAAAATGATTTTTTGAAGTGCTTCGAAGATTGGAAAAACCGTTGGCACAAGTGTATAATATCTCATGGGGATTACTTTGAAGGGGACAAAATAGATATTCATGAATAAATAAATAATCTTTGAAAAAACACAAAATTCGCGATACTTTTTGAACACGCCTCGTATATATAAAATGTCATTCACTTGAACCAAATAAACTCCTAGATATACCGAACCGCAGCTTTACATAGCCTGAAGGCTTACCCAAAAGCCGAATTACATTATTATACCTGTATCAGTTAATTAGATATGGGCAGTTCAATATTTTTACCTCGTTTCCATATAAATTTTATGAAAAAGTAGGCGTGGTCGTAAAGCGATGTCGCGCACTTACTATGGGTGCATTTACCACAACAATAGTAGGCCTCCTTCGAAATTTCGTTATACTAACGTAAGCGGTTTTGAAGTTATTAACAGTCAAAGTTTGAAAATGTCTTCACTCATATGTGGGCGGTGCCATGCCCCTTTTCCAAACATTTCATAAAATCGTCAACCAAATGAACAAATCCAGCAAAATTTCATCATTGTAACTGCTTTTATTATAGAATTAATCGATTTCATACGTTTTTCGAAATTTTCGATATCGGAAAAAGGGGTTATTGTTCAATTTCACCCATTTCAAATAGCTACCTTGGCCGGGAAGCAACCTGTGTGCCAAATTTCATTCAAATATCTAAATTTTTACTCAAGTTATCGTGTCCACGGACGGACGGACAGACAAACATATCTTAATGAATTCCTCTGTTTATTCTGAGAACTTTGATATATTGAACTCCATATTTATCTCTATTTTTTTTGTACCGTTACAAACCACCGTTATATGACCAATACTATAATACCCTGTGTACTAGTACACGCTGGGTATAAAAATGTTTGGAGAAAATTCAAAAATTCATATTTTTGGAAAAACAAAAAGTACCCTTCAGAAAATTTGAGATGCCTTTAGATATATATAGAGGTACAATGTCAAACAAATTGAGTACACAATTTTATGGCTAATTTAAATTTTTACGATTTTGATAGATTTAAAATTTTCTAATATAAGAAATTTTGAACTTTTCTACTCAAAATATTTTATTTTATAACTCTAACTTTTTAAAGCGCCATTTTTTGTTTTAAATACAGTAGTTTTCGAAATATTGAGAAAAATTAATTTTACAAAACAGGAAAAAGCGAAAAAAAGAGAAATTTTGAATCTGCATAACTTTCAAAAATAAATTTATACATAAAAAAAATGTATAAAAAATGTACCCTTCTCGGCTCTTCTAATTTGTCAGTGCAGAGTGGACCATGAATCTGACAATTTGACACCTGGTTTCTTTGATATGAGTGGATCGGCTCTTGCTGTCTCAGAGGTCAAGGAGGTCTCTGCCTTTGGCATTATAGGTATACATAATGCTATGATAATAGTCCGTAATAAGTTTCATAATTTTAATTGGAAAAATCGTGCAAGTGTTTGAAATATTTATTTATTGCCTGATTCATCATAAAAATTTTAGCTTGCAACGGTCACGAATTTTATGTACGGTAACATGCTTCATTTGACGATTAGGCATTAACCATATGTGTGCCTTTGAAGTAAAACTAAAATTAAACAAATGTAATACTCATGATATGAGTAGTTGGCTAAAGCTCACTAAAATATGGCAGACAGCACTTATGTCAAATGCAAACACACATGCATACCTACTCTGAACAAAAAAAAAAAAACAATTCTTGTAGTAATAATAATAAAAATAAAAAAAGTTAACCGATTTCGAATTCAAAGCCAAACCCAATTGTAGCAGCTATTTTCTATTGAATGAACATGGCGAAAGTCAGCGTCAAAATGGGTTGAATAAGAAAAGCAAATGTTGGTATAAATTGAAGCTGAAACAACCAAAAACAATCAAGCAGAGCCAATGCAAAGCGCTGTGACGATGCTGTCATTGTACGCGTCGCAAAATAGAAGAAGATTGGAAACAAAAGGTAAATGAAAATGTCAAAAAGGTCGTCGTTAGCGGCAACAACAACGCTGGCAATGTGAATTATCGTAATGTTTACACACTCAAAAATGTATTGCTATGTTACTGACGAGCACTTGGTTAACAGCTGGGGATGCCAATCCCGGGATACCGTGCTTTTTTAAGTGCAGGAAATACCGTAGTCGCTTGCTTAAAACCAGAACTGTTAAATAATGATGACTAATCGTAATGATTACCGGTTTGATTACTTATTTTCTTGAGAATCCATTTAATGAATAATTACTAATTACTTTCAATTTTCAATGATTATTTTCCAATTAATTAAAAAAAAGAATCCAAAAAAATTATGATTTTTTACTATTATTAAAAAAAAATCAAAATTAAAAATAATCAAATAATAAATAAATAATCAAAAATAATAAAAAGTAATCACCAACTTGTTTTGATTGTTGTTGATTCTTTTTGATTTTTGCTAATCGTAATCAATTACTAATTGCCTTTTCTTGAAATACAATTAAAATAATCATACCATTTTAAAAAGCCGTCTAAATAATTTATTACTAATTAGTAATCAAATTTAACAGGTCTGCTTAAAACGCTGAAATTTTTTGGGGTGGAAATATGTTGCTGAAAAATCAATAAGTGTGATTTGTTTTAGCAGAGAAAGAGGGAGACAAAAAAAATATGTTAATCAGGATGATCCACTTTGAAAAATGAACACAAATTATTCCTTAAAAGTGCGAAAAATTTTGTTTCTTTTTGTGGAAACCATAATTTTTTTTTTTTTATATTTAAGAAAATTTAATTTGAATAGAAAAGGAATTTTTAAAAACATCTGCAAAAGGTCTTAGAAAAAAAAAATATAATTAAAAAAATTATTAAAAAAAAAGTAAAAATAAATAATAATTTTCATAAAACTAATATTTTAGAAATCCTATTATTTGTTAAAAATTGTAAAGTTAACTAACTATTTACTATTTTCATCCTATAGCCAATTTCCGAACCCCGGCATCTCAGATTTCCGACATCCCGGTATTTCAAAAATCCCAAAAAAATGTTGCATCCCTAACAGCAGCTTAGCGCTTTCGGCGTTATGTTTGTATTGGTGTTCCCGCTAATGTGTAAGTTTGTGCGGCATGTGGCACGTTAAAAGCATCTTCGTGAACTCGGTATTGCACCCGCAGCAGAAGCGTGTTAAAAAACGAGCTACGACACGTTACCGGTGCAGCGGTTGTTGCCTCCAAAGTGCTGTTGTCTTGTTTACATATGTACTGCATCTGTATGTGTATATGTATTATGAATTTATATGCACATGGTTTTCTTATGAATGGCACAAACTGCAAAAGTTTTACGGAAAATCATTAAATATTTGGTATTTTTGGTCGCCATGACACTGACGCACATGATGAGCGCAACGACGTGCTATGCGCTATGTGACGATGATGTCAACGATGGTGATAATGATTGTGATGATGAAGATAAAGATAATGGCAATGCACACATTGGAAATACAAATTTTATATGCTATTTATCAGTTATTCGTAGTAAAAGTTTTAATGAAGCGCGAAATGCAAAAACAATATAATAGGCGCCTTTGGAAAACACTCTACGGATTGAGTGACAAAGGCGCCTATATGACGTCATAAAAATCTTACGACATCTTAACTCTTTCAGCATTCGAAAAATAAATACAATTCTTTGGCTTACATGTACTCATTGCTGCAGCTATTCGTCTGAAATAAGAGTGAGCCAATCTCGTGCTTAAAATTTTTTTTTGGTTTCCAGTTTTGCACTTGGTTCCATCCATTGAAAGAACTTAGAAAATATACACCAATTTATCTGCTTTAATTGAATGGAACAATAAGATAGTTAAAATTTTTTAACAAGATGAATGCCAAATAATTTCTGAAGTGAGACTTCTATGCTAAGTTGGGGGATCTGCTGGAGCGCTACTAGTTTATCCCTGTCTGCCGATCCATGCAATACAAAATTTTGCCTAAAGAACTCCTGACATCTTTCCGGGTTCCACACAATATTGCCTCGGGATGGTGTTTCGAAATTTTTAAAGGAAAAGTGGCTTCTGTAGGTGGCAAACTCGACCGTCTTTTGTTAAAATTTTTGAAGTGAAAACTTATTTAGGCGCCTTCTGCATTTTTTTTAAGGTGGGAAATCCCAATGTACTCGCGGTAGTGCTACCACAATGGCCGAACTTGCGATTAATTTGAACTACGATAAATAAAATTTGGGTGATTTTTTTCTATTTTCGTCGGCAATAGTATAGCATGTATTAAAATAAATAATAAAAACGAACCTGTTCGAAATTTCTTTTCTTCTTTCATTTCTAGGTGATCATTCATCAGGTGATTATATCAGTTTTACTAAAAGTATTGCCACCTTTCATAAAATTAGTTTGCTGTTCAGTTTATTGAGTTTATAAATTTGAAAGCTTGCCGCTGGTTGAAAAATAAATTTTCCTCAGTTATTTAATTTGAGGTGCTAGGTGAAAAAGTTCTGCCCCAAAAATGAATAATAACACATCACTTTTATTAAATGGTTGCCACCTGCTCATAACATTATTCTGTTGTATAGTGTATTCATTTCGCGAGTTTGAAAGCGTTGCCAGCTTCGGTTTTCAAATTTCAATTTTATTAAAGGAGTTGAAACCTGTTCAATAAAATATTGATAAATTTATATATTTGTTAAAATACTCCTTTTTTATTCGATTTCTAAATTTGAGGTGCCAGGTGCTTGACCCGAGGATGAATAATAGCATACCACTCTCATGAAAAAAGGTTGTTTCCTATTCAAAAAAATTTTATTTTTATATAGTTTTTCAGTCCAATAATTTGAAAGCGTTGCCACTTGTTCAAAAATTCAATTGCTCTTCGATTTATAAATATCTGGTAAAGAAACCTGGCGCGCTAATAAATAGTAACGTATCTGTAAAAAGTGTTAAAAAAGTTATTTTTTCATAAAGTTTATTCAGCTTATAAATTTTAAACCGTTGGCACCTGCTCAAAAAATAATTTGTTCTTTGATTTTTAAATTTGAGGTGTCAGGTGAAGTGGGCTCGCCTGAATATAAATAAAATTATAACACTTTTATGATAAAGGTTGCCACCTGTTTAACACATAATTTTTCGGTAGTGTTGCCACTTGTTCACAAATTCCTTTTCTCATAGATTTTTGAATTTTGAGGTGTTAAGCGAAGAAGCCTGGCATGAAAATGAATAACATCATATAATTTTTATTAAAGGTGTTGTCATCTGTTAAAAAAATCATTTTTCGATGTAGTTTATTTAGTTTATACATTTTAAAGCTTTGCCACCTGTTTAAAAATTTATTTTTTTTAAATGATTTTTAAATTTGAGGCGTGAAGTGAATATAAATAGTAGCATATCACTTTAAAAAAAAGAGTGGCCACCTGTTTATAAAAGAATTGTTAAACGTTTTGTGTTTCTCTAGAAAAAATATATATCGATTCTTTTTAGATAGTTTTCTTGATCTTCTGAACCGGATTACCAGTATCTTTAAGACATTCTTCAGTTAAATCCTAATTATAGTTCAAAAGAAAAAACATTCATGCAAGATGACTTTCAAGGGAACCTATGAAATTTATAAATTAAGCTGTGAGCTTGTTTCAGACTTCTTATAGCAAATACCAAAGCTATTTACAAATCAAATAAAATTAAGGTGCTATTTAAAAAAAATGGTTTCGAGCTATTTTTAGGTTATTTCCAATTTTAATTTTTCTTTTTCTTCGTGAATTATTTATATGTTATACCTACAATTTAGTTGACTTGTTGCTTTTAAATTTTTCTATATAAACAAAACCGAAGAGCCAAGTCGAAGTGTTAAAAATGGTCACTTAAAACAAAAATGCATCATAAGTAATGCTATCTTCCGCCAGATGGCGGTGCTTGCTCATAGAAAAGATTTGGAAAGCGTGGCAAAATTTTCTATGATGAAGAAATGAACCTATAAGAATATATGGCGGTTGACTTAAAATTTTCCTTCTCTACTCTCATTTAAACTTTCAAGAACTAAGTAAATAATAATCATTCAAAATAATTAGTGATGATTAATATTTTTCTTTGAGCTTTAAGCAGCCCCCTCCCCACTTATTTGTTTATTTCGAAATACTCTTCATATTTAAGATAAGTGACCACAATTATGAGATCACAAGGAGAGATTTTGCATATTTAGATTTCATGTATGCAAATCCGATAATCACTCCTTGCTCCAAGTCAAAACATAAAGAGATTAAGCCACTCTTTTATTAGCGCTTTGATGAAATAACATGAATTTTAAAAGCAAATACCATAACTTTAACATTAATTATGTATGCATACCTTGTTATATAAAAGTAAGATAACAAATAACATTCATAAATATGCAAAAATAAGGTTTCTGATATTTTTTAAGGCTATGCGTTAAAAGAGACTTCAGAAACGTAGTCGCAGTTATTGTTTACTTAAACAAGATGAGGACAAATTGGCCATTAACGCCTTTTGAAAAATCATACTTATTTCTTTTTTTAAGTATTCATATTTTTTTTTTATGGATTGAGATATCTGCAGCTGCTAATAAATTAATTTATCACGCTTTGTTTGATTGCTCGCCTAAACCAAGTGCTTGTGCGCAGCTCCAGCTGATTGAAACATTTTAAACAAAAGACGTAAGACACAAACTTGGTATTAATGAGCATTATTTATGATTTTAAGATAGCTTGAACCTTCTGTATTTTGCTTGTGCTGTTGTTTCATATAACTTTTTTTTCTTTTGGCAAGTCATTGTTTGGCGTTAATTTTTATGGTTTTTGTTGCGTAGTTGCAAAACAGGCCATCACATTTTTGCAATTCAAACTATTTGCTTTGTATCGCCGTGAAATTTGAAATTTCACTTTCTTACTGTTTTTTTTTTTGCAGTATTGGTTTGTGGTCCACACGTTTAAACAGTGATTTTCTCACGAGTATGATTTTAAAAGGACGCAAAACTTTATACCAATAGCTAATAGAGAAATTAAGTAAAAGTTTTTTAATAAACAAAAAAATTTATTGTTTTATGATTCGCCCTTCAAAGTAGAATTACCAAAAATGTACAATTTCACGTTTGTCATTAGCTTCGTTTGGTATTTTAATTACTGTAAAAAACATGGCTCATTAATCTTCGTCTGGGTTACCACCCTCCGAAAGTGTAAACAAAGTCGACTTAACGAATATTTCGCATAAAAAGCTTCAAATAACTTTCACGCCTTCCACGCCAGATAACAACGGCCATGGCGCTGTCAACTCTAGACTGCGACATAGTTTAGGCCTTAGCCTACCTCCACCTAGGCAAGGGCATCCGTCCCTCACGCCTAGCATGTCCCCCCTCTCCCTTCCTACACGCTTCAAATAAATATTCGTTGAGAGTATACAACTAGGCAATATGGAAACTTAGTAGATCTATGAAAGATTTAACTTTCATATAAGTACTAACAAGTTCTATACAAGTTGTAAATTTAGAAAGGCATGAAAGTTTTCTATTTCCAAAAAGTTGAGATTACACTAAATCCATTATCTTTAAAGTCACACCATTCTTTTTTAACACAATAAAAGTCAAATTTATTTTAAATATATAATTGTTTGCAGCTATTATAAAGCTCTATCCTTAATTAAACCAAAATAAAATAAAACTTATGGAACTAATGTTCAATATAAAATTTAAGAAAAAAAAAACAAAACTGTCTATTTTGTACGATATTTAAAAACAATTTAAATTGTACTGTCAAAATACAATAACAGACATTAATGCTACTGATTTATGGACGTGAGGTGTGAGTTTTCCAAGATAATAATTTTAACTTTGAGAGCACTTTTCTGAAAAGTTATAAAACTTAGTTTTAGCTGGTGCCACAATCAAAATATTAGGACCCATTACTTTTCATAAGCGAAAATGCCTTACAAACAACTCGTAAAAAATTAAAAAAAAAATTATTTAAGACGACAACGACACATAACCCGTTTATTTGCTTTTGATCTGATTTTTTCATAAAGGGACTTTTTTTGCCTTATTTTTTAAAGAAATGTAATGTATTCCCCACTTTGACCCTGGGTATTTAGAAGTCATGCTAATTAGTTGATTTTAACAATCTAGGTATTTTCAATACCGGGATCCAAAAATTAATCTCAGCATTTGGAAATTCCGGCCGCCGTGGTGTGAAGGTAGTGTTGCCGGCCTACCACACCGAAGGTCCATGGTTCGAGCCCTGGTACAGGTAACATCAAAAGTGATTTGAAAAAAGTTTTTTAAAACGGGGTCGGCCCTCTGCAGTGGTTTGGCAAACTCTCCGAGTGTATTTCTGCCATGACAGGCTTCTCATCAAAAATTCGTCTCCTTTGTAGATGCCGTTCGGAGTCGGCAAAAAACTGTAGGTCCCACCAATTTGAAGGGAAAATTCAAATCGGCACACCACAAATTGGAAGAGAAGCTTGGCGCAAAAATCTCTTAGGAGGTTTATGATGATATACCTGTTGTATATCGCGCCATAGAGATAGAGATAGAGAGATTTGGAAATTCCTGCGCAAAGAGTACTTAAATTTTTTTTCCAAAGTTTTGAATTTTTAAGCAAAATGTTTAAAATTTTTAGGCAATTTTTGACACAATTTCTGAGAAAAAATGTGTGTTTATGTATTTGGTAAAAACTCTGCTCAGCATTTGGACATTCTTATTGCAAAACGGTTTCGGTAAACGATCTAGCCATGAAATATGCAGCTAAAAATTGGATTTTGAAAATGTTTTTTTTTTTTTATTAACAACGAAAGTTATTTCATTAATAACAAAGCAAACTCAAGTTTTGAATTTTTAAGCAAAACTTTTAAGGCAATTTTTAACACAATTTTTAGCAAAAAAATGTGTGTTTAGGTTTTTGGCAAAAAATTTTATTCATCAGTCCAATAAATTTAAAATTCATAAAGGAAAACTACAATGTTAGGTATAAAATATTTTTACTTTTATTATGAATTATTGTGCAATCTATAGTTTTCGGATTAACGATTAATTATTCTTTTTAGAGTTTTAACTTTTCGCGTGGCAGTAATAATTAAATTTTGATTTTAATGATTTAAATCATAAATAATAATTTTATATCGATTAAAATATTTTTGATAGCAGATAAATTTTACTTTGTGATTTTAACATTTTGATTCAACCAAAATAACTACCTCTTAATCGTTAACATTTTACTCACTATTATCTTTAATTTTGATCAATTTTTTCTCAATCATAATTATAATAAGGATTTTAAGCGTTTTTCATCACTAATAATCATCATCTTATGTAATTTTATTTAATTTCATTTTTTTAATCAGGAATAGTTATTCTAGCTTGATTTATATTTTTATTGCTCATGATAAAACTCCAAAAGTCATATATCCTGAACTATGAGTAATTTCGGTTTAAAAATTTCGAAGAACATACCTCTCGTTCTGAAATTTGTGATCCTATAGATGAGTCATTGAAAAATCTACTATAAATGGTGTAAAAGAGGTATGCAAATATGCATGTAATATGTATATTATTTCAATTTTGAGTGACAAAATTATGTCCTTTTAACTATAAAAATTTGCTAGAAATAAAAAATTCAGAATAGTGCTGTACATCCATCTTGATTAATATATATAATTGATCTAAACACTTAAAAGACAAAGCCACACATTCATTTTTACTACCCAAATAAATCGTTGTTTCAACTGAAAAAGTTTCTAGGCGGTTGATACACGTACTGTATATGTGAGTATCATTGCTGACAGTTTCGTTTAATATTTCTGTATAGCATATATCAATGTAATTCTGCTTCGTTACTTACCTGTAGCACGATAGCGAAAGAAAAACGCGATAAAAGTGCCTGGTATAAATTGAATAGTGACTTGCTGGTTTTTAAAAAAAATCTGATGTTACCTTACGTAACACATTGAACAAAAAAATAACGATAAATTTGAACAATAACTCACAAATATATTGTTTCTAGTGTAAAATTAGCAACCCCCAAGATCCTGTAGCCGTAAGAAAAAAGTCCGGAAATTTTCGGCACCTTAAAAGCACAGTACCCCAAGATTTGCATACCTAGTAATTACGCTGACTCCACACGCATACATTAATAGATGCCCGTTAAGTAACTAATTTTAAGCAAAATGTGAGTGATTTTTATTTTTATTCGCTGCTGCTTTGTGTGAGAATGTTTCAAACTTGATGAAAGCAGTGATTTGATTACAACAAACAAAAGTAGAAAAACAGAAAATGTCTGACAGTGGGCGGGGAAAATTGCTGGGTTCAGCAATTTTAGCGTCATCATTTCGGCTATAATTAAACTTTTTTTTTTTTTAACATGCACGCGTCGTTTGCTATTTCTTTCATGTTTTCAAAAATGCGTAAATTTTAATAACAGACACACTGGCCAACAATTTGAATAATTTGCTGCATATATTTAATGTTCATGTTCGATCGAAAATCAATAGAAAATCTTTGTAATTACTTTAGAGAAGCGTGTAAGTAATTATATGCTACTGTTTGTAATTGATTTGGTTTTCAAAAGCTGCATTTAAGCTGTGAAATAACATGCATATTAGTTTTGTTTTCTATTGATAAATAAATGCAGTCTATTGTAATCAGTTGAAGCTCTTCAGCTTTGTCGGCAGACTTCCGAAAGCTTTCTTAAATCAACAATCGAGTCTTAATCGAATTCAAATCGATTTTTTTTTAAACACCCACACCAGCTTATCCGTCTAAGGTATTCATGCTACACTTTTTTTTTTTTTTTTTTTTTTTCACTTTCATAACTTTGTGTTTTGGGCTTAATAAGTTGGAATGTAATTCATCTTTGTCAGTGTGTTTTGTGTGGGCGTTTTTGTTGTCGGTCCAAGGTACACACTTAAGTACATATTGTAATGTTTATAATTGAACCGAGGCAAATAAAAGCCAAATATTCAAACCACTGAATCTCGAATACAAAGCATACGAAAGTATTTGGTGTGGCTAAGCTCAGAGTTAAAAGAGATTTATCAAAATGTTCAAAGTTGTTTATATAAAACCCGTGTATTTTTAGCAAATAACAAAAGGAATATCAAAAACCGGAGGTGGAACTGGTGGCGGCTTGCATTTGCGTTTTACTTAATTAAATCCATATATGTCCATTGAGATGTAGAGTTGGCCTTTTATCGAAAAAAAATAAATATCAGTTACGAAAAAGCAATTAAGTTTTACTAATTACAAGCACTATATAAAGACTTCCAGTAACGCAGATAATTTTCTGTACATTAATTATATACGTAATGTTAAGTTGGACATTAAATCTAATTCTAAAACAGAGGTTGTTCCAGTGTTCTTGTTCAAGCCGAAAGAGCCAATTTATTTGTGGTATTTTTGAAATCAAATTTTGCTCCTGATGAAAGTAATCAATCTTATGATTTTTCACGAAAATCTGCTTTAAATCAGGCCTTTTAAATTCCCATTAGTATTGAGTAATTAATTGATTAAATAGCTTTTTCAAGAATTCGTGACTATTTTGATTAGAATTGGAAAAAAAAATCAAAAAAAAAATTTTTAAAAATCAAATTATCAAAATAAATTTTAAAAAATCACAAGTAATCAAAAGTAATTTGAAAAAAAAAATTATTGTTTTTGATTACCTTTGACAATTTTTTTAATTTTTTTTTTAATTTTGATTGTTTTGCTATATCGTTTACAAATGGAAAAAAATCAACAAAAAAAACCAACAATAATCAAAGTATTAAAAAAAAATTGAAGTAATCAAAAGCAAATAAAAATAATGAAAAGTAATCAAAAGCAATCAAAAATATTTTTTTATTACTTTTGATTATTTTCGATTGCTTTGCTATATCGTTTAGAATTGGAAAAAATGAAAAAAAAATTAGAAGTAATCAAAAAAATGTTTGATTGTTTTCGCTTACTGTTGTTTATTTTTGAGTTTTGAATTTTTTTTAGATTTTCTTGATTGTTTTGCTATATCCTTGTAAAAATCATCACAAGTAATTGCAAGGTCATGCTAATATGTATATAACAGTACACAGACGATCGCAAGTTCAAATGCCGGGACAGGGAACCTCAAGATGTTTGAAAGAGGAAACAGGAATGATGTACGCAGCTACTGACCAATATCCAAGCGGGATTCCGGTTCAGCGTTCACGTGCTTCTATTACATATGTGTATAAGTTTATTCTTAATTGATCAACCTTTTTATAAAGACGAGCTTTATACAACGCTCATACATATTTATATGTATGTGCTTATGTTTGTCTGAAACAATAAAAAAAAATCAAATCAAAAGCAATCAAAAATAATCAAATACTCAAAAACAATCAAACATAATCAAAAGTAATCAAAAAAATATTTTCTAATTATTTTTGATAATTTTTGATTTTACTTGATTTTTTTCTTAAATAAAAAAAACATAATCATTAAAACTCGAAAACAATGGGTAATCAATTATTAATATGCAGTCCCAAAAATTAACCAATCAAACCGGTAGTCAATATGATTATTAATCATTACTTAACAGGTCTTCGTTAAATTACCTAAACTTTGAAAGGCTTTGTCTCTCGCCTGAAGATAAAGTCATGCATATTTGACCCATGAATCCTTCTCCTTCTAAATGGATGTTGGTGGGTCTTCACTTATCTGGAAACTTACCTCTATCGCACCTATTTTTGAATGATGACGCAGCTATGGACCAATATCTAAGCTGTCCATTTCTAAAAACTCTAGTGCTTCCCAATATAGTCGTTTAGGCCCGCTTTTGTTTATTATATTTATTAAAGAAGTAAACAGTTGCATTTTAGTTGCGAAGTGTTTGCTATATGCCGGCAACTTGAAGATATTCTCATCGGTCAAGACCCCGAAGACACCATAAAGCTACAGAATAGTATAAACAAGTTTCACTTATGGTGGCTCAATTTTCGTATATCTTTGAATACGTCCAAATGGTTTCAAATGACTTACTCGAAGTCCAGTAATATTATGACTAGAAAACATAGTACATCTGATTCTGAGCTTTAATATGTTGGCGAGATTAAGGATCTTGACATTGTCTTTGATAATTTGTTTTCTTTTAGCAATCTTATAAACTATATAACATCTAACTTATACTCCTTGCCAGGTTTTGTGAAGCGAAATGCTACACGTCCCTTGTTAGTTATCTTCTTGAATATGCTGCCATTATTTGGAGACAAAGTAATCTCACAGATACAGCTGTGTTCAATACTAGAGTAGTGAAATAAAATGGGCCTCGTTAGAAGAAATTAAAGAAGCTGATATTTAATAATTTTCATTTAAAATATAGCGAATTTCATAACAGTAACCACATAAAAAGAAGTTTCAAAGTTTATACAAAGTGCAGGAAAGTTAATTTAAACTTTAAAAAATGGTCATCAAAATTTTCAAATTTTTTTGCCGGATTTCTAGAAAATTTTAGAGTACGCAGTTTTGTAGACAAATTATTTTGAGTGTAACATTGTACAAGTTAGAACTCGTTCAAAAATTCCCTGAATTTGTTTCGTCAAGTTTGTTGAGTGATTTCTTTCTTTTATACAACGCATGAAAAAAAATAAATTTTGTATAAAAAAAATACCCAATATCCTTGACTAAATTTTTTTTTAAATTCAGACGAAATTTTTAGGTAATTTTAACTTGGACATTATTATGCTAAACCTGAATGAGCTATAAAACTGCGTACTCTGAACTTTTCTAAAAATTCTGCCCAAAAATATTAAAATTTTGATGTAAATACTTAAAAGTTCAGTTAACTTTGAAATTTCTTTTTATGTGGTTTCTATTATGGAATTCGCTATATTTTAAATGAAAGCTATTGAAATCACAGCTCCTTCTTATTTCGTCGAACGATATCCAACTAAATGTCACTACTATTATATTGAACACAACTCTACATACATCCCAGCTGGAAAGATGGCTTACATATCGTGTCAAACAATTGGTTGCCACGGCAATCAGATTAATACCAGAAGGTCATAGTACCTGAGAGCGCCGAACTCGTTCCAACAGATGACTAGCCATATCCGTAAACAGCCCATTTAACTTATGGATTCCCGGCTTTTGGATTCCCCAAAAGTATGTCCTTTGCTCTACCTTCTTTCGAATAAAGCAAAATTAAATTTTAGTGCTCAATATATTTGTTTTTCCTTTTCACATCTATATTAAATAATTTATTTCCTTTACTACCTCTTAGGCTTTTTTGCTTAATTTCTCTACAAATTTCATTTTAAATTCAGTTATTTATATATCTTTTGTGTACATGTATAAAATTCAGCACATAAATATGTTAGTATAAATATCTTAAATGAGTAAGGAATATGTTCAGTATCTGTTCTGCATCAAGGGAATACAAGGATGTGATAATAAAAACATTTATACTTGAACAATGTTTACATAAATATGTATAAATATGAACTTAACTAAGATACGACTTAGTCTAATATTTGGTTGTTTGCTTTTATGAACGCTGCACTTGTGATGCAGTGCATTTTAATACGAAAATTCTCAGGCGAAACTTTGTAAATATGCAAAGTAGTACATGCATATACGTACATCGGACCGTTTGAAGAAAAAAAATATTTGTATCTAAAGAGTCTAAAGATTTATTTGGCTGTAGATATAATACAATACAAATATTGCGATGGCGCTTTCCGACCCACAACTTTCTAGAAATTATGTAGAAAAAATCTTTTTATTCCAAATTTTACAGCTGTCGCAATTAGATCTGTATTTGAGAATGATTTACTTATCTATATCTGGGCCCAGTTGAAGATTATTCGAGAATTCCCTGATCACACTCGACAGCGCCACTGTTCAGCTCAAATGTCTCTGCTATATCAACCCTCCGACCTAAGCTCCCATTATAATCTTCGCTTCCAACTTCAAACCATATAAATAAATGCCTCGCCCCATTGATTCCTGGAGCGTATTGAAACTTACTAGAGAGGCAGTCACCTGCAAATACTTATCTCACCAATCTCCCGCATTAGCTAGCAAACCAAGGCCACCTTGCCCATAATACACACGCATATCAAAAGCTCCTGCCTTTAGATTCCCCTTACATATACTCAATTTTACTTTAGATTTCCTTGAAACGCATATAAAATCTATAACTTTCTATATTAATTTTAGATTTTCACGTATTACAAAGGTATTTAAGAACACTCTTACAAATATGACAAAAATAGGAGTTGCCCTTAAATTATGCTTTGCGTGATAATCACCATATCACATCATGACATCATATATGCGAGTTGCCTTCCTGGAAAACCTACGTCAAATGGCAGAGAGTGACATAAAGGACGTGCTGGCCTTCAGGTTATCAAAATGGTTCGAAGGGGAGGAGTAAGTGTATTTATGTAGTATCACAACGGGCCTACTGATACTGACCTAAGTGTGCCCCTACGGTCGCCACTTAAACCTAGATTAACCTAACCTCGAAACTTCAAAGCTGGCCTTCAGGTTATCAAAATGGTTCGAAGGGGAGGAGTAAGTGTATTTATGTAGTATCACAACGGGCCTACTGATACTGACCTAAGTGTGCCCCTACGGTCGCCACTTAAACCTAGATTAACCTAACCTCGAAACTTCAAAACCCAATAAGTGACCAGAGATATGTGGATGGACTCTTTTATAATACATCGTCATATCTTAAAACTTTAGTGGTTAACATTTATAGAAAGTTTTGAGACGGCTTGGAAGAAAAATTAAATTTTTTTTTGTCCGAAACGGTCAAATGTATGCCTATAAATCCTGCTGTTGTCCGTAAGTACTAAGCATGCCCTTATGACCTAGCTAACCTAGACTTACAATTTACTTGACTTAGATTACAAAAAAAAATGAGAGTCAATTACTCAACGTTTTTGTTTTTTTTTTTAAATTTTTTTTTATTTACCGAATTGCTTTCTAATTGCCATATGAATTTCATGCATCCAAAAATGTGGTATGCTATACAATATATGAAGAAATTTTATTAGAAATATTGAAAAAAGTTATATGGTAGCACAGGTCTTTCACGTCTCTCTTTAATCTTGACTTGGGAATCAAAAATCTGTAGTTTCCCAGTTTCTAAGTTAAGTTATTTTCTGGGTAACTACGTACACGTGCTGCTCATTTGTTAGATGTAGGGTTTTCAAGTCAAGTTAAGTCTAAGTGTATTTGTCCATTAGTTAAACACTGCGCACGTTGAAGACTACAATGTGTGTTTATTTTTACAATGTTTCTTATTTCCACTATGAATTAATTTTTTTTTATTAATTTTTAGATGCTCATGAGTAAATATGGATCAGGGTTGGGTTACTTTGAATAAAAAACTTCTTAACTAAAAATTAAAATTTTATTCATTATTTAAAAAAATTTGAGTGATGAGTGAAATATTATTTGTTATTCAAAAAATTTTGAATAAAGATAAAATTCCAATTATTATTCAAGCTTTTGAAAATAAAAACCAAGTAAGGAAAGGGCTGCCTGCGACTGTGCCGAAGACTTTATACCTTTCATGAATACGCATCACGGATTTAAGTGTTCGCTCCTTACTCACAATTACTAAAAGCTCTGCAAAACTGATAATTTAAAGACACATAGCCCAAACCTCATTTATCGGAACAGTCGATTGTATGGGAGCTATATGTTATATATAGGTCCGATGTGGCTGATTTTCACTACACACATTACATATATAATATGTGCTAAAATTGCAAAACTTTAAGTTCCTAGCTTTTTAATTGAAAAATATATAGCCCAAAACCCATATATCGAAACTATATATTTTATGGGAGCTATGCGTTGTATTGCTCCGATCTTGTTGATTTCGACGGAAACCATACCAAATTTCATCAAGATATCTGTAAAATCGAGTGAATAGTTTGCATACAAACTGACAGACGGACATGGCTAGGTTGACTCAGCTCATCGCCCTGATCATTTCGGTATGCTTATTGGTGGGTCTATCTCTTCTTCTTCTCATACTTACAAACATCGGACTAAAGTTATAATACCATTTCATGTTCATGAAAGGTATATTAAGCACAACGAGATACAGCAAAATTATACCCATATGTGCCTATAGATATAATGTGTACTTATGAAGATATTTTGGATTATTTCCGTGTAAATTGAGATTCACTGAGGTGATTTGACTTAAGCTCGGGGTCATTACTTGACAAAATAAGGTTTTGGGTGGAACTAAATGCTTCCTTTCGGGATTAGCTTGGGGATCTTTTAAAGACGATTTTGCAATTATTGTAGGGATTATTGGAGCTTTTTGGCACCATTTTGGAATGGTATTAGGGAATATTAAGGCCTTTTTTATGGAAATTACTCCGAAAAGTCCCGAAATAATTCCAAAATAGTGCTGAAAACAATATCGAAATGGCTCGGAAAAACCCCACAAAACAATCCAGAAAATGATCCCGAAAACATCCAAGTAATCTCGCAAAATGTTTTTTTTTTTTTTGCTAGCAATAGTCCCGATAGTCCCCAATCTCAATTAATATAGAAATAACCAAAAAACCTTCTTAAATACACATTATATCTATAGGCACATATGGGTATACTTTGCTGTATCTTGTTGCGCTTATTTTTTATTTTCAAAAGCTTGAATAGTAATTAAAATTTTATGTTTTATTCAAAATGTGTTTGAATAACAATTAATTTGAATTTCTTATTTTTTCGTCACTCGCCACTCAAACTTTTCAACGCCCATTCCTGATATGGATAGTAAATAATTGATATACATAATGAAATATAAATGTGTGTATGTGTATACATTTAAATTCTTGCAATTAATTCATACAGATTATGTAATTAGAACCATATTTCACTGCCATCTAAAAAGCCTCTATTACGAGTATTCCCACTGGTACTTTATAAAAATGCACTTCGTTGCTTGTGGCGCACAAAGCACTAACCACACCCTGTCTAGCTAACTGACTGAACTTGCTTGGACTGTACTGTCTTTTTTTTTTTTAATTCACACTTTAATACATATAGATATAAATGTGTTTACAAATATATAGCTAGTATACGCTTAAAAAAACTCTTTACAAAAATAATATTAATAGATATTATAAAAAAAGTATTTGGCTCAATTTTAAAGTTTGTAAAATACATACACGCATACAGTTGTCGAGATATCCATATGCATGAGTTACTTATATATATAAATATTTTTTCTAAAATCGACCCTTTGAGTTAACACCTAGTACATACTGATATTGCCTTCATACTAAATACATTCATTCTTATACACTCACTCACGCTTATCGGAGCTTTCGCAACAAGCCCGACAGCCTTAGTTTAGCTAAACCCTTTTAATTCCTACTCTCTTCTTCACCTTTCAGTTCGTACCACCTGTCATATGGTTATCAATGGTCAATTGTATGATACGCAAACAATCACGTTGCCGCGCTGCTGTATTATCCACCAATTGTTCAATGAATTGGCTGGACTCCATGCTAGTGCTGGGCGGTATATCCTGTGTGCACGATATGTATTTGTTGAAAATATCCGAATTTATCGAACTTGCCGGATAACTTTGATCGCGTTGTAACATTTTACTCAACGCTTGTGCTGAGCTCAATAATTTGTCTTTGTTCTTTTGGTAGGCATTGATTTCTTTGAGATTTGCATAATCAGCGCTGGAAACTTCGATAGTATGCGGTTGACCAGAACCTTTGGCGCCTGTTTTATTCAGTCGTATTTGATATTTTCGTTCAGAAACGAAATTGCCAAGCAAATAACCTGCGAAGTAGCAAAGCATTAAAATAAAATTCATTTCGATGAACACACACATACTCACCCAATATGAGCGTAAGGAAGGCTATCGTGAGTACAAGACTGACGCAAGTGCGCTTCGTGACATACTCGCGGTACTCGCGTGAACTATTGGCACGTACTGCGGTCTCATAGCTGAGCACTTGATGCATCGTTCGTTGTTGATACTACTGCGCTGCTTTGCTATTTTAATTTTTGCGTCGCTTCCTTCCGTTGTTCGGTAATATGTTAAATGAGTTTTTAAAATTTCATAGTGTGTTTATATGGCATTTTCATGGGAATTATTTTCATAATCCATTTTGGTGCAAAATTGTATTTTATGGAGCTCTGCTGCACTATGTTCTACGTTGAAAGTTTCTGCAAAAACCAAAAAATTATTCAATTAACAAAGTTTTAAATTTTGTTGAAAATAAATGTGGAAATAGCATTATTAAAACGAAAACACTTCACTCAAATATGTTAATAAGGTTCAGCTCATTTGATAAAAGGGTGCACCAGTTGGTTAGGCGAAGGGAGCTTGACAAGTGAGGGAGATAGATTCCAATTCGTCAAAGAACTACTTTTTACCATTTTCTATTACTCTAAGCTTTTTGTTCTATGCAGAGCAAGTAAGTGTTTTAATTAATTTCGTTTATTATTTTATCAGAAAAGTTCTCCCAGTGGTTGAAATTCAACATTAATTTCGTCTAGAATAGTTTTACATTTTTCTTTATTTCTGACTATATTGGCCATAGTAGCCAAAACTGCTATTTTATTTTATCATTTTTATACCATTCATGAACATGAAATGGTGTTGTAAATTTGGTCCGATGTTTGTAAGTATGAGAAGAAGAAGAGACAGACCCACCAATAAGTATACCGAAATGATCAGGGCTGAGTCGATTTAGCCATGTCCGTGTGTTCGTCCGTCCGTCTGTTTGAACGCAAACTAATCCCTCAGTTTTAGAGATATCTGGAGGAAATTTGGCACGGGCCGCCATTTTGTGAAGCATTAGTCATTTGTCGGAACCAGCAATGTCGGGCCGATACAACGCATAGCTCTCATACAATAGATTGTTCCGATAAACGGAGTTTGGCCTATAAATCTTGAAATTTAAGATCTAGGACTTTCAGCTGATGGCCTCGAGCTAGTGCGGTAATTTTGTATTTTTTGTATATTTATATACTTAAAAATAAACCAACATCAAACTAAGATCTAGGAACTTTAAATTGTTCAGGTTTTGCACATATAATATACGTAATGCCACTAGTGAAAGTTAGCCAGATCGGACATACTTAACTTATAGCTCCCATAAAATTGATTGTTCCAATAAATGGGGTTTGGGCTATATATCTTTAAATTAACAGTTTTGGAGAGTTTGTACTAATTGTAAGTAAGAATCGGACACTTAAAACCGTGATGCGTTTTCATGAAAGGTATAAAGACAGCCCTTTCCTTACTTGTTTTATTTTATTTTGTTTTATTTCATTTAATTTAATTTAATTTAATTTTTTTAATTTTATTTTATTTTATTCTATTTTATTTTATTTAGTTTTTGATTTATTTTATTTTATTTTATTTTAATTTATTTAATTCAATTTAGTTTAATTTAATTTAAATTGATTTTAATTTAATTTAATTTAATTTAGTTTAATTCCTTTTTAATTTAAATATATTTTATTTTAGTTTATTTTATTTTACTTTATTTTATTTTATTTTATTTTACGATCTCAAGACCAGTGGATAATAAGTCTTAGTTACTTATTATTATTTTATTTTATTTGATTTTTTTTCTAGCCATGCAAAGTAAAAGAAATAAATGAAAGAAAAATACACAAAGCTCATTTCGCTTAAATAATCAGCAAATTCTGCTTTTCTTGATTTCTCTTGTATGTAGTATGCATATACATACACATCATAGGGATGGTAGTTTCTATACCTTTCATGACCATGAAAAGGTATTTTAACTTTGGTCCTATGTTTGTAAGTATGAGAAGAAGAAGAGATAAACCCACCAATAAGGATACCGAAACGATCAGGGCGATGAGCTGAGTCGATTTAGCCCTGTCTCACTAGAAAATCACTAGATTTTTGGGATATACTTTAACAATCTCGGGGTAGAATCGGGATAAATCTCGTTATTTGTGTATTCGCTATTCTCCAACAGTTCAGTTTGAACAGAAAAAGATTATCTGACTTCAAAATAAATAAGAATTACAGTTAAAAGTTTTGAATTTAATATTTATAACAAAGAAACATTTTATAGGTACAAGCTTTTTTTTTTTTTTTAATGTTTTTGAATTTTTTAAGTAGGCTGTTTATGCAATTTTTGAAATTAATCAACACGCTTTTTCTGAAAAACACTATTTTTGTGAGAAATATATTTATAAGGGCAATCAATTTAAAATTTAGGTAAGAAAACAGCACTTTTGTTAAGTTTAAAATTCACGTTTACTAAGTTTTTATGTATAGTATTACTTAAAAAAATTCGAATATTGAAGAAATAAATGGGAAAACTTCCATACCGGTAGCGTTATACCCACAATTTATTGCTAGTTGCTAGAAAGTCTCAAATTACTTTAGCTTTCAAAAGTAAAAAAGAAAATTAAAATATTCAAAAATAGTGCATAACAACAAAAAACAATTAAGATAATAGGTATATATTTCCCATGCGTATCTCTTTGTGACAATTCCGCTACTTTCGGCCCTAAAAATAGCAAAGGATCCCGGAATTGGCATCCCTAAAACATGAGTATGTATGTGATTGGACTGCAAAATACTCTCTAATGCGGCATAGAATTGTGAGTGCAGGTAGATATAACTGCCGATGGTTCCACTTTATTTATCACTCAATGTCGCTTCCTTGTAATGAAATTTGTTGCACATAAATAGATTTACTCTTCTAGTTTTACAATTACTTTTACAACAAGAACTTTCCGAACAATTGATTCAATATACGTATTAGTAAGTAGCTAGCAACATTTATAAAAGTTTAGAGAAAGGAAAAAAGGGGCAAATATAGTCAATTAAGTGAATGATACAATAGATCTTTAAGTTAGGTAGTTACTTAGAGCAGACTTTGTTGGTACGAGAGTATTGAAGTAAATAAAATTGAACGAAAACTTTTTAAGATTTATGGTCAAATTGCCAATACCTCCAAGTTAGAAAGATAAAAGCACTCAATTTGTTTTTATAGTAGTAGAGTTAACATAACCTACCTACAGTCAAACCAACTAGTTGTATACAACTTACTTCAAAACTAGTATGAACAAGCAGCTAAGTACTCAGCCAAACGTCTCTTTTTCACACGGACAACTGATATTTTCAACATGTCGCTGTGAAATTCAAGATTTCGCGGCAATATGATAGTTCGAAATACACCAAATAAGTACAGAGTTTAATTTTAGTGGTGAATTTTAAGTTAAAAAAAATTAAAAGCCCCCTGTCATGGTGGATAACTGCTTGGTCCTTTTTGAAGTGGTTTCAGATGAGCCAAAACAACCTAGTTGGGAACTGATATGTGTTCTGTGTAGCTTGGTGTTCCCCTAGAGGGGTACTTTAGTATTTTTTATAATTTTTTTTGGCAAACAAATGCAATAACACCTGCCAGAATCTCCGATCAATAATTAAATTAAGGACACGGCAGCACATGTGTTCGGACATGCTTGTGTGAAGGAGAGCCAAGCAGTTTTGTGTTGCTTTAAATTTCATGTTCATTGTATTTGAAAAAGATGCTTTAGAAGAGATTTCGTAATCAGGGACTGCAAAAAAGAGTAAATTTTAATCAGCCTTTCTTTCAATCCTTCGCTGTTTGCATTGGTTTAAGAGTTAATTTAATTATTTTTGTACTAAAACTTATGGTGGAGAAATTTACACTAGTAATAAATCATCGCGCATGAACAATATAATTTAAATTATAAAGCCAGCTGATTGTTTTCAATAAAAAACACTTCTGTTATGAGTTTTGAGTGGTAAATTAATTTATTTGTATGTAACTAGCTTCCCTACCAAATCCTGCTAACCACATTTTTTCATAATACCAATACTTTTATGTTGATAGGTGGGCGGCGCCACGCCTACTTCCCCAAAATCCACAACATTTTTTTACGGCCGAGTTTTCTTTAAAAAGCTTGTTATGTGTGCAAGATCTTATTGATATAGCCTGCATAGTTATGGAAATATCGCGTTTCAAATTTTACAAACAAACTTTTCATAACTATCTTAAAAAGCTGGGCGTGGCTCGTAACCCATTTCGCCCATTTTTACAACAACATATATATTCAACATTTTCGCCAACTTTCATTCCGACAAATCAAATTTTGCCAGAGCTATGGCATAAAAAGTTCTGTGGAATAATCTACTATAAAAGGGGCGGGACCAGGCCCATTTTCTAAAACTTACGTTTTTAGAATTTCTTCGTTCACGGACATTTTGAAAGTGAAATATAAATGATATAAAGCTCTTTCCGCACAGTTATTGCCTATTAAATATAGCTATGATCCTTTCAAAAATCTTTCGTATAAATGTGGGCGTGGACCGAAGTCGCCCATTTTTTTCCTGGAACATTCATTGTGTTATTATAAATATGTGTGCTGAATTTCGTTTCGATATCTTGAACGGTTTTTGATTTATGATTAATATTATTTCCAAATTTAACTTAATCAAAAGTGGGCGGTGACACACCCATTTTCAAAAAATTCTTGAAAAATTTATTTTCTGCTTTAACCTTAATGTACACACCAGTATTATGTACTGAAAAATCACTTTTTTTGTGTTTTCGAAAATATTCTATATTTAAAAAGTGGGCGTGGCTATCATCCGATTTCGTCCATTTTAAATAACGCTCGGAGATGAGTGCCAAGGAACCTGCATACCAAATTTCATTAAGATATCTCAAAATTTTCTCAAGGACGGACGGGCATGGCTTTATCAATTTCTCTCATCCTCCTGAACATTTTGATATTTCGGTCTATATGGATCTCAATTCCTTTATGCCGTTAGATACTACCTTTTGGCGAATAAAGACAGTGTACCTTGTGCGAGTAGCACTACTAGGTATTAAAAGAATTTATGTTTAAGTTTATATAGGAGACAGACCACCTAATCAGGGAAACGAATGAACCTGTTATTTAGTCTCTCAGCATTTAGAATTTCATTTATTGGTATATCTCAGTGACACAATAAATCATTTTACCTTCTGAAGCGAGTACACTCTTCTAACGACAAACTCTCTATACTCATAATATATATATTTCAGCTGTCATAACCCGAATTTTTTTTAAATAGGACTTTTTAATCAGAATTTCCAGCAAAATGGAAGCTTAGTACAATATTGTGCAAATTTTGAGTTTCTAGTAAACTTTTAATGCAATTTTATGTAAAAATTATAGTCAAACAAGTTCGACACATGGATAAAGTTCTGCTTAATTTTATAAAAAGTTTAAGAATTTAATTGGCAAAAATTTAAAACATTCTCATCAAACTGTAATATAAATTTATGCTAGCCGCTGTTGGTTGCGAATTATGAGATAAGCTTTGCTTTCGCAGGCACAGCATGAGGGGGCTGCCAAAGCTTTCCAAAATAGAAACAGTGCTATTATTGCGCAATTTGACCTGATTTGTTTAACTAAACGCAAGTTACGGTGGCGGCCACCGTGGTGTGGCGGTAGTGTTGCCGGCCTACCGCACCGTAGGTCCAAGGTTCGAGTCCTGGGATAGGTAACATCAAAAGTGGTTTGAAAAAGTTTTTAAAAACGGGGTCGCCCCTCGCCACTTGGTTGGAAAACTCTCCGAGCTTATTTCTGCCATGCAAGGCTTGTCAGCAAAAATGCATCTCCTTTGGAGATGCCTTTCGGAGTCGTAAAAAAAACTGTAGATCCCGCCAATTTGTAAGAAAAAATTCAAAATGGCACACCACAAATTGGAAGAGAAGCTTGGCGCAAAAATCTCTTAGGAAGTTTATGATGAGATACCTGTTGTACAACGCGCCATACATTTACTTTTTATTTAAACTTAACTTTTTTTTTTGTTTTATGAACATTACGTAACTCAATTAATAACTTGTCGAGGAAAGTTGATTTATTTGATAAGCTTTTTGAAAGGAAAGTAATATATTTTATATTATATACTTTGTTGATATACTCGTATATATGCGAGAAAATTGTAGTAAAGGATAATTGATTGTATTAAGAACTGGACTGGTCTTCTTAGCTGCCAACGACTTTAGCACAATTATTTAGTTACTTATATACTCCTCGTTTATGACCTATCCATATATACATTAATCATAATTATAATACGAAAATAATTGGAATAAATTTGGCACCACATGCTCCACATTCATCCAGATAAATGACTGTGTATAAATTTAGTCATGAAATGATTTATACATGTGCTAATACCAATACACCTACAAGTACATATGCATACAAAGAATTCACTAAGTAATCGAGGAATTAGTTCGACATCGATTTAGATAATAATTTTACTACCACATAGAGGTAGCCAAATCTTATTGGTTTATATCACAATACTCCATAGACACACCAATAGGTAATTCATTCGTTTCATATGTCATTGACGTAATAGAAAGTTTTTTTTTAATGACATAACTATTTTGGTGCAATGCAATCGAATTCTTGATTTGGTAAAGTTATTTGTGGCATTAAGAAATTACCATGCAAAAATATTGGACACATCAAGCATACAGGGTGGCTAATGAAAGCCGCTACCAAAAAAAAATTAAATAACTTTTTTTCTATTTAATGAATCTGGTTAATTTTTTTTTATTTTGCATATTGACTTTTACATTTAACAAAAATGGATAACTGGGACACTGAAACAAGAATTTGGATTGTCCGCCGCTATCACGCACTGGAGTCCGTAGTTTCGGTTCAAAGAGAGTATAGGCGCACGTTTGGCGGCAATCCTCCGAGCAGATGGACCATAATAAGACTTGTAAACAATTTTGCCGAGCATGGGACAGTCAACAGAAGACCTTACCATCGAAACCCTTCAGTTCGAACGGAGGAAACAATCGCTGCTGTAGCTGCTGCCATACAAAACAATCCACGTGTTTCGACAAGAAGCTTATCTGCTCAAATGGGTGTATGCAGACAGTCATTACAGTCAATTATGCACAAAGATTTGGACTTATTCCCATATAAAATTCAAATGGCCAACAAACTGAACGCTGCAGACTTGCCGATTCGCTTGGAATTTTGCCAGAAGATGCTTCAAATGGTGGAAGAGGATGGAAACATGTTGAACTGTCTTTTCATGTCTGACGAGGCCCATTTCGATTTAAACGGCAACATAAACAAACAAAATTGTCGAATATGGAGTGCTTCCAACCCACAGATACTCCATGAGACGGAATTGCATCCACTTCGTGTCACAGTGTGGTGTGCAGTTTCATCACGCTGCATTGTCGGGCCCTACTTCTTCGAAGAAAACGGTCACACCGTTACGGTTACTGGAGACCGTTACTTGAGCATGTTGAGAGAGTTTTTCTATCCAGAATTACGCCGAATGAGAATTTCTTTCAACTCTGTGTGGTTTCAGCAAGATGGTGCAGCTCCTCATATAGCCCAACCTGTTATGACAGAATTGCGACGAAAATTTCCCAATAAGCTGATATCCAGAAACTCCACATTCCGTTGGCCACCCAGGTCGCCTGACCTTACTGCACCTGACTTTTTCTTGTGGGGTTATTGCAAACAGGAAGTCTTCAAAGCAAAACCAACAAATTTGAATGAACTAAGGCAATCCATTCGAGAAACAATTGCGGCTATTCCTGTCTCAACTCTCCAAGCAGTAATGAACAACTTTTTGGTAAGATGCCGCACATGCATCGGCGAGCAGGGGGGGCATTTAAATTCCATTATTTTTAAAACTAATTAAGCTATATTTAATAAAATTTAATGAGCTTTAACATGAATAAAAGAAAAATGAATTCCATACACTGAAAAAAAATTATTTGAGTTTCTTAATGTAGCAAAATTCATCAGCCACCCTGTATATGAAAGGAGTACTCCCTAGCAGGCTAGGTGTATTCCGAAATAAATCAAAAGTATTAGCATAATACTACTTAAGAGAGTAAATAAGGAATACAGTAGTGACCAAAGAAAGTTCCGAGAGGACCGGAGCTCTCATATCAATGATTGTTTAGTGATTGTTGTGATAGCTTCCTGTCTAAATTGTCTGAGATATATTACCTTGGTATAATAAAATTATGAAAAACTAAAAAAGAAGCACAATAAATACGAAAAGCTGTTAAAAGCTGTACAAGGATCGAGTATCATGACAGGTAACATCAAAAGTGGTTCGAAAAAGTTTTTTCAGAACGGAGTCGCGCCTTCGCAGTGGTTTGGCAAACTCTCCGAGTGTATTTCTGCCATTAAAGGATCCTCGGCAAAAATGCATATACTTTTCAGATGCCGTTTGGAGCTTGCAAAAGACTGTAGGTCCCCTCAAATTGTTTGAAAAAAATTCAAAACAGCACATCAAAAATTGAAAGGGAAGCTCCGAGCCAAAATCTCTTCGAAGGTTTATGCTGATATATCTGTTGTATATCGCGCCATACATTTATTATTATTTTTATATGAGGAAGGCTCTATCTTAAGTGCGCTCCAAACCAAACTCTGGAACTCTGCCTATAGTTGTCATTGCGCCAGAATCTATAGGGTTCAAAGAAAGTTTGTTCGCTTTAGTTTTAGCTCCATTCATTTTTTTGACCCAATTTGACCCATATAAACCGATCGTAACCAAATTTGAAACCTGCACTGGATATCTTCCAGGGATGAACATGGGCTAAAAAATGTTTTGATACATAACTATAGGAGGCGTGGCACCTTTCATACAAATGGAATTTTTCATAGTCCATATCTCTAGAAGTATTTATGCTAGACAACTGAAATTTGGAAAGGGGTTATATGAGGTGAATCCCTAACACTTGCATTAAACCTGGTGATAGCTAAAAAGGGGGCGTGGCACCTCCCATACAACTGGAACTTTTCAAGCCAGTCTATAGATACTTACATACATAATTTGAATTTTATATATATAGATAGAAATGTGGGGTGAAGCCCACGGGTATTAGCTAGTAACTGATAAAATTAAGTCGGAGCAAAACAGGACACATAACAAACCCGATACGTATGTTTGAAAAATTCGCGTTCAGATAAGCAAACAGACAGGCAGACAGACGAACAGGGAGACAGACATGGCTAAATCGACTCAGCTCATCGTCCTAACCATTGCATTATACTTATTGATGGGCTCATGTCTTCTTCTTTTCATACTTACAAACATTTCATGTTTATGAGAAACGAAAACAAATTCGAAATCGAAATCGGGACAAAACCAAAACCGGTGCTTATATTTATGAATGAAACCAAAACCAGCCCGAAACTCTAACACAACAGCAACAGAAACTTAAACTAAAGCAAACCAAAATAATTTACACTTTTTTTGAAGATATCGAAAATTATTTCATACTTATAACGGTGAAAATAGTTTGCAATATACAACTTATAATTTTTTCGAAGCTCGGACTTTTGAACACTTTAACACTTTTTACATAAGTTTAAAAAAAAAAATTTACACCAGTCAAATTCGACAGAATTCCGGGCACTTTTGCATTTTTGATTTTTCAATTTTTCATGTGCAATAATTAATTAAAAAATTACGAAGGGTCAAATTTCCAACTTGTTGTTGTTGTTGTTGTTAACAGTGCTTCGCCCTGCCCCAGATTGGACAGGGTTACACTGAAATAACAGCCCTTGGCCGGGTGAAAAAACCCGGGTCATTCCGGTGCGATAGAACCGGCTGTTGTGGGAATGAAACTTCAATAGCGATAGAACCGGCTGTTGTGGGAATGAAACTTCAATAGCGATAACTAAGTTTTGGAGTCAAACTTGAACAAAATTTTAAATTTATTTTTTACTTATGTACTCGTATGTCTCAATCTTATCAAAAAAAACTTCTTTTGGTGTAATACGCAGGGGGGTGCTGTGAATTCTAATAACATAATTCAACAATTCAAAACATTCGAGACGTGTATACTCCTAAACATCGCAAACTGGCCTTATTTTTGTTAGGTTCGAAATAAATTATTCTATAATTTCTACACAACCAGTCCAGAATGTTAAAGAAATATAATTATTTAGGTTTTTTAATTCACTGTTTATGTTATATGCATCGAATAATCAAAATATTTTAAAAACTACCATTCAATGAAATATATTTAGAATGCCAAAGCTTACTACTTAACCACAGTTATCACGCATTTACATATCCAACACATACAAACACATGAAAATAGTAAATACACAATGCATTAATGAAAAAAATTTTGTTTACACTACACACTAAGTCACTCAGTCATTCAGTCATGTAGTCATTCAAGCGCGATTATGGGCAAAGCCGAACAGGAAGTTAAACACAAACGAAAGGGAGAAGGCAGTCAAGCATTTTTTGCAGGCTTTCACCTCTTTTCAGTCAATGAACTCATGCTTTACAAGCGCAAGGACTGACGCATATACACACATGCACACCAACACTAAATTCTCTCTCTTACACAGCCCACAATCTGGCCACTGAAACTTTCACTTACTCCTTTACTATACAGTATTGATTGTTTTTGTTGTTGTTAATTCATACTCGAGTACTGCTACTGCAACAAATGTTTAAGCCAAAAAAACCTCAATCATTCTTTGTACTTTTATACGTATGGATGTATGTAAATATGTATTTTACAAATCTTTGGCTTGGCTTTCGTTTCTCTGTTTTTCACTTTTTTTCTTTTTCACCACATTTTTGATTTCTAAGGTTTAGACAGCTTTTAACTAGATATAACGTTGAACAAGTAATTTGTTGTTGTTTCTTGGTGTTGGTAAATACATATATGTATCAGTATTGGCACTCACATGCTTACATTGCACATTCAATTGAAAGCACCAATGCGGTTTTACACACATCACCTACCCACTTTAAGTACACACATATATACTCACATCACATCAAGTGACTTTGAATAGATACATATACACTTTTATATATAGTTATGTATGTATGTGTAAGTAAGCACTGGATATTTTATATATGTAAGCTTGCGTTTGATGATATTTTATCTTTAAAAACAACAACAACACCACCACATTTGAACTTTAATGCTTGTTGACAATTCGTAGAATATTGAGTAGGACGAAGAGCTAGAAGGCGCGCGCGTTATCTCCCCCCGTTTAATGACCGTTAATCAGCTGAGTGTTGCTTAGTACTTGTCCAGGTCATTCCTTATCGGCTACTAAGCTATTTTTGCCACAGACCGGGTATTTTATGTGCGAGCTTTATTCACCTTAGTGTTTTGGTATGCGCTCTCCCGGTCTAAGGATTTATACCCACACATATGCGATTGGTGTTTGCCGAGTGAGTTGACGTGCTGAATTGCAAACAGAAAAGTTATAAAGAGAAGATTTTATTACTCTTATATCGAGGTGATTATGACCTGCAAAAAATCTCTAAAACGTGTATTCTGGGATTAATTCACTTTCGTCAAGAACTGATCCCAAATAGTCCCTTATGGGTATAGTTGGATTAAGTAAATTTTAATTTTTGAAGCATACTTATAGGATTGGAAGGTGGAGCCGCTCTCTCGTACCAATTAGAGTATAAATAGGTGCAATTGCTCTTTCAATTTGTGTGACATATTTGAAGGGGTTGAGAGAACACTTTCGTAGGAAAACAAACTAAGATTGTAAAATTAAACTCTGCATAAGAGATGTTCAATCAAATGTGGAGAGTATAACCCATATAAGTAGCTTAGAAATTGTATCAGTAGCATGCTTCTGTGCAACCTACTCCGGATTCATCTCAAACTAATCGCATTTTTTACAAGGTATTTTTGTGTGCAAATCTCATTTATGTAAAAATTTTAAGAATTCGTATCATAATTGGCTTTTCCAACGAATTCAGGAATCTGAATCATCAATTAATTAAAGCACGGTTATGCTAGAAAAATTGCTAAGATAGGACATATATTATTAAGTGGTAGCCCTACGGGCTCATGACCTTGCGAAAGTTTTCCATTCCAGTTTTGTTTTCGTTATCTAAAGTTTATCTTGGTTTCAAGTAATTATTTGAGGTTTTCAGTATTTATTTCGGTTGCGGTTTTGCGTGCTTTCGTGTATTTCGATTTGGTACGCCTTTCAGTTGCGGATGTGAAAGCTACTTTGATGCCTTTTTTGGCACCGTTTTCAAATTTAATTTGCATTTTCTTCGGGTTTCTGTCTCTAAAAAGTGTCTGGGGTTCGTTGGGGTTCATTTTCAGTTTAATTGCTGTTTCGATTTTGGAAGGTGTATCTTTTTTAGTTTTGCTTTCGCTTTTCAAAATGAATTCGGCTTGCTTCTTCAGCCACTTCTTTGATGTTTTTGAAAATTCTTTCAGTTCCGTTTTCTGTTTCATTGAGGTTTCGATTTGAAAAATGTTTCGTTTCTGATTTGCTTGGTTTGAGTTGTAGTTGCAGTTTTGAAAACTTTACGGTTTAATTCAAAACTTATTTATTTTTCGTTCTTGCTTCGGTTTCGGTTGTTCAAATTCTTTTAGCACTGGGTTATAATATCACAAGGGAGCCAGTCGTAAAGACTTGAAGTAGGGGACAACGTCAGAGAGCTTTACTTGTTATGATTTCGAAAGTATTTGAAGAATACTGGAACCAGCATGTACGGTCTGAATAGTGTGTTTTGGTCTGGCAATAGATTTTGGAAAATACTACCAAATGCATGATTACTTTGATTAGAATAATTCATGCACTTCGTACAATACCAACTCAGGCTGTAAATCTACTAACATCTACACATTGCAGAGCAAGTTGTGGTAGGAATAGAACTGGAGTCGACTTCCACATAGGCAAGCAACCTACAGTGGGGACTGGCGGCCAAATGACAACTACACTTCCTCGTCCTTCCAAGGATTTCAAGAACATAACCATTAAGAATGCGTATACATATTTGCAAAGGCATTTAATTAAACATAAAGTTTTACAACGCTATCATATTTTCCGACTCATCGCCTTCTAACTCAGCCACCCACAATTAATTTTAATTACTCACCTGAAACCCTGATGAACTGGTTCTAATAACAATAACTACGCACTAGTTGAAAGAGTTGCGAAAACAAATAAAATACAAACAAAAACAAGAAAAGAAAGGCCGAATCAAGCAATAAAGTAGTAGACACAGACAACGCAGAAGCCTAGCCCTTACACCGCAAATACCCTTGGCTTTATTCACACACCAAGCGGTATCGGTATCGTACAAAATTTTAGGTACACTGAAGGGCACTTAAATTGTGACCAAATGTTTATCACCTAGATTTTATATTGATTATTCTTTTATTAAAATAATTGATATTTCACAAAAATGAATGATTTTTTTTTCAGTAATTTGGAATTAACACTCGGAAATCATACTGAAACAGGAAACGCAACTGGAGCAAAATTCGACGGCGCACCTGGGACTGAAAAAACAATCGAAACTGGAATCTACATCGGAACTGTAACAAACATCGAGAACGGAACCAAAACTGCAATCAAATTCGAAGCGAAAGTTGAAAAGGGACCGAAAACCGAAACTTCAGTCCGATCCAGATATCAAATCGAAATAATCGAAACTAAATAGGCAATCGAAACCGAAATCCGGTACGAACTTATACTGTAACAAGAATAGGGACTGAACCGAAATCAGATTTAGAACTAGAATCGAAATTTGTACCATATTCGAACCCGAAGTCCGAAAGTGAATTTAAATCGAAACTGGAGTCTTATCGAAATTGAAACTGGAACAAGAATAGAGTTGGAACCGCAATAAAAAATGCAGTCTGCAAAAACAGAATCGAAACCAAAAAATTATCGAAACTGTAACAAACATCGAAAACGGAATCGAAACTGCAACCAACTTCGAAAGGGGAATCGGAACTGCAACCAAAATAGAAACTGAAGGCTGATCCAAAAATAAAATAGAGATAATGCAAACTGACAAGTTCTTAGAAACTGGAGTCAGATCCAAACTTAAACTGGAACGAAAATAGATGCTGCAAACGGCAGCAGATCTACAATACGTATCCAGTTAAGAAGCCGAAATCGAGTCTGGAACAGGAATCCGAACCGAAACTGCAGTCGAAACGTATACGAGGAAAGCAACTGTAATCATATTCGAAGTCAAAATCAAAACTGGAATTTGAATATAAACGGCAGTCTCCAAATATAGAATCGATATAGAAAAAATAATCTAAACTGGAACTTGAATCTAAACGGCAGTCTCCAAATATAGAATCGATATAGCAAAAATAATCTAAACTGAAACGAAACTTAAACGTAACAAACATCGAAAATGGAATCAAAACTAAAACCTGGAGTGGAACTGGAAGTGAAACAAAAATAGAACTGGCAAAAAGACCGAATCCAAAATTGTCACTGAAAAATTAGTAGACACTGCAGTCTCTAAAAATAAAATCGAAAGCGAAAAATTAATCCAAACTGACCGAAATCGAAACTGTAACAACCATCGAAAACGGAAGCGAAACTTGAATCGAAACTAAAGACTGATCCAAAATTAAATCGAAACTGAAAACGGAACCGAAAATGGAGTCACATCCGATTTTTAAACTGGAATCGAAGCTGGAATTAGATATGAATTTAAATAGAAACAGGATACGAAACTGGAACAAGATCCGAAACAGAAAGTGAAACTGAAACCAAAATGGAAAGTAGAATCTGGTGAAAACCAGATTCGAAAATGAAATTATAGCCTAAGCTGCATCTTAGCCAAAATTGAAACGGCCACCAAACCTAAAACGGAAATCAGATGAGAAAATGAAATCAAAACCGAAATGGAAACTTTATCATGAATCGTAACCATATTCAGAGCTATTATTTGTTTAGAAAGCAATTTTATGTCTTAATTAAAAAAGTGTTTAAACGAAAAATTTCAATAACTAAGTACTAAAGACGTGGTGCTATTTACATCGCCAGCAGTGTAGATAAAAGCATGTCTGCTAACCTCTGCAAAAACTTACTAGCAAGCTATCGCCTGTTGTTATACTCGCCGTCATCAATTTTGTCTTTGATGTGCGCTCTATGTGTCGCCGCGGTGTGGATAATTATGTTTGTATATGCCCCGACTTGTTTTTAATCTGCTTAAACTATCTAATGCGGAAAATTAATGGACAACTTCAATGTTATCGAATATCTTTTAAGTGCAATAAAGCAAAGCGACAACAGAAAAGAGCTAAATTCTTTCAATGCCCATTTTTTTTTTAGATGCATATCAACAATATTACATTTCACTACATACAGGGTGGCTGATGAATTTTGCTACATTAAGAAACTCAAATAATTTTTTTTCAGTGTATGGAATTCATTTTTCTTTTATTCACGTCAAAGCTCATTAAATTTTATTAAATATAGCTTAATTAGTTTTAAAAATAATGGAATTTAAATGCCCCCCCTGCTCGTCGATGCATGTGCGGCATCTTACCAAAAAGTTGTTCATTACTGCTTGGAGAGTTGAGACAGGAATAGGCGCAATTGTTTCTCGAATGGATTGCCTTAGTTCATTCAAATTTGTTGGTTTTGCTTTGAAGACTTCCTGTTTGCAATAACCCAACAAGAAAAAGTCAGTTGCAGTAAGGTCAGGCGACCTGGGTGGCCAACGGAATGTGGAGTTTCTGGATATCAGCTTATTGGGAAATTTTCGTCGCAATTCTGTCATAACAGGTTGGGCTATATGAGGAGGTGCACCATCTTGCTGAAACCACACAGAGTTGAAAGAAATTCTCATTCGGCGTAATTCTGGATAGAAAAACTCTCTCAACATGCTCAAGTAACGGTCTCCAGTAACCGTAACGGTGTGACCGTTTTCTTCGAAGAAGTAGGGCCCGACAATGCAGCGTGATGAAACTGCACACCACACTGTGACACGAAGTGGACGCAATTCCGTCTCATGGAGTATCTGTGGGTTGGAAGCACTCCATATTCGGCAATTTTGTTTGTTTATGTTGCCGTTTAAATCGAAATGGGCCTCGTCAGACATGAAAAGACAGTTCAACATGTTTCCATCCTCTTCCACCATTTGAAGCATCTTCTGGCAAAATTCCAAACGAATCGGCAAGTCTGCAGCGTTCAGTTTGTTGGCCATTTGAATTATATGGGAATAAGTCCAAATCTTTGTGCATAATTGACTGTAAGGACTGTCTGCTTACACCCATTTGAGCAGATAAGCTTCTTGTCGAAACACGTGGATTGTTTTGTATGGCAGCAGCTACAGCAGCGATTGTTTCCTCCGTTCGAACTGAAGGGTTTCGATGGTAAGGTCTGCTGTTGACTGTCCCATGCTCGGCAAAATTGTTTACAAGTCTTATTATGGTCCATCTGCTCGAAGGATTGCCGCCAAACGTGCGCCTATACTCTCTTTGAACCGAAACTACGGACTCCAGTGCGTGATAGCGGCGGACAATCCAAATTCTTGTTTCAGTGTCCCAGTTATCCATTTTTGTTAAATGTAAAAGTCAATCTGCAAAATAAAAAAAAAATTAACCAGATTCATTAAATAGAAAAAAAGTTATTTAATTTTTTTTTGGTAGCGGCTTTCATCAGCCACCCTGTACCTAAAGGATTGAAGAGGAAAATCGTTGTGCCGCAAGGAAGCCTTAAGGAAAGTATTTTATTTCACACAAATAACGTGACCACAGAAGTATGTAGCCGGCAAATACTTAGTTGTGTGTTCCTAGTTGCGAGAGTATATTGGGGATGTCAATTTTTTGAATTTCTGCAATACCGAGGTATTCTCGGAATACGTTAACTTACAGTAAATACAGGTAAAATTAATAGAAATAGAAGTTCAGCTGACAAAAAACCCGGCGTTCCGATATCCTATCAGCTTCTGAAATGGATTCATAAAAAAATATATGGCAGTTGTCTATAAATTTTTCTTCTCTATTCGAATAAAAGCTATTAAAAATTATTTCAAAAGTAATTAGCAAATATAAAAGGGTCTTGGTCAAATCGTCAAATAGTTCGAATCTACCCCTTCCGGTTTGAATAAAATTTGGTGAAAAGTTTCATGAAACAAAGTCCTGCCAAAAATATACATTAAACTTTTTTTTTTTCAAAAGTTATGCGAATTAAAATTTTTTTCAATATTTCGAAAACTGTATTGAAAAAAAAAACAAACTTTGGCTCTTCCAGAGGAGGAATTCAATATATAAAAAAAATATTTTAAAAAAAACCTTTAAAAATGTCCAATTTTAGAAACTTTTCGATTGAAATGGAAAAAATTTAAGTACGCAATTAAATTTTGAACTCCAATTTTTTTGTGTTAAGGATCTGATGTATCTAAAGATATCTTGAAATTTTTAGAAGGATTTTTTTCAAAAATATTGTTTTTCGAACTTCCTCAAAAAAAATTGTTTTTTTATTATTTTAAGTTTCAAGTCGAGTTCAATTATTGAAACACTCAATTAAGATACCTGGAAATTTTTTTGGTGCTAGTGAAATGGAAAAACCGAAATGTAAAAAAAAATATCCCTATTTTTATTGTAATATTTCACTACCACGAAAACAAAAATGTTTTTGTGTCTAAATAATTGAACTAGATTAAAGCTTCTCTATCAATTTGTGGTGCGCTGATTCGAATTTTTTCTATAAAGTGGCGATACCTACAGTTTTTTTTCCTACTCCGTAAATTTTTCCTGAAAAGCCTTCCATAGCAGAAATACACTCCGAGAATTTGCCAAGCCACTGCCGAGGGGCAACTCCGTTTTGAAAAAACTTTTTCAAATCACCTTTGATGCTACCTATCCCAGGACTCGAACGTTGGACCTTCGGTGTGGTAGGCCAGCAACACTAGCGCCACAACACGGCTCGAATAGAAAGTTCAAAAATAAAAAATAAAAATTTGGAAAAAATTCGAAAATTCATTTTTTTCAAAAAACAAAATAACATTCCTCTGAAAATTTCAGGATATCCTAAGAAATATATGAGGTATAATACAAAAAAAAAATTTTTGTCCAAAATTTAGTTCGATTTGAATCGGAAATTTTCCAAACTTAGAAGTTTTAAAATTTTTTTTTTTTTTAAATTTTTTTTTTCTCACCACTCCATCTGGGAATATTAAAAAAAATAAACACGACAAAACAGTAAAAAAGTATAATTTTGAATTCGTATAATTTTTGAAAAAAACATTTTTTTTTAATTAAAATTTTTTTTTTTTTGTGAACTTTGTTTCAGGATAAAGGGAAACTCTTAACCAAATTTTATTTTATTGACATGCAAAGCCACTAAATCAGTAATAATTTTCATAAAAATTATTATCCTTAAACTTGAGCTCATTTATAGCCATGAATACTTTAAACCACCAAAATGTTTTGGTTTATTTTTATTTTTAGTTTATCCACTTTACATATTTTATGAGTTTTACAAGCTCAAGACGAATTGATAGTAATTAGTATTAAATTTTTACTTTTATTTTAATGCAAAAAGAGATTGAAATATAAAAATAAAATTACATAAATACTATTATCAGCTGGTCTTGCGGTTGTAAATTACCAGTGTTTAGTTTTTAGCAATACATTTCCAATCCCGAAAGTTCCGAAACTTCTTTCTCACACTAACGGGGTTTTCTTTACTTAAACAATTACATAACTCTTATCAACAACTGATCTTAAACTTTTACTTCTTAGTAACATATTTTCTATCCAGAAAATCCCGAAAACTTGCTCACAATGCCGGGATTTTCGGCACTTAAATAAACACAGGATCGTCATTCATAATAAATGCAAATACCAAGTGTATGCAAATTTGGCTTTTTGTAAGTATGATGTATGTACTATTTGAACATATAAAAAGAAAATATGCATCCATAAATAAATATTTTGTATTTTCTTTTCTATGGACAGCTATTAAATGTTGCGTACAGTTTAAGTATGTCAGTTCACAGGATTTCTTCGAGCACTTGGTATATTTTTGCGGTGGAGATATGTCATTGGTATGCAAACACAATATATTTTACATTTCAGTCCCTCATACATTTCATTCAAACATAAACACATACATACTTATAAGATCTAACACAAAAGGTCAGCTGAAACTGTACAAATGACCTAACAGCATGTAACATTTGTGGGTGCATATTCCTCACCTAATTGGAAAAAGTAGGACGAATCAAATTAAATTTTCTATTGAAACAAGTTGGCTAGTATGTTTCTATGTTCCTGCAACTAATATAATTATTGCTAATAATAGAACAATGTTCACATTCTTACTTATATTAATGTATACTTATTTAATTTCTAGTTACGAACTGGCACTGATTTCTTGAAATCAGTTTGCTTGGAAGTAAAAAAATTAGTATTACAACGCATCACTCCGTCGTTCCCTATCCATCTAATAATGCAGGATATTTGCTTATAAATCACAATCACTCTCTAATAGGCACACAATTCTTGAAATAATGTTCATTTTCGACGTTTTTATTGAGCCACCATGTTTCAATGTCACAAATCGGTTGCTCCGAACATACGAGCTATCCAAGCTATTAAATCTATTTAATTGCATTTACCACCCATTACCTGGGAAGTTAACGAAATTAATGATATTTACTTGTATAAAAAGTTAGATCTCGTTTTTGCAATGCCAGGATCTCAGTTCGCCGATAAATTTATTCATTTTATAGCTATCACGTAAGTCCAGGAGTGATAAAATAAGGCGACGTATTTCCACTTTTAACTCGATGTAAATTCAATGGAAAATACTAAGGTCCACTTGCACAATGGCAAGCTATCTCAGAAATGTATGATTTTAACTTATCAGTTGGCGTTAATAAAGAATAATAACAAAATTTCATATATGAATATATTTTTTAGCTCTTAGCGTATAAATAAAATAAAAAATATATATCCTGAAAGATTAAGGCTAAGCATCTCTACCAATATGTGGGGTGCCGACTCGCTTTATGCCGATTTCAAACGGCATCTGCAATTGCAGATACATTTTTGGTGAGAAGCTTTTTAATGGCAGAGAAACACTTGGAGGATTGCTGACCACTGCCGAGAGGCGACCCAGTTTTGAAACAATTTTTTCAAAGCATTTTTAATAAAACCTGTCCCGTCGCTTGAACCTGGAACCTTCGTTGTGATAGGCCGGCAACACTACACCCCACCACGGCGGCTGCCATGGCGTATGAGTAACTTAAATGTCACTGCCAAACATAGTTAGCGGTATTGAATTACTTAAATTGGGAGCTAATGAAAAGAGTACTTTATTAGCACTATATTATATTGGAACAATCACAAATCAAAGTCGTTTGCTGTTGGCAACAACCGAAACTTAGCTTACGCCTTCAAATGCTTTCTACATCACTAGAGGCGGAAGGAGATAATCGCAAGTGGTATATTTCCAAGAGTTAGAGGGAGGGAAAGAGGTAGAGCGACAGGTAAAGGGAGAGGTAGAGTGTGAGGGAGAAGGAAACACAGAAAAAGCGCATGTTAAAAGATCTCGTCCAGGTCTAAAATTTCAAAAGGAACAAGCAATTTTCGGCCAAGTCAAATCTGCTTGGTCCTCCAGTAAGCAATTAGAAATTATAATTTGTAATTTTTTTGAGAAGTAACATGTTGTGTAATAATAGATTCAAGTATGTACACTTAATTTCATAATTGCCATTGAAATTATTATAAATCAAATTAAATGCAAAATCGTGCGCCTAAAAATATGTTACATTTTTATATTTGTTCATTGGCGGCTTTAGAATTTTTATCAGGGGTTCGAAGAGTCAATTTAGGTGGAAAAAACATTGAAGAAAAATTTATTCTTGATAGCTTTTGACCATAATAGCTTTCACAGTCAACTTCTTTTTGACTCTGGAGCTTGCATAGTGTTAAAAAAAATGTTGCAAAACTTGCACACAACTAAGTTGGTAGGTAGCAGCTGTATTAAGTATTGCTATCATGGTTTCTACGTGCGAATATTTCGCAAGCCATTTTTATTTTAATTTTTGTTTTGCAGGGGTATTTTTTGGAGTGCAACTCGTGCTACTATTTTATATATCTTAGATCTTCATTGAAATACATGAGAAGACTGATATCGCCTCAAAAGCTCGACTAATTCCTGGCTTTACTTATGAACACGTTTATTTTTCATATAACCCAAACACTAGAAATTATCTGGTTTAACAAAATTATCATTATTTATTCGTTATTTCATAGTTATCGTAAGTTAAGAAATGGTTTTCGATCAGGAAATGCAAAGAAAGACAGACCATTTATATGCCAAACAGTACCTACAAGCGCGCCCGCATGTAAGCAGAAAAAGATGAATAACTAACAAAAAATACAAGCTTTTTTAAAAGGACTATAAACACCAGAACACAGAAAAAACATGTTATTCAGTCCGCTGGCTCAGATACTTTAGACCAAAAAATTCACCATACAAGCAAATTATGGCAATCAGTTGATCTTAAAGTGTGGTACAGTGAACGTTTTACGTACAGTAAAAGTTTTAAGTGATTTAAATTGCGAATTTAAACTAAGATCATTAATAGTAAGTAAGCCTAACTATTATTAAACAGACTAGTTTTTTTTTTCTCAACTTACGCTCATACCGATTATTATATCATTTAGGAATTATTTGATTCGTCAGAATACTGTTTCCAGTCAGAAAGATATGTGAATCATATTTTTAACGCTTTCTAATGCGTTTTTGTGATTATTGTCCGTTTAAATATCACATGTTGCCCAAATCTGATATCTTTGGGGAGAATTTGGTCCACTGGGAAATTACATAAAACTTTTATAGACTTTAAGTATGTATGCGTGTGAACATATTCAACACACGTACGAAAACGCTGAATAGATATAAAAAAGATGGTTAGCTTCAATTTGAATTGTACATCTGTTCCACTTGACTGTATGATATGTATGTATGCCAGGTACTCCAGAACGCGCGTTTTATGCTCAACTTAATTTCCCAAGCAGCTAATAAAGCCACTTCAATTTTAAAAGACAAACGAAGTCAACATTTATTTTAGAGCCAAGTTAAGTTGGCGTTCAACAGTTACGCAGCGTTCCATATGCGAGCACATACAATAATGTGCACAGCAACAACAACAATAGTGGAGTAAATGTAGTAGACACAACAACTAAAATAAATGTAATAAAATAATGATAAGAGCAAGTTGCCGAAGTGGCGCCTCAAGATGTAAAACACTTTGTTAATAGAAACATAGCCACAGCAAACGCGTACAAAAAAAGGAAAACGAAACATTGAATAAACATTAAAAGCAAAAACAACAAGTAAGGACGGCGCTGTCCTCGGCTGTGCAGAAGGCTTTATACCTTTCATGAATACGTGCAAACTTAAAAGCGCATTGTTTAAAGTTCTCTAAAAAAAATATCTCACCAAGTTTCAAGTTTTAATCTTTTAAAATGAGGGAGAAATGGCCATAATCCTCTTATCTGAACGATCGGTTGTATGGGATATATACTATATATAGCTCCAATCTTAGCGATTTTTTTACCAAATTTTTTATTATCTGTAAGCAAATATCTCACCAAGTTTCAAGTTTTAATCTTCCAAAATGAGGGATAAATGGCCATGATCCTCTTATCTGAACGATCGGTATATACTATATATAGCTATAATCTTGGTGATTTTTTTACGAAATCTTTTGCTATCCATAAGCAAATATCTCACCAAGTTTCAAGTTTTAATCTTCCAAAATGAAGGATAAATGGCCATAATCCTCTTATTTGAACGATCGGACAGACAGACATGGCTGTATCAACTGAGTTCATCGTCCTGATCAATTTGGTATGCTTAATGGTGGGTCTATCTCTTATATTTCTAAACGTTACAAACATCGGACCAAAGTTAATATACCATTTCATGTTCATGAAAGGTATAGAAATATGAAGATGCATATGCACGGCTTAAGTTCAAGTGCTTACATAAACACGCACACATATTAGAGATGCAAATCATGAAAATCCAGAGATTTCCTTTTCACCGGCATTTTTGTAATAGGAAATATGTTACTATGAACTAAATATATCATTTATTTGAGATTATTTTATTTCATTTCATTCCTTTTTATTTAATTTTTTATTTTATTTTATTTTATTTGATTTTATTATATTATATTTTATTTTATTTGGTTTTATTTTATTTTCTTTTATTCTATTTCATTTAATTTTATTTTATTTTCTCTTATCTTATTTTATTTTATTTTATTTTATTTATTTTATTTATTTTATTTATTTTATTTATTTTATTTTTATTTTACTTTATTTTATTTGATTTTATTATATTTTATTTTATTTTATTTGGTTTTATTTTATTTTGTTTTATTCTATTTCATTTTTATTTTCATTTAATTTTATTTTATTTTCTCTTATCTTATTTTATTTATTTTTATTTTATTTCATTTTATTTTATTTTATTCTATTCTATTCTATTCTATTCTATTCTATTTTATTTTATTTTATTTTACTTTATTTTATTTTATTTATTTTATTTTATTTTATTTTATTTTATTTTATTTTATTTTGTTTTATTTAATTTAATTTTATTTTATTTTATTTTATTCTATTCTATTCTATTCTATTCTATTTTATTTTATTTTATTTTATTTTATTTTATTTTATTTTATTTTATTTTATTTTATTTCATTTTATTTTATTTTATTTTATTTTATTTTATTTTATTTTATTTTATTTTATTTTATTTTATTTTATTTTATTTTACTTTATTTTATTTTATTTTATTTTTCTTTAATTTATTTTATTTTATTTTATTTTATTTTATTTTATTTTATTTTATTTTAAATTATTTTATTTTATTTTATTTTATTTTACTTTATTGTATTTTATGTTATTTTATTTTATTTTGTTTTATTTTATTTTATTTAATTTTATTTTACTCTATTTTACTTTATTTTATTTTATTTTTTTTATTATATTTTATTTTATTTTAATTTAGTTGACTTTACTTTATTTTGCTGTTATAAATGAAATTACTTTCTGTTTCCAAAAAAAAAAAAAAAATATAAATCCAATTATATGTATGTCATATATCTTCACTTTTGTTTACTCTAAACTAAAGCAGATGCCGAAAATCCCTATATCCAAAAATCGAAAAGATTGATATCCCTAATACATTTGCATACGTCCATTTTCTCGCTTTTTGTGCCAGAAGTTATGAGCAAACATTGTCACTCTTTACAGAGTATTAGATCACTTCAACTTTTGATGCGCGCTTGTGCGTGCCACAGCGACAACAACAATCACTATTGAGCATATTTCTGACAAAAGTCAACGCGTAGCTGGTTTCATCAAATATGCTAACAAAATCCACCTGAAGGTAGACAATCTGAAAGCGAGCATGCAAGCAATGGACACACACACACTCATGCCTATGAGCGAAAATTCCTGCAGCACATGCTCATAACTTCGCTGAAAAAGTTTCATAACAAAGAGTTGCACCAAAGTGGCGTATGGAGTAGATACTCCTCTTATGTTGTAACTCACAATAACGGTATAACGCGCTTACAATGCACACCTGTGTGCATGTTTCTTTAGAGAATACTCGTATGATGCGTTCTAGTTGACAAAGTAATAAATGTATGTATGGATATACATACAGATTTATTCAACCACGCATTATGCTCGTTGCTGCATTGGAATAGGTACTCACATCAATGTATATGTAAGTATGTACATAAACCTGCATTTTTTGACTTTCCACATTTTCAAGTGGGAATTCTTCTGAAGCATTCGTTTGGTTTGAGTTCTACGAATTCTTTTCAACTTTCAAAAGGATGAACGTGACAAAGCAGCGGCATACGGGGCAATGCTCCCTGCTGACATTTACTCGTTTGCCGTTCACAGCCCTCCCACGCTCTGGGGTTAACCACTATAGCTTACAGTACATTTAGTGGAATGTTAGACTGCAGCTTCAAATTTTTGCCTTTCGTATGTTGGCGACGTTGATGACTCTAAATCAGGGGCCGTAACGATTTCATATTTTTATGTTCTTGCCTTGAAAGATAAAATGGTTAGAATTTTTTTGTTTAAAATTAAATGCATGAGAATCAAGAAGGAAATTAAAATAATTACTTTTTCTAAACAATTTTGTAAACTATATAAACAAACTGTTTAGTATAAATTAGTTTTTGAGCAGATGGCATCTTTGTTTCCAAAATGAGTTATATGTCATTATTCATTTAAGATCAAGACTGAATAATCAAGCAAGCTATTTATTAAAAATTAATTTTTGTGCACGCGGTAACCTACTTCATAAACATCATACATGAAGGGGTTAAAAGCAAACGTATCTAAGTAGGTCTGACATTGTGTCGAGGTATTCAAGTTTAAAGCTGATTATTTATTGTAAATTTCATGTAAATTCTGGATAGTGCACTACTGCCGGACGAGTCACGAGTACGCTAGAACGGGTTGGTCCCTTCACAAAGAAAAAGTTGTAAAGGTATGTCCTTAATGAAACTTATGTTGAGAGGGTTTAGAAAAGAAAGCTTTAAACCGATTTTCACATGGTTTCTCTTTATCTCTCCTCAACTTACTTATAAATTTTATTATTTTGACTTTACGATTGGCATTTTATTTATCACTCGAATTTTCAGGCCCTGGTCTGAAAAGCCGAAATAAGAATATATAAAGTTATTGTTTTCTTTTAGTTAGAAATTTTAAATTACTCAATATTTAAATATACATAAATCCGATGGATCTCTAAGATAATCACAGTCAACAGTTTATTATATTTTAAGCATTTTAAGATAAAAAAAAAAATTATTTTGAACTATAGCACCAGATCGGGGTCATCAACTGGCCATTTAATGAAAATATTGTTTTCGGTAATTTTTGACATTCATTGATGCCAGCGCAGAAACATACACATGCAACGATTTACCTGCAGAAAGTCATGTACAAAATCCTAAATGTAAACGCGTACATATTTTCATAATAAAATAAATAAATAAATAAATGCACTAACATACCCCCGTCGTATGAATAAGTTATTATACTTAGCACTCACAATGACAACATGCATCAAGCAGGCGAAATGAGGCATCAGGAGGAATGTACGAATGAGTGTGAAAATAAAAGCGTAGAAATACATGTGATGTGTACGTTCTCGAGTAAATCATAATGCGATTGTGAGTATATGACTAATTTAAGTTGTAAAGAGGGTGGCATACAAAGATTTAGAATCCAGGTAGATGTCGTGCTTTAGCGGGTAGGGTGTTGAGTTTAGATGACATATGCTCAGAATGGGAAATCACCTAAGAACAATTAATATCTTTAAATTTTAGATAAAGATAGCAGTTGGTGTTTCCATGTCAAATCGTCATATAGTTGTAGTCGAACTCATAAGATTTGTGATCAAAATAATGTAAATCTTGAGCAAGGGACACATATATCAAAATATCATTAATTTAGACCAAAGCTAAAAGTTATGACGAATTAAAATTTTATATGGCGCGGGGGGAGTGGCACCGCCCACTTTGATATATAACCTATGCTGTAACCAGTGAATCCAATAATATACTGCGTAAATTTCATAAAGATCGGTTAAGTAATTTGGACACCTATAAGGGACACACATTCATTTTTATTTATAAGATGAAAGCCAAAAAAATAAAATCTTAAATTTAAAATTTTTTGTTTCAAAAGTTATTTAAATTCGAAATTTCACCTTTTTCCCTGTTTTGTAAAGTTTATTTTTTCAATACTTCGAAATCTATTCTAGTAAAAAAAGTATTTTAAAAAAAAGTTTCGTATTTTTCTAATTTTTAAAAATCTTAAATTTTTCGAAATCGAAACAACTAACCGCTGTTGCATTTAAAGATATCTCGCAATTTTCAGAAGGGTGTTTTTTTATTTTCCAGAAACATGAATTTTTACATTTGGGCCAAAAATTTAGTCCCAGAAATTTGTCAAATTAAAATCATATGTAATTGAATTGGACGGGTGTGACATGACACAAGCTTGACCAAAATTTATTTATTTTTTGTTTTCTTTCCAAGATATTATTTCTTTAGAACCTAACATTAATTTACATGAAGTCTTATGAAGAACAGTTTCATATATAAAAGATGTAGATCCACAAAAAAAAACTTTTTAAAACTCAGCACAATTTTTCACATAGTTCTAAGTTCTATATTAAATCACTGAAATTGATTGGGATGCAAAACTCCGTACTTAAAAATTGTCTACAAAATCCTATCAAATAATTTTCAAATTTTCATGGATTTTTTAATAACTTTTAATAATTTTTTTTTTGTTTGAAATTTGTATAAACTTTGAGAATTATTTTATTTTATATTTTAAATAAAAATTAATAAAACTCATGAATGCAGTATTGTTAAGCGGCTTCTTTGTGTATGTTTGGAGCAATACTGTATGTGTATCAACTCCAACTCTTGCCCCAGTTCATCTCCGTTCTTCTTCTTGTCAAAATAAATGTGTTTAATAAGCTATATGTGGAAAACTTTTCGGTTATTGCACAGTTATTCCCGCCCTTACTTGGTTTTCATTTCCGTTCCTGCAATATACATGGATCATTTCACATTTCATTAGTTAATATCTGTCATAAATTACCGGAGAATATGTTGTAAGTAGAGCGTAAATTTCTCATAAACTGCTGTTTAATACGAATACACATTAAAATATATAACGGTAAGTATTCATTTCACCGTTGACGTAAATGAAGCTGAAAAGCTCTATGCAATATCAATTATTCAATGGGATGCAATATATGTATATTAAACTGTCCCAAAAAAAATTTTTTTTATAATAAATGCGGAAAAAAGTGCAGACTTTAATATTTATTTTTAGAAGTTTATCATTGCTTTTTAATATTTTTTAGGATTTATATCAATTTTGCTTTGAAACTGCCAAACATTGAAGCAAGAACATGTAACTGCCATATACAGGGTGGCTGATGAAAGCCGCTACCAAAAAAAAATTTAATTACTTTTTTTCTATTTAATGAATTTGGCTAATTTTTTTTTTATTTTGCAGATTGACTTTTACATTTAACAAAAATGGATAACTGGGACACTGAAACAAGAATTTGGATTGTCCGCCGCTATCACGCACTGGAGTCCGTAGTTTCGGTTCAAAGAGAGTATAGGCGCACGTTTGGCGGCAATCCTCCGAGCAGATGGACCATAATAAGACTTGTAAACAATTTTGCCGAGCATGGGACAGTCAACAGAAGATCTTACCATCGAAACCCTTCAGTTCGAACGGAGGAAACAATCGCTGCTGTAGCTGCTGCCATACAAAACAATCCACGTGTTTCGACAAGAAGCTTATCTGCTCAAATGGGTGTAAGCAGACAGTCATTACAGTCAATTATGCACAAAGATTTGGACTTATTCCCATATAAAATTCAAATGGCCAACAAACTGAACGCTGCAGACTTGCCGATTCGCTTGGAATTTTGCCAGAAGATGCTTCAAATGGTGGAAGAGGATGGAAACATGTTGAACTGTCTTTTCATGTCTAACGAGGCCCATTTCGATTTAAACGGCAACATAAACAAACAAAATTGTCGAATATGGAGTGCTTCCAACCCACAGATACTCCATGAGACGGAATTGCATCCACTTCGTGTCACAGTGTGGTGTGCAGTTTCATCACGCTGCATTGTCGGGCCCTACTTCTTCGAAGAAAACGGTCACACCGTTACGGTTACTGGAGACCGTAACTTGAGCATGTTGAGAGAGTTTTTCTATCCAGAATTACGCCGAATGAGAATTTTTTTCAACTCTGTGTGGTTTCAGCAAGATGGTGCAGCTCCTCATATAGCCCAACCTGTTATGACAGAATTGCGACGAAAATTTCCCAATAAGCTGATATCCAGAAACTCCACATTCCGTTGGCCACCCAGGTCGCCTGTCCTTACTGCACCTGACTTTTTCTTGTGGGGTTATTGCAAACAGGAAGTCTCCAAAGCAAAACCAACAAATTTGAATGAACTAAGGCAGTCCATTCGAGAAACAATTGCGGCTATTCCTGTCTCAACTCTCCAAGCAGTAATGAACAACTTTTTGGTAAGATGCCGCACATGCATCGACGAGCAGGGGGGGCATTTAAATTCCATTATTTTTAAAACTAATTAAGCTATATTTAATAAAATTTAATGAGCTTTAACATGAATAAAAGAAAAATGAATTCCATACACTGAAAAAAAAATTATTTGAGTTTCTTAATGTAGCAAAATTCATCAGCCACCCTGTAGTTTTGTACGATATTAAATTCCCGCCATCTGGCGGCATATAGCATTGATCATTCTGGATTTTTGTGCTTTGTATGCATTATTGTTACTGCAGCTCGTTTATTTTGTATACTAAACATTCAATTGGAATTTTCCTTCCCTATTCTTAGAAAAGCTTTTAATCTAAAAACTAACCACCAGTAAAAGAAAAACAATATTATTCTTGGCCTTGAACTCATTAAAAGTCATAAATTAAATTAATTCCACTGAAGGAAAAAAATTGGTGAAAAAACATAATTTTTTTTTTTTGTTAATTCAATAGTAAATCACTTTTGAAAAGTAACTTAATAAAAAAATCGTTTGCCAACCGTTAGAACTTAGCATTTGCCATTAGAATTTCTGTTTTCTTTTAGCTAAATTTATTCTTTACGTTTTCGACTAAAATGTTTAAAGTTTTGTTACTCTGCAATGGGCACCAAAAATTTGTATTCCAAACTTTTTTGTGGGGAATTCAGTTTTCTAAAGAATCGTAGCTTATTGTTTCATTTTGCGTTTGGCTGTTCAGTCCTAAAATTCTAAGCTAGCTATGGTAGACCTCTAAATATATTTATTAAGTTCTGCAACTTTTTCATTATTTTTCAGCTCTTCTTAAAGATAAAAACAATATAAATTGCAAAGAAAAAATGTGTTTTTCATCCCCATCTAATATATATGTATGAGAAATGCGTTTTTCCACAAACTTTGCATATTATGTGTGAGTGGAAATTATAGCTAAAGGTAATATGTCACTCATACGCCCTGGCATAAAAATGATTACTTTCTCGAATTTCGTAATGATTCTGACGTAAAACACTTTTCAATCGAAGTATGTGAGTTCATGGGAAAATCTGTCTTCTGCTTTTAATTTTAGAATATTAAGCATTTAGGTAAAATAATAAAGTGATTTTTCCCGCTATTTTTAGAATCAACTTTTTGGATTATCCACAAGAAGCTATCCAAATAAGGTAGTCAGTAGTCATGACAGAAATCACCATATCCACTTAGACAACTAAGTATTATATTAAAAAGATACTGAAAAAATATGCGTGTATGTAAGTTTGAATAGTTATGATGAGCGTCTTTTTCTATAAATAATGCCGTTATATTACTTTATTTTTAAAACTTTCTTACGAATCTTTAATTATAAATACAAAATGTGCGAAAAATTGAAAACAACCACCATAGCTATTCTGATAGATCTATTTCTAACTTTCACTTATTTTCGAATAATACTCGAAAAAATACTATTCGACTAAACTAATAAAAATATTCGTTTCAAAAAATTCGAATAGTATTTATTCAAATAATTTATCCGTTTATTCGAATAGTATTATTCGAATAGTGGTATTCGAATAATTGTATTGAAATGCGAGAGATGTCGGAATCGAAATTCACTGTCTTCATCGCTTGTACCTATGAGAATGCATTCACGTGTTGTACAGGGTGGCTGATGAATTTTGCTACATTAAGAAACTCAAATAATTTTTTTTTTTCAGTGTATGGAATTCATTTTTCTTTTATTCATGTTAAAGCTCATTAAATTTTATTAAATATAGCTTAATTAGTTTTAAAAATAATGGAATTTAAATGCCCCCCTGCTCGTCGATGCATGTGCGGCATCTTACCAAAAAGTTGTTCATTACTGCTTGGAGAGTTGAGACAGGAATAGCCGCAATTGTTTCTCGAATGGATTGCCTTAGTTCATTCAAATTTGTTGGTTTTGCTTTGAAGACTTCCTGTTTGCAATAACCCCACAAGAAAAAGTCAGGTGCAGTATGGTCAGGCGACCTGGGTGGCCAACGGAATGTGGAGTTTCTGGATATCAGCTTATTGGGAAATTTTCGTCGCAATTCTGTCATAACAGGTTGGGCTATATGAGGAGCTGCACCATCTTGCTGAAACCACACAGAGTTGAAAGAAATTCTCATTCGGCGTAATTCTGGATAGAAAAACTCTCTCAACATGCTCAAGTAACGGTCTCCAGTAACCGTAACGGTGTGACCGTTTTCTTCGAAGAAGTAGGGCCCGACAATGCAGCGTGATGAAACTGCACACCACACTGTGACACGAAGTGGATGCAATTCCGTCTCATGGAGTATCTGTGGGTTGGAAGCACTCCATATTCGACAATTTTGTTTGTTTATGTTGCCGTTTAAATCGAAATGGGCCTCGTCAGACATGAAAAGACAGTTCAACATGTTTCCATCCTCTTCCACCATTTGAAGCATCTTCTGGCAAAATTCCAAGCGAATCGGCAAGTCTGCAGCGTTCAGTTTGTTGGCCATTTGAATTTTATATGGGAATAAGTCCAAATCTTTGTGCATAATTGACTGTAATGACTGTCTGCTTACACCCATTTGAGCAGATAAGCTTCTTGTCGAAACACGTGGATTGTTTTGTATGGCAGCAGCTACAGCAGCGATTGTTTCCTCCGTTCGAACTGAAGGGTTTCGATGGTAAGGTCTTCTGTTGACTGTCCCATGCTCGGCAAAATTGTTTACAAGTCGTATTATGGTCCATCTGCTCGGAGGATTGCCGCCAAACGTGCGCCTATACTCTCTTTGAACCGAAACTACGGACTCCAGTGCGTGAAAGCGGCGGACAATCCAAATTCTTGTTTCAGTATCCCAGTTATCCATTTTTGTTAAATGTAAAAGTCAATCTGCAAAATAAAAAAAAAATAACCAGATTCATTAAATAGAAAAAAAGTTATTTAATTTTTTTTTGATAGCGGCTTTCATTAGCCACCCTGTATGTATGTATGTTTGCGTGTACAAATATGTGCGTAAGCTGTAGTGATATTTGTTTAACTATTCGAATACCTATTATTCCAACAGTTGTAATTAATTCGAATAATAATAATACTATTCGAATAAAAGTAAATATATATTATTCGAATAAATATTATTCGAATTTTTTAGAGCCTTCGAATAAATGGATGTTTTATTCGAATAATTTTTATTCGAATAGTCCCATGCCTACTTATCATTGTTATTTTCATTTTACTCACACAACGTCTCTACGAATTTGCTTTCTGACTGCTACAGGGTATGTTCTAGCATCAAAGTTATAGCAACAATATATTCCAAATTAGTGAGAAATGTTTTTATGAGGAACTGATTTTGTAATGAGTCAATCACTGTAATAACAACTAATTCAGAGAAAACGCATTAAACATATTATCCAATCAATCAATGCTAAAAGATATTCTTTTGTCACTTATAAACTAAAAGCTCGGCTAAATTATTTCTAATGTCTCTTATTTGTATTCTTTCTGTACAAATTGGGGGATAAATCTAAAACCTTTTGAATTAATGAAAAGAATGGCACGAATAACTAAACTAGCTTTTATAGAAGCGATAGGCTAATATATAATATCATAACTTTACCCTGTTGAAAACATGAACATACAAAAAAATGTATCATTATTCACTCATTATATGAAGCTTAGCGGCCAAGACTATTTTGGAAGTTTCGTAAAAAAACACCACAGTCGTAACTATTTAGCGATGCTTTACGAACGAAAATTGCAAGCTAGAGATGTTACCTGCAGTCGAAAGAATCGATTACACTCAATAATCGATTTTTTGTTTACAGATAAGTTTATTTGGGAAAAAAGAATTTATAAAAAATAGATTTTTAAAGAAATCTTATATTATAAATAAAAGAAAATAATCGATTTTTGTTCATTAATTAATTTTTTATTCGAAAACTGCCCAATCGAAGAATTATTTAAATATATCATGTATAAAGTGAAAATCATTTCAGATTATAAGTTTTTTTAAAATAACCAAGTGGAAGATTTTCAGATATTATTAAATCAGATTCTAATTATTTACCTACAAAGTTCCATTACTCTTAAATATTTTGTTGCTGTAAAAATAATACAAAACAATAGAGTAAAAAACACAGCAGTTTTTTGGTCTTAATCAAAACAAGAATCAAAATTCACTAGAAGTAATGTATGCGAAACTATGTGCTTTCAACTGTAGTGTGAACATGGTTTTACACTTTTTTTCATTCGTCGCACAAGCAACGCTATTTATTTCTTTTTCTCTATTTCGTCGTAGTCAGTGCGATCGTTGACTGTATTGTACTCCTTAAAAGAATTTCCTTCATTTTTCTGGTGTTCTCAAAACTCTATATTCTACAAATTCGCCAACTAAAAGGGTACCAATTTAGTTCTACATATGTTGAGTTTGAGCTTTCATTTTCAAAGATCGCTTCATGGAAGGGTTGAATCGTTTTAATGATAATTTTTTTAATTTTGGTCTTACTTAGCCTGTAGGAATTTTATGATGTATTCATATATACTTAATGATAGAAATAAGTAATCAGTGGATCAAAAATCTTTGTTAACCATTAATAAATCAAAAAAACTGGTCGATTTAAGTAAAAATCGATTATTTATTCCCATTCCTATTGAAAGTATGAGGGAGTTTCGTGCGGAAATGCGCAATCTCGAGGTTTATTTATGACTCAATCCGAGGCAATCAATACCGAAGAAACCGCAAATAAATGCCCAAACCGTACTATGTTATTTACTGAATAAGCCCAACACTATCAACCAATGCAACACATATCCCTCTTACAATCGTTTGTTCCGTTATACGGGTTTCGGGCTATAAGTCATGCAATTAAATAGCTAGGAAATTTGGGATTATTACGTATGGGTAGAAATTTTTCAAGTGGGCCACTCCTGAAACTTGTTTGTATAATTCACAACAACATAAAAATAAGTTTGGGCCAGTTTTTCGAAATTTGTTTGCTACAACTTGGAAAATAATACGAGTTTCGAGAAACTGTTAAATACTTATTTTTGTTTGATAATTTTGAGCCATTTTATTAAAACACATGACCTTGGAAAAATTGTAGGTCTTTCATTGCACAAATTTTCACCCATATGTAATGTGTCGACTGAAAATCAATAAGATTGGACTAATATATTTTCAACATATATCAAGCCCCCACTGACAACCGATTTTTCCGATAAACGGAGTTTTGTCCCTATATCTCTCAATTAACAAGCTAAGGAGGCGCAGATGTTTCAAATAATTTTTGAAGTAGATTTCTACATACATACATAGGTTATTAGCACAGAAAATTTATCAAAACAAAAATCACTTAATTCTTTTTTAAATGGTTTAGCTCCTTCGAACTCGGTTGTACCAAAAATTTGAAACGCGGTTTGCAACAAATTCGAATAGTTTAACACAATAGTAAATACTTAACAAAAATGTATGCCAATATACATATATATATTAGGGTGGGTCGATATGTATGGACGAAAGTTAACCGATATCGCGCCATCGATTTTTCGATAGGTTTTGGGCTCAGGAAAAAAAGTTCCACTACGCATGCCCAAAAAGATAATTTTCAAGCCTGCGAAATTTAATTTTTTTGCCTTTTTTCGACTTTGATTTTTAAGGTTTTTTTCATGACCTACTAAAAAAATTTTCATTTGATTTTAAAATGTTCATGTATACCTTGTCCGACCCAAATGTCCACTAAAAACGTTGGCAATAACATTTTTTTGAAAAAAATTGTATTTTCGAAAAAAGTCAAAAAGTTTTGAGCCCAAAACCTATAGAAAAACCGATGGCGCGATATCGGTTAATAACTCGACCCAGTCTAATATATATAAATATATTTACATATGTATGCATTCATGTACATTCTTGTACACATATAAATATATTAAAAAGCATTTACATTCGCACATAAATCATTTATTTCCACAAATAACATTAACATGTATGAATGTCAAGAGAAATTATGCTGGAAACAAGCTTAAGTAGAGAGATGAATTTACGTGGAAATATGTGTACGTTTGAATATTTGTGAAAATAAGAAATGCTGCATGGCAGTCAACCCAGGAAGAGCCCACGTTGAGTTTAAGTTGTTGTAATAGAGAGGATACATTGATAAATGTATAAGATGCTGGCTGAAAATAAAGTAAGGATAAGTAAACAGTAAAAGTAATGAGTTCAAGTTGGAATAATTCAACTATTAGCTTTCCAGTAGGAATGAAATTATTCCATACTATAATCCAAAAAAACATGATCTACTGAATTCTTAGCATCGATTTAGTCCTTCTTGGGAATTTAAGTTTTATTTCAAATAGGTGTAGATAAAGAGTACAGAATTTTCCATGTTATCAGCCAGCAAGTAGTGATAAAGCACGCGGGATATTAAACTTATTTTGATTTCTCTCAAAAAAAAAATTAAAAATGATCACATCAAAACTTGACTTTTTTCGAGTCTTGTGAATTCCCTTTTACAACGTGGTCCTTAGGGTAGGTCCTTCGTTAAGGTCGTATGCTCTTTGGCTATTATTACAAGTTCTTGCAAAAAATTTTTTTTTTTTGTATTTTTCGTCACATGAAAAAAAACAAAAATCTTATTTTGGTGGATTCAAAGAATTTTGAAACTTTATTTACATTCAAAAGCGAATATAGTCCAAACTAGTATATAACTAGTGTAATCTCGAACCAAAATGTTTTTATATTTTTTTTTTAATTTTTTGGGATTTAAAAATGTACATCTAAGTACCTAGTACCCGGGTGGTTCCAGCTTTGCTTGGCATTTTTTGAGGTTGCCATATAATTTATTTTGTTGTAGATTCTCATGAGTAACTACATTCAAGCTTTTTATACGCAGCGTGTACTGGTGCACAGGGTATTATAGTTTTGGTCTAATAACGGTGGTTTGTTACGGTACAAAATAATAGAGATAGATATGGAGTTCCATATATCAAAGTTCTTAGAATGAACAGAGGAACCCATTAAGACATGTCTGTCTGTCCGTTCGTCCGTGGAAACGAAACTTTGAGTATAAATTGAGATACCTGGAATTTGGCACACAGGTTGCTTTCTGGGCAAGGTAAGTTACTATTTAAAATGGGCTAAATCGAACCATAACCACGCCCCTTTTCTCGATATCGAAAATTTCGAAAAACATATAAAATGGGTTAATTCAATATTAAAAGCAACTACAATAGTGAAATTTGTTAGATTTGTTAGTTTGGTTGTCCCATTGACACTTTTATAAAATTTTTGGAAAAGGGGCATTGCACCCCCCACATATCAGTGAAGAAAATTTCAAATTTTGACTGTTAATAACTGCAGAACTGTTTACGCTAGTATAACGAAATTTCGTAGGAGGCATACTACTGTTGTGATAAATGCACCCATAGAAAATAAGCGAAATCTCTATTCGACCACGCCTACTTTTTTATAAAAGTTATATGGAAATGAGGTAGAAATATTGAACAACCCAAATCTAATTAACTGATACAGGTATAATAATATAATTTGGTACTTACAAACGAATATTAAAAATGTAATGAGATCCGTAATAGCTCTGCAGTGAAATATCAAACTAGTCAGTAAACATACTAGAACCCAACTATAATTTACTGGTTGAAATCATATTAGTAGAAAAAGTTCAATCCATACTAGTATACGACTAAAATTTTCATGGTATGTGTTTAAGCGACTTAAGCTGTAATTATTTCTTTCGCTTATTTCATTTGCTGTTATAATTCGCAACCAGCTTATGAAATATTTCAAAGATATAGCTTATGTTTTGCTATCCCAAATCGGGGCTTTTCACAGCGAAAATGAGGAGGACAATTCCGCGCTTATACCTCAGAGCCACAAGTGCAAATTGATCCATATTTGGACTAGTATTTTTTAATCTTTTTCGAACTAGTATGCTACTGGTATGATTAGACTGCAACTTCACTAGTACATTTAGCTTCATCTTGAACTACTATGAAACTGGTATTTTACGACCAGTATGATACTAGTATAATTCCACTATATACATACTAGTATTTCATGAGGAGTAGATGACTGGTATGTTCTGGTCGAAATCTGACTATTGACATCTCGTAGGACATCGCCATGTTAAAAATGTCAGTTGCTTAAATGGAAATATGACAGTTGGCTGCGTAGTTGATCTTGGTGAAAAAAGTAAAGTAGTTTGCAACTAGTTGGTTTGACTGCTTGATTCTACTACACATACATTAATATAAACACATCTATCTATGTAATATCTCGTCATATTTCAGTAAATGTGCTTCATTTCATTGGCAAAATCATGACTAATTGATGGTTTTGTTTTCAATAACACATTCACTCTGCTCCTTTTATTTTTCTTCTTTTATTTTTGTTTCTCTTTGGTTTCATTTCCCACCTGCGCTTTTTTCTCATGTCCTTACACTTTTTCTGTTTTAATACGCATTTATAAATACCACTTAATTATTTAACAGTAAATAGCATAAATTACAAATGAAAAGCAGACGCAGATGCTTTCATTTTTAGTATTTAAAGATTTAATATACGGACGTGGTTACGTGTGAGCAAAACTTAATTTCAATAGAACACAAGTGGCTTTAAGAGAAAAGGCGTGAAACTTTTAGGGTTGGTATGAGATGGTTGTTTAAAAAAAGCTCATAAAATGTGGCTTAAAACGATCGCATTCATATCCTCTGCCAAAATCACTTCAGGGAGCAATCAACTTAGCAGCGATAGCGTTTATGTACCGTGCCCCCTATAATCTCGATTAACATGGCCCTTGATTCGATGTAGGGTCCAAACCGTACTTTTTTCCAACTAAAACTAGTGAAACTGTCAGAAGCTACAAATACGCTCAGGGCGAGTACGGAATGAATTTCTAGTAAAAAATTTTACTTCTGTCAAACTCATGAGGTTATTTACAAATGGCGGGAAATAGATATTTGATTCTATCCAAACGTCCAAACTTCATCACCGATTTTTATGATACTTTCATAGTGGGTTCAGGGATCTTCAGGGGCTAAAAAGAATAAAGTGTCAGGAAATGAAGGACTACAACAAAGTCGATCCCGCCCAGGGGCAGATACAGGTCTCTAGTTAAGGGGGGGGTGATCATGGCCGAAAGCTCAAAACCCAAATTGCCATGAAAGTCAGTAATATAAATTAATGATTAATTTCAGAACACCATTTTGACATAATTACGAATAAACCTAACCTTGAAAGGATTCGAACAAAAAGCAATCAAGAAATGATTTTATACAGCTCAAAGGTAGAAACTAGTTCTTTCTGATAAGCGAGTTTCACTTGTGTCCTTTAACTAAGTGGAGTTATCTTGAATCTATGTATTATTGGAATAATGAAAAAAGGAAAAAAGAGATGAACAATAATGTTTATTGAAATTAAGTACATTTCAATCTATTTGTCGACAGATTAAGATGAAACAGTATACATTATTATTTTCCATAAACTAGCGTCAAGCTGGTAGGATACAATTCTATATTATAAAATCAATTTATCGCTTCCCTTTTTTTTGCGTATCTTTCTATAATGTTTTCAACGTCGATTTTAATATCATAATGTACGTGTAAAAATGCTAAACCAGTGAACCTGTCTTCAGTCATAACTGTTCGTAACCATGTTTTTAATCGCCGAAGGGTAGAAAAACTTCTTTCTGGAGAAGCATTACTGACTGGCAGTGTAGGCAGAATGTGTAATAGCATCCTTATCAGTGGAAAAGCAGTCAAGAGAAGATAAGAAATATTTTATTCGATTTCAATTTTACGAAAATCTAAAAAAAAAAATTCCCCCTCCGCCCTGTATCCGCTACTGATCCCGCCACTCGCACCAACTACTACGGAATCTATCAGCTTAACATCGCCATTGTGGCTGCTCTGGTTTAGGTGAAGAAGAGGAAGGACGAAGGAGGCCACGAATTAGATGGATCAAACAGGGAGAGGATCGATTGACTTTTCTCGGTTTTTCCCATCATCTTCAGTTATAGCATACAAGGGATTACCGACGTGCTTTGATATGTAACAGCTAAAATTGCCCAGTTTATGTTTTTATATGAGGAAACAAGTTTGGTTAGAGGTAGTGAAGCGCTATGTTTACTAGTTATTCTATAAAAAGATTAGCTTTGGTCCGCCCCTGACGTAAGAAAAGCTAATCTTTTTATAGAATAATTAGTAAATAAAGCGCTTAACTACCTCTAACAACACTTGTTCACTGATATAAAAACATTTACAAATATAATAATACACACAAAACGTATTCATGTATATATATAGAGTGTACATTTCACAAGCCACTGCAATAGCAAACTAATTAAATAGCAAAATTCCCAACACGCGAATGTCAACCAAGCTAGGCATAAAGAAGTGGGAAATAGCTTTGCAGTCCACGATATGTAAGAAAAATATGACGTGATCGGCACTGAAATTAATTGTGCGTGCGTCTATTACCCAGTAGAACCAGTGATCATCTATTTTTTAATCCCGGAGTACTCCCTTGCGAGTTTGGGATTAATCCTTATTACTCTCTATCGATTCCTAAATTTCTGTGTATTACCATATAATTTTGTATGCTCCCTTTTGTCATTGCAAGCCCAAGGAGGGCGAGTAATAGAAAAACTATCTTTTACCTCCCAAAAATCAATAATGCAGTTTTTGTTATTACTTTTTTATGAATCGCAATGGAGTAATGGGGTGGTTTTGGAGTGTTTTAGAAAAGCTGCAGGAGAGTAATGAGTGAGACATTTCACATTCCTCCTAAAAGACCAATAAAAGATCTTTTGAGAATCATGCCTCAAGCCTTCTATGGAAGCAAATAAAGGAATTTAAGCAATGGAACAGAACTCATATATAAATACCTCTCATACCAGCAAATAAGGGATTAATTATGGAAAACAATAGTTATTATAATTAAGATTTTTATTTAAATTGTGTTTATTTCTCATACTCCTACGATTGCAGCTTCTTCTCTTTGTGATTCTCTTTTTATTTTTTTGAAAATTTTGTTTCTTTTGTTAGCAGAGAAATTCGGCTTACTCAAAAAGCTGTTAGCTAGTAGTAGTTGGTGAAGTATCTACTCCAAAAAAATATAGAAGAGAGTAATCTTTTATTTAAAACTTGACGAGGGCTTCCCTATTGCTCTAAGATTAGTGAAGTCGCAGCACAGAATGTAGAAATCTCTGTTATCGATCCGAAACGATGTTAAGTGGATTACTCTCTTATGAGAATATCTCTCCTTGTCCTCCACAAACAGTAGCATAAGAGCAGAAAATTTAAAAAAAAAAATGTATATTGCTCCAAACGGATGTCAAAGAGACTACTCTCTTATTCATCGCTTGGGTAGATCTCGCTTCAAGTTCTACTGGGTAACAACAAAATCTTAAATACATTTCAGTACAAAAAGGAAGCATTTGCTTTTTATATCTTTATCTTTATATCTTTAATTTGTAGTTATACTTATATATACATGTAGGCCTCGTGTACATGAAAGCACACATGCACACCCACAAAATTTTGTTGAACTTGTTAAAGTGTCTATGAGGTTTTTTTTATTTAAGTGAAAACTTTCAAAGAACCTTTGTTAAAAATCAATATGAAATTTTAACAATTTAGTCGAAGTAATGCTTTGAAGAGAAACCATAAGCTGAAAGTAAATCGCAAAGTAACAGCAAATGTGTATCAAAAATTGCCACTAGGACAATGACAGAAAGACAATATAGAATTTCACCCCACTTGCACCATCATAAACTGCAGAATTGTCAGAGGAAAACTCAGTATTCGTGTGCCATGAATAAAAGCTAGCTAGTGTCATTCGATATTAACCTTAGATCGAGCCTACCGAAAACTTCTTAATTTTAGCTCACGTACCATTTTTGATACACACTGAAATTTTATGATAAATGAAACAGATGTAATATTCTTTCAAGAAGATTTTAAAAATAATATTAAGTTTTATTCAGACATTTTGTGCAAATATTTTCCACGTTAAAGTAATTACAAAATGGTTTTTTGCAATTACAGCAATACTAACAAGTCCATTTGTTTTTTTTTTTTTTGTTTTTTTTCGAAACTATAACACCAACAAAATCTTCCCCGATTCATTTAAGCGAACTTACAGTTTAAGGCCTTTTTATGTCCAAGCCTCAGTGCTGTCTGCACTGTTGACAGCTTCTATTCGAAAAATCACCAAAGAGCCAACAGAATTACAAAGAAGCGATGGTTTGTCAACATAGGGCGTGGCTTGAAGAAAGCAGTTTCGCTTTGCATGTTGTTGTTGTTGTTGTTGTGTTAGCGATGCTTCGTATGTTTATTGGTAGATTGTCAATTTGGAGTTATTATCTTTGCGCTTGCAGCTGTAACAGCTAACATTTTGTCCACCGTGTCAACTCTTCCTTTCGTAGAGTTATAAAAAAAATTATTTGTTGCAAAATTTTTGAAAGTATTTTGAATATTGGCGCGTTGTGCTCATACCTATTATATTTGTTGTTGTCGCCTATATAAGAAACAAGGGTAGTGTGCGGCGTAGAATCGAATATATTAACATTTTTGCATATGATGAATTTCATATCAAAACCTATAAAAACGGCACATTTTGATCCCGACCCTCAGATTTTGATAAAATTTTGCATACAGCTACATTTTGCCTGCACAAACACAACCTCATTTTTAGAAATTGCGTTTTTGAAAAACCACCCTATTCCACACATGCTATATATATATACGTTCACTAAATCTGTTGGCTTGAGTAGAAATATCTTCTGCAAAGGCTTACAAAAACTATATATACAAGAGACTATATATATTTATGTATATTTCAATAGATGGAAAACTGTATGAGCTAATTGAAATTTCTTTTGTTTAACAACCGGTAAAAGTTCGAAATAAGCTGAGAGTTATTGACAGCAACCATAAAACAAACTCACCAACAGTAACAGTTTGCAGCTGAAAACAATTAATGTATATCTTTATTTGTATAATGATCTTAAACTTTGATTTAAACAAAAAGGTACTTTAAAGCTATATTAAATCATGTAGAAATAAGTACAGAAAAGGTCAACTATAATCTGTTGCCTACTCTAAGGCGTTAAACAAAGGCGCCCATTCTTGCATGCAACAGGCGCTTTTCTATTTCGCTTTTCTTTTCAACCAATTAGACAAAAGCATAGAACTAAAATTGTTCGCAGAATTATTCCTTACAAAACACAGCAAATTCAGCCATACATACATACAATACACACATATAGTTATAAATACATACATTCAGCCACACTTTTAAATAATCTGAAGCAATCATTTGGAAAAAAGTGGCAAATCGTTTGTTGCCTGGACAAAATGTCCTTCGCCTTGACGGTGCCTTTTCACTCTTTATCCTATCGCACATATTCATACACACAAAGGAAACTAAAAAAATAGTTCTACACAGAGAAATAGATGTACATCATTTTCGCGCACTCCTAACAAAGCGCTTACTACAGCTATGGTGAATTTCTTTTCGAGTAATAAGAGAACAGAAGAAGAGAATAAATTATAAACCAGTGTTCGGACTTCGGAAAAATCGAATATGCGAAGCTTCGATTGTTGATTTTTTTGGCTACTGAAAGTCTAATGTTACTATTTATTTGAATATTTGATTAGCTACTATTATTTGAACATTCGATAAGCTGCGAATATTCGAATATTCGATGGAGTACGATAGTTCGAATACTTGTTATATTTTTAAAGTTCGATCGTTGCTTTGGTTGTGAAACACTTGCTATATTTAATTAATACTTTTCAAAATTTAAAATGAGCGGAAACCCGATAAATTGGGTCTGGAGATATTTTCAAAAGAGCTCGGATGGTATACAAGCGACGTTTTCTATCTGTGGCACGATGTTCTGTTACCAGAGCTCCACTACACCCTCACCCACTCGTCATTATTAAATCTTCAATATTCGTATACGTCTAGTGTTCGAATAATCGAACAGAAACGAATATTCGAACAGCATCGAATACTCAACGATGCACGATTTATAGAATATTGGTATTCGAATTTCACTATTCGAATACTGCCTTACTAATATCAGGATAAATGTCAGAGAAACAGTTAAATTAATGTCGAAAATTATATAATTTTTTTTAAAAAGCTTTTTAATTTTAATAACGATTTTCCCGAATACTTTGTGAAACAGTATAATAATATTTTTTATATCCGTAGAGGCTTTCCTAGGATAATCTACTTTAATCAATTTCTGCGAGCCTCGAAAAAGTACTTTCAATATTTTGGGGAAGTGATTAAGACGCGGTAAGGATTTATTTTTTCATCGTCATTCTCATGTTAAAACTTTTATGGAATAATTTAAAATATTCTAAGTTGAAAAGAAAAAAATTTGACGAATAGTTTTTATTTCGATATTTGTAGATGATTTATAAAAGGTTGTTCTTGAGGTTTATCAAAATTGTTCTTTAAACATTCAAACAAATTCATACTGAAAACGCTTACATATCGTTTATTAAAAAAGTTTACTTAAAATTATTTCTAAAAGCATTTACAGTAGTTCTCACTGGGTATATATAAAAAAAATTGTTGTGTGTAATTATACCTTTCATGAACATGAAATGGTATTATAAGTTTGGTCCGATGTTTGTAAGTATGAGAAGAAGAGAAAGGCCCACCAATAAGTATACCGAAATGATCAGGGCGATGAGCTGAGTTGATTTAGCCTTGTACTTATCTGCCTTCAAATCAACAAGAAATCAAATCAAAATCTTCTGAAGTTTTAGTTAGTTGATGTATCTGAGGTCTAGTAAAGATTGCTGCCTACGATTTGTCAGTCCTCAATGTATAAAATTTTTGAGAAACGATCAACCGTTTCAAACATTAGTCATTTTGGGCAAGAGCTATAACGAGCTGTGTCACGAGCTATAATTTTTGTGCATAGGTGGAAGAATATTTTTTTCTCGTGAAACTGAGGGCTGATTTAGGAAATTTTTTTTCCCAACAAAAAGATTTCTGCTGGGCCAATTTGTTTTATCTGTTTTTTTGTTATATCGACTTTTTCAGAACAAAATAAAACAAGAGAAATTTGTATAACCACTCTGCTGTCCCCAAAAAAAATTTACCACCTTCAAGTCTTCACAAATCATCTAATCAGGTTCAAAATATTACATTTTTTTGTAAAAGACTTGAAATCACTTAATATTCTTCTTTTCCAGGTGTTGAGTGGGTAAGAATAGAATCATATTTATTGTCATTATGTGAAAGGACTGATTCGGGACTCTCTTACAGCTTTCGATAAAAAGTCACCAATCACTTGCACGATAGGTCTTCAAGCCAATGAAAAAGGGGAAACTAAATTTTTACCTGAAGAAAGAAATTGCAATAAGTCTTTACTTTTGTCCTCTTAAGATTACTAAGCTCACCTAGTGAAAATCTTTTGGGATTTGATGTTTCTCCAGTTTTCAAAATCATTCCTATACTTCCAAATGTGATGAAAAGTAGATATTGGAAAAGTGTCTGAAGAAATATTTGGGTATTTCCAATTGCTGCGATTTTTCTTGTTAGTGCACGTTACACTTGTCATACAAAAGTAAAAAACGTCATTATGATTTCCTGTCCCCACCAAATCATTGGTATCCCGAACTTCAAAGATTTTCGAGCTCCGTTTTTCTACTGCCCCAAAAATTCAATGCAAATAATAAGTAACAGAAATAGCTGAACTTAACATATTCATGTAACAAAATGAAAGCTTTTAATTTCGTTATAGAGCTTTTTTAATTGAGTTAGCTTAGAAAGCTAACATCAAAGCTTTAAGCTACTGAAAGTAAAAGTCGAACCCTCAGAACCTTAACCAGTAGCTTTATTATTTAGATATTTATCGCAGATTCAAACCGGAAGTATTGCTTGATATGCGTATTTGTTTGTACACAAATTTTTATATATGTATTTATCTTTATGGAATAGCTTTGTGTATCGCCCTCAAGGCAGAAACACGCATATTTAAAATGAAAATTTGGAAAATCAAGTTTAAAACTTGATTGTTTTTTTTTTTTTAAATCAGTAAATTTTAGCTCTTTCAAGTAACTAACTTCTCATATTAACTGAAATTCGAAAAAATTGCACATTCTTGTTCTAGGGCAACGATATAATATTTGAATGTGCAAAATCGTGTCACAAATTTTCTGAGGCTACCAATGTAAAGGTATATTAATTTATTCTAAAGAAAACTATATACCAGTTTGGATTCCCTTTTTTTTTTGGGTTTTAAAATTCAGTAAAAGCAAGCAAGTCTAAGTTCGGGTGGAACCGAGCATTAAATAACCAGCTGTGTCAAAGCGGTCGTGGTAAATTGATGTGGAGCTATGACCTGTAGAGGTTTTCAACTTTTTCTACAAATAAAAATAAAAGTGTGTTTGTGTGTCTGGCGTCTAAAGTCCTCGACCGCCCTTTATGAAATTTTCACAGCAGATTTTTGAGTTCGCTGGTTACATTATAGGTTATATATGGTTTTGAAAAGGGGCTAGTACCACCCCCCATGCTGTATAAAATTATAGTTCATCACAACTCTGAACGTATTTGGTCTAAATTATTGATATTCGGATATATACCTTTAATCAATATTTACATAAGTATAGAATAGTGGACGGTGGACATTTATGATACTTTCACAGTGGGTTCAAGGGACCTTTGCGTTCGATGCTATATAAAGTTGGAGTTCAGCATAACCACGAATTTATTTGATTCCAGATATTTTATATAAACATTTCCTATGTATCAATAAAAAAGAAAACTTTGAAAAAAGTGAACTAAATGTTTATTTGTATGTAGGCTGTGCCACGCCCATTTTCCAAAACTAGAAAAAAAGCACATAAATAAGATTATCAGGTTATTGTAACTACCAAATTATAGCAGTCTATCTGCATCAGTGAAGGAGATATGGCATGTTCCGGTTTCCTACCTCTCTTGTAGAAAGCTTTAGTGTAGAAGTGGGCGTGGTCGTTCACCGATTTTGTTTATTTTCGGTCGGAATACTCTTCATATCCATAGTAAATCCCGTGTCAAGTTTCGTTATTCTATCTTACATGGTTATGAAGTTAATTACAGTCGAATTTGAAAATGGCCTGACTCATAAGTGGGCGGTTTCAAGCCCACTTTCCAAAATTTGTGCAAAAATCCTATAAAGAATATACAAATATATGTAACTGCTAAATTTTATTATTCTACCTGTATCAGTCAATGGTCGAAAAACGATTTCGTTTATTTTCTATCGGTGTGTGTACCACAACCATAGCATACATCCTGCCAAATTTCGTTATTCTAGCATAAACGGTTCTGTAGTTATTAACAGTCAAAGTTTGAAAATGTCTTCACTCATATGTGGGCGGTGCCATGCCCCTTTTCCAATTTCATAAAATCGTCAATAGGACAACCAAATTAATAAATCTAGCAAATTTCATCATTGTAGCTGCTTTTATTATTGAATTAACCCATTTTATACGTTTTTTGAAATTTTCGATATCGAAAAAAGGGTGTGGTTATTGTTCAATTTCACCCATTTCAAATAGCTACCTACCTTGGCCGAGAAGCAACCTGTGTGCCAAATTTCATTCAAATATCTAAATTCTTACTCCAGTTATCGTGTTCACGGACGGACGGACGGACAGACATGTCTTAATGAATTCCTCTGTTCATTCTAAGAACTTGGATATATGGAATTTCATATCTATCTCCATTATTTTGTACCGTTACAAATCACCGTTATATGGCCAAAACTATTACACCCTGTTTACTAGTACACGCTGGGCATAAAAATGAATGTATGCCATATATAGGCATCCAAAGTACTCAACCGACCTTCATTAAATTTTCACAGTAGATTTTTGGGTTCACTGGTTACAGCATAGACTATACATAGCTTTGGAAAAATGGGCGATGTCACGCCCCCTTATTTTGTGTTTTATTTGTGCTACATTAATGTCCACAGTTTATTATCGATATCTCTGTAACTCTCGCGGAAGGTTCAGGAGTTCGTGGGGCACGACACAGGCTGTATAGAGTTTTTGGAAAAGCCCTCAGGTTATATAAAGCTTTAGTTTGGTATAGCTAGGAATTTATATGGTTCTAGTTAATTTTGGTTTATGTATAGATATATCAAAAAAGTCTTGGAAAAAGTAAGCAGTACCGAGACCAAAAAAATTAAACCGCTTTATTTTCGATACTATGTACATATCATACCCGCAGAGAAAAAGGGAAAAGAAGGGGAGTAGGAATAGAAAATTTAGGAATCAGAGGAGGTGTTTGAGGAAACAGCAGAGGTTAAAAAAAAACTAACGGGATATGGGGGTAGAGAAAAGCAAAAGCAGAAAATAAAACTAAGATATGGGAAAAAATTACGGGGAAGCGCCAAGTGGGGAGGGAAGTGATTACAATTTGTGGCTACTCAAATTTTAAGCAGCACAACGTCTGCGGCGTCTGTATATTTAGCAGTTCAAGTCTTCGGTGAACACTCATGCAGGCTAAGTCATTCAGTTTTTCTTCGGTGGTCGAGTTCCGCAAAAAGGTTTTGACACATTTCAAGATCGAAAATGAGCGAATTGTAATGCACTTAGAGAAAGCCAACATTGCATAAATTTTGTGTAAATGAAAATTATTTCGGAAGAATGACTTTGGCATTCATTTTGAGCTTTCAGTTATTAAGCGACATTTGGCATCTACGTGGCACCATTTCTTTTCGGAAAAAGTAGCGAATTTTCTGCTTACCGGTGCAGGTAATTATACAAAAAATATAGTAAGTTTTGTTGTTATGCTAGCTAGAGCTTGCTGCACAGAGATATCTGATTTCCTACCACTTTGGGGTAGGGGTTTAGAATATGCCCGAGGTAGGCATACCGGCCTTAAGAGGCGACTAATATGCACAAAGGTAATGACGTGCAACTCGATGGTTGATCTACCGATATGATTCCTCTCACCTCTCATTAGCAATCTTATCCTTCCTTACGGAAGGAGGGGTGACATGAGCTAGAAACTTTCACTGGTCATAAATCGCTACCACGACAGTCGGGCAGTACCGCAAGGGACCGGGTTCAAGTCCGACCAAGGACTGTTAATTCGACAACACTCCCCAAAACCTTCGGGGAGTGTTTTTGTCGTTACCACAACAACAACAACAACCACTTTGGAGGCAGGCTTTTGAGATTTTGTACAACAACAAAAAATACAAAATTTTTTTACATGTAAATATAAGCATGAAAGAATACCTACTTTGAAAATTGAACACAACATTTTATTTTTAGATTGTTTACTAAATGCAAACAAAAAGAACCATCATACCTATCAAATACTTTAGTCATAACAGTGGCATCGATAAGGCTTCCTGCACGCTTAACACAATCACTTTTGCCGGCTAATTTAGGCGCACACTTGCTGCACTAGACCTCACGTGCCCAAGCCGGACCCAAAGCTTATAAATTTACCACTAATCACATTCCACAAAACCAACACGACAACAGTCACATGTCTCCGACGCGCATGCTTCTTCTTCAAATTTACTTTATATTTATATTTCGCATTACAAAAACATTCTAGGCAGCTGTTTTGACAATTCTTTCATTTTCTTTCTGCTATTGTTTGTATTTTTCTTGTTTCGCGTTTTTACTATCACACATTAACTAGCTGTGTTTGGAATCGATAGCATTTTTTTTGTGATTTTTTCAATGACCGACTTTGGTTCCACGCTAATGTAATTAGTAGCTTATACCGAGGACTTAGGCCAATTTTCTTGCAGTTCTTCGCGAATTCTTAAACTCTCAACAACAAAATTACGGAATCGGAAAAATGAAAAGTAAAGGGTTTTGAAAGGATATACTGTTTTGTTGTGAACGGCTCCTTCAGGATCAAAAGGATAAAGGATCCTGTTAAACGATTTTGTGGATCTTAACTTTACTGACATACTCAAAGTTAATTCAAAGTGAACGTATACGATTTTCAAAATTTCAACTGGAGCAGCAGATGTGTGAAACGTTAATCAAAAGGTTAATGAAAAAAACCAACTTTTTCCAATAAGGACTGTTTTCTTTAAAAAATGTTTTGCAAGTGCAAAAAAAATAATTTTAAAGCGCAAAAAAAGATTTAAAACGTGAAAAATATGGAGTTAAATGAACCGAATTTATATTCATAAATATAAAAAAAAGAGTTCTAAAAAGGACCTAAAGGACTTTCAGCTGCAAAACCATTCAACTCATTTTTGGCAGTGTATCTTGTGAGATTTTCTTTAAGCCTAATCCACATACTACGAAAGAATTTTTTTTATATAAGTTTTAATTTAGATTTTTTTTTTTTAATAATCAGGGCTTTTAAGCAAAATTTAATTTTTCAATTGTGGATATGCATACATTTGTGATTAATATAGGTAATGGTATATAAATGTTAAAAAGTATTTCAGTACTTAATTGAGGCCAAATCGATATTCTTCTTCTTCGTAGTTGGCGATTAACTGTCTACTCGTTTCCGACAAATCGTGTTAGTCGTTTTGTTTAACTGACATTAATCAGAAATTTCTATTGAAACGAAAAGCTTCTCCTCCTGGCCCTCCAAGAAAGTGGTGGCAGCCCTTTTACCCACCCACTACCGACCGAAATGCAGCGGAATCAGTCTGCTCAATATCACGTATAAGGTTCTATAAAACGTATGGACAGATTGAAGCCCATCGCAGACAAGTTGATTGAACCTTATAAAAGTGGCTTCAAACCTAGTAAATCTACCATCGACCAGCTCTTCTTGATCCTGCAGAGGACCCATCGACACGCACCAACTCCTTGTGAAATTTTAAAGGCGCTTTTGACAGTGCGAAAATTAGTTGTCTGTATGCTGCCATGTCTGAATTTGACTTCCCTGTAAAGTTTATAACATTATGCCACAGGACATTGAGCAATACCAATAGCTCCGTGAGAATTGGGAAGCCATTCGAACGAAGCATACGAAACCAAAAGACGCTTCAAACACTGCCACTTCTTTCCGTGGGATTTATTCAATTTAATGCTTGAGAAGATAACTCGAGCAGCAGAGCTGAACCGAAATGGTACAATCTACTAACAAGTTCAGTGCCTCTGCGGGTTAGGGGTTTAGAATATGCCCGAGGTAGGCATACCGGTCGTAAGACGCGACAAATATGCACAAAAGTAATGACGTGCAATTCGATGGTTGATCTACGGATATGATGCCTCTCACCTTTCATTACCCATCTTATAATTCCTTACCGAAGGAGGGGTGACATGACCTAGAAGGTTTCACTGGTCATAAATCGCTACCACGACAGTCGGGCAGTACCGCAAGGGAGTGCTGGAGCGTACCGGGTTCAAATCCGGCCAAGGACTGTTAATTCTACAACACTCCCGAAAACCTTCGGGGAGTGCTTTTGTCGGTACCACAACAACAACTGCAACTAATAAGTTCGGCCTTCTCTGACCTGGATAAAGAAGCGAAGAAAGTGGGTATTGCAGTCAACGAGGACAAGACTAAGTACTTGCTGTCATGAAAAAAGGAATCGGCGCCTTGTCACTGGTGATAATTAAAAATTTCTGATGGACTCCGTCTTTTGGGTAACCATAGTATAAACCGAATATAATCTCAGTCGAGAAATTCAACGAAGAATCACTCTTGCCAACAAGTCCTTCTTTGGACTGAGTACTTACGAACAAAGATCACGCTTTATAAGTCTCTCATGATACCTGTACGCATTTACGGTTCGGAAGCATAGACAGTGTCGAGAGAAGATGATATGACTCTTGGTGTATTCGAGAGAAAAGTTATTGCGAAAACTTATTGTCCCTCCCGTGATGCCAACCGTGAGTATTGAAGTAAGTTTAACGATGAGCTGAACGAGCTTTACGCAAATCTGAACGTAGTCCAGCGAATTAAAGATCAAAGATTCCGTTGGCTCGGAATGTGGAGGATGACTTAAACTCCCTTGGTGTTTACAATTGGCATCAGTTATCCATGAAAACGGATGACTGACTAGTGTTCTTTGATACATTTTGATGATGATGACTACCGACAGAAATTGCAATTAAGGTACATATGCATGTACCCAAGAATTTTCAGCATTGCATGATGGAAAAAAAGGAACGAGAATGAAAAATAAAAGAAAAAAAAAGTTGTTCGGCCCACCAAAGCGAATTCGAGCATATTCGCTCTGACTCGATTCAGATTTTTGTAACTTAAATTGTCAAAGTAAAAGGGGATATATTTTGGCTTTCACTTTCAATGTAAACAAATACTTTCCCATTCCTTTTACTTGACATCCTTGAATACACTTCGAAGGAAGAACAAGCAATCAGCTGTTTCTATGCCATCAGCAGTATTGAATTCATCTTGACTCCAATAACAATTGCCAATTGTATTGAACAATTTTACTACCTAACCTCCACTTCCTCTTTATCTTCCACTAAATTTGCAGTTCTTTTCTTATTTTTCCTCCTCCTAATATTTAATTCTCAAATCTCCTTACTTTTGCCATTCTGTTATTCCTGCTCTACTTCTTTCATTCCTTCCCCGTCCTTGTCATCCCTAGCTATTCATATTTCTCTGCCTCTTATTGTTTTCTCCTCTCCCTTCTTAATCTTTTTCTCCTCTCTCATTCTGCCTCTACCTACCTCAACTCATCTTATCGCACATCTACTCCTTTATATATTTTTTACCTAAAACAAAAATTATAAAGCTGAACAACTCTAAATATATAGCAAATTCATATTTTTCTTTATTGAGGGCGTGAGACCGCCCTCTTTTCTAAAATATTATTTACATTGACTAGAGGGGCCGACATATGTTACCCTACTCAAAAATTAACTTCCATGGATCAAAAAAAAAAAGCGTATCCCCTCCTCATCTAGCGGGTCCCATATTTAAGTTCCAGCTCTTTCTTCTTTTCTTATTTTGTTTTTCTCCTCCGAGTGTTGGAGATTATTAACCTCGTTTAACTTTTTACCACTTCAGATATATGAAGCACGAATAAACCCATTTATGTATGGTAGGTGCCACGCCTCCTTCTCTCTTACCCGGCTCCCCCCTTTTTCTTAAGGTGCTAGCTTTTAACCTCTGAAGATATTTTGTCGATCTGAATTGAAAAGGGTTTCACTGTGTAGCATACATATATATGTACTTAAGATCCGATAAATTCGAATCAGCATGCCAAGCAATTTAATTTGGGTTACACCGGATATCAGTATTTCGGGATCCTTCACAGTTATGTGAAACCTTTTTCCGGAACAAGCACTCGTGTCACACAAGACCATCATATCCTGATCCTCCACAGAGATAAGCAACTCTATTACGTTTATTACAAAACGCTTTGCTGCGGTTTAAGGGGCAAAACTCAACTTTAGCTGGTATCTCCAAAGACGCTCCCATGCCATAGCGAAGTAGATATTGAAGCCTTTGGGCTGGGAGTAACTAGCTACCTAAGGGGAATTTCCAACACATCGCAGGAGATGGAGCAAAACTGGGAAAATTGCTCATTAAAGTGAACTGCGACTACCGATATCTTCCCATTTACCAGGACTACCATTTTGCTAGCTTACTTAGCTGCTAGCCTGCGACTACCCAAACATATGCACCACTCCTATTAAACACAGAACACCACTACACATACATAGAAATGAATTGCTGGGTTCACCTAACCCTCTTTCTCCAATGAAAAGTCTGCGTCAAGCTGGTCGAAGACCTAGAGGTAACTTTGCTTCCCCTGAGTTTCAAGAGGTGGACTGTATGAGTGACACGTGTCTGTGAAATGCATTCGCATCGCAAACGCAAGAGGGATATAACAATTGGTGCCAAAGGGCATGTTCTATGCGCCACCACTCTTTACTTTCTTCATAACGAAGCACCCTTCTTGGCCTAGACGAGCTGCGACAGTTTCTTACACATAACAAGCTAGGCATATTAATAATGATAAACTTTGGTCCAAAATAAACAATAATCTCTTTGAGCTCTCCAGATACTTAAGCAAACATAATTTGACACTTTCATAATCCATGGGAATCCTAATATCACAGGAATCGGACAAGTTCTATTAATCTTGTTGTGCAATAATAGTATCTGGGCGAATAGGCTTTGTTTTTAACACTCAACAGCATTTCAATGACAATCGGGAAAGGATTGAAAAAAATTAGAGTTCATACTTCAGTCTTCAACCAGTTCAGCGGACGGACCCAAAATAGCCTGTTGTTGTTGTTGTAACGAAAAAAACACTCCCCGAAGGTTTTGGAAAGTATTGTCGAAAGTGACAGTCCTTTGCAGGATATGATCCCCGGATGATCCGGTACTCCCTTGCGGTACTGCCCGACTGTCGTGGTAGCGATTTTGTATGAAACAACAGGTGATAGGCATCACATGCGTAGATCAGCCATCGAGTTGCACGTCATTACCTTTGTGCGTATTAGTCGCCTCTTACGACCGGTATGACCAACTCGCGCATGTTCTTAACTCCTTACCCACAGGCTAACAACTTCCGCCTTTATCCGTTTCCATCCGTCTTCCAGACTCAGCGAGTGTATTTCAGACCGAAATCTTAGCTTACCAGGGGGCATTACTGTGTGCGGACATTCCCAAGGTGAAAAGAACTTGCTGTGCGAGTGCGAGGCAACTTTTAAAATTTTTGAACTCACCAGCATGGATATAGTGAGACGTTAGTCCCAACTTAATATTATAACAGTGTTCTTAAAATATTTTTTTACAGTCATAATGCACTCGCCACTACAATCAAATAGAACACATATCATTAACTTGAACCAAATTTATTCCTAGGTTTGACGAATTGCTACCTTAAATAGCCTGGAGGCTTGAAAGCTAAATATGGCCTGTGTCGTTTCACAGAGATTGACAATAAACTACAAAAAATAAAAAATTTGAACGTGGCACCTCCCATTTTTCCAAAGCTTAGTAAATCTTGACTCAATTTCATGCCCACTTTCCCAAAACTATATATAGCCTATGCCGTACCCACCGAGCTTCTGAACCTGTCGTGAAAGTAACATAGAGATGGACTATAAACTTGGGCATTAATGAAGAACAAAACAACACAGAAAGTGTGGGCGTGGCACCGCCCACTTTTCTAGAACTATGCAAATCTTGACTGAAGGACACATATATCGAAATATCATTTATTTAGACCAAATACGTTCAGAGTTATGACGATTTGAAATTTTATATAGCCTGGGGGCGTAGCCCCCCCCACTTTTCCAAAACTATATGTAGCCTATGCTTTAACCAGTGATCCCAAGAACATACTGGGAAACTTTCATAAAAATCGGTTAAGTACTTTGGGCGCCTACAAAGGACACACAGACACACAGGCCCACAGACGTACATTCATTTTTATTTATAAGATTGGTTTTATATTTTATTATTATGTATTATTATCTTACCGCAGGACAAACCGATTTTCTACTTTAATCGCTGCGGCATCTCTGCATCGCAAGGAACTCTCTCGGTAAATACACCAACACCAGCGAAATGCCTCCTTCACAAAAGAAACCCGCAGACGATGATCCCGAAAAGGGAGAACCCGTCTATAACATCTCAAGTGATGAGGAGTATATGCTAAATGAGCTTGAGAAGAATTTCATTTTGGCGGCCGAACGTGGTGACATACAGGGTGTTAAGAAGTAAACAATTTCAAAATATTTTAAATATTTTCGATACAAACGTCATTGTAATATTTTCAGAATAATCGAAGACAATAAAGACCAACCGGACAAATTCAATATTAATTGCGTGGATCCACTCAATCGCTCTGCGCTCATTTCTGCTATTGAAAATGAAAATTACGATTTGATTGTTGTGTTGTTGGAATGTGGCATTCAAGTGGGTGATTCATTGTTGCATGCGATATCGGAGGAATATGTTGAGGCAGTGGAAGAGCTGCTGCAATGGGAGGAGACTCATCATAAAGAGGGGCAACCCTATGTAAGTAAATTTTTTATTTTTTTTTATTTTTTATACTTTTTTTTCAATTTGCTTGCAGAGCTGGGAAGCTGTCGATCGTTCGAAGTCGACATTTACACCGGATATCACGCCATTGATATTAGCGGCGCATCGCAACAATTATGAAATTCTAAAAATTCTATTGGATCGTGGTGCAACGCTGCCAATGCCGCATGACGTTAAGTGAGTGTAACTAGAAATATTTGTATATGCTCATACATATTCACATGCGCATATTCATAGTAATATTTTTGCTCAAATGAGGCATTCCGTGTCAGTTTAATTATATACTTCTTTTCAATAAATTTTCTTCTTTTTTTTTCTAAACGCAATTTTCTAAGTGTACCTTTGAGTGGTTCAGACTTCTTATATTACAAAAATGCCACTAAAAATATGTATATACATATATCATGGATTAGATACGAGCCTAAAAGCGTGACATTACCACTTTTATGAGAACTACAACCCTATATATTTCAAAAAGCAAAATGTCAAATGTGCCTTCGGAACAAGGTTTTCACCAATTTTTTTTTTTTTTTTTTTTTGAAAAACTGAGATAACAATAGGTGGTATAGAAAATTTGAAAAACTGTATCACCTCAGGAACTTGCCCGATTACAGCAAAAATGTTTCGATAAAGCAGCGTTCTTGTTCGCTAAAACACTTGCCAAATCTTGTACTTTCGTAAAGAACTTTTGGTAGCCAGAGCTAAGCCGAGTCCGGGCACTATTACTGCTACTATCACTGCAATACCACTGTCACTGTTACTTCCACGGTCACGAGCACGATTATTTTCCAATGAAAATGGAAGTTTCTTAATGGAAAAAAATCTCAAAGATAGAAAATTATACATAAATCGATCCAGCAAATATTGCAACTTTTGGAAAGGCAGCTCGAAGTGATATACTATATGAGTTTGAAGGTGGTGTGAAGAAGAAAAATCACTGCTACTGTTAATGTCACCGCCGGTGTAAATATCATGTCACTGTCACTGTCAAAGTAACTTTCATGATACTGTCATTGTCACTATCATCATCAAAGTCGCTATCACTTTCATGTCAATATCACTGTAACTGTGACTGAATATAAATGCAGTTGTAACTCTAACTCTAACTGTAACGTTGGCTGTAAATGCAATTGTAACTGTCAGCGTGATTCTCAGCTGCAAATCAAAAATATCACAATTAGAAACCGATACATAAATATGTTTAGAAAATATCCAAAAATTTGCCTAAATAGTTTTGTAGTCACGGGAACAAGACCGACTACTTCCATTGTCACTATCATTTTCATATCACTGCCATTTTAACTGTCAATGGCAATCTCATTATCACCGTTACGATTTCATTTGCTATAACTAGCAGTGAAGCACTTTGTTTCGGTCACGGCTGTGGTGACGCTCAGGATTGCTGTGCGGCTGACGGGGACTAGTTCGTTCACCGGTCCAACGAATTGCACTACTACTATCCCTGTTACCATAACCATAATACTAACCTTTAGTATTGTTATCATTGTTGTTGTTGTTGTTGTAGCCATGCCTCGCCCTGCCTTGTCGTCACTTTCCTTACCCGGCTCTGTCATCAAAATATTCTAACGGGAGCCCCAAGAAGTTACCGGCTTTAATAGGGTTAGGCCAAGGTGAGATTGGTATTAGAAGAGTCTGCTCTGTCGAGCAAATAACCAAGTATTTGGTGTCATGTGGAGACACACCGTATGTTGGGCAAACATTTGGTAAGTCAGGGCTCAGTCTAGATAGGTAAGAGTTTAATCTATTACATTATCCAGAACGAAGTTGGACCAGTGAGGATTTTCTTTAAGCATTTGATTGCAAATCAATCGGCTTGTAACAGTTGAACAGGAATTGCCATTTTGTTATGACCTTCAACACTTTGTAGATGTGTTCCGGTGACATAAGGAGACATCCTGTAAAAGTTCTTAGTACGGTGTTCTGGCAGGAATGCAAATTCCTTGAGTTTGTGTTCGATAGCCACAGCGATCATATTGGCGTCGCGCAGCTCAGAACTGGCTGACGTATTGCCTTGTAAGTTTCCAGCAAAGTTTCTTTATCTTTTCCACAAGCACTTGACTAGAGGTTTTGGTTGCGGCTTTGTAATAAAAGTGAGTATGTCAAGTCAACTATAAGATTTTGGGATGAGGGATAGTCCAAAGATTAATGCCGTCGACGTAGACGTCTAGTTCCATGCTCACTTGCTACCTACAAGTCGTACATAATGTGGCCGAAGACTTAAAAGGTGGCAGTGCCAGGTTTCTCCGGGCGAAGAAATTGTTATCGTCGTACTATTCACCACTATCCTCCGGATCTTCTTCCTCTTCTTTCATATTCTACTACTACTTCCCTTTAATCTTGCTTCTTCTCTCACATTTTTTCTTTCTTCTTCTCATTCCTTTTCTCTTTAACTTGTCAAATGCTTTTAACTTCTCCTCTTTTTTCCCCCTTTTTCGTTCTCTTTGTCCTTCCCATTTCTCTTTCTACCTCACATATTTCCTGACTTGTTACGCTGATTTGATTTATGTCGTTACGCTCATATCAACTCAAATAGTTATGTGCAACGGGTTATATAACAAAGACTGAATAAAAGCTAAAAAGCGGTAAGCATTTTTTGAATTAAACTTCAGTTTCCCTATCTTGTTCAGCTCCAAAGTCACGCCAATGGGTTATCGAAAAAAATGGCTTGGACATGGAATGCCCCACATCAGCTAAATAAACTTGCATTAAACCAGAAAAAGTTTGTAAGCATTACAACCCCCCCTAACTGAAATCTTCTGCAGCTTTTGTGTTGACAATTCGCAGTTAAGTTGTTAGTTGTTACACTAGTTGGTCGGTCCACTATTGACCCATTTCGTTGCAAAACGTAAATGGTGCGATGGCGAGTTTAGTGAGTTCCCACGTGCGCCACCTATATATACATACATACAACAAAAATAAAAGCTCTAACAGTTGAACAATTGACAAGTGATGGTATCTGTTTAATGTTTGTTGTTATTGTTTTTGTTGCTTTTATTTTGTAACTATTGTTCATGTTTCTTCTAGCCGAAATTTCTCGATTTTGGCACGTTTTCTTATTTGCGTTTTACTTGCATTCTAAACACCGCTGCACTCTCCTCGTGCGCATGACCCCAACATGCGGTTATTTGTGTGATTTCGAATAAATTTTGTGGAATGCTGTGAAAACGTAGGCATTGTTGTCATTTGTTGGGTGTCGCCAAGCAAGTTTAATATTGTTTTGAACTAATCTGAATTTGAGTGGCTCGCCTCAATTTGTGGCAGGTGGGTACTTTATTAGCTTAGGGGATTACATATTGCACTCTGCATGTCATACATTGAAACGCATTTCGAATAACAAAATGAGTTGCTCCTCATTTGCAGGAATTAATATCATACTCATTTATTTGGCAGAGCTTACAATCCAGGTGATTTGAAGCTATAATCAACTAATTTATATAATTCTAAATAGAACTGAGTGGTCGTTGCTTATTACCATCATCATTACCTGCCACTTAACCGCCTAACCAATTTTAACTATCACGTGGCAAATCCCTTCATAGCCATAACTGGCGTCCATTGGGTCAGCCTACGTATACCTGTCAAATTCGACTGTTCCTATTTATGTGATTGCGCATACCGGTTTCACTTATTGGTTATGAGCATACAGCTGTACTGATCACACAAGTCATTTTGTCAGTAATATGGCGGTAGCTTTTAAGGTCATTTTCCAGTATCGGTTTTACGTCATAATGTCCACCCTTTTACCACTACAAAGACCGTCGTTTTACTTGAATTTTTTCTGCAAATTAACTATACCTTTTTACTGAGCCGCCACATATGTAAATAAAACATGATAAATTACTAAAATTCATTTTTTATTTTATAATTTTTATTATTTACACTTATAATATAGACAAATATGGAGAGAGAGAGATATGTCTTGTGTAAAAATTTGACATAGCTTTTTATACCTAGTAGTGGTAGGCACACACGGTATATTAAGTTTAGTCGCGTAACGGTGGTATGTAACGGCATAAACGGATCTATATATATCAAAACGGACTTATATATATCAAAATGTTCAGGAGGTAAAAAGAAATTGACTAATTGACTGATGTCCGTCCGTGCGTCCGTCCGTCTGTTAACACGATAATTCGAGTAAATTTTTGATATCTTAATGAAATTTGGTATGCAGGTTCGTTGGCACTCATCTTCTAGCGGTATTTAAAATGGGCGAAATCGGATGATAGCCACGCCCACTTTTTACCAAGTTGTTATTACTGGCCAAGTTGTTATTACCCCACTGCAATAGGGAAGTGGGGCTTCGCTGGCTAGGCCGCGTAGTGCGAATGAGCGAAGATGCTCCAGCCCAGAAGGTATTCTTATCGGCACCCGCCGGTGGAAGCAGAGGAAGAGGGAGACCACCACTCCGATGGAAGGACCAAGTGGAGACCGATTTGCGATACCGCGATGTTTCCAATTGGCCCCAGTTGGCGCAACGAAGAAACGACTGGCGAGCTATGTTGGACGGTCAAAATCACCCAGGCGGTTAGATGACCATTTAAAGAAGAGGAATAGGGAAGTTATATACTGTTTAATTTTGTTTCGTTGTTTTTCCGACAGGGTGAATAATTGATGTATATTGGAACGATTTTCCGTCATCCCTTGTCAAATTTGGTTTTGAGACGTTCAGAACAAAAATCGACACTGATGATGGCACAACGCCGAAACCGGTTTGTCTCAAAACCAAATTTGACAAGGGATGAAGTTATATACCTTTTTTGATTTTCATACCTTTAATGAACATGAAACGTTTGTAGGTATGAGAAGAAGAAGAGATGGGCCCATCAATAAGTAAACTGAAATAATAAGGACGATGAGCTGAGGCGATTTAGCAATGTTCGTCTCTCCGTCCGTCTGTCTGCCTGTCTGTCTGTCCGTCTGTCTATTTGAACGAACATTTTTCAAACATAAAATGTGCATGTATTGGTATTTTGAAAAAATGTGGTTAGCAGTTCTTGGTAGGGAAGCTATTTATATACAAATAAATTAATGCCGGCCGACGTGGTGTGGCGGTAGTGTTGCCGGCCTACCACACCAAAGCTCCAAGGCTCGAGTCCTGGGGCAGGTAACATCAAAAGTGGTTTGAAAAAGTTTTTCAAAACCGGGTCGCCCCTCGGCAGTGGTTTGGCAAACTCTCCGAGTGTCTTTCCGCTTTGGAAGGCTTTTAGCAAAAGTTCATCTCCTTTGTGGATGCCGTTTGAGGTCGGAAAAAATCTGTAGGTCCCGCCAATTCGTAGGAAAAAATTCAAACGGCACACCACCCTCAAAACTCATAACAGAAGTGTTTTCATTAAAAACAATCAGCTGGCTTTATAATACGAACTGAAAAGTATTAAAATAGACCTGCGTAAATTGGTATGCCATAATAGATCACTACTAGGTATATAATGTTCGGTTCCACCCGAACTTAGACTTCCTTACTTGTTATACTTAATTTAGTTTCGAAAATCGACACTGATGATGGCACAACGCCGAAACCGGTTTGTCTCAAACCCAAATTTGACAAGGGATGACGAAAAAATTAATTAAAAATGATTATTAAAAAACAAAAAATTAAAAACAATAATAATTTTCATAAAAATTCAAAAAGTGAAAAATAATTTTTCTTGGTCTTGAGCTCGTTTCATGAATACTTGAAAATGTGCAGGCCGTAAATCAACAAAAAATTGTTGGTATAAAGAAGCTATTTAAGTTTCTAAACTTCTCGCCCTAAATGCTACGATTCCTGCTCGAACTATCGGGGGTTTTTATTTTTTCATTGCCCAAGAGGGCAGCTTCTTGGGATAAACATAGTCTAATTCATATATGTTTTGTGATACAGAAAGGACTAGCAAGTAAGGAACCTAATATAAAAGCAGCAAAATTGCAAGTAGCCACAACAAAGTGGAAGACAATTTAGGCTTTACCTCTTCGGGTACCACTTTGCACTTACCAAAACTTGAACTCACACTTTCGCATCTTTTAGTGACAATCTTGAGCAGAAAAAAACTTTTTTTTCCCGCCCACAGATGCGGTTGCGATGAATGTGTCACCTCCCAAGAAACAGATTCGCTGCGACACTCACAATCTCGTATCAACGCCTATCGCGCACTATCCGCCAGTTCACTAATTGCACTCAGCTCACGGGATCCTGTTCTAACAGCCTTCGAACTCTCATGGGAATTAAAACGCTTACAGGCAATGGAATCTGAATTTAGAGCAGAATACACGGTAAGAAATATAAAAAAAAAACATGGAAATCAAAGCAAAAAAATTACGCAAAAAACTACAAAGCGAAATCGCAAAAAACTACAAAACAAAATGAGATTAGCACTAATATGCAATTAGATTAACGGGCTACTCAAGTTTTTTGAAGTTTTTTGGTCTATTTTGAGATAAAAAAAAACTTGCGCATACATTCTTAGATCCATATGCTAGCATAAGCTTATTTTGTAGTTTGCGTATATGACCATAGTTGTTGTTTGTGCTTTTGTCATCTTTCGCGTGCACAGGAGATGCGTACGGGTGTACAAGATTTTGTCTCATCATTATTGGATCACGCGCGCACTTCTACCGAATTGGAGGTAATGCTCAACTTCAATCATGAGCCAACGACTGATATTTGGATGCCAGGCCAACGACAAACTCTAGAACGTCTTAAGTTAGCCATACGCTATAAGCAGAAAGCGGTAAGTGCACTTAATTTATGCACTACACAGTAGCTATGATGAATAATGTGCTTGGGTAAATCGAATTTGTGTGACGTCATCTTGTACACTCCCTTCCGTTTTTCTTTTAGTTTGTGGCGCATCCAAATGTACAACAACTGCTAGCGGCCATTTGGTATGAGGGTTTGCCGGGTTTTAGGCGTAAACAAGCGTCACAGCAAATTATTGAAGTAGTCAAATTGGGCACTATGTTTCCCATCAACAGCATGAACTATTTGCTAGCACCCGATTCTGAGGCGGGCAAATTTATGAAGAAACCTTTTGTGAAATTTATATCGCATTCGTGTTCTTACATGTTCTTCTTGAGTTAGTTTTTGCAGAGAGTGAGGTGGAATGCAATTATTAATGATTTTGTTTTTGTAGTGCTTTTGGGTGCTGCCTCCTTGCGTGTCGTGGATCTCACATTTGAGCTACTTGGATTTCCTTGGATGTTGGCTATGTTGGAAGATTGGCGTAAGCATGAACGTGGCTCGCTGCCGGGTCCCATTGAATTGGGTATTATCACTTATATTGCAAGTAAGATGAACTGGAATTAAGTTTTATAAAATTTTTTTTTTTTTTTCAATAAACCGCTCACTTTCTCACTTGTACCAGGTTTAATATTTGGCGAGTTGAAAGCTCTTTATTCCGATGGCTTATTCGAGTATATAATGGATCTTTGGAATATTGTCGATTTCATATCGAATATGTTTTATGTGACGTGGATATTGTGCAGAGCAACCGCATGGATTATAGTGCATGTAAGATTTAGGTTCTTCTTGATTATAAAGCTTTCCATTCAATATAAACTTCTGAACATGAAACCCTCTAGTAGAAAAGCTTGTGAAACCCATTCCCATAGTTCAAATCGGTGTATATTTCATTGAAATGAGAAGACTATTTTTAAAAGAAAATTCGTAACTCTCAAGATGAGAAACTACATATTCTCAAAACCTTCCGAAACGTGACTGAAACGGAATGAAACCGAAACGCTCCACAACTTTTTCTCAAGTTGATTGCTTTCATTCTTAAAATAAAAAACCTCTGCTTATCGAATTGAGAATTACATAAACCATCTGAGAATCTCTTGTGTCTTGAGAGCTCATTAAACCGAAAGAAAAACGAGATACAACGGTAAAGGAAGCACCAGACCAAACTGGAACCGATATCCGACCCGAAACCGCAACCGAATCCAGCATCAAATACGGAACTAAATCAGAAATCGAACTTATACAAAATGCAGAGCCGACTCTCGCCATAATAACATTAAAACCGGCACCCTTACCTGACTCAAACACAACCGGAGTTTAAACTGTAAATGGCACCGTTGCTTAAGCGAGAACAGAAAGAATGTCACTGTTACCATAACCGAAAGGATACGAATCTTCAACTGAAACCGAATCGAAGCTAAAAACAAAACAGGAAATGAAACTGAAACGAAAACCGAAATAAGAATAATATTTTGTCTAGTTTATTTTCAATTAAAATATGGCTCTTGATGCTTATAATAAGAGGGTAGTTGTACCCCTGATAATTATCAAGACTCGTATTACTCAGTACTAGCTTAGCGAGGCTAATAATCGATGGAAGCGCTTGCAAGCCCTTATACTGTCTAGGAGTCTATGGTCCTACTACAATGATACACGATCTCAAGGTGAATAGAAAGCATCTCGTGAGCGGTGGATTGGACTATTGGGGCGCATGCGACGCAGATGAGTTTGGAACACGTAGCTCGTAAGCGTTAATTGCCACTTGACTGACCGAGTAAATCTTAAAACCTCTAAATGTCACAGCGCTAGACAGTATCCCTTCCACCGCATCCGTTTTTAGGACAACCTTGTCTGGGAAAACTTTACTGGGTTAATCTAACCTTCCCGCTACCATATTACTGTTCTATTATTTCTCACCAATGACAACAATAAATAAACCCACTTTCAAACAAAATTTTCATTCTTTTTCTTACAGCGTGATCTTTGGTATCGTGGTATTGATCCCTACTTTCCACGCGAGCACTGGCATCCTTTCGATCCCATGTTACTTTCCGAAGGCGCTTTTGCTGCCGGCATGGTATTCTCGTACTTGAAATTGGTTCACATTTTCTCCATCAATCCACATTTGGGACCATTACAAGTATCGTTGGGACGCATGATTATCGATATCATAAAATTCTTCTTCATTTACACTTTGGTATTGTTTGCATTCGGCTGTGGGCTGAACCAGTTGCTTTGGTACTATGCTGAATTGGAAAAGAATAAATGCTACCATTTGCATCCAGATGTCGCTGATTTCGATGATCAAGAAAAAGCGTGTACTATATGGCGACGATTTTCCAAGTAAGATATTATTTAGTTTATAAGAATAAAAAATAAAAAATAAACCGAGTTCATATTTGAACAAATGCATTCTATTTTTTTACACCATGGTAATTTTTTGTAAGAGAAAATCGTAGAGATTAAAAACTTTGAAACGCTTATTTTCCTGCAAATCTTAAACATTTTGTATTTCACTTAAAGTCAAAAGGACTGAATGTCCTAAAACTGAAGAGTGTTACTTATTACTTTATTTTATTTTAGAAAAACTTTTGATAAATTTCTAAAATTGTCATAAGTTACATTATAGATTTTTTATTGTTTTTGACTTAACTAATATTAAGTAAACTCAAAAACAGAACTGATAAAAAATGATTACTAATCGCAATAATTACCGGTTCGATTAATTACTTCCTTGGGAATCCATTAAATGATTGTTTACCAATTACTTTCAATTTTTAATGATTATTTTTCAATTAGTTAAAAAATAATAAAAAAAACACTACTTTGTACGATTATTAAAAAAGTCAAAAATAATCAAAAAAAAAGTGGTTTTGATTATTTTTAGTATTGTTGAAGAAGCACAATACTGAAAGAAATAAAAAAAAATCAAAAAAAAAAGGAAAAACTATCAAAAATAATCAAAAGTAATGAGAGGAATTTGGTTTGATTTTTCCTGATTTTTTTTTTTTATTAATCTTGATTTTTATTTTAATTTTCTGATCGTAATCAATTAATAACTGTCTTTTCTTGAAAAAAAAATTTAAATAATCATTACTAATTAAAAAAGTATAGTAATTAGTAATCAATTAATAAGACGGCTTTTTTAATTGGTAATGACTATTTTAATTGTTTTTCAAGAAAAGGCAATTGTTAATTGATTACCATTAGAAAAAATCAAAAGCATTAAAAAAAGTGGTTTTTATTACTTTTGATTATTTTTTTTTGTTTTTTTGATTACTTTTAAATTTTTTTTTTTTTAGTATTGTTGATTGTTTTTCATAAATATACACATTAACAATACTAAAAAAAAGTTGTTTGATTACTTTTAATAATTTTTTTTTTATTATTTTTGATTTCTTTTAATCGTAATCAATTAATAACCAAAAGTAATCAAAACAACTTTTTTTATTATTTTTTAATTGTTTTTTAATTAATTGGAAAATAACCATTAAAAATTGAATTGGTAATCAATCATTAAATGGATATTAAAGAAATTAATTAATCAAACTTGTAATCATTATGATTAGTAATCATTATTTAACAGGTCTGCTTACAACTTATATGCAAAGATGTGATGGAGTATCTGTTTGTTCAACCTGATAAACTTATCTGCACTACTCCTCCCTCTAGACAAATACCTTCATGGTTTTTTGCTGCAAAATTTGCTGTTCTAAAATATAATTTTTGAAGCACAAATGTTATATGAAACTTATACATATTTTTTTTTTCGTTACTTCTCTCTTTCAGCCTCTTCGAGACATCACAATCACTCTTTTGGGCCTCATTCGGCTTAGTCGATTTGGTATCATTTGATTTGGCGGGCATAAAGAGTTTCACACGTTTCTGGGCTTTACTAATGTTCGGTTCATACTCGGTGATCAATATTATTGTACTACTAAACATGCTTATCGCTATGATGTCTAATTCGTATCAAATTATTTCGGAACGCGCCGATGTTGAATGGAAATTCGCACGTTCTCAATTATGGATGAGCTATTTTGAGGATGGTGGCACTGTACCTCCACCATTCAATATAATGCCATCAACGAAACTGTTGCGAAAGACTTTAGGACAGAAAGGAACAAAACGGACGAAAAGTTTTATGGTATGTATCGCTCTACTCCCCCTCCCCCCATAAAAACTCATACTAAAATATTCTGACTTCGGTAGTCATGCCTTGCTTATACTTCAACTACTGAACAACCTTGTCGAATCAAACAAGTTATGTTATATTTAAAAGGGTTAGAAGTAAAAGGATTTACGTGAGTCTCACAATGATTGCAGATATTCAAGTTTAAAGTTCTTTACCTATTGTAAATTCTGGATTGTGTGTTTATTGGCCGGCCAATAGATGCCACTAATATGTCCCAAATGACTTGGACTTCTTTGTCAACAAATAAACACTATTTTTAGCTATACAAATGCGGGTCTTCCTCAGTTTTCACTAAGTTAGTTATATTGAATTTTGGTGTTCCAGCGAACCATACAACCAATGGCTTCCTCCTAGGAATAAAAATAGTTGTTTTCTCTTGAAGCGCTACCTCTTAGAGCTTTTTCATCACAAACTCCATGGCTCATTCGAATTGTTTTCCAACCGGAGATAACTTTCGAAGACCAATCAGTTCTAACCCATAATACTTCTTACGTGACCACAAATCTATCGATATAGATTAGAACAATGGGATAATTTCACTAACTGGGGTGTGGACTAAGCTTTTATAGACGGCTTGGGCACCACTTATCTGATTGCTTGTTTGTGTTAGTAAAACACTCCATGAAGGTTAAGGGACTGTTACCTATTTGAACAGTCAAATATGGACCAGGTACGTTACTGTACTCACCCAAATGCCGCAGGATCGATTTTTTTAACCCCAACCAACCTTTTAGTCGCTTTCTACAACAGGTACACCTACCTCGGGTGCATCCTCACCCGCTGGAGTGCCACCTAATCGGAAACACTGCTTAAAGTATTTTTGCGACCAAGAAATTTTAACGAAAACTACTGAAATGAAACTTAAGGCTTATGGGCGATTGTAAGAGCTTTTCATCAGCCTTTTAGTGGTTTCATACTAGATTGTAGAAGGATAGGGATGCTGACGCTCAGAGATGCTGACGGCACCAAGCACACAATCAAAAATCTAAGGGATCGCGTTTGATAACATGCTTAAGTATGTTGCTCATGCAGCCGAGATTGCCACCAAAGTACAAAGCCGCAAGAAAATTCTCAAGTCACTAGTCGGCAGCACTTGCGGAAAGACAAACAAACTTTGCTGACGACGTACAAGGCAATCGGCCAACCGGTTCTGAGTTACGCGCCGCCGGGGCTAGCAAACATACACTGGAGGAGGTTACAGGCCTGTCCAAACACTGCTCTTAGAACTGCCACGTGATGTCTCCTTATGTCAACTTAACACCGGCTTCACCGCGAGGCCAAAATGCTCGGAGTTAAAGATCATAGTGAGATGCTGACCAGGCAGTTCCTTTTCAATTGTTACAAACCGCAACATCCGACAAAATCAGCCCACCATTAGAATAAGGAGCCATCTCCGGAAGCGCTATGATATGGTGCATCGACAGGCCCTCAACCTCATCCCAACAGAGTCGGTGAACTCCTTTGTCCGATCTCGCCCAGTAAACTCCGCCATTCAGGCACAAGCTCACTGAAAGTCGAATCGCGAGATAGCAAAGTATTTATTTCAATCGAATCATATAACATTTAAAAGGCACTTGCAAGGCCGAACAAAGTTTACTTGAATTTCTTAATGAATTTGCGATCCCTTTTATCGCTTCGTTTGTTGTTCTTTGACAATTCACATGATATAATAGTTTTCCAATGCCACAACTTACTTCCAGCTACTTTTCCGAATCTGCCTCACTTAACAACAACAATTTACATTCTAAATAAAATACTTTGCTTGGTCACAAGTGATACCCTTTCGCGATGCTGAATTGAAATAAATTACTGGTTATTACTCTAAATTACGTTTCTTCTAGTTCCCTTAAGTTGCAGCCACAGTGCGCCATGTTACAAATACAACAACGGCCGCCAATGTCTCATACTGAAACGGAAATATTCTAATCTGTTTTACCAATATCAAACAGCATGAATGAACACCCAAGCTTCGATTCACTCCCACATACCCAATCACCAACTGCTCTCCACAAATAATTCATGCACCACACTCTTGCTTGCTCATTCTCACACATGCAGCGCAAAACTAAGGACCGTGCCCAAGCATTGCATGATAAAGTTATGAAGCTGCTAATACGCCGTTTCGTCACTGCCGAGCAACGACGACGCGACGACTATGGCATTACCGAGGATGATATCATTGAAGTGCGTCAAGATATTAGCTCATTGCGTTTTGAGCTGTTGGACATATTCCAAACGAATAAATTCGATGTGCCCGATATTGAGAAGAAAACAGCAGGTGAGTAATTACAGTTTGTCACAATGAATGACATGACGAGCATATCTCCCTTGGCGAAGTTTAAAATATTTATTATGCGTACACAGCTGCTGCCGCCGGCACCAAGAAGGGTAAAGTGATGGAACGGCGTATACTTAAAGATTTCCAAATCGGTTTCGTTGAGAATTTGCAACAAGAAATGACCTTAGGGGAAGAGGGTAGCAAGGATATCTTCTCATCGTTGGCGCGCGTTATTGGCAAGAAGAAGTCATTGAAGTCAGGGTAAGTGTAGGCGTGAATGTTGGAGTGCGAAAACGCTGCTAGTTAATTGTTATTTTAACTCTCCCTTTTGCAGCGAAAAGGATTGGAATGCAATTGCGCGTCAAAATACAATGTCTGCAGATCCGATTGGATCGAAACGTTCATCAATACAGCGGCATAGTCAGCGGAGCTTGAGGCGCAGAATCATCGATCAAGCAAATGAGGGACTCAAGATGAATCAGAATCAATTGATAGGTGAGTTGGTTTGAAATCAGTCGGCGCCATTTGAGCTTATAGAACTAAGAACTTTATTTTACTCACAGAATATAATCCCAACTTGGGTGACGTAACACGCGCCACACGTGTCGCTTATGTCAAGTTTATGAAGAAGAAGATGGTAACCGACGAACAGGTTGATACAACTAATACAACAGATGCCACTTCGACAACAGCTTCCATTAAAGACGAGAAAGCTGGAGGGGTTAGTACTATAAAAATAAGCTAAGAATTCTGTAAAATATTTAAACTCTTAAAACCTCTTTTCACACGCAGTCCAAGAAAGTGAAACCAGTTGAAGAGAAGGCGGCTGGCGATGCAAAGGCTGATACTGGCGCGAAACCCAAAGACGGCAAACCTGGTGATGGTAAATCGGCTGCACCTGCTCCACCTGGCAAGCCAGCTAGTGGCGCCAAACCTACAGATCCAGCAAAGAAGGATGAAGCTGGTAAACTTGCTGCAGGCGCATCAACTAAACCAGCACCCACAGCTGGCAAACCTGATGCTGCTGCTAAGCCGGCTGATGCTACAACGAAGCAAGATAGTAAACCAGCTGCTGCCGCTAAACCGGGCGATGCTGCTGGTGCTGCCAAGCCAGCAGTTGCCAAGCCTGGTGAAACTACAAAACCGGATGCTGCTGTGAAGAAAGAGGACGCTGCCAAAACAGAAGCTGCAAAACCAGACGCTGCTGCTGGTGCGGGGGCGACTGCGGGCGCTGCTAAGAGTGCTGCACCGGGTGCACCTGCAGGCGCTAAACCAGATGCTGCAGTGACTGCAGGCGCAAAATCAACAGATGCGGGAGCGACAGCTACAAAGGCTGCAGGAGATGCTGCTGGTGCTAGTGGTGGTGGTAGCGCTGCAGGCGGTTCTGGCGCAACTGCTAAAACGGATGACAAAAAGGCTGACGATAAGAAAGGTGATGATAAGAAAGCGGATGAAAAGAAGCCAGACGATAAGAAAACTGCACCTGCCAAACCGGTAATTAAAGTAGGGCAGAGTAGCGCAGCTGCAGGTGGTGATCGTGGTAAATCGACTGTAACAGGGCGCATGATATCCGGTTGGCTATGAGGCGTGCGAGAAACTGTGTGCTACTGTTTTGTAATGTTAGCCACCGTTTGAAGTATTTATTAACTCTAATAAAACATACATGGTTTCTTATGTACTGAATAGAGCTGAAAAGGATTGCAAGCAAAATTTCTTTATTTAACTTTTTTCATTTTTTTTTTATTTATTTTTAAATACCGCAATCTGTATTTATTTTAATTCAATGACTCTACAATCATTGATTATGTAAAAATTCAAATCTTCAATCGTTGATTGCAATCACGTTTCCTCTACAAGTCATTGTTATTGTACAAAAACTTTTGGTTGCTGATTGCAATCACTCTTAACTAACAATCATTTGACTTTCTTCATTGGATTCACTTGAATGTATAAGAAATAAGATGAGATGCAGAATGTAGCAGCGGGGGTCGGTTCAAAACAAACCTGTTAAATAATGACTAATTATCGTAATGATTATCGGTTTAAATTATTATTTTCTCGATTAATTATAATAAAAAATAAAAAAAATTTTAAATAAAATCTAAACTAGTTTTAATTACTGATTACTTTTAATTATTTTTTTTTTGTTACACATTGCTTCAAATGGTATGACCGAATAATACAAAAAAATTTAAAATCACCTTTACTTTTGACTACATTTTATTTTATTTTTATTTTTTATTGCTGATTTCTGTAAACCAGTGGTTTTCAAACTTTTTGAGGTCGCGACCCAAAAATGTCGTCCAAAAAATCTCGCGACCCACCAAAATTTCGAAAATGATGCTATTCTGATATTGGGCGGTTAAACTCGGGTTAACTCGACATGAAAATTGAAAATCAAGAGTGAAAATGGTCCTTAGAGGTGTCACATATGCAACCACGTTATTCTAATTTACTTCAAAATAAGCAAGCCCATCCTTCGCATTAATATACATATGTACTTACAAATGAATTGAATGAATGTAATATGAAAAACATATGTAAATATGTATTTTACGATATTTTAATAAAAGAATGAATTCTATTTTTGTTTAACAAAAAGATTTTGTTAAAGTTATCTTATTTAGCTCGCGACCCATCAGAGAGGGCTCCGCGACCCACCAGTGGGTCGCGACCCACAGATTGAAAACCAATGCTGTAAACGATTGAAATATTCAATGAAAATTAAAAGAAACTTCCAATCATGAGATATAGCTTTTTCGAATTTGTTTATTTCCTCTCCGAATCGATTGCAAATTAAAGTACCAACAATCAAATTAATTGGACTTCCTGACTGCAGATTTATTGTAGCTTGTATGTCTTGAAATAAAAATAGCAACAAAATTTGATTGCTGACACTAAGAGCTTATAGTCATAATAAATGCAATCAAATTAGTTGCCTTTTCACTGGTTCTTAAACCAAATGATTGCTATCTTTCCAGCTCTGACACTGAGTTTTGTATGCGGCAAAAAGATTTATATTAAATTGAAGTCATTTTAGAAAAAGTAAATAAAGTTGAAATAAAAGTTGTAGTACACATAAACATTACTTCTCTTCTGTTGGAACAAGGCTTCAAGGATACTTGAAGTATAACGTTAATCTGCAAGGAAGTTTGATAAGATTATTTTTTCCTTGTAGGCTTCCTTGAACCTAGATTGATAAACTACATGTAATACTAAAATATAATAAAATAATAAATAAAACATACAAGTATAACTTCTTATAATGCAAAGACGCAATAAGCCAGGGCTCCAAGGGAAGGTTTAACTAAGAAATAATTTCGGAAAACCGATCGAAAGTTATATAAAAAAATATGGCCAATCACGGACGGTTTTGGTAAGAACTGCTGTAGAATGAAAATGGCAACCTGTTGAACTGATGTTAAGGAAGCAATACTCTAACCTCTTAAGTTAAGATAGCAAGCAACAGTAGAAATAATATGACGAACCCGAACAATCGAAGATATTGGTATTATCATTTAAGCCTCGACTATTGCAAAGTACGAGTGGCAATATATTCAAGTGAAAAGTAAGCCGGCGAAAAGTTCGTAAAGCGAATACATAAGCTTCTATGAAGAAAATGGTCTTCCGGACAGCTAGAATTTAAACGTAGTCCGATTAATCCACAAAAAGAGAGATAGTCCAAAATATATCAAATATCGCGGAACAAGCCCTTTTAATATCGCATGCCAGGTGTTATCAAACATTTTGTGCCAAAGACTGGAAGCGCGAAGTGGACTGACCGGTTAAAGCAAATCAGTTAGTGTAAATCTACTATCGAACAGTTTTCTAAAATTTCCCAAATCTTGGACAAAAACGATAAAAAAAAAGAATTGACATACATTACCTCTTAAGTCCGTAAAGAAACTGGGCGAAGGTGAGTTATTACCAGACCTGTAAAGTAATGATTAATTATCATAATGATTACTGGTTTGATTGATTATTTTTTTTGGAAAAGCATAGTAATGATTGATGACTCATTGTTTTCGGGTTTTAATGATTATTTTAAAAAGCAATCATGATTTTTTATCATTTAAAAAAATATCAAGAAAAATCAAAAATAATCAAAAAACAGTAAAAAAAATTTTTTTTGATTATGTTTGATTGTTACTGATTATTTGATTACTTTAAATTTATTTGTTTTAAAATTTTTTTTTATTATTTTTTATCATATATGTAATACTTCTATATTGCTAGAAAATACTCAGTACACTCATCAGAGTGCAGATATATAGAAAACGAACGTACCAAAATGACACATTTCGTTTAGAAAAATCCATGAGCGTATTTTACTTTCATTAAAAATATTTTTGAATAAGATACACAATTGCAATCTTGTAGTAGATTTGTATAAACTTAAAATAGCAAAAGCCTAACATCTAATTCTAGTCGACTGAGGCGTGACCAGATGCCAAAGTAGTTTCAAGTTGTGGATGGGGCAACCTGAAAAATATTTCCGACCATGGGCTGATATTTGAGAATAATTATTGTAAGTAACCTTAGTAACCATTATTCCATGTTTCATCCACTCCGATATTAGTTCTCATTGCCACTGATTCTTGTGGTAGTTTGTGTAATACAAATTTCTATTGTCATTTTTCAAAAAAATGTTTTTTCCGATATCGGCCGTAGTATGGGGGAGTGTCTAAAGATTATAGGTGCAATTGCAGGACTACAGCTTTTTCAAGCGGGGTCGCTACTCTTCTAGTGTTTTTTTTTTACCATGGAGAGATTCCATGTTGTTGTTCTGTTCCAAGTAACAGTTCGCTGGATTTCTAAGCTGATATTATGGTTAGTGTTATTTGCTTTTTCCTAGGTAAACGAAGTGTGGGTGCGCTGATTCTTTGTATGACAAAAGATCCTCGTTGACCAACAAACCCACTTTTTTTGCTTCTTTCTCCAGCTTGGAGTACGCAGAATTTACGGCGCGGGTATTTGAGACAATTATATCAATGTCATCATCATACGCCAGCAATTGCAAGCTCTGCTCGCGTGTAGAGTTATTAAGCTTCGAGTTATTTTTGTGAGCTACAATTACTTTCATGCACTTGACGGTGTTAAGGCGGTTTAAAGGGTATGTTGCCATTGTAACAAATATGTGATTCAAATTCATTCATGCGGCTTAAAAAGTGCAATTGCACTACTTTGCATCGCAGCACCCATCCTAATATGAATGCATCTCTATGTGTGTGTTTAAATATATAAAGAATACATACTCGTATATATGGAAACAAAATGCCATGTGAAAAGCTCAACACCTTAAACGCATACACACAAACAAGATCTACAATCCTTACCCTGTATCAGTGTTGGGCAAATTATATTTGTTAAAAAAATTAATAATTAACAATTAATTAATTGTTAATTACAACTCCTACAATTAACAATTTTTAATTGTAATTACAATTAACAATTAATCAATTGCAATGCTCGCAATTAACAATTAATTTATTATTAATTGTGTTTCTGTATAATTAACAATTTTTTAGTTACAATTGTTTTATAAATTAACCAATAAACACGCTACCCGCTATCTAGTGTATTATTAGCCGAGTACCGTGGTGTTTTATTGCGACAAACTTCTACTGCAAGAACATGTAGAGTATATACATGGCAAAAAATTGCTTGATTTCTATCAAATATCACTTTGATGAAAATTCTTTTCCTCTTATAAATTGTATTGCATATTTGAATGAAATCAATCAAGAATTACCCGGGTAATTGTAACAAATGGTTAATTATTATTAATTGCTTCATAATACAATTAAAATTTTAATTAGAATTTTTTCAATTGTAATTAATTTATTTTATAAAAAATTTAATTGTAACGAGCAATCAAAATTTTAATTGCAATTAATTATAAATCAATTTATTTAATTGCAATTATTTTCTTAATGAATTAAAAAATCAATTAAAAATTTAATTCATTACCGCCCAACACAAATTTTTGGGGCGATCCTATAATATATATATGGTCGAAAAATCGACTTTTACCAAAACCGAAAATAAAATTTTTTTTTTTCAAAAAACCGTTCTTGCCAACGTCTTTAGCGGACATTTTTGGGCCGGACAGGGTATACATGAAAATTTTTAAATCAAACGAAAATTTGTTTAGTAGGTCATGAAAAAAACCTTAACAATCCAAGTCGAAAAAAGTCAAAAGTGAGCCCAAAACCTATCGAAAAATCGATGGCGCGATATCAGTTAACTTTCGTCCATACAAATCGACCCACCCTAGTATATATCCGTAGCCACTTAACCCTTTTATACAAAAGTGGGCATGGTCTTTACACGATTCCATACATTTTTCTCTGGAACTTTCCTTGTAAAAAGTGTAGATAAACAGGTAAAAAATAATCCAGGGAAATCTATACTTAACCTAGGCCCTGGCTATATACATGCCCTACAATAAGCAACTCTGTCTAGGGCTCTGGCATTGAAAGCGTTTGTTTCTCAATTTATGGACAATTTATCGTATATTTTGCAAAGGGTCTGCCTAGTTTTTCCTAGGTTACGAATTGATTGGAAAGGGGGCGTTGGGGGCCTGCCCAGTTTTTTCAAGCTTGCGCCTGCTTTGTTGGTAAAGCTCAATGTATAGACAAGACGACTGTGATGTGGATGTGCCCGGGTTTGATGCCGAATTTCTTTATGTTATCTTCTACGTTGAATGAGAAGCTAAACTGAGCTTGCTATTGCACGTCACTCCCAATGTTTTAATGCGCTAGCTTGATGCCATCGACGTAGATGTCTAGTTCCTTGTTCACTTTCACAATCCAAGTCCGGAATATGCCGGCCGAGGTTGTAGTTAGTGCTAATGTTAGATGCCGTGTGATGAAAAAACCGGGTAAGGTGAAGCGATAATAATATTCTTAAGAGCGCAGCTTATCAACGGAGGAGCCCATTGTCATTAGGACATGTGTATAGGACACAACATCGACGTTAGCCACTGAGATAATTTGGGGTCATCTTGGAAGTCTGTTGAAAGAGTTTTATCTTGTATGCCTCTTTCTATTTTCGATTGATTTACCGTGTTGGAAGCTTTAGGCAAGTCCAGCGCCACTATTGCGGTCCTATCATTTGGTCTTCTGTTGCTAGACCGCCATTTATCTCAGTATTAATGGCTTACGTCGCTATGGTGACGCTGCGCTAAGGTCTTTGCTAATAGCAAGCATATTTCTGGAAATACAAAGATACTCACATACAGGTTTAAGAGAGTAATTGAATAGCAGACTCCCTCATCGGGATGTCAGGAACAATCGATTTCGAGCTTTTTGCCCTGTTACTCCTTGGCACTGCAGCTCTCGTACTGAACCAAAAGGTGCTAGTGCTGAACTTAGGCAAAGAACTGACAGTACTCATAACAAAGCCTTAAACCAAATGCTAGGCATAGATTGCCCTGCAGGGTCTTTACAACAAATGTAAATATATATTTTATTGTAAAGTCGCTTAACACGCACACTACTACACACTGTGTCTATGCTTGTGACTAGTGCTAAACGAAATATTTCATTCGACGCGATTGGTGTTGGCTCCACCGTCATAGCAAGCACGCATTGTTGTTGTTAAAATTGGTATTGCTCTTGCTCTAGCAGCGTCTCCTATTATTGATGCCACACTTCTGCTATTGTTTTTATAATTTTTGTTGTTATGCTGCCACATTGATACGCTTTGCTGCTTTGCCATTATCCTGTCGGCGTTGGCTTTTGTCGTTTTCGTATAAAAGGACATGCATTTTCACAGTTATCAAGCATAATTTCGGTGAACGTGGTAAGACACAGAACGTGAAAAGCAACAGATAAGCAACCAGCAACAGGCCAAAGTGAGAATTTGTGACAACTAACAACAAAAACTAAAACACAGAAAAAAAATTTGAAGCGCAACAAAAAAATACAGCAACAAATATCAAAGTCATATGCGCTTGGTGGTTTTTGTTCGGTTTGCAAATTAGTGCGACGGTTATTTTTAAATATTTCAATATTTTTGTTTCTTCACTTCACAGACAAAACAATAATTGTAATTCAAGGTTCTTGTGTTTGTTAATATTTTTCTCTTCATTGCTCACGGCTTGTTTCGTCACACAACAAAGGATTTATTATTAAAGAAAAAAAAATGAAGTCGTTTTGCTGTTTGGATTTTATCATTTGTTCAACAGTTGTTGTTGTGGCCTTTGCTGGAAATTCTGAGGCTGGTAAGTGTGAATAAGTAATAAGAAATTAAAAAGTGTTATGAAAATGATGAGCTATTTTAAAAAATCTGTGAAAATGTTAAAGTTGCCGTTACCAAATAATGACAATTGTATGAAGTAGTGGTTTCAAAAATTTATTTATGGTTTTAAAAAGTATTCCAAGCACAAGTAGCGGTATTTCGGCTGCACTAAATCCAGCTCAGTATGAAAAAAATAAGACAATATACTAAAAATCAAAAACTTACCGCATTATAAGTAAATTTTTTTTAATTTGACCATTTCAAACATTACAATTTTTTGATCAAATGATATGAGAATAATTGGTCAGCGGGCTAAGTTTAAACAGAAATATGCAGTTACATAAGGGTCTTTCCGTGTCAAATAGTTGGAATCGACCCTTCCGATTTAAATGAAATTTATTGAAGAGTTTCCTTTTATTAAAAAACAAACAAAGTTATGGCAAAGAAATAAATTTTAAAATTATACAAATGAAAAATTTCGATTTTTTCCTCTTTAAAAAAGTTAATTTTTACTACTGCAGTTAAAATAATAAAATGTTGCCACTTTTAAAGAAGGTGTAAAAAAATTATTTTTGAAAACCGAAAAAATTTAAGTTCGTCATTAAATTTTGGACTTCACTTCTAAGTGTTATACTTCTATATTAAAAAAAAGTTTATGTTTGTTTTTGTTTTTGCATTCCACTACCTCAAAAAAAGTGTTTCAATGGTCAAAATGTTATGTTTAGCTAATTTAACTCGCCTAGAAAGTTCAAAAAAAAATATAAAAAAAATTATATTTTTTAAAAAACAAAAAAAAAACTTCCGAAATTCGACATATCATTAGATATATCATAAAATAGAATTTTTAGTTCAAAATTTATTGGCTTACTTAAATTTTTTCGATTTGAGTGTCTAAAATTTTGAAATTTAATAAAAATATTGTTTTCAAAATAACCTTTTTTATACCTCTTAGTACCCCCTTTAAAAGTACCAAAGGTTTTTTTTTTTGACTACAGTAGTTTTCGAAATATTGAAAAAGTAAACTTTACAAAACAGGAAAAAAAGGAAAAAAGTGAAATTTTGAGTTTGCATAGCTTTTAGAAAAAAAAAATAATATGTTTTTTTTTTCTTACAAGTACTTTGTTTTTAATAACAGGAAGCTAACTCTTCACCAAATTTTATTCAAATCGGAAGGGTCCATTCCAACTAAGTGACGATTTCGCATGGAAAGGCCCATATACTAAAAATTTGCGTGGAACAATTTTGTGAGACATCGTCACCCAATAAATCTCTCAAGGAAGCGCCATTTATCTCTAAATTTTATCATTAATTTTATACTTTCACCAAATGCGACAAGACCTCAGGGCAAAAGTTAGAAGTATGCAACATTTTTCAAACTTTTCTTATTTCCTTTCAATATCGACGGCTGAGTGGAAGATCATCACTCTATTGCAAAGTAGTTTTGAGGAACACTCTCAATATCTCTCCTTTTTTAAACTTTTTTTTTTTTGTAATAAAATTTTAAAATGGGTTAAGTTGTTCAAATAAATTCTGATGTAAGGCGTTTTTGAAAAATATTTCCATATATTATCATTGGTCATGTACTTATAGTATGTTCAAAGATAAATTGTATAGATTTTTGAGCGTTTTGCTATTAGTCCAAATAGTTTACTTTAAGTTGCATGTTTGTAAAGAAAAAACGCTCAAAATCATTTGTAAAAATTTTAAGACAAAATACAATGCCAGACTGTGTTTATTGCCTTAAATTTTGAAGCTGTCTGTGATACAAACTTTGTCATTTAGCTTTTTCATTTAGGATTTTCTAAATCTTTAGGATTTTGTATATTGTTCTAATATTTTTTAAATTATTTAGGCTTTTCTCTTAAATATGTTTAACATCCTTTTCGCTAGATCATTCACCATACACTTTTGAGGAAAAGAACCAAAGAAAGTCGTATAACACCCATGAAATATTTTTCACACATTTTTTATCTTCCAACCAAAGGAACCAAGAGTCTCAATACGCCTACCTTCCTTGGGCAGCTACGAAAAGGTTCTCATCTTAGCATTTCTTACTCCGAAAAACTGTTAATTGAATGAGCATTTCTGGACTCCTATAATACTCCCTCAGATACTCCAAAACGACTCCATGAAGACTTTTCTCGTCACATGAGAATTTTCAACCGCAATGCGAAATTCCCAAAATGAATTTCTTGCTGTCTTCTCATTAGACTCTTTCTATTTATTCATTATTTAAAAAATTCAAGTAATCTGCTAACAATCACATTCTTTAATATCGACAAAGAGTTGATGTAGTTTTAGTATAAAGTAAATTTATCTGGTTTAGGACTGCAACTTAGAATCAATCTTATTTTACTAAAATTATAAATACGTAAGTTTTTAAGTGAGTCATATATGAGCGACTGAACCGATGTCTATGAAATTTTAGACACTTATTTTCCGGAATATAGGATAATTAACAAAATTCATGCTATTCCAATAGCCTATATGATTCAAAGATATGGGCACAAGTAATTTAAAGCTGAATATTTTCCCCAGGTTTCCCTTTGTTACTCAATCATGTAGAAACGGCAGGATGGTATTTGATAAAATTTATTACGTCGACAGACCATACTTTGGAAGGAAGTATAGGCTATATCTAAAAAAAATTAGGTTCCGGACCCCCTAGGAACAGTTACTTTTAGATATTTGTTTTCTATATAACTCTGGGTATACTTGGCATACACTCAAGATATTTGATATATAGGTTATACATACAATATGGGTATCAAACGAAAGAGCAAGGTCACAGGGTTTATTTAGACTTAGCTATATGAGTGCTCCCTCTATATAGCGGTCTAAACAGACCACGGCCAGTAGGGTGTCATTTGAGTTTTTACAATAGTTTTTTCCTGGCTTGAGAACTACTGGCTTTTGATGAATTTGTTTTAAAAAGTTTTCGGACGTTCCTGCTGGCTCAAGCGCTTTGCACCCACTCCTTTCGGACTCAATTTTTTGTCATCTCGTTGTTATCTTCAACTACCTGCATCATTTCCGGACTAGTTTAATTCCTTGCATTCGATCCCTACATGGACCATATGAGAGTTGGAATATTGAATGCGACACGATAGAGATCTAACTAAATATTAGGAGTTGTACGCATATCAAACCCTCAGCAGCCACTCTGTCCATCTATTGTAGCATGGTCTTTTGATTCGCGGTCAGTCATCTAGCTCGGTGTATATTTTTATGTTTAAACCTCCTATTATTAACGCTAATGAACTTATGGTCCTGCTGACAATGTTTCAACCGTTACTGGACCAATGGATATGAAGGAAATAATTTCTTTTTAAAGATAATTAAATAATCAAAGGGGGGCTATAATCATAACATTTTGTAATACTAGGGTAACTACAGACTTATACAAAAGTATACTTCAAAATCATTAGGATGAAGGGTAACTTGAAAATTTTACTCTTGTTCGTTTAAGAAGAGACTAGAGTTTTACTAAAACCAGTAAGGAAATGGCTGTCTTCGACTGTGCCGAAGACATTATACCTTTCATGAATACGCATCACGGTTTTAAGTGTCCGATCCTTACTCACAATTAGTAAAAACTCTGCAAAACTGATAATTTAAAGATACATAGCCCAAACCCTATTTATCGGAACAATCGATTGTATGGGCGCTATATGTTATGTAGGTCCCATCTGGCTGATTTTCACTACACACATTACATACGTAATAAGTACCGAACCTGCAAAATTTTACGTTCCTAGCTTTTTAATTGCAAAGTGTTTAGCCCAAAACCCATTTATCGAAACTATCGATTGTATGGGAGCTATATGTTATGTTGGTCCCATCTAGCTGCAAAATTTTACGTTTTGCTGATTTCGACGAATGATTAATCTCATGCAAAATGGCGCCTTCATACTAAATTTCATCAAGATATTTCAAAAACTGAGGGACTAGTTTGCGTACAAACAGACAGAAGGATAGACGGGCATGGCTAAATCGGCTCAGCTCATCGCGGTATACTTATTATATATACCATTTCATGCTCATGAAAGGTATAAAAAAAGAGTGGATACTCAACATCTTGAGTTGGTTCGCTTGGTTTAAAAAAAAATGTAGTTCCAAAGGGATAATATTTTTTTGTTTTCGAATTGTTGTAGAATCCGTTGGAGAACACCCAAGTCAGAAGTTCAAATAAATATTTTCGTATTATTTTTGAAATGTGAGTAACAAATGACAGGCACTTTCTTCTGCATCAGAAGAAAAGATTATTAAAAAGTCAAATCCTAAAATGTTTGCCTGTTTACAATGATTTTGAACCAGACCCGTTAAATCTTTTTAGTAATTCGTAATCAATTAAGTAGATGGATTTTTTAATTGGTAATGATTATTTTAATTGTTTTTAAAAAAAGGTAATTATTAATTGATTAAGATTAAAAAAAATTTTTTTTATTACTTCTGCTTATTTTAGATTTTTTTTATTGTTTTGATTATTTTTTATTTTTTTCAGTACCGTTGATTAGTTATTTATAGGCTTCTACGGCAATACTGAAAAAATCAAAAATAATCACACAAAAATCAAAAGTAATCAAAACAACCTTTTTTGATTATTTAAAATTTGTTTAATAATTGTAAAAAATCATATTTTTTTTTGATTATTTTTTTAATTAATAGGAAGATAATCATTAAAAATTTAAAGTAATGGTAATCAATCATTAAATGGATTCTCAAGAAAATAATAAATCAAACCGGTAATCACTACGATTAGTAATCATTTTTTAACAGGTCTGTTTTGAACCAAAAAAAAATGTCTATTTTAACTTTAATTAAAATTTTTTTTTTTTGGATTGGGTCAACTCAAAATGTTTATATCACATATTAAGAGCGAATATCAAATGCAAATAAGAAATTGAATTCAGAGTGCAAAAAAACATAATGTGCACCATGCAACCAATTTAAATATGCTCCTGTTTAGAAATTATCTACTTTGTTATTGCTCCATTGTCCAACACATTTTCTCACACACAAAGCAATTTACTAATCTTAACCCCGACTTCAATGGTGAATCTTATGCAAATTTAATGTTTAATCTATTAAACCTAAATTCAAACAAATTACAAGCACGTACATGGTGTTTTAGAGCAACAACAACAATAAACAAAGTCAACAGCGAGGCTAATGGCACTGCGAGTGGGAAATGCAAACATTAGAAATAGGTGAAAATGGACACAACTTAAGCTATTTGCAGTTAAGAAAGCAAAGCAAAGTAAAAAGGGAAGAGTGTAAATACCAACCGTTTCATTTGCTGGATGCTTTATTGGTAGCTGCTTTATTCACGCTGCTGCGAAGTGTGAATGTTGCTCATACGCAGCGGTGTTCGTGTTATGATTTGAATTCAATAGCCTGTTGTGCGATTGATGTTAATTTAGTTATTCGCTGTAAAGGCGAAAAAAAAATATTTATTCATGATTCACGTCAACTTGTGGTAAATCCTAGTTTGGCTATTTTTGCAAAAGTTGTTCAGATTAATGGTCGGAAGTTGGTTAAGGAGAGAAGTTGGTGTTTATGATGCATGTTTATGATTTGATAAATTCTTTTGATATATGATTTCTTGAGGTTTTTGTTCTAATTAGTTTTATGATAGATTTTACTTTTAAGATGATTGCGGGAATTAAAAATGTCTGTTGTTAATACGATGTCAAATGTGAAGCCTTTAGATTTGTGTTTATAATTAATGATATTGTGACTTTATTTACATACGCTTGCGTTAACAAAATGAGGTGAAAATTAGAAGCGATTGCGCCTTTTCAAACGTTTTTGGTTTCTTTTTTTTTTCAAATAAAAATAACGGTTACTTAGCCCATAGATGAATAATGGGATTTATTTTTTATGCAGAGACTTGCAACCTGCTAAAAATTGTATTTTCTAAGTTTATCTAAACTATAATAAAGGATAAAAAATCAAACAATTTCAAAAATTTTCTATACAAAAAAATATTTCCAGACGCTTTTAAAAATATATCTGTGAGCTTTCCCGGATTTATTTTTATAATATTTCAATATTCTTGCAATGCAATCTTTAGTGCTTTTTTGAACGAGATGGATCAAGAAGATAACATGCAGCAACAACTACCATTGTCTCAGATAGGGCGCCCTTGCGTAGTTTTTCAAGCATAACACATATTTATTTCAGACCTGTTAAATAATTATTACTAATGTTAATGATTACCAGTTTGATCAATTATTTTCCAGAGAACCCATTTAACGATTGATTACCATTACTTTCAAGTTTTAATGATTAGTTTCCAATTAATTTAAAATATAATTTAAAAAAATCATGATTTTTTACAATAATAAAAAGAAATCAAAAATAATCAAAAAGAGTTATTTTGATTATTTTTAATTTATTTATTTTTTTTTTCTTGATTTTTTTAATTATTTTTGCTTTTTTTAAGTATTGTTGTCGAAACACATAAATAAACACATTAACAATACTGAAAAAAATTTCAAATAGTCAAAAAAAATCAAAAATATTCAAAATTAATCAAACCAATTTTTTTTTTATTTATTTTTTGTTTTTCAAATCGTAATCAATTAATAATTGCCTTTTCTTGAAAAACAATTAAAATAATCATTACCAATTACAACAACCGTCTAGTTAATTTATTACTAATTACTAATCAAATTTAACAGGTCTGATTTATTTTATTCAGCTCTTAGTAGATGCATGTCGATATTCTCCATACCGAATCTTAAGGTTATGCGCACATTACATGTATTTATAAATATTTTCTCTATAGTATGTCGGCTGAGCAGAGCGTTATCTTCATCCATTTTAACACACACAATCATTAAGCCGATTCGTGGAGCTTCAAAACCATCCGTTATACCTTTGGCGTATATTGCGGGCAGGTCGGACGTAATCCGGACACTAGTGAGGTTTCGTGATATGCGACACAGACCTCTGTATGCCGGTAACTGTCCCTGTAGTTAGGAACTCAAATTTATTTGAACAGTCAAGCAGCTACTAAGGCTCTAAGTAAGCCACCGGGTCAACTTAGACTTATGCAGTCTGGCATTGCTCACACTGAGACTACTTTATCCCTAATGATCTGCGAATGGTTGTTATTCGCTCTCCAAAGTGCACTTATCTCATGAGGACGTATTAATATATTATGTTCCCACTAGTGCAACGAACGAGACATTTAAGTGACCGTCATGATACAAGGCCTCCTTCCACATATTTATAAAACAAATACAAGATCTCCAATAAATTCATGCGGATCGAGAAAATTTGTACATGGAATCCCAGCCTTAATCGTCAGCTTCAAACGTTTCTCCAATGTTATTAGTTGGAAAGAGATTACTTAGTGCCGATTAATCGAAACGACTAATCAAGTTTTGAGTTACTAATCTAATTAATTCACATTTACAGAAAACGAAGTAAACAGGACTTGATTAATCTGAAATTTTAAATATTTAGCCATTGCCGCGTGTAATAAACATAATGCTCTCTGAGTTTTATTCGTAATTTATGGAAGATATGACTAGTTACTAAAATAATTAATTGAACATTTTTTGGTTGACTAATAGCACACCTGTTCTGTAACTTTCAGAACCAAGCCACATAGCGATAGTTCATAGGTTATATCGCTGAACCGTTTGTTACTTAGTTATCGCATTGATTCGCCTTCCTTTATTATAAAAATAGGATAAGTCATTATGTTTTTTCGGGAATTTTCAATTATTTAATTCTTCCAGCTCAAGGCCGATTGTTTGTATTTTTGTAAACTGGTAATTTAAAAATTTTATTTGAATACTATAGTGGCTGATTTTTTTGAAAGCACTTAACGACTTATGAATAAAAAAACAATCGGAATTTTTTTTTTTCAAAATTTAAAATTTCCGTAGAAAGGGAAATGAAAACTTATCACTTAAGAGATAGCAACCTAAGTTTTGAAAATATTTTCTCTAGCATCGAAATGACGAATAATAAATGGCCATTATAAATAGATAACGTGGAAAAATTTGGAAACAAAAGCCAAATTCTGACAGAGCTGTTTGGGAAGCTGTGAAACTTCCCTTTTTAAAGAACTTTAGGTTGCGATTGCCAACCCCTCGGCCATCTGACGATTTTTCATTTTTGTGCTTATCTCTAATCTGCTATTTATTTTTTGTTGCTTTAGTTTTACCTTCAGGCATCTTATTGTTAACCGTTTCAAATTGGAGCATTGGCAAATAGAAAACTAGCTTTATCTAGACTTGAAGACTAACATCCTTTCAACGCATTTATTTTATCCTACCTTCAACGGTTGTAAAAACATTTTCCAGCTATTTACTGAAGCATTTTTGATTATTCCCAATACTGCAATTACAAATAGCAACACAAATCAAAAATAAATCATTACATATATACATTCAAAGCGAATTAATTCAGTTGTATGTTTGTTTGTAAACCGATGCGGCATTTCTTTCCTTTGTTTATTTATTTAACTGGCAACTCTGAGCGCAATGCCATTTTATTTACGAATATTTGCAAAAATATATTTAGACAACATTTAAATAAAATAATAAAGTCAATTTCAAATACTATTTATCTTACAGCGCTGGAACAAAAGAATCGGCGTACAGCCGGCGGTCCATCCGGACTTATAGCATTCCCGCGCGTCGGTCGCAGCGATCCAAATTTGGTTAATAATTTGCATGAAAGCGACATCTCAGCGCTGAGTGATAGCATGTACCCCGCCTCCTTGGAAGACTATGAAGGTAAGTATTATTTACACATAACTACATATGTAAATATGCTAAGTAAATATATGTATTAGGGTGGGTTGAAACAAATTAACTTTGAAAACTTTTTAGTCAACATTTTGAGGCCATTAGATTTAAAAAAAAATAAGTAATAGTTCCAACGGAAAATTTGTTTCCGGTCTGAAATTGAAAACAATAACCAAAAATTATCAAATGTAACTTGGTTCAACCGTTTCATCCCCTTCGAAAAAAAAACGATTAGTCTAGCATATGAATCCGGGATGAGTTGCAAAGAAGCATGTGAACAAAAGCCAGTTTTGATATCTTGGTATGGGTTGGAATGATCTCCTGTCGTTTAAGCATATCTTATGAAGAAACTAATTGTACCCCTGCGGGTTAGGGGTTTAGAATATGCCCGAGGTAGGCATACCGGTCGTAAGAGGCGACTAATATGTACAAAGGTAATGACGTGCAACTCGATGGTTGATTTACGGATGTGATGCCTCTCACCTCTCATTACCCATCTTATCCTTCCTTACGGAAGGAGGGGTGACATGACCTGGAAGGATTCACTCGTCATAAATCGCTACCACGACAGTGTGGCAGTACCGCCAGGGAGTACTGGAGAGTACCGGGTTCAAATCCGCCCAAGGACTGTTAATTCGACAAAACTCCCCAAAACCTTCGGGGAGTGCTTTGGTCGTTACCACAACAACAACAAGAGACTAATTGGTCTCTTTCATGCCCAAACGGGTAATATCGTACATATTCCCTTTGTTCGCCTACGAGTATGCTCAGATAAATTAACTCTCGCACCTAAAAGTAGGCTACAGAAATTAAAATCGACTTATTCCAGTTATGCCTATAAGGGAATAGTTGGGATAAATTGTGGCTGAATGTAAACGAAGTGTATTGAACGCGAATCACTTTCTTTAGAGATCCATAGCACGATTTTTTGCAGGGTCATAACACAAAAAAGTGAGTGCCTAGCGAAAAACATATGCAAGAAATATTTAAGTACCCAAACTATCCTTTGAATGCGCCTAAAAATATGCCCCTTTTTCGAGTTCGCATGCTAGTGCCCAAGAAGGTGTCTGATGAAAAGTTGGTGACTTGAATTCGGAAATAGGTTAAAGAGTCAGAGTAATTTCCTGCATCCGATGTGTCCTCCTAAAAGCAAACTCCTTGTGGTTCGACCATGTTAAGCCTGCTTTTTTCTAGAACTTGCGTCATTTAGAGATTTATGAGTATTCCTCCAAAGGCGTTTAGGGAGCCAAAGCGCAAACTCTGACCTAGTTTATTAATCCTGTTTAATATTAGTAGCTAAGATGTTCCGCAAGCTTGATATATTTGAGTTCGAGGAGGATCTTAAAAATATTTAGACATGGTTATCAATCCAAGGAAATTGTCATCCCGGTATAACTGCGTCAGTTTGGGCCGAAAACTGAACAGTGGTATTTCATCCTGCCAGCGAATAAGGATTATCTAAATAGATAGATAATACAACATTCAAAACAGTGAATAGAGCCGCTCCTAAAATAATAATAGGAAGCTGTTAGATTTCGGCTGAGATTTTTAGCGCATGTCTTTCAAACTGGGTAAACTCATGCCCGATAACCTTCGCTTCAGAGCAGTTCTCCATACTAGTCTCAATCCATCTCCCATCCGATATGATGCCTTCAAAATTCTTCTTCTTTACGGAAAGAGGAGGTGGAATGACATAGAAAATTTCACTGGTCACACCAAATCGGTCTCGGAACAATCGGACATGTACTGCGAAAGTCTCCCTGACCGTACCGGTTTCAAATCCGGCAAATTACTGTCACTTTCGACAACAATCCACAAAACCAAGCCCAGTTAGTCTGAATATATTTATTTTAGTAATTACTTCTTTATATAAAAGCCAGAGACTTTTAGATGATTGCAATGTTGTTGTTGTTGTTCTAACAAAATTTCCCCCTGCCTCATCGGCATGTTCCTTATCAAGCATTGTCGTCAAACTCTTGTAACAAAAGTACTAGAAAACTGGATGTTTCAATACTGTTGGACCATAGAGAGTTCGCTGTTAGCTGACACTGCTCCGTGGAGCAGATTAAAAGATGGTTCGTAAACATATTTCAACTATTATCAACCTCGTTAAGATATGACTGAGATACATGAGCCACATAAACAACATAAAGCCCAAAAAGAAGAGCCTTGAGGATCATGCTATGTCCCAATTCAACACCAAGCTAACCAGGTTGAATACCTTCTGACGAAGAATCTGGGAGGTATTTAGAAGTAGAAGTCACCCAGATTGTTCCCAAGCTTCAAGTTTACAATCTGCAGTCTATTTGTACCAGTTCATGGCAGTGAATTTTCGAATATATGAGCGAGTTAACCATATTCCGAAAACTTTCTAGAAGGTATTTTTACATAGTCCGTTTTTATTCTGATGAAAAATGTCGTCATGCTAACTTCAGAGGGCTCTTAGGACAGTACTGGAGACGTAACAGTTCTTTGATGCATAAGAATCCAGTACGCACGGACACTACCAATTGCAGGTACTATCTCTTACGATGTTATTTGAAATAGTCGAGCCTTCTAGGTTGTCTCAACTTGCTAAACGTAAAGCAGGATATGGGCAGTCAGGAGCTAAATTTGGTCTAACTATGCTCTCTACACGGATATAGTTAAGAATAGAGGTGAATCCTATCAAGGATCGATATTTAATCTCCTTTGCTTTTTTGCGGGTAAGTATTGAGGGTCCTGCTAATGTCTAGAAGCTCACGGCACTAGCCTGTACGAGTATAGCACTTCATTTACGGTCGTTACAATTGAGAGACCCTTGAGCTAAGTATGTTGAGTTGATGACTAGCCCGAATTTACCAGCCTTCTGCAAAGTTTGACGGCCAGTAATTTATGCGGAAATTCTTAGAACAAAAATCGAAGCTGTCTATTTTCGTTTTAAAAAGTTGAATAAACGAAAGGCAAAGCTCAATTACCCTTCTAAACCAGCAATAAATCAAAGCGGCAAAGAACATTTAGCAGAGATTGTACTCTAAATCCTTTATAGTATTAAATACTTAAGGTTCTATCTTATATTTATCATTCAATTTCATTACTCATTTAAATTTCTCATTTTCTTCCTAATAATAGAATATCCAAAAAGCGAGATGAAGCGCGCAAGTTTAATTGCTTTCCCGCGCGTGGGACGTCCCGATGCGGAGATACGTAAATGGGCGCGTATAATGGCGTTGCAGCAAGCTTTAAACAAAGGCACCGGTCCAAGCGCTACTTCAGGTCTATGGTTTGGTCCACGTTTGGGCAAACGCAGCGTCGATGCACAACAAGAACACAAGTCGGCGACTAATGGGCAAAAAGAGCTTTTTTAAGCTACAAACAAACAACAACCACAAATAACAACAACGATGACGAATACACGCACACAAACGGCTTAGGTTGACGATTATCAAATTAACGACAATTTAAATGTAATTGTAAATTTAGCTAAACAAATATTAGTTAGTAGCAAAAAAAATATTTTATGCAAAAAATAAATGCAAGCAAAGAAAATATAAAAATATGACAAAAAAAAAAAAAAGTTTATGAATTACGGAGATATTATTACATATTTAGTTAAAGGTAGTTACAGTGGGAAAAAATGTTAAAATATTAGTTAGAAATATTACAAGAGATCAATTTTAGAATTTGTTGTTATTCTTAAAGAACTTCTTTAATTTATAAAAATTTATTATAATAAAAAATCTCTTTAAAAATGCGTCAATTGCATTAGTGTTGCTTTTGTTTTTGTGATTATTTATTTCTTTCATACATTCAAATGGGCTGGTGAGGGCTTTCATTGTATTGCAAACCTCTCGATTTTCTCACTCAGCACACACACACCCACGCCTACACACAAAATTGCCTTACAATGAAAGTCCTTTAGAAATTATTTTAAAACAACAAAAACACAACAACATTCACTGAAACAATATGCCACACTTTTGCAAGATAAAAATGCAACAAAACCTTAAACTAACTACGCTTTGTACAAGTTTCTTAACGTTATAAAAAGAAAAAAAAAAAGAAAAAACTTAACCAAATTTAAAAGATAAAACAAGGAATCGAAGATAACATTATATACATGTTTTTACAATATATGTAAATGTATATAAATGCCTATTAAGAATTATACACTGATAAAGTAACTAAAGTTTATATATAACTATTGTTTATGACTCATATATATATATATATATGTATACAGAGAAAGCACCGATCTAAAGCATGAAGGTTAATGACAATTTAACGAAAATATATTTTTAAATTAATTAAATAAATATGTATGTATATTTGCAATTATTAAAAGTCGTCAAACGTATTTAAGTTATTTTCGTATTAATTGTGTTTTATTGCGATTAATAAAAAGGTCAAGCACAAAAGTGCAAGCTAACTTCGCCTGGTTTTATTGCAGTTAAACGCTCCGGACAGTGGTGTCCCTTTCGCAAGGGGTATCCCTCAGAAGAACGTGGGCACCATGAAAAATTGATGATTTTTTGAGTAAAAGTATAGATATTTTTCGGCAAACAATCGCTTTCTTTTTCAACATAATCTTCTTTTAGCTTGATACATTAAGTCAGGGCTTTTCTCAATTTGTGTATTCGATGCAAATAACAGGGTTGTCAAGGCACTCCAAATATGCATTTTTTAAGTTAGAAAGAGTAAAATTTTTTTGTAGTAGATCGACGCCTTTCGGGTCTTGGCATCACTCCGGGATCATTTCGGGATTGTTTTCGAAACCATTTAGAGACATTTTGGAGATCATTTCACAAAATTGTTCTAGATATTTTCGGGACCGTTTCGGCGTTTCGAGATTTTTCCTTGACTGCTCCAAGACTTTTTCGGTGTAATTGCATGAACATTGCAGGATCATTTTGGAATTATTTTTCGGGAGCCTTTTGGAACCATTTAATCGACTTTTTCGGGATCATTTTTGGAACATTACGGCACTGGTTCAGGACTTTTTGGGCCAATTTTTGTGTCTGTTTTCGAGACCATTTCGGTCCTTTTGCGAGATCATTTCTTGATTGTTTAGAGGAACCATTTTGGAACCATTTCCATAATCATTTTTCAACTATTTCAAGATGGTCTCGGAAAGGTCTCGAAATGATCCCGAAAATGTAAAAAACTAACGTCTATTATTTGTTCTTTGCCACATGTGGTTTTTTAAGTGATGACCTCTTCATTTGATCCACTGTTTTGATGCTTTCTTGGTTTCTGGGGTACAAAAACTCGTACCGATTGCAGGTGAACGTTTATTATCGATTGTGAGCAATGACGGACGGATACGTTTTTATTGCCTAAAATATTTCACGCACTTTCATTCTTTAATCGTCCAATATCATTTTATGGATTTGATCAACGTTTTCTTTCGGTATTATTAGTTGGTTTTATGGGACATGTGGTTAATATTCTGCTTGGCCTACCTTGAGTATGAAAGGACTTAATTAGGCAAAAGTTTGTTTCTATATACTCGTATATTATTGAAAGATTGTTCTATGTCAAGCAGGTTTCTTTTGTTATGTAACAAAAGGTGACACTTTGTGCTTTGGTAGGCGTACTATTTTGCCCAATGTGTTGTTTTTCCCCGTTTTCCTATTCCTCACCATCATCATCTTTTTCTCAGCATCCGTTTTTATGCCCTATACTCGTACCTTTCCATCGCATAAGTTTAGTTTAATTCTCCATGCCTATTGGTATTTCCAGTATAGTTTTTCCCCAAATACGTCCTCCTCTCGATCTCCTTACCCACAACTCCTCATATGCCTATATCTACATATCAATCCCCATCTCCGCCTTGATAAAAAAAGAAAGAAAATAATCTAAAAGTAGTTCAAATGAACTCTACAACATTCCCTACGTCACCTTCAGGCCTTTTTTTCAAAGAAATCTCCAATGTTGATTGAAATTTGTTTATCATCCCTTTGCAGTTTTTGTTGCTGTCTTTTATTTTCGCATAACCCATTTTGTTGTTTGTATCTCCAATGTGCAGACATAATTTCTTTAGAGTTTTATTTAAGATATGTGGTTTGATAGATAAATTCCAAAAATTTAGTTGGTAGATTTTTTGTATGCCACTGTATCTAGGCTGGAAATCTTACAGGGGCACGCTTTGATAATTTTTTGAGAAGCTAAGTGCATTTTGCTTCATATACATATATCTATTTGAAAAGAAATTTTTTCCTGTAGGTGAAGTGATTAAATAAAAATATTTTTTTTTATAATTCGGTTTGATAGAAGAAAAGTTTGGAAACGTCCCAAGTTACAGGCTGCCCAAAGAAAGAAATATTCAATGTACTGACTCGACTTCTCTAGAGTTTTATTATAGCATATATTCTTCAATATCTCTGCGAAACATAGTACTACATCAATTCTATTCTAAACAAAATTCTAAAAAATATAATACCGCCCCCTATTTGACCAAAGCATAATTTGAAGATATTAGAACATATATTGTAAACAATTTTCACAGGAAATAAGATAAATTATTAGTCCAAATTATTAAAATCGGTTTGATTACCAGGCCTACTTTTTATAATAGTGCCAAAAAATTTTAAATCGGTGTTTTAAAGTTAAAGTAACTAATAAGGCTCTGAGGCGCGAGTGAACTCAATACAAATAGATATAAAAATGTTTAGAATTGACTATTAAATTTTATATAAAATTGGCTTATACCAAGAAAAATAATAGCTCGAACTAACAGCTGAGTGATTAATATTATAAATTCAATACCCGAACCTAGACGCCTTAGTTTAACTTCAAATTTGAAAAGAGTTCTGTTCTGACTTATTTGCACGAAATTAACTTTATTATGAAAATGTACATAAAATGTTTAACTTAAAATAACGAGTTTTATAAAAAAAAAACTTTATAAAATATACCAGTATGTAGTATATAAGTATATAAATCAATTAAAACTAAATTTGTGCAATAGTTTCTTCACTCGTATGCAGCTCATAGAAGTTTGTCTTCGATCAGTATCCCCACTTCCACTAGTGCTGCTCATTCTTAAATCTACGCAATTCACTTTTGATGGCCTCAATGACCGGTTCAGCTGACAAATCGGAACGGTTGGAAGCGGATCGTGGTGGCCCAATTACTTGAAATGTTTCCGAACGTTGGAAAGGTCCAGCACTCAATGGACGTATGAGGGGTGAATGCGAACCATATAAACTACCACCCCAAGCATCGCTGGCAGGTGAGGGCGGTTGTGTTGATTGATTCGATTTTGAAGTTTGCGCTGGCTGGGCAGTAGATGGACGCGGTTGGGCATTGTGTAGCCTAGCAGCAAAGCTATGGAGATTACAAAGAAAGTTTAATAAAAATGTGTTTGTAGAAATGATAAACTAATTGATATATACCTTGTACCACCCGCCGAGGAGCCGCGGTTTTCTCTCTTCGTTGGTATGCGTTTATTGTTGAAATCACGCGTCGGTAGAGGCATCGGCAAATCATCTTGACTCGAATACATTTGCATGGCACCTTCAAGTAAATCTTCAAAATGATTTCTTATTGCACCCGGGTTATTACCGTATTTTTCATTGTATCTCAACAGCAATTCGTCTATTAAAGAGGTAAGAGTTTGTATGTGCATTAGGGTGGGTTGGAAAACATTTTTTTAGCATGAGGGTAGAATGTTTACTTTATAAAAAGAGTGATAGAACTTTTATATTGATTTCAAGTCTGCTGCAGCATGGCGAGAAGGGGTGTGAAACGTGTACATCCGTACCATCAAGTCGTTTTAAGTTTTTCTAGCTATCTCATTTGCTCCCCCTTGTAAGCCGTTTTTTTGTTTCATCATTGCTTTCAAGAAACATTTACAAATATAAACGCGAATAGGAAACACAAAAGAGGCAGAATGGAATTCAACAGTTTTCCCGTTTAAAAGCGCTCTAAGTATAAGTTGCAGAGTCTAAGGCAACGAGAAAATAATAACAAAAATCACGCAGGGCTTCTTGGTAGCTGCTCTTGAACATATTGATCAGCAACGCTAGAAATCTAGTTCAGTTCTCACTCCCGCTAACAACTGTATTTGTTCATCTGCTGTATATGATTGTTGTTATTTTTGTTTTACAAAATTTTTTCATCAAATTATTTAATTATTAATTTTAAATTAATTTAAAAAAAAAATTTTTACTCAACGTTTTAAAGTCGACCACTCAATTTTTGAGTTAATAATTAAACAAATTTGGTAGTGCCAATTAAAAAAAACGGGGTCTAGCACACTTCACGTAATGGAAGTTTACTTCTTACTTTTTCGGAATCATTTTAGAATCATCCAAAAAGAGTACCAAAATGACCTCGAAAATGGTTCTGAAAAAATTCTATAAACAATCAAGAAATGATCCTGAAATGATGCCGAAAGAGCACCGAATTGATACCAGAAAATAATTCAAAGTTATCTCGAAAAATACACAAAAATGGCAGCAAAAAAATTACAGAACACAATTCCGAAAATGGAAGATTCGGAAAAATTTTCCGAAAAGCTTTTGAAAATCTTCCGAAATGCTGCCGAAAACGAACCCAAGTATTTATTTTTATTAAAAATTCCCAAATATAATCGCAATATGATTCTGTAATAATTAAATGATACCGAGAAAGTCCCGAAATGATCCGAAAACAATCCAGAAAATATCCAGAAAAATTCCCAAAATAGTCATGAGAAAATCAAGAGAACTACTCCCAAATAAATCCGAAATAGTTCTGAAAACAATTACGACAGTGTCCAAAATTTATCCTGAAACAGTAGCGAAATGCACTCCAAAAAGTCCATAGCACCATCCCGAAACTATCCGAACCTGCCTAATGCTGCTACAACTAGCTCTTTTCTAAATTCTATATTACCTACATTCTAGTAAAATACTCTGTTATAATTTTTTATTTGAGTTGCATTTTAAAAAAATTTCAATCTTCTTCAAAAAACCTTCAAATTTCACTGTAAATCAAAACCTTGCCTCGCCGCCTAGGAAATTAATTTCAAAAAATTTTAAAGCTGTAGCAGAATCTGCAAGACATTTCAAAAGCAAAGTCAGCAGCCAAACAAATTTCGTATAACTTTTAAATGTTATTCAAAAAAAAAAATTTAACGCATATTTTAAGAAAATTAAACAACAAAACTAAAAAAAATTAAAACCATATTTAAAAAAAATTAAATTCGAAAATTTTTGAAAAAAAATTTTTCTTTGAATCTATTATTTATTTCTTTAAATACCGAGTAGGCTACCTCAAAATGTTAGGTAAAAAATTTTCTTCATTAAATTTAAGTTTATTTTGTTTTATAAAGTACAAAGTCTACCCCCATGCTTAACGAAAAAAATTACAGTTTATTCAACCCACCCTAATGCACATAATATTTTTTGTGTGGAAACTAAATAGAAGTAGACAAAAGGAAGTATGTTGAGTTGGGGAGGTAATTACGTTGAACTTGGAAGTGTAAAGTGTTGAGTTGATTTTGTTTGTATCAATCAAACCATGCAATCAATCAATTATTTGTTTTATCTACATTTTCTATTTCAATTAGCTACGGTGGTGCTTGTCTCTAGACTACAGTTGGCTACTAAAGGTATCAAGAGTTCACTAGCAAATACTCAATAACGTTCCCGTTCCCCATCTTTGTTGTCATCGCCAACATTATCATTACCCGCATCTTCAGCTTCTGCTGCTTCATTCAAACGTTTCTTATGCCGCTCCCAAACTATGGGGCCCACAATACCCGGATCGGGATTATCACTTTGCGTAGCACCCAAATTGGTTTGCATTGGCGCTTTTGGTGTGGGGAAATTGTCAATCTTAGCTATGGTCTCGGCATCAAATGTATCTTGTCTACTCAGCTGTTTACGCGACTGACGTGCTTGTTGTTGCTTCTTTGCTGTTGGTTCCTCAACATTATCATAGTACGTAACAAAAACCGGATCTAAAACCCGATTCAATGGTTGAGGCAGTGTACTTTTCGGGAATGCTTTTACAGAAGCCATTGATAAGAACGAACCAATGCTTCCTGTATCGGAAGACTTTTCTGTTGGTTGGAGCGCGTGTATGATCTCTTTATTTATTGCTTCTGTAGCTTGCAATTGCTGGCGTTCTTCGTTATCGGTGAATTTGCTCTTTTGGTGTAACAATTTATTGCGATTGTAGTTGTTGTGCGGATTAAAAGCTTCGTTTCTTTCAAAATTTGCATAAGCTGCACTGAGTTGTTCATCGTCTAGGGAGCCGCTGATAGCTTCATCGCCCGACGATTGTGCTGCGTGTTGTGTGCGTGGACTAGTCTCTAATGAACCAACGCGATTCTCAGAGAGATAGCGACGTTTAGTTTTGCGGCGTGACTTATCATGTTTCTTTTCGCTGATTACCGTGGTATAAACAGCATGCTCACGTCCTTCTGCTTGATCGTATTCATGTTGCCTACGTCGTTGTTTGTCGAATAAAGCGCTAGCTTTGTCATCGAGTATGCGTTGTACATCTGGTGCTGGTGGATTTATGGGACAGTAAACCGATGAATCTGAAGTATTTTCCGAAGAGCTAAGTGAGTCATGTCGGTAGTCACGTTCCATTGGCGGACTGGGAAAGCTGATACGTGGCTCGCGTCTAGAGTGCACACCGTCGTGTTCGAATGAAAAATTTTGCACACCAACGTCACGGGAATGTATGGTGGAGCGTCCTGTATTTAAACCAGTTTCAGTGGAAGCTCCTCGTCCTGATTGCAATTCCGCAAGCAATTCATTGCGACTGGTTGTTCTGTGAAGTAAAAAAGAATGAGATTAGTTCGAGCAGAACGACTAAGTTTGGTTTAAACGAGCAATCAGTAATGTGTGAAGCCACTCTAATGTACGAGTACAGTCGTACTGGTCACTCTGGGTTAACATTATTCAAAATATCTTCCACACAAGCTATGTGTAGAATAATAAGGAAGTAGTAGTAGTTGATTATCAAAGAAATTGTGAAAGACTAGACTTAGTGCTCTCATTGCCTTCCAGGTGTGAGCACATTCGTGCAACCAAGTATTTCCTACGGAATCCTTTCTAACCCACTTATTTCCCTCTATGAGCTAAAGAAGGGCCGAAAGTTGCACTTCTCTCATCTGATGAGGCGGCCCTGGGAGTATTCGAGAGAAAGGTTCTTCGAAAGATTTGTGGACCTCTACGCGTTGGCGACGGCGAGTACCGAAGAAGATTTAATGATGAGCTCTATGAACTTTACGCAGATGCCGACATAGTTCAGCGAATTAAAATACAGCGGCTTCGCTGGCTAGGCCACGTAGTGCGAATGAGTGAAGATGCTCCAGCCCAGAAGGTATTCTTATCGGCACCCGCCGGTGGAAGCAGAGGAAGAGGGAGACCACCACTCCGATGGAAGGACCAAGTGGAGACCGATTTGCGATCCCGCGGTGTTTCCAATTAGAGCCAGTTGGCGCAACGAAGGAACGACTGGCGAGCTATGTTGGACCGTCAAAATCGCCCGGGCGTTAGATGACCATTTAAAGAAGAAAGAAGAAGAAGTGATATTTTTCTGTCTATGCATAGCCATATGGATCTTAAGACTTCGTAATCATACCGGTTAGCCCATATTAAATTCTGTGCTTTGCCAGAATGCTCATCGATTCTTCTTAGCAAATAAGCGCCATCTTATCAGCTGTTTCGTTTCCATCAATATTGCTGCGCCCTGGGCCCCAAGAGATATATATATTGAGATGACCTAGAGCCGTTGGTGAATTTCGTTACCTTAGATACCTTATGCCCTTTCTAAGGCACAGATTTCCACTTGGAAAACATTCCAAGAGTAAGTGAGTCGAAATGACAGCTTGGCTTACAGGTCTTCGGAGAATAGCCCATCCCCTTTCCATTTTCCATTTTTAAGCCGTCCATGTGGATTGTAATCTCTCTCCCAGTGTCTAAACCCTATTTGCCCTTTCTAGCAAATTAACCGGTTTCGATTTTGTAGCAACAACATTTTTTAAACGGCTCAGTTTCAGTTTCGATTACAATTTCGATTGTGAAAAATGTATCGGTTCTACATGATTACAGATATGTTGCGGGGTTGGATACTTTAAACTTTTTTGAGAGACTGAGCCTTTTTTGGGTTTTCGGTTTTGCAAAATTAACCGGTTTTTTATATTTTGAAAACTTAATCGGCTTACGGTGACAATCATGTGGCCTTAAGTGGTTTCGGTTTTGGGTCTTGAAAAATAAGACGATTCTAAAGCGGTCAGTTATGTTTTTGAGATATGTAGCGGTTGTAAACGGGTTCGATTGTGACAAGTGGACGGGTTTACATGGTTACGGACATGCTTCGGATTTGGAAAATTCAAACATTTTAAACGGACACAATTTTCTTTACGCAAAGCGTAGCAGTTGAAGGTTTTGAAAACTAAACCGGTTACAAACGTTAATAGTTTCAATTTCGAGAAATGAGAAGACAGCTAGGCTTTAAGGGTTAAAGTTTTGATTGTGACAGATTAAGTCGTCCTCAGCGGTTTCAGTTCTGAAAAAGTAAACATTTTAAAGGGTTCCGTTTGGGCTTTGAAAGTTATGAATGAAACAGTTTTAAATGGTTACAGATTCCTTTTGAGGTTTTGAAAAAATCAAACATTTAAAAAGTTCAGCTTCGATTTTGAAAAATGAAGTTACTTATGTTTTAGAAAACTTAACTGTCTTTGACGCTTTGGTTTTGGCTTTCTTTCGTTTGTTTTGGTTTTCAAAAATAGCGCTTTCAAATTTTTAAAAATAGGGTTTATAAAAATAAGGTTTTTAAAAATAGTTGCGCTTCGAAAAACGTGTGGGTTGACAATGGGTGTGGTCTTGAAGACTGAAATGGTGACAGCTTCAGTTTTGAATATTAACCGGTTTAAGCGGTTATGGTTTAAGCTGAATTCTTTGTATATTTGCTTAGTTTAATGTCTCAAACTTTCACGGTATTTAACCTTTTTCGAAATATTTTGTTGTATATCAGAGCTCCGTGGGTACCAAGAGCACTTGTCTCTGATGTCTTTATTGACCTAATATCGACAGCTCTTGTAGGAAAATGCTTCAGAATGCATTAGAAAACTTGAAAGCAAACATCTAGAGGTTTTATAAAAAATCGTCTTATTAAAAGATATGTAAATCTAGCTACGGTCAGTCAAATTAAAAATTTCTGGTTTGAATTCCGGCTGTTAAATAATTGAGCAGAAGAATGGGAGCAATATGGATACATTCAACTTATTTTGACATATTGCATTCTGACATAATCTTATACCATCTAGAGGGAGCCTTTCCAGGTTTCATTGCTACGCCATTAACTTATATCTAGTTGTACTCACAGATATCTGGAACATATCTGTGGAAGTATTACTAGCCATTACAACCAAGCATCGCAATGTGTCAGAACTAAAAGTTTTCAAAAAAAGTTGAAAGTCTTTCGTTCATACTTAAAGAGTTGTAGCCACGACTTTATGAGATAGAGGTAAACACTCACCTTTGTTCCTCCAATCTTTGCCTTTCTCGTACACGCGAACGACCCATAAGCAAAAGCGCCACGACCAAGAGTAACAACAATAAAATTGCAATCGAACTGATCACCACTAAGGCAGTGTTATTTTTTATGGAGTAGATGAAGCCCGTCTGACCACTACGTATTGCTGGCGCCAATGGTGTAGCCTGTGGCTCGCGCAAGTAAGCTAAGGATTATTGAGAAAATATTTAGTAAATCTATATTCAATTCCAAGAAAAGTAAATTAGCTAAACTTTGCATACGTTCGGATTTCAAGTAAACCTCTTGACCGATCACATTAGCCGCTTCAGTTTCAGATACCAACTTCATGTCATTGGCTGCCGTTGTCGCTAAAACCGGACGTCCGTTGACGAATACAGAATAGATGAGCTCTGTTTGATTTGCAATGGGGCGTTCATCGCTGAAAGGAAGGAAAAAGGAAATATTCTCAAAACTTGAACTCCCAAATATATTTCACGTATCTACTTACACTTTCTCATTAACATCTTCATCGTAAGCACCCGTACTATGCAAACCTTTCTGCACCTCATCCTCTGTAATTTGTGTTATGTTATGAATCATTATGTGTACGCGTGAGTTGCGTAGTAGCGGATTGTGTAACTGTAACGGTATCAAAGAGGCTTGACTCTCCAAGAGCGCTGCTGTAGCTTGTAATTTCTCTGATTTTGCATCTTCTTGTATTAATTCCCAAGGCACGATCGTCATATACGGTAATACAGTAGTACTCACTCCTTCCGCAGACCGCGTGACACTTACTTTCAGACTAGTCGGCAGAGCATACTCGATGGCGTCAGTTGTGCTTGTAATTGAAATCGCATTGACGTTTTCTTCCGAAGACGTTTCCCACTCAGTGTTTCTGTTTGTGTTGCGCTTCGGTGGAATCGGCCGTGTGTTCATTTGTGCATCCACACCGATCATATCCAGCATCTCGGCTTCGTCGTCGAGGTCTGCTTGTTATTTACCGAAGTTATTTTCTTATTTAGTTTTTTGACAAAAGTTCCCTAAGCAATATTGTTGGTCTTACCTTCCGGCGTCGTGGTCTCAATTTGCGGTGTATCAGTTGGATGATTGCCGCGTCTATTCCTTCCAGCTGATACTGCAATACCGGCAATATGTTGTACACCATTGATGCCTAAATGTCGTGACTGTTGTCTGTAAAAGAATGCCAGAATTGTTGTTGTAATTAAGGTACTAAGAAAAAGTATAAGCGTTTAAGATAAAGTCTTGGCCCCTGCTGGTCTAATCATGTTGGTGGTCTAAAGATATAAAATGATCCTTTTATCTTTATGGAATTAAATAGAAGTCCTCTTAAGACGTAAATAATATTTGTGAAAGCTTGAAGAAACTTTAATAGAAATTCTTTAGAAAACGGGAGCCTTTGGAGTTCACAAGAGCCTTGAGGCAGGACCGCCTTTAGGCGGGGCTAAGTTAAACAGATATTACCCGCATAACTCTAATTTTCTTCTATAATTATTGGCACATAATCGTCGCTAAATATTTTATCTTTGTCGTAACCTTGAGTTTATAGTTTTAAGTGGTAGCAGAGTTCCGTTATAATCATTCTCGTTGAAAAATTGAGGGAAATTTGTAAAAAAAAAATTTGTTTTGAAAAAACCACTAAAAAGTGATAAAAATTATTTCTGTAGAAAACAACAAAATCGTTAAAGGGTTAAAAAATAACTTCATTTGAATCTCAAATTAGGAGTTTATCAAGTGCACCCAAATAAGGAAGCAACGAAAGCGTATCCTGGAAGTGTTTTGTACCTACTCCGATGACCGAGTTCTTTAGGCAGATCCATAAGGGCTAGCTGAATTTCTTAGACTAACCTCCCCTCCTTTAAAACGCAATGATCAGAGCTTGCTCACTGTTTCGTTCTTACCGACGCACTTGGAGACTTTGGAACCAGTAATTCACCACTCTATGTATGGTTCTAGAGGACCCACTTGGAAATCTTGGAACCAGGAATTCACCACTCTCCGTATGGTTCTTGTGAACAAACTTGCAGATTTTGGAACCAGTAATTCACCACGCTCGATATGCTTCTTCCGGAGTCACTTCCAGATTATGGAACCAGTAATTCACCACGCTCTGTTCCTCGCGGATCCACTTGAAGACTTTGGAAGCAGTACTTTACCACTCTTTAAATTGAACTGAAAATTGTCAATTGGCCGCTGCCAAAACTTTTCCCAGGTAAAAGGCAATGCCAAAAAGTGAGCGCCTCGTTGACAGTGTCATACAGTAACTCACCACAAAAGTCGATTTCAGTTTTGACTTAGAGATACTCAACGACATGATTCCTAGTTAACTTCTTACTTGTCCAGTCTAAACCCAGAGATACTTAATGGACGTCTCATTTTAGAGACAAACCCAACTGTGATCCAACAATTTTAAGGAGACTAAGCAGAACTAAGTACTGTTTCAACAATTATAACAAAGAGCTTTAAAAAGCTATTCACCACTATCTGTATGGTTCTTGCGAATCCACTTGGATTATTTTGAACAGGAATTCACCACTCTTTGTATAAAAATTGTCAAAATGTTTCCCAGGGAAAAAGAAATGCCAAAGAGTAGGCGCCTCGTTGATAGTGTCATACAGAATTTCACCACAACAGCCGATTACAGTGGTGACTTAGAGATATACAATGCCATGCTTCCTTCATGGTAGTTAACTTCTAACTTATCCAGTGTTAACGCAGAGATACTTAATGTACCTATCTGTTTTAGAGACAAACCCTACTGTGATACAACAATGTTAAAACCGCACATTAAAGAGGACTTCCGTAAGGAGACTAAGCAGAACTAAGTACTGTTTCAACAATAATAACAAAGAGTCTTAAAAAGCAAAATGAAGGACGTAAATATCGAAACACAAAATAATTTTTCTACTTCATAAAACAGGGAAAGGTGGAAAAAGCCAGTACCTCGTAAAAGCTAATCGATACAATCGCGCCAATTTCTCCTCTAACGCCGGATTATTCTTTTGCGCGTAAAATCCCGACATAACCGTCAGTAGCCAGTATCTACGATCTGTTGCAGAGTAATTGAGCGGTGGCATTGCACTAACATCCCAAGTACCACCACCATCATCTGGTGGGCAATCTATGCATATCGGTATATCGATTTCCTGAGAATAAAAAGATGTTTGTTGAGAAGATTTAACTTCAGACCATAAATGAACTGAATATCGGAAGATCAACACAACAAAATAAATCAGAATATACTTACATTATTACCATCCACATACACAGTTGCTACTACGGTCTCCGTCTTAACAATCACATCCTTTCCTTTGCTAATACCAGTGTGTACTTTCTTCAGATAGTCGGGTGGCCCGTCGCCTGAGCCAGTCCAAAAGAAGTCCTCTAGGTGTATTTCTTCACGCATTTCTGGATAATCATCGCCCAAGTCTTCATCTGAAATAATAACAGAAAAGTGTCGTTTGTAATTCGTCGATCTATCAATCTTATCTACCTATTATTTATTTATAAATATATATGTAGGTATTTTAGCTTAACATTTTGTATAAAATTTCTTTTTGGTTAAATTTCTTTTTGGTTAAATTTTGGTTGGATTTCTTTTTGGTTAAAAACACAGTGGGAATAAATGGCACATTTTTCGCAATGGAGCATTATTCTTACTTTCGACCTATCGTCTATGTGCTTCGAGTCGTCACTCAAATTTTTGAAAACGCCCATTCCTGATGAATACACATTGGAAAATAATTATTCATTAGGTCTAAAAATACGACGGCACTTCTTTTGAATACATGTTTAGAGATTTCCAAGTGAAAAGGATCGTTCTATAACGATTCTTCGCCAATAACTTTGAATCGTGTGGTTTGGAAACAAACTGGCTTCAGCTTTGCGCCTTCTTCAATACCAACTTTTAAACTCCAACACACACACATAGGCAGCAGGGGCGATAACAAACTGACGTATTTTTATTTTGGTCTAAACCTCCAGCTCACCAAAAGCCGTGCGAATGGGAAAGTACAGCAACGCACAAACCTACTCCCGACTTGACGATAGTACCGGGGGATCGGTACTTTGACTTTAGGAGTTTTAGTACTGGTTAAAGTCATACACTAACTTTGAGGCTTTCGATGCTATCTTCTCTGAAAAAACACCTATTTTGTAAATGAACAACTACTTCTACACAAGGGTCGAATTACCTTATACGTTCCGTGATCGAAAGCTAATTTGTAAATTACAATAACTCTTAAATCGTAATTCGGAATGATGGCATACGTAAGAAATTGACTGGAATTAACTGTCGCAAGGCCGTAGCCAGGATTTTTTTTCCGGGGAGGGTTCCACTTTATTAAAATGAAACGTCGTAATGAGAAATATGCACCAGTGTTGATACCTTCAACATTTTTTCTGTGGTAAATTTAAAAAAAAAAACCCTGGTAGATTTTTCGAAAACAGGAAAACATATGCAAATTTTTTTTCTTCAAAATTATTATTATTATTCAAAAAATAACGAGAACTATTACAAATTCAACTTGAATTTAAAAACAGAACATAAAACAAACATATACACTAGGGAGAACAAGTTTGAGTAAAGATATTTTCTTGAAATTTTCACCAACTTACGACATTAGCAAAATTATTTTTACAAATTTTCTATAACAGTATATGCCAATGTAAATACATATATTGCAAAAATTTTAAAATGAAGGTCAAAAACTTGTGCAAAGTTTGCGAAACTTCGGCGAATATCAGTCAAAATTTTCAGCTACTGTCTCAGAATTTTCAGAATATTTTGGAGTTTGCAGTTTTGTAGCTTATGCAATTTTAATATAACATTGTGTTAACTTTAAGTCCTTAAAGAAATTTTCGAGTTTTTGTAAATTTGTTTTCATCCGTACAAATTTATGAGAATAAAGGAACACACTAAAACTCTTATTGAAAATAATACTCTGTGCCAAAAATGTACAGGGTGGCTGATGAATGTTGCTACATTAAGAAACTCAAATAATTTTTTTTTCAGTGTATGGAATTCATTTTTCTTTTATTCATGTTAAAGCTTATTAAATTTTATTAAATATAGCTTATTTTAGTTTTAAAAATAATGGAATTTAAATGCCCCCCCCTGCTCGTCGATGCATGTGCGGCATCTTACCAAAAAGTTGTTCATTACTGCTTGGAGAGTTGAGACAGGAATAGCCGCAATTGTTTCTCGAATGGATTGCCTTAGTTCATTCAAATTTGTTGGTTTTGCTTTGAAGACTTCCTGTTTGCAATAACCCCACAAGAAAAAGTCAGGTGCAGTAAGGTCAGGCGACCTGGGTGGCCAACGGAATGTGGAGTTTCTGGATATCAGCTTATTGGGAAATTTTCGTCGCAATTCTGTCATAACAGGTTGGGCTATATGAGGAGCTGCACCATCTTGCTGAAACCACACAGAGTTGAAAGAAATTCTCATTCGGCGTAATTCTGCATAGAAAAACTCTCTCAACATGCTCAAGTAACGGTCTCCAGTAACCGTAACGGTGTGACCGTTTTCTTCGAAGAAGTAGGGCCCGACAATGCAGCGTGATGAAACTGCACACCACACTGTGACACGAAGTGGATGCAATTCCGTCTCATGGAGTATCTGTGGGTTGGAAGCACTCCATATTCGACAATTTTGTTTGTTTATGTTGCCGTTTAAATCGAAATGGGCCTCGTCAGACATGAAAAGACAGTTCAACATGTTTCCATCCTCTTCCACCATTTGAAGCATCTTCTGGCAAAATTCCAAGGGAATCGGCAAGTCTGCAGCGTTCAGTTTGTTGGCCATTTGAATTTTATATGGGAATAAGTCCAAATCTTTGTGCATAATTGACTGTAATGACTGTCTGCTTACACCCATTTGAGCAGATAAGCTTCTTGTCGAAACACGTGGATTGTTTTGTATGGCAGCAGCTACAGCAGCGATTGTTTCCTCCGTTCGAACTGAAGGGTTTCGATGGTAAGGTCTTCTGTTGACTGTCCCATGCTCGGCAAAATTGTTTACAAGTCTTATTATGGTCCATCTGCTCGGAGGATTGCCGCCAAACGTGCGCCTATACTCTCTTTGAACCGAAACTACGGACTCCAGTGCGTGATAGCGGCGGACAATCCAAATTCTTGTTTCAGTATCTCAGTTATCCATTTTTGTTAAATGTAAAAGTCAATCTGCAAAATAAAAAAAAATTAACCAGATTCATTAAATAGAAAAAAAGTTATTTAATTTTTTTTTGGTAGCGGCTTTCATTAGCCACCCTGTATGAAACCGCGTGCTTGTATAAAAATTTCGGGGGGGGGGGGGGCTTTCAAACTCCCTTAACCCTCCCCCTAAATACGGCCTTGACCTGTCGGTTCAACTATTCATTATTACTCGTTTAAAAATTTGCAAATTTTAGAAGTTATTGTGAGTTAAAAAACGGCTTACGATCACGGAACGTATGCCATACGATCACAAAAATAACGTGGAGTTTTTGCGACCAATAGGTTAAACAATTTACCTGAAATGGGTTCCTTAAAGATCTACGAGTCGTTTTGAAACATGAGTTCGACGACTGGCAAAATCTCATTTAGAAAATGCCGATAGAGTGTGAGTATTTAGAAAAAAATACATTTGGACCTTAACCGCCAAAAGGATTTGGCCAGATGCGAACAAAGTCAGCAATTAATTTTCTTTCCGCAACAAAACTATACCTTCCACACATGGTAATGAAAACGCAACTGTATTTTTAACTCCCTATCCTACCAGCAGAGTAATAATTTATGGATTGAAGCAAATTTATTCTCTCCCAGCACATCTCCTAGCCAGTTTATCAATTGAAGCTACATATCTTGTTAAAAAAATCAGACTAAAAGTCCTCAGCGAAATACCTACACGCTACTTCCATTCATATTTAGTTTTATAAAACCAACTGGAATACAAGTAAGAGTTCCAAAAATGTCATGTCGGCATACGAATTTAGTTCAAATGTCGCTTCCTTCTTGTTGCATCCTGTTGGTTGCTAAAAACGAATAAACGAAATCATGTCAATTGATCAAACAAGTTAATCGTCTTTGGTTGTGTCTTTCTATTGCAGAGTTATAAAAGAAGAAACTTTGTATTGACAAACATATCTACGCACCAAGCTAAAGAAGTATATCTATCAGGGACAGTAAGGTTAATGAATTTTATTTTAAAAAAGTTAAAAATAACTATTCAAACTTAAATCTTATTTGCTAAGTCAAAGCTCAATGCTTAAATTCGAATATGACAATAAAGCGTCTCCAAACTAATGCGTTTACAGGGAACACAATTCAGACACAGGCATATTCCGACTTAGCAAGTCGAAACCCACAATGAAAAGGTCGCTGGCCGTAGACTTCAGTCTGTGACACAATTCACAAGGCAAGCTCGTTAGCGTCAATCCTTTGTTATCAATCGGGCAGCGAGCTCTTACATATCATACCATTTCTGAACAGATCGAAGGCCATATTTCCACGATAGCCGGAATGACTGAAATTTTACGCGACCAATGCAATGATGTCAACAGCTAACCTGCTACCTTCTAGCTAAACCATTACCTTCCGCTGGCTTGTTCTTTTCTCTCTAGAATATTGATATTCTGACTTAGTAATACTCAGGTGTCGCACGTAGTTTCGATTGTTACCGATTGGAGTGTCTTTCATCTAGTCTTTAAATTGATATATCGAATATAATATTCGGTCCCTGGTATCTCTTTCTAAAAGCAGGAGTATCCACTTAAAAAGTTATAAAAAGTAAAATAGCACTATAGATAACTTATACATATAACGATGGTAACAAATAACGCTTTGTCAATAAACAATGTCTGGAAAAGTATTTCTATAGTTACCAACAAAATACGCTAATATTATGCCTTGCAAAGGGCGAATGGCAGACAAGAAAATTTTAATGAGTTATTACTTGGTATATTGCGAAAAGCAATTTAGTAAGTAATTAATTAAAAATATTTGAAATTTCTCAATTTTATTAGAGTGCATTTTTGGCTGATTTATAAGCTTTGAGAGCATACCCTATGTTTGGTCGAAAACTTTAATACAAGAAACGTTTGAAAGCGGCTCTATCTCTTTCTCAATTTTTTTTTGCTTTTCAAAAGCTTAATATCCTAGAACTTTATTCAACAACGCCCTAACTCAACACGAAACATATTTATGAAAAGTATTGGAGATTTAGGCATTCTTTATTCGAATTTTGAGTTAGCCCATTTGGAAGCACGTTCTTAAAAAATTATTCTGGATAAAGTGATATTCAACTTAACCGACGATTCAAAACTTTATTGCCTTTTATTCATTTTTATTTTTTGAAAAATGTTAAGCTTTGCTCTGTTTTGCAAGTGAAGTCTAGGGAAAGTAATAAAATCTGAAGATTAAGGAAATCTTAGACCATATGTAATAAGTTATTCGAGCCTAAAGTAAGTAGGACGTGTCCAGAATATGTAATAGAAATGATACTTTTTTTCGCCCTCATTTTGAACCAGATTTTAATTCTCCTTGCAACGTTGGGTATAGGTATGCATCTGTGTTCAATATAATAGTAGTGAAACTAAAATGGAAATCGTTTTACGAAGTAAGAAAAAGCTGTGAATTAAATAATTTTCATTTTAAATATAGCGAATTCTGTAACATAATCCACATAAAAAGAAATTTATAACTTCACAGAAAGTTCAGGAAAGTTAATTTAACTTTAAAAAATGGCCATCAAAATCTGCATATTTTTCGACAGAATTTCCAGAAAATTTTTGAGTATGCAGTTTTCTAGCCCAATCTATTTAAGAACAATAATGTACAAGTTAGAAATTGTAAAAAATTTCAATGAATTTTCAGAATTTTTTTTGTCGAGGGTGTTTGTTGAGTGATTTTTTCCATACAAGGCATGAATAAAATTAAATTTTGTAAGGAAAAATATTTGCACAGATTTCTTTCTTACAATCCTGCTATTTTCGGGATTGAAAATATGTTTATAACACATATTTAATGTAATTTTTTTATGAAAATTATTATCTAAGCTTTGATGCGTGCGAGTAGCTTACTCAAGTTAATTCTTAAATACTATTTTATTAATTTCTCAGGAGTAGAACAGGAGGTGCGGAGCACATGTTGTATATTGGCAACCTTTGAGTAATATTAAATACTTTTTTTATTTAAACTATTTTTTCTGTATAGAATGGAAGGCACCTATTACACCTTGGCCGCCTCATTTCCCGGCTTTGAATTGCAAACATAAACTATATCTTTGTTACATTTCATAAGCTAGTTGCGAATCACAATAGCATGCAGTGCAATTGAAATAAAGGGAGTAAGTAATCAAAACTTATGTAGTTTTTGGTTGCTGTCTAATGTTCGTGCAGCTTTTAACTTTCTTCCTTGATTGCTCCTTTTTCGATAAGTAAGAAACTGGGTCTATCGCACCACCCACTACCGAATTTTTTCCATTTATTTATTCCATATTTAACATTTTTCATTCTAATGTTACATCTTTTATAACAAAAGCTGAGTTAACACCTATTTTGAACTTAACAAAAGTGATAAACACCAATTTTAAAAAGTGCATAAAAATCCCTTAACAAATGGAAAATTTTGCTATAAAAGTTCAAAACATTTGATCTTGCTTGTGGCATGAAAAAAAAATTACAGTTTGAAGTTCAAATTCCAATTATTTGTTATACATTTCAAGGAATATATTTAGCGTCTCCCCAATTTATTCATTTTTTTAGCCAAAACTGTTGGAGAATAGCGAATACCGAAATCCCTGGAATCCAGATATCGCAAACTCAAATCCAGAAAGTTCCAGGATTGTTCAAACCCAAAAAAAGTATATCACTAATACATATGTCCATCGTATACCTAATTAAAGTATGTATATGTATTAACATTTATTTATTTCTGATTGTATCCGAGTATTCATTTATTTATAATTATTGATTGCCCCAAACATAAATTCAACACCTAACATAACTTTTCTTCCATTGATTATAGTGAATGACATGTGGTACCAAATAAATAAGTTATTTAAGTCTACGCATATGTTCAAAAAACATTGTAACAATAAATAGCAAATTTTATATGAAACACGTTATAGTCAAGGGAAATGTTGGGGTTAGAAGCAAAAGGATTTAAGTGAGTCCGGCATTAATTCGAGATATTCAAGTTTAAAGTTGAATACTTATTGTGATTCCATGTAAATTCTGGATAGTGCGTTTATTGGCGCTTATATTGGCGGTAGTGTCGCTGACCTACCACACCGAAGGTCCAAGGTTCAAGCCCTGGGACAGGTAACATCAAAAGTGGTTTAAAACAGTTGTTTCATAACGGGGTCGCCCCTCGGCACTGATTTGGCAAATTCTTAGAGTGTATTTGCGCCATAGAAGGCTTCTCAGCAAAAATTCATCTGCTTTATAGATGTGGTTCGGAATCGGCAAAAAACTGTAGGTCCCCCTAAATTGTAGAAAAATTAGAAGCAGCACACCACAAGTGGGCAGAGAAGCCTCGCCTTAATAGCCTCGGAGGTATACGAGATGTGTTCAAAACGTTTCGCGAATTTTGAATTTTCGCTGGTTACGTATATTCGAATTTCGAATTTTTTGTGGCGTTATGTTGGTACTCATGTCTCTCACTTATGCCGACAAGCTCGGCCATTTTGAATGTTCAGTTAATTGTTGACAGCTGCTTTGCTTGCACGTGTTTTGGGTCGTCTTCGATTTTTACATATTCAAAAAAATTTATCAAAGAACCTGTATCAAATTTTGTGTGAAAAACGAAATTAAGTGCGCGGATGCATTCCGAATGTTGACTGTGGCATACGGAGAAGCCACCTTGGACCGAAGCAACGTTTATCGGTGGTACAAAATGTTCTCAGAAGGCCGAGAAGATGTGCAAAGAAGAACAAAAATTGGCTTTTGCACCACGATAACGCCCCTGCTCACGCATCGTTGCTTGTGCGCGACTTTTTGGCCAAAAACAACACACTAATGATGCCGCAGCCACCGTATTCCCCAGATTTGGCCCCCTGTGACTTTTTCTTGTTCCCTAAACTGAAGAGGCTCATGAAAGGACGACGTTACGCTTCTCTTGACGAGATAAAGACGGCATCGAAGGAGGAGCTGAACAAGATACAAAAAAATGATTTTTTGAAGTGCTTCGAAGATTGGACAACCCGTTGGAACAAGTGTATAATATCTCATGGGGATTACTTTGAAGGGGACAAAATAGATATTCATGAATAACTAAATAATTTTTGAAAAAACACAGAATTCGCGATACTTTTTGAACACACCTCGTATACTGCTCCAATTATTTATTTATTTTTAATATATCGCAGAACAATGTCCGAAATGACTTGGATCTCTTTGTCAACAAATATACACTATTTTAACTATACAAATATGGGTATAACTCAAATTTAAAAACAATTTCACTTAGATCCTTTTGAGCTTGCTATTTGAAAATATTGTTTTATCATTCACCGTGGTAAATAGGAGTAAAAAGTATCGAATGAAAACTGTCTTTTCTTATGCTACCTACAGAGTTTTAAGGACTACGATTTCAGGGAAGGCACCTTGGGTGTCCTAATCCATTTAAGGGAATGGAATAATCTAGTTTACGCTTACTGTCTGAGAATCTGGCCACGATTCTCTTCATATCGTAGAGGATGGACTACACTAATAAGAACTACTTCCATACAAAAGTCAAACAGTTGCTGTCCCGCCTTGACATAAAAAAGTGCTTAAAGACTGTAATGAACGGGCGGGCTAGAAAGGAGTATTTGGTCCTACAGTTGGAAAACATGGTATCCGTTATGTAATATCTTCAAACTAGGGAACGCTGATTGCCTTGGCTCTGGCTGGATAATCGGTAGTACCAGTAATAATTAATCTCTTCTGATTAGCAAATGAGAAATGAAACTGATCTTATAGTAATATATGGCTACCCTACAAGCTGTTCAAACACAGAGAGTGGATAAAAAGCTTGATAATCAAGGCCAATACACATAAAAACATTTTATGTTCAAAGTTTTTGTGTTTATAATTAATTAAAAATTTCCTCACATTTACTAGCTAGGGTACAAAAATTTAACCCATATTTGGTACCATTCTGTATTCAAATCATTGTTTATTAAACTTTGCGTAAATCGTCAATAAAATCGGAGAGAGGCGCATTTATACACAGCGGCTGAAATATACCAATAGTGCGTTTCATAAATACAGCTCACCCAAAATGGGCATGTTTGACACATTCATGGAACATCATTTAAGTTTTAATACTTTTTAAAAAATACGAGTAGTTATCTAATTTAAAAGTCGTATAAATCTGTGTTCTAAAGTTTAATAGATACCAACAAGTTTCGAGCTCGAGGGCCTAGTCAATTTCGCAAGAGCTTGTGTTCTACGCAATATTTTGTATGACAGGACAATGACAGGGACAGCGCCACAATCATGTTTCAAGATGTTGCATTTTCTAGATCTGCAAGGTTACAACCTTTCGTGATTTTACATCCTTTTCCAACAAATCGATTTTTTTGAAGGTTGCGTCCAAGGGTTTATGATTTTTTGAATGTAGTTAATATGCTTTAATTCAAGCTATCTTACTTAATGTTCCCATTTAGTTTGTTTTTTAAAAGGGTTGGTACCTATCTGGTTTTAGAAAAAGGATAGGAGATATGCCATTAAAGGTATTAAACGAAATGTTTTTTTTTTTTTCAATGAAATATTTTTAAGAAATTTTATCACCTAGCGTTGCCACTTTATACTGTTATGTTTATTGTTTTTACATATCCTATACCTTCTCGAAAACCATTTCATACACTTCTATGAAAATGTGCATATATAAACGGTGTCTTTTGCTACTATAAAAGGTGTCTTACGTCAGTTCTGCCGCTTCGAGTATTTTTAGGGTTGCCACATATCTGAAATTTAAAAGAATATGCCAATAAGGGTATCAAATGGAAGGTATTTCACACTATATTAAAACAAAAATATTTTTGGGCAAAGGTACCACCTATGGTTACCACCTACTAATACTGTTATTTATACCTTTTAACGCCAATTCCAATGATAGTATATAAATAATTAAAATCTGTCAATTGTCAGTGCACTATAGTTATGAAACTCACTATATTATCATTATTGTTTGCTTTCAACGCAGTGCCAGAAAATAAAAAAAAGAAGACAACAATAACCAAAAAAAAACAAAAAGCACGCACTCGTCACTGTATTGACCAACCACGCATAACGACACCACTGAGGTCAACGCGGCAACATGTCAATTGGGTAGGAAACTCTATCCCCCTAAACATGTGCACCGAGTGGCATTCAACCACACCACCAACTTTGACCGCAACAATAAAAAGTGTGAACGTTAGTAATACCAACCGTACAACAATAAAAGCGACAACTTTATTAAATTTCATTATCACTATCTTTTTGTTAGAGCTTTAAAATAGAAAGCAAACATCGAAAATAGTTAAAATTTCTATTTGATTTTAAAAACTTATTTGAACTGACAAATTAACCTACCATGACTTATTTGTATGAGTGGCAGACCAGAATCAGCGACACAGCAAACAGCACACAACCCAAATGAGACCAATACGGCTAGTAGCATTTTTTTGGCCAACATTTTAGGTTTTATCCGAATGATTTATATTTGGACTGATGAGGCGGCGGCGAGCGACGGACGACAAAGTCTGAGCTCACCTAAAGCGCTGCGGTGTTGCTAAATAATTGACGAGCTTTTAATGGTTTTCGGCGCACTAAATTGACGTCACTTTGGGCGAATGATGGTGATGTGTTGGGAGTTAGCTTAGGGCGATTAGTGGCTAGAATGGATATGCAAGCAAAGGCACTTTGATGAATTTTTATTATTTTAATTGCATTTGCTTTAAACACACTTTTTTTTTTGCTTAAGTTTCTTTCGAATTTTCTGTAAAACCGAAATATTTTAAATTTGTTTAATTAGAACACACTTCAGTAATTTTTTTTCATTTCTAGAGTGATTCAGTTTTGTTTTTGCTTTTTTAATCCGCACGAATTCAACATATTTTTGTTGTATTTAAGTTTGTTTACAAATTTTTTTTGTTATCCTCTTAACCGTTCACAAACATAACCAGTCCACTCAAATATTCGCACTAATAATTTCCTTTGCTAATTAACTTGCCTAAGCAAGCATTTGATTTAATTACACTTTAAAAAATTCACTTCGCTTACTTTCCACTTTTGTATATCACCACAATCAAACTTATATAAATATATTAATACACATACATATAAACATATGTCTGATTTGGGAACTTGGAGAAAGAGTTATATTTTTCAAAGTGTTCCTTTTTCAATAATTTTTCCGCGGCTTTCCGGATTATGCAGTTTTCACCGCTCGCACCTTTGAACGTCAATTTAGAACTGATTCATTTAGGTTCTCGTACGTGCGTACTTACTCAGTTCAGTTAGTAGGAAAATTGTTGAGTATATAAATTTGTAGAAATGTATTAGACCGTTGCAGGAAGTAGCTGTTTTATTTATTTTATAAAAAATAATGATATATAAATAAAATAAAATAATATAAAACAAACCAAAAGAAATTAAAATAAAATAAATTAAAATAAAATAAAAAACAAAAAAAATTAATTAAATTAAATTAAAATTTCTCTGATGAAGAAGCTTAGCAGCTTCCGAAATGGATCTATAAGAAAAGATATGGCAGTTGTCTCTAAACATTTTTCCTACTCTATTCAATTAAAAAACTTTTAATAATTAATTAAAAATTATTATTAAAAAATAAAAACAATAATAATTTTCATAAAAATTCAAAAAGTGAAAAATTATTATTCTTGGCCTTGAGCTCGTTTCATGAATACTTGAATAATTAAATTAAATTATACTAAATGAAATTAAATTAAATTTTACTAAGTTAAATTAAATTAAACAAAACAAATTAAAATAAAATAAGACAAGTTAAAATAAATAAAATAAACTAAAAATATTAAATTTAAGTAAATTAAATTAAATTAAATTGAATGGAATGAAATGAAATGAAACGAAATGAAATGAAATTAAAATTAAATGAAATTTAAATAAAATAAAATAAAAGTTAAATAAAAGTTAAATAAAATTAATAAAATTAGATAAAAAAAATGGAAGGAAATGGATGTCTTCGACCGTGCCGAAGATTTTACACCTTTCATGAATACGCATCAGGGTTTTAAGTATCCGATCCTTACTCACAATTAGTACAAACTCTGCAAAAACTGATAATTTAAAGATACATAGCCCAAACCCCTTTTATCGGAGCAATCGATTGTATGAGAGCTATGCGTTGTATTGGTCCGATCATGCTGGTTTCGACAACTGATTAATGCTATACAAAATGGCTGCCTACTGCCAAATTTCATCGAGATATCTCTGAAACTGAGGGACTAGTTTACGTTCAAACAGACAGACGGACTTGGCTAAATCAATTCAGCTCTTCGCCCTGATCATTTTGGTATACTTATTGGTGGGTCTATCTCTTCTTCTTCTTATGCTTGAAAACATCGGACCAAAGTTATAATGCCATTTCATGTTCATGAAAGGTATAAAAAATAAAATAAAATAAAATCAAATAAGCTAAAGTAACTTGCAATAAAACAAAATAAAATTAAATAAAATAAACCAAAACAAATTAAAATAAAATAACTTAATCTTTCAAAAAATTTGTTTATTTGATATCTTTATAGTGCAATTTAAATAGGAAACCTCCTAGCACGAAACTAATTTGTGTGCCATATTCCATTCAAATGGACGGAGTAACGAACGGGGGGTGTGATTGTCAGGATTCTAGGCTTTGTATGTCCCAAACCCAAACGCAACTTAAAATTTTTTTATCAGTAAAGATGTCGCTTTGGCGATTGACTTTACTTTAGCCAAAACTAACAAAAGTTGACAAAATGGCGTCGACATGAAAAAAAATGTGAGCCGTTTTAAAAATACTACAAAATTAAAAACCCAAGATTTCTACCAAATTTGGAAAGTAATTGGTAAAGTGGAACTTAAGATAGGATATGCCCTTCGGAAAAAATAGTTGCGAGTCAAACTTAGTTTAAAAAAGTTTTTAAAGGTGCATTTCCAAAACATTTAATTAATGCGCCTCAAAAAAGTCATGAGAGTCGCATTTTAACAGCTTTTTTCCTCTCATACATGTGAAGACAAAAAAAGTTGTTATTTTTTTTGAACCGGTCTACTATGTATGTATGGTAGTACGTACAACTTTACTAAATTTACTCCCCATTCAGCAATTTCCTTCACACACATTACAGTTGCATTTCATTTGTTAATGTTTGTTTTGTTGTTGTTATCGTCGTAGCAACGTATGCTCGTTATATTACGCTCAACGGCTCACTCTCCGTATGCTCTCTGTTTTGGTCGCTTCAATGCTTGGTCAGTTACCTGTGGCAACAAAACAAAAATGCACAGGTGCAATCGCATATTGTTTAGATGAATGACTTTGGCATAGGCGGTACAACTTGTTCAAAAATATGAAAAGCAGAGTTTGTCTGATTAAATCCCGGAAAGTGAAAGTGAGAGAGATTTTTCGACCACAATAAATTTGTTTCAAAGTTAATGAATTTCAATGAATAGTAGTAAACCTTCCATATAGTGCTGTCAATCACCGTTTTATGAAAATTTTACTTCAGAGATACTGTTATTTTCATGTAAGTTAAAGCTCAAACCCAGACCAGTTAAGTAATAATTACTAATCGCAATGCTTACCGGTTTGATTGATTATGAGTATGATTTTTTATTAAAACAAATCAAAAAAAAAAAGAAAAATCAAAAATAATCAAAAGTAATCAAACATTTTATTCAATTAAATTAAATAAACATTTTATTGTTTTTTGATAATTTTAGATTTTTTTTTTGCTAATTTTTTCCATATAGTAATCAAGTAGTAATTGCGGATTTTTTGGAAACAATTAAAATAATCATTATTAATTGAAAAGGCCATCCAATCAATTGATTACTCAATTCTAATGAGAATTGAACAGATCTGCTCAAAACATTAGCTCCGTAAGCTTATCGTTATAGTCGTTCCATTAACGAAAGAGAAAAACCAAAATGCAATTGTTCGGTAAGATTAGGTTACGGTTAGGGACACAGCACCAATAATCCATTGCAATTGTTTCTCATGAGGTGGTTTGAATTAGCTAATTTATTAAATTACCGATAAAACATCAATGGGTCGAGCTTTAATTTCAGCTTTTGAACTAAAGGGTGTTTTTTTTAGGGGTATAGAACTTCGAATTGAAATAAAACACAAGAAAATCGTTTTAAGGTCCATCAATTTGGCTTTATTGGAAGGATAATTTTATGCCATTAATGTTTAAATATGATTTCGGGCATGTGGCCGCCGCGGCTGACTCGAATAAAGCCAATTCTACAGGTCCAATTTTCAACCACTTTTTCGAGCATATGGGGCCGTATGTCGGCAATAACGCCACGAATGTTGGCTTCCAATTCTCCTAACGTTTCTGGTTTGTTGGTGTAGACGAGCGACTTCACATATCCCCAAAGAAAATAATCCAATGGTGTCAAATCACACGACCTTGGTGGCCAATTGACAGGTCCATTCCGCGAAATTATGCGCTCATCGAATGTTTCCTTCAATAAATCGATTGTGACGTGCGCTGTGTGGCATGTAGCGCCGTCTTGTTGGAACCACAACTCATCCACATTCATGCCATCCAATTCGGGAACAAAATAGTCGGTTATCATGGCTCTATACCGGTCTCCATTAACGGTAGCTGCCTCTCCAGCATTATTGCGGAAGAAGTATGGCCCAATGACTCCACCAGCCCATAGAGCACACCAAACAGTCAGTTTTTGTGGATGTAATGGCGTTTCAAGGGTCTCATGTGGATTCTCTTCACTCCAAATGCGGCAATTTTGCTTGTTGACGTAGCCATTCAACCAAAAATGAGCCTCATCACTGAACAAAATTTTGCGATGAAAATCAGCATTGAAATCAATCTCATTTTCGGCCCATACACCAAAATCACGACGCATTGCATGGTCTCGCGGCTTTAATTCTTGCACAAGCTGGATCTTGTAAGGTCGCAAGCCAAGATCTTTACGCTAAATCTTCCATAAAGTTGATGGACAAAGCTCCAATTGCTGTGCACGGTGGCGAATCGATTCATTCGGGTCATCTTCAACACTTTGCTCTACAGCGGCAATTGTTTCTTCGGTGCGCACTGTTCGACGTCTCTGCGGATGCGTATTATCACATAGAGTAAACGTAGTGCGAAAACGATCCATGGTTAACCGAATTAATTGCTCTGATGGACGATTATGTCGACCATAAAATGGACGGAGCTCACGGTAAACTTCGCGAACTGAACCATTATTTTCGAAATAAATTTGCACGATTTGCAAGCGTTGTTCTTTTGTCAACCTGTTCATGATGAAATGGCAAACCAAACTGAACATAAATGACATTAGAGTTGCCAGATTTGACCACAAAATGCCAGTTTTATCTCTATTCGAAAAACAAACCTGTAAAAAAAAACCCTGTATTTAGATCAGTCAATGAGACATGACATGTTCTTTCCTTCTACCTCGTTCTCAGGACACGTTCAAGAAAAAGAAGGCGTGGTGGAAAGGCTGTTTAGACAAAACTGTAGTACCTACCTTGTGCGGCTCATGGCAACGCTTTTCAAAAAAACAAAGCTTTACAATGCGTGGGAGGTTTTTTACAAAAATTAAAAAAAAAAACAAGTCCTGCTTGTGCCGCAATACGGATTTGAGCAGAGACATAACTATTATAAGAAATATTAATAAAAGTCCCAAAATAGTTATTTCATTTCAATAGATATTTTTTCGAGTCTTGAAAAATTATTACTTTGCGATAGAAAAAATAAAAATTGTTCATAATAATTATTAAAAGACTTTTAAAATTTTGAAAGTGAAATAATAATTATCCGAATTTTTTTTTTTAAAAGTCTTCAAAGACTTTTATTCTGAAATTTATATTATAAAAGTCTCACAGTAATAATTATTTGTAAGATATATTTTCCTAAGTCTTCAAAGTTGTTCAATATGAGAAGGAAATGGGAAAATCTTTTTTTATAATTAGTATTTCGATGATGTGCTTTAGTAAAACTGATTATATGACCTCGTTTACCAGATAACTTGTTCTTATAAAGGACTTTCATTGGGCATATCAGGGTTTTATGTAGATACGTATTCCCCCTCAAGTTAAGGTATTCAAGGGACGAGATAGAAAACAAATCAAAGGGCAGATACTTATGAATACTGCGAATGGTCGTATCTCATCCCGTAGCTGTCCGGAGTGCGGTGTTGTGACAGGCCTTCAACCTATTCTAATTTGTACCTGCAAGGTTCGGCAGCTTTATTAGAGAACAGTAGCTCAGGTCTGGCTGGCCGATTGCTTTGTATATTGCCAGCAAAGTTTCTTTATCTTTTTGCAGGTACAAATGGACAGTGACTTGAGAATTTTGTGTGGCCTTAAACCTTGCTTGCAATCGGGACTGCATAAACGACAAAGATGCGAACTTCATTTAATGTCATATCCACCATTTGAGGTTGTTTGACAGTTGGTAGGGTGGCGCCATCAACCTGCATGTTTAATTCCTTGTTCACCTGCTTGTGCCACCTCAGAAATTGATAGGCCAAGGATTTGGTTGGGGGATAATGACAGATTCCGCTCGACGAAGAAACTGGATAACACCTGGAGATAGTCATCCCTTGTTACCGCTAAATGACTTCAACCGAAACCACCTAGGGAGATCAAGCTATTCACCGCCTTTTTTTCCCCATTCTAGGCCTCCTCCTTCATTTCCTGCCAAATTCGCGTGGCGATAGGAGAACTTTCAGGGCCGGAGCGTGTATGTCCATTCGAATAACATGACACAGCCAGTGGAGCCTTTGGGATTTAATTCGTTATGTAATGTTCATAACAGTGTAAAATTCGCAACTGCTTATTGTTAAATGTCCGTCGACACTTGGCCTTGGCATCACGGAAAGGAAAATTTGCCTTCTGTAGAAGATTTTTCTTGGCACTTTTCCTGCGGTTTTCCATGAACAGTGCCGGAAGAGGATAAGACGGCTTTTGGATTTTCGAGAGAAAAGTTCTCCGGTGATGCCAAAGGCGAGTGTCGAATTTTACGATGAGATATACGAGCTTTACGCAGATATGGCCATAATAATGCGAATGGAGAAAGAAGATTCGTCCCAGACGGTTTTCCTATCGTAACCCGAATTATTACAGTTCGACAGATATGGAATATTTTTCTCTCACTATCAATATTCATGGTAGGTTTGGCGCAATATTGACACCGTAGTTAGTAGACGCTCTTTCTTTTGCTTTCAACCTCACAAAGGCGGGCCTGGGCCATGTTCTATTTTAAGCTTCAGTTTAATTTTACTTTATTGGCAATGCGATTGTAAATACCTTTGTATAACGTGGCTAATGAAAGCCGCTACCAAAAAAAAATTAAATAACTTTTTTTCTATTTAATGAATCTGGTTAATTTTTTTTTTATTTTGCAGATTGACTTTTACATTTAACAAAAATGGATAACTGGGACACTGAAACAAGAATTTGGATTGTCCGCCGCTATCACGCACTGGAGTCCGTAGTTTCGGTTCAAAGAGAGTATAGGCGCACGTTTGGCGGCAATCCTCCGAGCAGATGGACCATAATAAGACTTGTAAACAATTTTGCCGAGCATGGGACAGTCAACAGAAGACCTTACCATCGAAACCCTTCAGTTCGAACGGAGGAAACAATCGCTGCTGTACCTGCTGCCATACAAAACAATCCACGTGTTTCGACAAGAAGCTTATCTGCTCAAATGGGTGTAAGCAGACAGTCATTACAGTCAATTATGCACAAAGATTTCGACTTAGTCCCATATAAAATTCAAATGGCCAACAAACTGAACGCTACAGACTTGACGATTCGCTTGGAATTTTGCCAGAAGATGCTTCAAATGGTGGAAGAGGATGGAAACATGTTGAACTGTCTTTTCATGTCTGACGAGGCCCATTTCGACTTAAACGGCAACATAAACAAACAAAATTGTCGAATATGGAGTGCTTCCAACCCACAGATACTCCATGAGACGGAATTGCATCCACTTCGTGTCACAGTGTGGTGTGCAGTTTCATCACGCTGCATTGTCGGGCCCTACTTCTTCGAAGAAAACGGTCACACCGTTACGGTTACTGGAGACCGTTACTTGAGCATGTTTAGAGAGTTTTTCTTTCCAGAATTACGCCGAATGAGAATTTCTTTCAACTCTGTGTGGTTTCAGCAAGATGGTGCAGCTCCTCATATAGCCCAACCTATTATGACAGAATTGCGACGAAAATTTCCCAATAAGCTGATATCCAGAAACTCCACATTCCGTTGGCCACCCAGGTCGCCTGACCTTACTGCACCTGACTTTTTCTTGTGGGGTTATTGCAAACAGGAAGTCTTCAAAGCAAAATCAACAAATTTGAATGAACTATGGCAATCCATTCGAGAAACAATTGCGGCTCTTCCTGTCTCAACTCTCCAAGCAGTAATGAACAACTTTTTGGTTAGATGCCGCACATGCATCGACGAGCAGGGGGGGCATTTAAATTCCATTATTTTTAAAACTAATTAAGCTATATTTAATAAAATTTAATGAGCTTTAACATGAATAAAAGAAAAATGAATTCCATACACTGAAAAAAAAATTATTTGAGTTTCTTAATGTAGCAAAATTCATCAGCCACCCTGTATAACTTGTTTATTTTATGACAAAAAAACTAAACCAATTTTTTTCAAAGACTTAAAAAAATAAAAATTGTTTATAATTATTATCGAGACTTTTATTTTAAAAAAGTCTTCCAAGACTCAAACAAATAAAATTTGCTCATAATTATTATTTTGAAATTTTGTAAGTAAAAGTATAATTATTACGAAATGATTCTTTTTTATGTTTGTTGAAATTTTTGTGATTTTTATGAAACTCAAAATACAGATTATCATCATTTTAGATGTCTGGATTTGAGTGCCACTTCTAGTAAATCTGTGCGCTCTCTAGCGGTGAATAGTAAGAAACTGTTTACCTAACGCTAGGCACTCCATTTCAACAGCGAATTCTAATGCTAAGCATTGCTATTGCCAGCTAGGTGATTTTGTGTTACAGTGGTGGATGTTAAAATATACCAGAAAAATTAGGAATAGGAAATCTCCGTGCAAAATCGATTCTCATCGAAATGAGTATTGTGACGAATTCGATGATTATTAATCCTGGGTTCGATTACTATAAAGTCAAATAAACACACACACAGATATTGTCACTAATAGCTAGTTTTATTTACTAGTAATTAATGCAATACAAATTCAAGAGTTTGGTAACTTCACAGTAGTTCACTGTTCAAAGCTTGAAAATAAACTGATCAACCTGCCTTGCGTGGTCACTGCCTTATATAGTCCGACAGGGTGCTTGCCTACGCACCGAGAACTTTCTTGGTTGTTCCTTCTTCGTGTTCTCGAAGGGTCGGTGTTATTTATAGAAATCTCCTCTTTGCCTTTTCTTCGCAAACATTAGAGCCATCTCTCTTCCTCTTCTTAGGTACACGCTTGCATGCATAAGAGTAGCCATCGTCATCTTTGTTGTGCTTAACTAGTGTTGAGAGTGTTATTGAGTTAGGGATGTTACATGCTTGAGAATAATCGCCACAGTATTATGTTCTCTGTTGTGGCAGCTGCAACTATCAACACCAAAAGTATTTTAATTAAAATGAAAGTATTGAGCAAAAATGTATCCATAATGTGGCGAGAGTTATATAATATAGAATCAGTTGATTTTCAAATTAAGTTACTTTAGAATGTGTACAATAATGTAAAGAACGCAAAGTAATTTTTTGGAGTTTTTCAGTAGAACGCTTTGGAAGTTAAAATTGTAAGTGTAAATGTATGGAATTCAGATTTGGTTTTCTGTCTGTAATTTAAGAATCGTGATAATATCTCATTTTAGTCCCGTCTTGAGTTTGGCTTTTTTCGTTTTTGCAACGAATTATAAATGGACAGTCTTGTCAAATTCGTCACATTAGAGTTCTTCAACTCTGTTTATATCAAAAGATGTCGTTTAATTTTTTATAAATAAAAGCAGGTCTTATTAATGTTTCCTACAAGAGCTTAATTTGAATAACACCTAGATTGAAGTTTACGAAAAACCTTGGGGAATTATTCCAGATGTACTTTCTCTTTTGATGATTTGTGAACTATTGTTGAAATTTTAGGTTCTTGAATTTGAGCAAATATCAAGTCGAACATGGAAGTACGTTTATCCAGCCTTTCATACATCTCATATAAGATAATAAGGATATTTTAAGCGTTACACTCATATACATATGTATCGTAATATTCAAGAGTTGGCATTATTGACATTATACAAGGTGGCGCAAAAGTAAGCTTCCGATGTTCAGTATATCGGTTGTGGCACGTGCAGTGTGTGCTGTTGCACCGTCTTGTTGGAACCACATGTTTTCCAATCCCAATTCATCAAGTTGCGGCAAAAAGAACTCGTTGATCATTGCTCTGTAGCGCTCACCATTCACAGTAACCGTTTGGCCCCGACCGATTATTGGTCAAATAAATAGTCAGCAATATTCCGCGTTTTGGAGCAGTGTAGCGTAACATTGTTTATTAACGTGTATTTCGCATGTGTTTACTACACAAATGTCAAAACAGAACTGACTTTAGGGGCCAATCGCAAAATGTATAGCATTTTCTGATAGGAGGATTACTTTTACGCCACCCTGTATATGGCTTTCAATAGACCGAGAAGCGGTTGACTATCTGAACCTCAGTTGTTTTTTTTGTTTAACAAAAGTTGCTAAATTAAAAATTTGATGATGCGAAATCGTTAAATGTTGCTAAATGCATGGATAAGGATATCGATGATCATCAGAGGCACAAATTGCGCATCACTAAGTTCGTTGATGCTTTCGAGAAATGGCGGAAGTTGGAGCATAAGTTTGCATATAATTATTTAAATTATTTATTTAAAGTATTAAATATATATATTAGTTTAGTTTTGTAAAAAAAGTGGACGTAGCATCTCACTAAACTACTGGCCACAAGTTGCGTTCCTAAACAAATGATGCTGCCAACCCGATCTATGCAACGCCTCACAAAAGTATCATGACAATGCATCTCTGCCAGTTTCGTATCTCAGTGTTGCATTGCAAACTAAGGTTTATGAAGTCATCTAGGGGTTGGTACTAGGGGTTGGTACTAAAAGGATTTCACACCGTATAGCGATAGTTCGGAACCACTTCACAAATATACACTATGATACTAGTGCATTCCACGTCCATGGTTCGATAGCCCATCTACCTAGTACTTGCGTGTTAAGAATTTATTTGATGGGAAACTAGTTCTATTTCATAGAAAGAATTATTATATCAGAAAAATTAAATGTTTCACATTATTAGAGGAAATTAAGAAAAATCGAGAATATCAAAATTAAAAAAAAAAAAGTTAAACTAATTTTTTATATATTCTATAATCATTATGATTAATAATCAAAAAAAATTAAGTGGAATGTGCATTTGACCGGATGTACCTACGGGTATGTATTTTGGTCCGCTGAAACCGAATTCGAGGTCAGTTTGACCCGTTTATCATCAAATTTCGAGATTAAATTTTATCTGAATTGGACCAGAAGATTTTTTTTTTTATCATGAAAACTATATTTTTTGGGAATTTTCGAGAGGTTTGTGTGATTTTTTCACATTTAAAACGGCTCGTGGTCTCAGTAAAGTTTCGATTCATATTCAGCGGATGGAAATACATGAAAATCACGCTTAGTTTAGTTCCAAAAAATTTTTTATCATTAAAACTGCCGATTTTCATCATTTTTACGGTTTTCTCGAAATTTGAAGATAAACGGGTCAAACTGACCTCGAATTCGGATTCGGTCAAATGCACATTCCACTTAGTTTTTTTTGTGTGGCGGTGTTATTTAAAAGGTCTGGTTTAAACATAAAACTTGAATTGTTCATGTACATAATTTCCCCTTCAAGATATTTACTTTACAAAATTAAATAATAAAATCTCAAACTGAAACAATAACATCCATATTAATAAAAATAAAATTCTTTTATAAAGCTTTTTAAAATTATATTTCCATAGAAATTTTGAATTACTAGAGCTTTAAAAACCTTTTTATTTTTTATGAATATGGGGGTAAATGTTTTTTGTTGAAAGGTATTGCAGAAACGCTTATAATTTTCAAAAACAATTTAAAATTCCAATTGTTTGTTACGCAACTTTCGGTTTTGGAATAGTGAAAACCACATTACAATCGAACTAGTTCTTACTTTGCGCTTTAGATCTAGTTCTGAACCAGAAACGTGTCTCAATAGTTACTGATACAATACCACTTAATAGTTTCAAATTTAACTTAATCAATTTTTTCGTTATTTTGGATTTTTTATTTGCACACCCGACTTATTAATAATGAAATTAGACTTTGCACGAAATGTTGCGGTTTTCAGTTTTATTTCCATAGCTAAGGCCAAGCAGGCAAAGGTACGGGTATTTATGTTATCTTACTGTTTGCAATTAAAATTGCATTTCTTTAAAAATTTAAAATTCATAAATAATTAAATAATAAGGCAAATCAATAGCAACCATTTATAATATTGTACTTTTTTTTGCATAAATATCTTTTCATAAACTCCCGATAATAGTTTGTAGCAACATAATTTTCTCAGTTCTTTAAACAACAAATTATTGCTGTAAAAATTGTGACTGCCGCAAGGTTAAAAGCTACTGAATCGCCCCTGAAGTAAGCATGGGTGTGAGTGTCTGTAAGCCGCCACTGTAATCGACTATTCCGGTAATTGTTTTGACGGCGGCCAGTTGCCATTTTTCTGTTCAATCATAATACGCTTGTTTGTAAAGAAAATCAAAGATTTATTTGTACAATTAATTTTACTTGTTATTGCTTTTTTATACCAACAATTTTTGTTGATTTACGGCCTGTACATTTACCGCAAAATTAAAACGTCTTGATTTGATTGAATAAAATAAAAAAGAAGTAAGGCCAGACTTATGCGTGAAAATGTAAGGTTTTTTTATTGACTATTAAATAATACAAAATGTTGTCTGCAAATCAGTAGAGATTTTCAGCTCACCATATCAGTAGCTCTACTGACCAATTTGCTGGAGAAATTTAACATGTACTTGTTATTGGAAGTCGACCAGGCTCCTTAGAATTACTGACTGTGTTGGGTCAGCAGAACCGTTTTCCCACATCATGCTCAAGCAATGTAATGTGCTCATCTAAACACCGTGTAAGTTTTTCTCGTTCAAACGATGCTCCCTTGTAGACTTTGGAACCAGGTATTAAGCAAAGGACTGTTTACTGAATGTCTTATTAACTGTTTAATCAAGACTTTATCAGAGGTTGGCCCAAAAACCTTTTACTCAATGTCTGATTATCAACGATTCGGTGATTATCTTCTGATAAAAGTGATGGACCGGTGATTATGTGCTTATCAAAACAAAAAGTGGCAGCTGAAATAAAAAATCTGATTTTGTGATAAACTGTTCTGCTAACAAATTTTGCGAGTAGTATAAGTTTAAAAATGTAATAAATATATCCACACAAAGAAATATCAAAATTGAAATTTTTACACCAAAATGGTTCGTTTAAAAGTGTAAACAAAAGCATCTGTCACTTTTTATGATTTCACCATGCAACCTTTGTGATTTTTTTCCCAGAAACGTTCACAATGCCCAACTTATTCATGATAAATTAATCAGACCTTTGTGTAAACGAAACTGTCATTCTGAGGCAACCCGTGATTAGGTTATCATGTAATAAAGTTTATCATAACCAGACATTGAGCAAACGGCCCGAAACGTATTCCATATAAGATCCGCTGTTGTTCAGCTGCCCCTCGGCAGTAGTTTGGCAAACTCTCCGGGTGTCTTTCTGCCATGGAAGGGTTCTCAGCAAAACTTCATCTGCTTTGCAGATATTGTTTAATTACTTTGTAATAGTTTTGTTTGGTGAGGATGCAATTTTTAAACATTTTATAAAATTTTTACTTGGCAGTGTTCGGTGACACCCAACATTTGCAGCGAGAGAGCAGATTTTGACATTTCATTGAGATACAGAGTTGCAAGTTTCTGCTTGGGAAAAACAGCTGATCGTGACATAAGAAAGCCACAACAAAAATTGTAAAATTTTAACTATTAACCAACCAAAAAAGCAACAGCTGTTTTGTTTGCAAGTTTTTACTGACTCCTGTTAGGCGAAAACTTTTTACTTTTGGCATTTCGAGAGAGTTTTACGTCATTCTGACTTTACTGACAGTTCTTTGCAAGTGTTTGCAAGTTTTGTCACCAAACACATCTAATAAAAAATGTCTGCTTACGTATTTGCAAGAACACTATTTGAGTCAACTGCTATAATTGTAATGTTTGACATTTAAACAAGTTTAAGGTGTCAGTGAAGTCAAATATTTTATATCCACTTGATTGATTTAATAAAATAACCGTTTTTAAAGCCAAATTTTAAATAAAATTTGATAATTATTTTTGGTTTTTATAAACTTATTACCCAACAAACATTCTACTGAGATATCGATTAGAAGAGAATTAAGCAACTATAGAAACGCTGGGAAACATAGCTTTTCTCAAACCAAGTGGGACCAAGAGCACTAAAGGCGAAAGCTTTATATATTATCCATTCGAATCTCTAATGGCATTGTAATTTGAATTAAATTTGTGTTAGGTCGCTAATCATTCTTAACTTCTCTTTTTACTAAAGAATTATACTCGAAGAATTATACTTTCTCTAATATAAGAGGCATATTTCTTTAAATACGATCCAAAGCACGACAATGGATTAGAATGCAATGTTCATTAGAATTAGTTGAACTTTATCAAAATATATGTAAATCCTACTAACGCCATTCAGGAAATTATTTTAGCAGCACGAAAAAACTCAATTTAATCAACGCTACACTCAACCTTCAAGCTTCAAAAATGTATAAAAATTCGTGGAATGAACAGCTTTTCATAATGTTTTTGGATGCATCAAATTTTCTAATCAAAAAGTTGAAGCGATTTTAAACATGGTACATATACATTTCTTCCACCAAGTAGAGAATCTACAACCTTTCCAGCAATACGAAAGAGTTGTTTACATTTCCTCTTGTTCCCTGGTGACCACGCATGTTATCAATAATTCGCTTATAGGAGAAGCAGTTCCATTTTTCTAGTTGCCAATAATCATTATTTCAACAGAGCTGCCAATTTGCGTACAATCCCACCTAGTTCATACTCAAAGCGTGTGGCATAATAAACGATATGAACTCATCAAGCAAATAAGCTATAAATAATACAAAATGTAAAACAGAAAAGTTAACTCGAGACGCCTTCAAAGTAGGTTCATAAAACTATTATACTCAGATTGTACGGACGCTGAGTAAGACAAACAAGATCGAACCATGTTATCAATTAAATGACATCAAAATACTTCCAGCAGATGTATCAAGCTAGAACTTGATTATGAATCTTGAAGTTGATATGCTAATTGTGATGTATACTACTTAATAGTCTACCTGTATGTAAATATAAATAGACCCGGTTGATCGAAACATAAAACGTACATAAATACTTAAAAAGCAATAATTATAATATTTACGCTTCCAGGTGCTGCTGGTGTTATACAGGGTGTTTTGCGAAGATGTTAATACAGGGTGTTTTTTTTACAGGTTTGTTTTTTGAATAGAGATAAAACTGGCATTTTGTGGTCAAATCTGGCAACTCTAATGTCATTTATGTTCAGTTTGGTTTGCCATTTCATCATGAACAGGTTGACAAAAGAACAACGCTTGCAAATCGTGCAAATTTATTTCGAAAATAATGGTTCAGTTCGCGAAGTTTACCGTGAGCTCCGTCCATTTTATGGTCGACATAATCGTCCATCAGAGCAATTAATTCGGTTAACCATGGATCGTTTTCGCACTACGTTTACTCTATGTGATAATACGCATCCGCAGAGACGTCGAACAGTGCGCACCGAAGAAACAATTGCCGCTGTAGAGCAAAGTGTTGAAGAGGACCCGAATGAATCGATTCGCCACCGTGCACAGCAATTGGAGCTTTGTCCATCAACTTTATGGAAGATTTTGCGAAAAGATCTTGGCTTGCGACCTTACAAGATCCAGCTTGTGCAAGAATTAAAGCCGCGAGACCATGCAATGCGTCGTGATTTTGGTGTATGGGCCGAAAATGAGATTGATTTCGATGCTGATTTTCATCGCAAAATTTTGTTCAGTGATGAGGCTCATTTTTGGTTGAATGGCTACGTCAACAAGCAAAATTGCCGCATTTGGAGTGAAGAGAATCCACATGAGACCCTTGAAACGCCATTACATCCACAAAAACTGACTGTTTGGTGTGCTCTATGGGCTGGTGGAGTCATTGGGCCATACTTCTTCCGCAATAATGCTGGAGAGGCAGCTACCGTTAATGGAGACCGGTATAGAGCCATGATAACCGACTATTTTGTTCCCGAATTGGATGGCATGAATGTGGATGAGTTGTGGTTCCAACAAGACGGCGCTACATGCCACACAGCGCACGTCACAATCGATTTATTGAAGGAAACATTCGATGAGCGCATAATTTCGCGGAATGGACCTGTCAATTGGCCACCAAGGTCGTGTGATTTGACACCATTGGATTATTTTCTTTGGGGATATGTGAAGTCGCTCGTCTACACCAACAAACCAGAAACGTTAGGGGAATTGGAAGCCAACATTCGTGGCGTTATTGCCGACATACGGCCCCATATGCTCGAAAAAGTGGTTGAAAATTGGACCTGTAGAATTGGCTTTATTCGAGCCAGCCGCGGCGGCCACATGCCCGAAATCATATTTAAACAATAATGGCATAAAACTATCCTTCCAATAAAGCCAAATTGATGGACCTTAAAATGATTTTCTTGTCTTTTATTTCAATTCGAAGTTCTATACCCCTAAAAAAAACACCCTTTATATATATATACAAGGTGGCGCAAAAGTAAGCTTCCGATGTTCAGTATATCGGTTGTGGCACGTGCAGTGTGTGCTGTTGCACCGTCTTGTTGGAACCACATGTTTTCCAATCCCAATTCATCAAGTTGCGGCAAAAAGAACTCGTTGATCATTGCTCTGTAGCGCTCACCATTCACAGTAACCGTTTGGCCCCGACCGATTATTGGTCAAATAAATAGTCAGCAATATTCCGCGTTCTGGAGCAGTGTAGCGTAACATTGTTTATTAACGTGTATTTCGCATGTGTTTACTACACAAATGTCAAAACAGAACTGACTTTAGGGGCCAATTCCAAAATTTATTGCATTTTCTGATAGGAGGATTACTTTTGCGCAGTAACCGTTTTTAACCGACCGATTATTGGTCAAATAAATAGTCAGCAATATTCCGCGTTCTGGAGCAGTGTAGCGTAACATTGTTTATTAACGTGTATTTCGCATGTGTTTACTACACAAATGTCAAAACAGAACTGACTTTAGGGGCCAATCGCAAAATTTATAGCATTTTCTGATAGGAGGATTACTTTTGCGCCACCCTGTATATATTTTTTTTTAAATTAACCTCAATTTGTGATATTGTGCCAATTTTTTGGGAACTTTAACATTGCGTATATTTAAGAAAAATCAATAGAAGTGATCATTATTAAGCCAATTGAAACCAAATCAACAGTTTTTTGAATTTTTGCCTGTCTGTCTGGATGTTTGATCGCGCATCACTCAAGAACTGCTGAATGAAATTGAATGCAACTTTTGCCGTTGCATTACTAGACGCTTAATCTAAAATTTAAGATATCACCTGTTACGATAGCTCGACCAGTTTCGGAGATATCGACCAACATGTGGACCAAGGTGACCGAACATGTGTTTAGTACAATATGAGTATCAAACTAAAGGTCATAACAAATGTTGCAATAAATATAATTAAGTTCCATACCTTATCTGGTATTGGATATAATGATAAAAATCGGACTCAGTCCATTATTAGTTGTGAGACGTAGCGAAGTGGGCCTGGTTTACTAGGAAATCAATATATTTTACTAATTAAACCATTTTCAATTTTGGCTCTACTTTTTGGCACATCAGTATGAACAACAGGGTAATTCAATTTAAAAGGAAATTTTTTCTTCAGGTACTCCAGCAAAATATTAACCTAAATGTAGAAAAAAAAGTTGTCACCAATTTTAACTCTTAATAATAATTTCAGCTATTTGCAACTTGGTAAGAATCTTTGTCATTCATGTAGATTAACATTTTGACCAAAAAAAAAAACGTTGCGCAAATGATTCACCCTAATGTATACATCCGTAAATTGTGACTTTACAGTCGGTACGATCCGTGCATTTCGTACAATCCACAGCTTGGAAGTCTTAGCTAATCCCCTTTGTGCTTTGTTGTTTTAATTTAACGAGTTTATGCTCAAAGGAATTAGAATCAAGGTAAAAATCTGCGAAGTTTTTAAAAAACAATAGCAGCCGTGGCTCTTCTGGTTTTTAGAAGTTCCTTCTCTACCTCCGATCTAAAGCAAGCTATCCATCTTCATCTTATTGTCAGTCTGTATTCCACTCTCCTACTTCCTATATTTCAGTCTCCATACACCCATCCCTTTTCCTCTTTTTCTAAAGCTCCTTTCATCTTCCTTTTCCACGTTTTCTTTTCCCTCTTCTAGCTATCCTTAAAAAAGTACACAGCTAATGTTAATGTAAATAGTACTTGTATTTAGAAGCAGCAATTGAATAAACACTTGTTGCTGGCAATAAAACTTTAATTTTGTAGAATTGGAAGTTAATCATTGACTGCATGTAATTAATACAACCAGATTCTCTGTGCATGTCAATTACCGTCATTAAGAAGACGCTCGACTTGGTTAGTTAATGAAAGCAGCATCTTTTTAGCCAGGTGTGCCTTACGTTAGGTGTCACGAATAACACTTTTGATATAAAAGTGAAGTGTTCGAAGTGAAAAAATTCATTTGAGCTTAATTGCAGTCGTCCAAGCGCTGAAGGAACACAGGTAGTCGAATAGCAAAAAACTTTAGAAAGAAACTTTAACCATATAATTTCTCCGGGGACCAACAGAAACCCATCTTTACAAATAGGTTCCAAGCACATCGTCCAATTTCTGGGTTAACCTTGTATCTACAAATGAAACATGCCCACATGTCGGATAACTAAAAAGTTTCTTTATTGATAACATTAATTTATCAAAACAGTCTGCACATGGATGAAAACAAGACAGACCATTTTTTTTAAGTTTAGTTCCACTAACAATTTTCTTAGTAGACTTCAGAAGCAGATATCAGCGCGCTTGCTTCTCACTTCAAGTAGACTCAGGGCATCCATAATATTTTTAAAAATACCCCAAATATTTTTCTTTAGTACTAGAATTCAAAAAATTGTTTTAAATATAAAATATATATTCCGGTTAATAATATCAATAAATTTTAATGGTTTTAGTGTAAAATCGACACAAAATACCTCAATCTGAACACTCCGCGAGTAGCATGTCAACCAAAGCGCATCAGCGGCATCTGGTATCAAAATTTTTTTTTACCGAAAGGTAGTGTTTCTATACTAAAGATAAGAAACAAACAAAATTATCTGGCTCACAAGTTGAACAAGTATTCTAACTCGCTAAAATCGTTCACATGTAAAATTTTTTATCTGGCTCAGAAGCACAACGACCGGATGACGGCTAATAATAACATAAATAAAAGGCATTGCCATTGTGTTCTGAATTATAATCCAAATATAGAATCTGTAGTTCAGCACATTTTTAATCTTTGGATCTATGCATCACCTACAGGAATGTTTTTCTTTATACTTTGTTATTAATCAGGACTGTATTCCAAGTTTCAAGTTCATTGTAAAACTCTCAAGTTTTAACAGCCAAAGATAACAAAGTTTTAACGATATATATAAAAGTAACATACTTAGCAGACTTTCATTACTAGCGGGCAGACTCTTCTAACATCAATTTCATTTCCAACAATATTGAAACTGGCAGTTTCCTTTTACTCTCGTTAGAAGAGATCAATGATAATACTACTCAATAAGGGAGGGAGCCGTTTAGGCTCGGCTAAATATCGTTAATACAACAACAACCTAAGCCGGATTTTCAGCTCAGTTTGTGTCCACTGGCTTAGCTGAAGCCAACCTAATACAATGAAGAAACTTCCCATAAAGATGTCAATACTAATTACGAAAAACATTTTTTACATTTATTTTAAATTTACACATAAAAAAGTTTATACAAAAATGGCAGTTGAAAAATAAATTCTTTATAAAAACCACAAAATAAAAAAAAAAATTTATTAAAAAAAACTTAATAACTTCTTAACCAGCCGCGGATTTTAAAGCGCCAGCACTCAATTTTCGATTTTTGATCATAAAACGTGGCTTGTAACCATCTTTATCGGCAGTGTACATTGTAATTGTTTCAGTGTCAGTCTTCTCATCGTAAACTGTGTATGAACCCATAACTACGAGCTGCTCGTCATCGGTACCAGGATTCAAAATCACACCCATTTCTTCACGTTTGCTACCATTGGGTTCTTCCAAACTAAATACAGAAAAATTAAAAAAATTTAATTAAAAATATAGTTTTACTAAATTTTGTTATGAATTTTATATTTATTGTTTAAGCAAAACTTACTTAAAACGGTAGCCCTCCTTTGTGGGTGCCAAATTATAATACTCTGACATGATTGTGGGGAAAAAGTAGTCCAGCAAACCGGCGTTTACCGACAACGAGAAGCTGGCCAATAAGGCGACAGCAAGAAACTGAAAAGAAAAAAAAATTTTTTTTATTTAGATCGGCAATTTTCAAAATATTTTTAAATTAATTGTTGCAAGTATGTATTCATGAAACGAGCTCAAGGCCAAGAGTAATAGGTTTTCACATTTTAATTTTTATGAAAATTGTTATTGTTCTTAGTTTTTAATAATCATTTAATTAATTGAATAGAGTAGCAAAAATTTTTAGAGACAACCGCCATAGCTCTTCTTATAGATCCATTTCGGAAGCTGTTAAGCTTTTTCATCAGAGAAATTTTGGCACGCATTGCTAACCATTAAGCTAACAATACGCTGGTTTTGATTTCATCTAAACTCCTAGTTCTATTCTCCTTTATCATATACATGAACCAATTCCGCCATCTGACAGTTAGTAGTGTGATCATAGTGGATTTTTTGGCTGATCTGTTTTATCATCATCAGCAGAACTGCCTTACCTTGCAGTTAAAACTTCTTTCCAGCTAGAAAATGTGAGTTTAGTGCTGTGAAGAAAATGTTTAAAATTAATAAAACGTTTGAATTGCGAAGAAAAATGTAAATCACATTTGCGAAACACTTACAATGCCAAATGTTTTGTAAATGTCGAATTTGCAGCGCTTTCGAAAGCCTTATTCTTTATTTTAAGCTGAATTAGCTAAATTTTGTTTGTCCGGGGACGAAATAATTATGTTAACTTTCTATTTTTATTACTAGACACTCAACAACAAATTTGAATAATAAATGCTAAAGGGCCCGGCAGACTTTTCCTGCCCATAAGTTTACCTGAATGGATCTAGAGATATTGCCTAAGTAATATTATTTAGATTATATCAAAAGTATTCACTATCCTTATCCCCCTATCGACCTTTTTTCTTCAGATGGTAGAGATTGAATGAGGGTGGTGCCACGTCCGGATTGTAAATTTAATCCATCCTCGAGCCAACTTGAGTATACAAAAAAAATTTCATCAATAATTTTGATATTTTATTCAAAAGTCGCTAAGTGCTTACGAAAAAAATCTACTTTTATCAACTGTCTTTGAGCTCATGAAAATATGTAAAAATAAAAAATTAAGAATTTTAACGACACGTAACTTAGCCAGTAGAATTCACCATTTTGGGCATTTAAATATCAGAATATATCAATCAAAACGTAAAAACAAGTTTCGTTGCTTATCTGAATAATTTACATAACTAAGAAGAAGATTCATTAGAAAACTATATTTTTGTTATATTAATAGATACGTTTGTATATTTCGAAACTTATATAAAAAAACAAAAACAAAACCAAGAGTGCCTTAATTACGATTTTGACTTTCAAATATCTAGTTTCGTATCACTGTCAAAACTTGTTTTTCGCTTAAAATAGCAAGAAATGAGTACACATTTTAGTGACAGTTTTAAAAGAAAAGACTAATAAAAAGATGATAAACAAAATTTTCAAGACTATCTTTATATATATGTCGCCAAAAAACAGCAGCAAAATTTGTCCTTCAACAAATATTATTTTTAGCAAACCGTACTATGATCATGTCCTGACCTATATGCTAAGCTGCCAGTCCGTGCGTCACCTAGCGAAATTTGTTTGATCAAATATAGAATTGTCATCGGGCTCTGAACTATATGACAAATTTCCAGTCTCTACCTCACTGAGAAGCTACTCAGAAGTTGATCGCAAGATTCCCCCCGTTTTTCAGCAATTTTGAATATTCAAATGGCGGAATTTGGTGTACAAACTATTGCATGAAATTTAATTGTTGATCTATGTGTCAAGCAATGGCAAAATATTAAATTTTAAATCAATTTTCCGTATGCGTCAATCCGTGCGCCCCCTATCGGATATTATTTCCATTCACATTGCATTTTCTCGGAGTTCGGAACTATGTTACAAGTTTCAAGTGTCTAGCTCAAGGGGAAGCTCCCTAGAAAGACTTTGCAAGATTCCGAAAATTCGTATGGAGATGAGATGACAAACAAGAAAGGGACCTAATATAAAAGTAGTGAAAAAATTAAAAAAATTTTTATCGAAATCCAAAAAATCTTATTATTGAAAAAAAACCAAAAAAAAACACTTTTGAAAAGCACAGGATATCTGTAGGTATATCAGAGGTAAAAGAAAACAAAATTTTAGATGTATCCCCAACAGGCTAAACTCTTACTAAGGGCTAAACTCTTACCTATCCAGACTGAACCCTGACATGCCAAATGTTTGCCCGACATGCGGCGTGTCTCCCCATGACACTAACCATCTTTTCATCTACTCAACTGAGCCTACTCTTCTAACAGCAATTTCACTTTGGCCCTATCCTGTTGAAGCCGCGAGGTTTCAGGGACTCCCGTTTGAAGAGCTTGATGAAAATGTTAGGCAACGGATGTGATATTTTAGGCAGGTTAAATAGTCGCTACACCAACAACAACAACAGAGTACTTCCCTTAACATCCTTTCGGATCACTAATAAAGATTTCTGCACTCTTTTCCCCGATTTTGCTTATCTTGGAACAAGAGGAGAAACCTTCTCAAATTATTAATAAGATATTGCTCCTTTCTATATATTTTCGCAGCGAAAGTATATATTTCTCCAACTTCTACTCCTAGCTAACCGCTTTTTAAGTAAGCCGAATTTCTCTGCCAACAAAAAAAAAAGTTTCAACAAATGGAAAAAAAAATGTAACAAAAGAAAAGCAGAAATTGTAGAAACACATAATACATGTACATAAATCAGCTGGGATACAGTGTTTGCTCAGTTAAGTGGTCAGTTTAATTTTGGTTTTTTAATGATATGTATGCCCTTATTGCTGATATGTGAGGTATTTATGAGTTCACTTCCATTGCTGGCTTATGAGTTTTAAATTAGTACTATTTGCTTCAATAGAAGGCTTGAGGCATGATTCTCCAAAGATCTTTTATTGGTCGATGTGAAATGTTTCTCTTATTACTCTCCAAGGAGGTTTTCTAAAATTCTGCAACACTCCCTCATTATACGATTGAGATTCATTAAAAAGTTATAACAAAAACTACATTATTGTTTTTTGGGAGGTGAAAGGGAGTTTTTCTATTACTCGCCCTCCTAGGACATGCAATGCTAAAAGGGAGTATACAAAAGTATATGGTAATACACAGAAGTATAGGGAGTATACCCATACTCGCAAGGGAGTACTCCAGATTAATAAAACACTGATCCCTGGTTCTACTGGGATGATAAAAGAAACTCCCCAGCAATATTCATTCAAATCAAAAGAGGTCAATTCTAAATATCTCACGATTGTACACGGAAAGATCAATTGGTAATTTTAAATATATTTTGATAATTTAATAAATAGTCCCACAAAAGAACACCTTTCAAAAAATTTGAGATAAAACATATTTGAGTTTATAATTATTTGCGGCACTGCAGTTATACAAATATATTATTTCTATAATTTTCAAGTAATTTAAAATACTACAAAACATAGTTACACTATTTCCGGGTTTCAAAAACATCATCGTTTAAGCACAATAAAACAACACTTTTAGCTTTTTTAAACATTGAAATATTTTATTGTTTCTTAACTTACCAGCTTAGCAGACGGCATGATGCGGCTTATTGAAGATCACAATAGTAACTGAAACATAAGTAACAATTTTACTAAACATTTCGCTTTCGTTTCCAATTTGCAAAATAACATTAGTATATGATTAAATTGAAATATTAACAAAACTACGTAGATATGTATGCGAATATGTTTATTTGTATATACTTGATGAAGGTAAGATGAGCTCTGTGCAAGTATAATACCAGTTGAAGCAAGCACACACAGACACATGTGTGTCATGTATGAATATATCAGTATTTAATTTTTATTTTTTTTTTTCTTAATCAAAACGCAGTCAATTTTAGTAAACCAAAGTTTTTACGCTTTGGACAAACCAGTCTAAAATGAAACTTGAAATATGCTAATCAAGAACTAAACATCCTTACTTCTGCAAATACCATTGGTTATGAAATTTAAATAAAAACTGGTAAGGAAAGCGCTGTCTTCGGCTGTGCCGAAGGCTTTATATCTCTTATGAATACGCATCATGGTTGTAAATGTCCGATCCTCACTTATAATAACCACAAACTCTCTCAAATTTGAGGGTCTTACCATGGCATACCAATACAGGTAATATAACAGCTGATTCGATTTTTCTCATTTTAATTTTCTCCAAACGCACAAACTTGCTTTCAATCGGTTTGTTTACATTTTAACATGTACTGTGCTGTGTTGACGTTTTAGAGGAGTGATTTTCAATATGGCCGCCGTGTTATTACATGTTTTACTATGCCATGGATCTTACAATGTTAATTTAAAGATACATAGCCCAACCCCAGTTTATCGGAACTATCGATTGTATGGAGGCTTTGCATTATATTGTTCCGATCTTTCTGGTTCCAAGTAATGATGATTGTTTTACAATATGGCGGCCCCCTAGCAAATTTCAGCGAGATATCTCAAAAACTGAGGGACTAGTTTTGCGTTCAAACAGATATATAGACGGAGAAACGGACAGACAGATGGGCCTGGCTATATCGACTCAGCTCATCGTCCTGATCATTTCGGTATACTTATTGATGGGTCTATCTGTTCTTCTTCTCATACTTACAATCATCGGACTAAAGTTATAATACCATTTCATGTTCATTAAAGGTATAATAAAACAAATAAACAAATGACAAAAAGCGGATGCTAACGGGCGGCCATTAAACGATTATTATGTAATAATGACGCGGTCAGTGGTACGAGTGAAATGTAGGCAAAACGTAGTAGATGTGGCACGTTATTCAAAGGCATTACAAAAATTCGACGAAATGAAGTTCGGTTGACTCAAAAAGAGAAATCCCAAAGTCACTAAAAACAAAAATAACTAGGGAATACCGCTAATGCATTGTACACGCGTCTAGGATGGGTTTGTATTAAATTGTTTGTACTGTTGTGCATATATGTGCTTGTAATTTCATTCATAGAACTACCGACATCATAAGTTATAAATCATAAGCATGCTTATCCCAGGGGTAGAAATTAGCCTGAAACAAGGACTGAATGGTACAAATAAGTCCATTTACCCCTTATGATTTATTTTCCCCATTAAAATTTCATTCGCACAATTTACCTGATATAGTATTAACTACTTCATCTCTCGCTTTGCTTTTGAGTACTTCAGCCAACCCAAATAAAAGGATTACTTCGAGATGAGGTGGGTAATCTTCTTCTAGGACATCGCAATGTAATTTGGACTACCTTTTTAACATGAATTAGGATTAGTTTTGGAGTACTCTCTAAGGAGTAGTCCCCACATGCTTGAATGAATTTCTCTCGTTTTTTGAAGCTAAGGGAGGCCAACACTTTCAACTTTCATGAACAGGGCAAAACTATACCCAAATTGAATGATTGAGTCGAAATTCGAGAAAGCACAAATCTGTTTAGCTTAAGAACTTCTTTAAAAATAAACTACAGGGTGTTTTTTTTACAGGTTTGTTTTTCGAATAGAGATAAAACTGGCATTTTGTGGTCAAATCTGGCAACTCTAATGTCACTTATGTTCAGTTTGGTTTGCCATTTCATCATGAACAGGTTGACAAAAGAACAACGCTTGCAAATCGTGCAAATTTATTTCGAAAATAATGGTTCAGTTCGCGAAGTTTACCGTGAGCTCCGTCCATTTTATGGTCGACATAATCGTCCATCAGAGCCATTAATTCGGTTAACCATGGATCGTTTTCGCACTACGTTTACTCTATGTGATAATACGCATCCGCAGAGACGTCGAACAGTGCGCACCGAAGAAACAATTGCCGCTGTAGAGCAAAGTGTTGAAGAGGACCCGAATGAATCGATTCGCCACCGTGCACAGCAATTGGAGCTTTGTCCATCAACTTTATGGAAGATTTTGCGCAAAGATCTTGGCTTGCGACCTTACAAGATCCAGCTTGTGCAAGAATTAAAGCCGCGAGACCATGCAATGCGTCGTGATTTTGGTGTATGGGCCGAAAATGAGATTGATTTCGATGCTGATTTTCATCGCAAAATTTTGTTCAGTGATGAGGCTCATTTTTGTTTGAATGGCTACGTCAACAAGCAAAATTGCCGCATTTGGAGTGAAGAGAATCCACATGAGACCCTTGAAACGCCATTACATCCACAAAAACGGACTGTTTGGTGTGCTCTATGGGCTGGTGGAGTCATTGGGCCATACTTCTTCCGCAATAATGCTGGAGAGGCAGCTACCGTTAATGGAGACCGGTATAGAGCCATGATAACCGACTATTTTGTTCCCGAATTGGATGGCATGAATGTGGATGAGTTGTGGTTCCAACAAGACGGCGCTACATGCCACACAGCGCACGTCACAATCGATTTATTGAAGGAAACATTCGATGAGCGCATAATTTCGCGGAATGGACCTGTCAATTGGCCACCAAGGTCGTGTGATTTGACACCATTGGATTATTTTCTTTGGGGATATGTGAAGTCGCTCGTCTACACCAACAAACCAGAAACGTTAGGGGAATTGGAAGTCAACATTCGTGGCGTTATTGCCGACATACGGCCCCATATGCTCGAAAAAGTGGTTGAAAATTGGACCTGTAGAATTGGCTTTATTCGAGCCAGCCGCGGCGGCCACATGCCCGAAATCATATTTAAACATTAATGGCATAAAATTATCCTTCCAATAAAGCCAAATTGATGGACCTTAAGACGATTTTCTTGTGTTTTATTTCAATTCGAAGTTCTATACCCCTAAAAAAAATACCCTTTAGATTCCCACGGTCGAAAAAATTAAAAACTTGCTAATAATTACTGTGTGAGTATGTTTGCGAGTCTTTCACGTATAAACTACTGCAAGGCTCGCTACGAAATTTAGTATACTTATTTGCAGGAGGATAGAATAGGTTACAAGATTCATGCGATTAAAATACCGGAGATGGTCACGGGTATATGCGCACTTATATTATAAAGCTGAATGTATAGATGTTTAAAGGTTGCCTTTTATTTTCTCCATGCGGGCGGAGTCGCTAATAAAAGCTAGTAGTATATACAGCAGCAACGGAAAAGTTTAATCCATAATTCAAGGGACACCTCCAGCAATATATCGACCAAGAATGTATTCAATTACATGAAGTAGATATTTAGTGATGCGACTACAAACAAACGTACAGATAGAAAAACTACAAGAATTATTTCTTTGACTTCTTTAGATCCAATTAGGTTTATCCAAGAGCATCGGGGCATAATATATATATTAACGATCGATCTGTTCTAATTTCACTATTGCATAAAACTAGTTTGATCCAGCCTCAATTGCCACCACTGTATAAAGCTGCAAAAAAATACTTTGGAACCGTAAAATCGATCCTAAACTTTGAGTTGAATACTAAGCAGTTCAGCGGCGGTGATTGCATTTAATTCTATAAAGCTGGCTATGAATGATGCGCGAACAAACATACATACAGATAGACGCAAATAATAAAAAATGTTGTTTTGCATATAACTTGCCTGGAATGGTCTGAATTCAGGTCTTCCGCTTCCACGACCATGTATAGCTTGAAGTTGCTTCTGCGTCAGGAAGGAAGATGGTCATATACATATCTGAGAGTAAAGCTAACAGCTCAAAAACAACTGCTGGGCTATTTATTGTATATGCATTTGTATCTAAAAATGCAGTTTTTTTATGCTAGTTTAAGTAATTAGTGGTCATAAATAAAATTTGTTTAGTTATTATCAGCATTTTTCAGAGCTTAGTCATGCCTATAGATATATACAAACGTCTAATTTATATCTTCAAACATCAATTAAATTCATTGAACATATTGATTAAGAAGAACAATTAAAATACACTGCCTTCATGCTACCTTGGATATTCATCCCTAACGTATTATTTTTTCAACCTGATCCAAGAGCAGATAAATCATTTAAAAGGAACTCGTATCAAAGACGAGGAAAAGCGGCTCTTGCAATAACTTGACGTCACCTGCAACAGATACAAATTTGAAGCTATGAACGACTTCGTCTATGCCATATAATGATTTTCAAGCAGCCTCTAAACTTATAAGCTATTTGCAGAACATTGCGAGAAATGGAGCGCAAATTCAAATCGCATCTATAAAACTCATGGAAAAATAAGCAGCCTTTTGTTTTTATTTAGACATGGTATTAAAGTCTAATCGATTTCAAATAATATTCATACATTCGTTCGTCATTAACCATCAACTTACTCTTCGATCATCGAATATCTTATGCATCGATGTAATTGAAATGGTATTTTATTTAAGCTGTTTTCTGGTTCTACTGCATATTATTTCGCCATCTGCGCATGCTCACTTTTGGAAATCACCTTCATCAAATTCGCAAAGATGATATAAAGCAACCTTCTAAAAGTCAAACTAGTTTTTATTAATAAATCTTTACTTACATATACATATGTTGCTATGTTATTAAGGTGTTCCTAATAATAATAAAATTAAATTAAATTAAATTAAATTAAATTAAATTAAATTAAATTAAATTAAATTAAATTAAATTAAATTAAATTAAATTAAATTAAATTAAATTAAATTAAATTAAATTTAATAAAATGAAATGAAATGAAATGAAATAAAACAAAATCAAATAAAATAAAAGAAAATAAAAGAAAAGAAATAAAGAAAAGAAAAGAAAAGGAAAGAAAAGAAAAGAAAAGAAAAGAAAAGAAAAGAAAAGAAAAGAAAAGAAAAGAAAAGAAAAGAAAAGGAAAGGAAAGAAATGAAAAGATAAGAAAATAAAATAAAATAAAATAAAATAAAATAAAATAAAATAAAATAAAATAAAATAAAATAAAATAAAATAAAATAAAACTAAAATAAATAAAGTAAAATTAATAAAATAAAATCAAATCAAATAAAATAAATTGAATTTCTATGAAAATTATTATAGTTTTTATTTTTTAATAATCATTTTTAATTAATTATTTAACGTTTTTTAATTGAATAGAGTAGGCTTAATGTATTAAAAAATAAAAACAGTAATAATTTTCATAAATATTCAAAAAGTGAAAAATTATTATTCTTGGCCTTGAGCTCGTTTCATGAATACTTAAAAAAAAAAATAAAATAAAATAAAAAAATTATTAAATAAAATAAAATAAAAAAATAAATGAAATAGAATAAAATAAATTTAAATTAAATTTAAAAAATTAAACTAAATAAATTAATAAATAAAATAAAATATAATAAAATATAATAAAATAAAATAAAACGAAATGGAATTAAATAAAAAGAAATAAAATAAAATAAAACGAAATGAAATTAAATAAAATAAAATACAATAAAATTTATAAAAAATAAATTAAAATGAAATAAAATAAAACAAAAAAATTTTTTTTGGTAGTTTTTTGCTTTTGAGCTCAAGGCTCTTTGATAATAATTATAATTTTCTACTTTGAAGGAAAAAAAAAATAATTGAATTATAATTATTGTCAATTGTTCTTGAGCTAGGAAAACCTATAAAATATCTGTGGCAATAAGGAAAAACTAGCAAAGTAATTTTTTTGTATTTTTCTGTAGAGCGTTTTGAAAGTTGAAATTGTAGTGTGAATGCATGGAATTGAGATATAGTTTTTTGTGCGTAAAATCCACAATTTTTTGAGCAAGAGCTGTGAAATTGTGTGCGATTATAGGCCCTAGCACGGAGAACACAATGGTGGTACTATCTCGTTTTTGACCAGACTTCAGTTTGGCTTTTTCCGCTTATTGCCAAAGATATAGAAAAATAGCCAGACCGTTAAAACCAATAACAAAATAAAAAACAACTTTGTCAAGGGCCACCCTACTGTGGATATGAATGTTAATTTGAATATTTATTTGTTTTTAACTGTGGCATATAATCGAATTAAGCCAAATATCTTAATTTTTGTTTTATTTAAATCTTTGGTAAACTTTTTCTCTAGCTACAATCAAGAGATTTGTCTTAAGTTTTTATAACTGTGGCAATAAGCATGCACGGCTAAGTCGGCAGAAGGATAGAATGTTTTTCTGTCGTCAGCGAAGATATTGATAGTCACACTTGTTAAAACTATGTTTAGGCTTTTATGCACTGCGACCTTTAGTTAGATCTGTTGAACTTGACCTTACCACTTCGAGGTAATAAAAACCTTGTAAGAGCGTGCTTACGATTACGCGACATTTTCTAGGGATGCCAAAAGAAGAGGCTTGAAGTTACATGAAGAACAACTCTGAACCAATGCGAAGGTTGTAAGATTAAAATATAAACAAATTTAAGTCTATGCTATTTGATGACTACACAAAAAGTACCGGTTCACAAAGCATCCAATGAATTTGATTAAAACCAAAAACTTTTACTTGCCAAATATTTTAGTAACATTTAAAAAAAAAAACTTCAGAACTCCGTAGCTGCAATCCCTAGATTTCGAGAGACATAAAATTTGCCAAAATCCCGCAATTTCTTGATACTCTATAACGGGATTGCATTGCCTAATTACTACCATATTTGTTAAAAATTATTTATTTCAAATGCACATTTTAATACAATTCAATATAAAAACTTAGCTACCAGCTTAACTTATTAATATGTTATCCCTACATTTAATAATTTCAGTAATTTGATAAAAATTATTCATTAAACGCTTAACCCGCTGTGGACGTCAACGTCTTTGCACTCAGCTTACGACGTTTAATCATGAAACGTGGCTTGTAACCATCCTTGTCCGCCGTATACATTGTCACTGTATCCGTGTCGGTCTTCTCATCATACACTGAGTACATACCCATGATGACCAATTGCTCGTCGGGGGTGTCTGGATTCATAACAACACCAATTTCCTCACGTTTGCTGCCATTTGGTTCCTCCAAGCTATGAAATAATAATTTTTATACAGAAGGCAGAAGAAGTGTATAAAGAAATGTGAGGCTGAATTTAAATTAAGAAGCAGGGATCCCATTTAAGACTTTATTACTCGTAATTTCTTTATCTGTTTTATACATACTTGAAACGATATCCCTCTTTTGTGGGCGTTTGGCTATAAAACTCGGACATAAGTTTAGGATAGACATAATCCAGAAGACCAGCATTAACGGATACTGAAAAGGTGGCCACAATGCAGGCAGCAAGAAACTGGAATTTAGTAAAAAGATATAAAGATTAAAAAATGCTAGCATTCTAATTTAAAAAAAAAACTTGAACTAAAAGAAAACCAGTTAGGTTAAACTTTTATTAGTTTCAACTCAACAAAATATAAGACGAACTTTTTTTTTAACTGAAAATTATGGATTTGTGAAGACCAAGTACTTCTCATAATTATTGAATTGCAAAATCCAGTCTCAATGACATTTTAAAGTGAACAAGTGAGAGATGCTCATTGCACATTTTAAGACCAAAATAATTACTCATACGCCATGTCGCATTGACAATTGATGTGATTTTCCTTCAAACATGTACAGAGAAACCTCTTCTAATGGACACCTCCCATGGGCAGACCTTTTTTCATGCACCGAATTTAAAGTATATTTAAAATAAACTTCCAGGGGAGAAAATAATATAGGAAAATCTATACTTTATCTAGGCCCTCGCTAGATTTTCTCTGGAATAGACACATCTGCTTAAGCTCTGGCGTGGAAAGCGTATGTTTCCAAATTTTCGGGAAATATATCGTATATTCTGCAGGTGGCCTGTCTAGCTTTTCCCAGTTTACGCCTTGATTGAAAAATCTATCAGAGTTCTGTCTAGTTTTTTCACGATTTTTCAATTTGCTCAATAGATAGAGAACACGACTGTGATATAAAGGTGCCCGGGTTCGATGCTGCATCAAAGGCAATGAAATTTTTTTTTAACTTTAACTTGGCATTGCCTTGGAAAAACTCTGCAGAGCCCAGATAGACATTACTACCCAGACCCTGTTTTAAAAAACATTAACAAACTGGTGAGCTTTCCTTGGCAGGCGCATGATTTTAAAAGGGAAAATCTAGCCGGCCTGACACAATTTATCACATTTTCTACCTGGGTTCTCTTCTTCTGAGCGTTCCAAGAAATATAATTCGAAAAAAAAACTCAGCAAAGCCCCCGCTTAGCGGACGCAAACTGCTCATAGGTGTTGTTGTTGTTGTTGTGGTAACGACAAAAACACTCCTTGGCCGGATTTGAACCCGGTACGCTCCGGTACTCCCTTGCTGTACTGCCCGACTGTCGTGGTAGCGATTTATGACTAGTGAAACCTTCTAGGTCATGTCAGATGGGTAATGAAAGGTGAGAGGCATCATAACCGTAGATCAACCATCGAGTTGCACGTCATTACCTTTGTGCTTATTAGTCGCCTCTTACGACTGGTATGCCTACCTCGGGCATATTCTATACCCCTAACCCGCAGGGGTGCTCATAGGTGTTCTAAGAGCTGGCTGCAAAAATGGTAGTGCAAGTGCTGCAGTTGATATATGAGACGTGATTCATTCCCACAACAGCCGGTTCTATCGCACCGGAATGACCCGGGTTTTTTCACCCGGCCAAGGGCTGTTATTTCAGTGTAACCCTGTCCAATCTGGGGCAGGGCGAAGCACTGTTAACAACAACAACAACAACAACGTGATTACTTCTTTGGAAAACTAGGATCAATTCTTGGATATATCCTTTGGATCTATTCTATTGCAGGTATTCCAAAGGAAACTTTCGAAAAGACGTCGGACTGTTAAATTTTGGGCAAATATAGCAAGGGAAAAACAAAAAAGGCCTTTGTAATTTGAAAATCTGCAAGCCCGAAAACGTTTTCAAAATTTATTTTAAAAGAACCTTTAGCAATCAAATAAAAATGCACATATGACACGTGAGCTAGTGGCGCAATGACTGGGAGATTTCAACCAAAAACTGCAAATCAAAGTATTTTAAAATAGCTGTCCACTTTCAAACGAGGTTTCACTGTACGCTTCACTAACAGATTACCTAAATGTTTATTCATATAAAAAAGTAACGCTTGAGGTAGGAACATTCTCTAAAGCCATTCGATGGTCGCATATGTATATGATTCTTTAAATCATTACAGCAAGAGTGGGGAATTTAATGATAAGCTGTACTCCGACGTTAGCAATGTGCAGTGAATTAGAATCTAACAGCTTTGATTTGCAGGTGTATAATGCGAATGGACTAAGGCGATCAACGCAAAAATATGTTCATTCAGTGACTAGAATATAGCAGATGAATATAATTTGAGCTTCATACGTGTTTCCAATTGGCGTTAATTAGCTCTAAGAAGAAAGGGTCTTCAATATTGTTCTACACACCCTAGGGGATTTAGCCTCATTTATGATAATAATTCGTTTGCAGGCTTAAGAGCTTGAAATTTATTGTATTTATTTTAAAATACGAGTATAGCGTGCTCGAAACCAATTCTTATATTGGGATACCATAAAATTAATTTTAACGAGGAGCGTTTACAATCATTGGAGGCAAACTGTTTTTTCCGAAATTTTCTAAGAATGCCTTTGCAGGAATTCGAACATTTGAAATTTTATATTGTAGGCTAGTAAATAATCATTATTTTAAAAAATATGTGTATTTCTAGCTGTATGGTTATCAATCACACTTTTTTATTGCTGAAGGCAGAAGTTAAACTTTTTCACATGTGAGATATAGTTTCTTGTTTTCTCGAAGTTCAACAGCCAACCATATTATCACTATCATTAATCAAAAATTATATGCTAAATCCCAAATCACGGTTGTTTTTGCAGGAATTAATCATATATTTGGTAGCACCAGACCAACATAATTATATCTAAATATAGCATAATACTTTATCTGCTTGCTAAAACAATTTTTGAATTAAAAACAACAAAAAATTAAGCAAGCAGAAAAAACATAAGCATTTCAATTTGGACTGATATCTCGCAAGCGATAAGTTCACATTTGGTTTTTAAAGGGTTTCAAATTTTGAAAAAAAAAAATGTCGTATGGTTTTTTTATTCAGCGCTTACGAAAAAAAAAATTGTCTATAATTTGAAATCTTGTAACTAAATATTTTTTTTTTTTGTTTTGTATACCGATGAGCACGAATATCGGAATGTATACAAAAAAGAAAAAGTGTATACAACTTACAAAAACCCTACCATGAATATGATCATGCCGCCAGATGGCGGTGCATGCTCAATGTTATGGTAAATGTGAATAGAACTAAGATTTGAGCTGACAGTAAAGCTAATGCTTTGTTAACTTAATGGTTAGCAGAGCGTGCCAAAATTTGTCTGATCCAAAATCCAATCTGATCCAGATCCAAAATGGATCTATAAGAAAAAAAGCTATGGCGGTTGTCAATAAAAATTTTCCTATGCAATTCTAATAAAAAAAACTTTTAATAATTAATAAAAAATAATAATTATTAAAAATAAAAAAAACAATAATAATTTTCATAAATAAAAAGAAAAATTCTTATTATTGGCCTTGAGAACTCGGTATTTTTTTTTTTGGTTTGTGTAAGGCATGCACGGTAGAGTGTCAATTCAAGGGCGAAAATTGTTTCGCCAAATTGCTGCTAGCTTGTTATTGTTAATATGTACAGTTGTGTGAAATATAATAGTAGTGAAATTAAATTGAATATCGTTCAACGAAATAAAAAAATGTGTTTTTAATAACTTTCATTTAAAATATAGCGAATTCCATAAGAGCAACCACATAAAAAGAAATTTGCAAGCTTGCAAAAAGCTTAGGAAAATTAATTAAACTTTTAAAAAGTTACATCAAAATTTCAATATTTTTGAAAAGAGTTTTGAGTAAACTTTTGGGTACGCAGTTTCATAGCTCAATTAATTCTAGCAAAGTAATCTGCTCGTAGGAAGTACCTCAAAATTTTAGCTGAATTTTTAGAATTTTTTTTGTTAGGGATATTGGGTATTTTTTTTTTTCGTACAAAAATATTTTTTCCTCATGCGTTTTATGTAAGAAATCACAACACCCTTGACAAAAAAAATTCAAAAAATTCACGAACAATTTTGAGCGGGTTTTCACTTAAACATTGGGATACTAAAATTGCTTGGTCTACAAAACTGCGTACTCAGAATTTTTCTAGAAATTCTGCCAAACAATTTTAAATTTTGTTGGCCATTTTTTAAAGTTTAATTAGCTTTCCTGAACTTAGTGTTAACTTTGAAATTTCGTTTTATGTGATTTTTGTTTTGGAATTCAATATATTTTAAATGAAAATTATTAAAATTACAGCTTCTTCTTATTTCGTCGAACGATATTCATTTTAATTTCACTACTATTATATTAAAGACGACTGTAAGTATAAAAATAGTTTAACTTAAACTTCCTTATTAGTCATTTGTTGCTATTTATTTAGCAAATTTCGTTTTTATTTTGTGATTCAAGCACTTAATCACATATGCAATTACAGAACGTTATTAAATTTTTGTATTCAAGTATTTGTAGTTGACTCACTAGCTTTACAGTAGCCATGGTACGTTGCAACGCGTTCAAGTTCACAGCATCGACTGATCCATTGTAACCACGATGGTTTGGCTTGATGTTTGAATTTGGTATGCATCAAAATGAACATGCAAGAATGTATGTAAATATGTATAAGTACTTACAGCATAGAAATAATATATAAAATTTCCGCACATAAAAGTAGCATCTATACTTTATAATACGTTATTAAATACCAAATACCAAATACGATCTTATATTTGCATAGAAACAAATTTAGTGAGAATATAAAATCGGCCATCCAGCCCATGCGAACTTTTCTCTTACTTACTCACTTAATAAGGAATGCTTTTCAAATCATAAATGAAAATCATTAAAATCACATCTTCTTTTTATATCGTCGAATGATATCCAATTAAATTTCACTACTATTATATTGAACACAACTGTATATAGTTCTCGTTAGATGACATTGTTAGAAGAATAATTGTGAAGGTTGCTGAGCTGCCTTTGAACTAGTAAAAATCGAGTTAATAACAAACTAGTTCTTTCTCTTGTTTCACTAGTAACTGTGTTTCATGTAAGACAAAATTACATTTGAGCAATTACACACACACACATCCGTACATAAAGAATAAAACATGACTTTGTGGCAATCTGTTCCACGAATATCAAACACGTGACCTTTGGTGGTGATGAAGATTTCGCTAATGGCTTGTGTAACTCTTTTTCATCGTCATTCCGGATAATTCATGATCAATTAAAATATTTGCATTGAGACGCAGAGCAAGAATAAAAATAGATTTAAAAAATTGATGTGTTGCAATATGACGTTTGTATTCAAGAATGAATGATTTAATAGCCAATGACATAATTATGAAGACAATTATCATTAGCAATGCAATTTGGAAAATATATGGAAACCCAAAAAACTATTTCTTTTCGGAAGATAAGTACGTAACAAGTTGGAGAAACTTCTAATTTTTTGGCCTTCTTGAAGCTCATTAAAAACATCATGACTATAAACAGTGGATATCAGCCTATATTTGTATGTAAGTGAGATTGCATTGGGCTAAATAATGCAGTATTCTTGAAGACATCCACTTCAACAAACATATCATAGCTAGTCGCCTTATGCTCAAAGTCGGATTTTTTTTTGGATATCGTACCTTCTAGAACGGTTCTTTAAAAGACCTCCACGCGATGACGAAGGCGAGTATCGAAAAAGCTATAATGATAAGCTATGCACAGACATCGACATAGTTCAACATATTAAAACCCGGCATCTTCGTTGGCTAGGACATGTTATGCAAATGAATGGCGATGCACCAGCCCAGGAGGTATTCAAATCAGACAGTGTAGTACAAAATGATTCTTATTTAGGTTCAAATTTTCAAACGAACATAAAAGTGGTTAAAGTATTTTATAAATGTTTTTTGTTGTTGTGTTTTTTTATATATTTTTATTTTGTTTAAATGTTCAAATGAGATGCAAACTTATAAAAACTGCACAACCATACATAATTATTTAGTTGGATTTGCGTGCTTACCCCTAGTTGGTTGTAGAAATGGCAAACGTAAGGTGTTTCAGATTATATACATATTTCAAAATCCATAACTGTATATCTGGGTAATTTTGAGCCTAAAAGTATGCAACAAAAAACATATTTCATATTCAATCCCTGTAGGAAATTGTCAAAGCGCAAATTCGATGTGTGAAGTCTACCCCCACAGTGTTTTGCTGAACAATAAACTTCTGAGGGGAATATCGTTTAAAATAATTACTGGTGTTTAGGGATGGAGTTTAAATGAATTATTCATTGGTGTTTTCTCTGTGAGTGGAAGATAGCCGAAACACTTTTGTAATTTAGTACGGAGTATGTTTTTAAATCTTGCTTTTTGTTGGTCAACAACAGGCTTTATATCTTAATTGCCTACTAAGCCCAAATGGGCACTTATTTAAAATGAATGTTACATAAATTAAATTCAAAATCGGTCCCTACAGCTCCCTAACATAATTTACAATTTTTACACTTTGCGACATTCGTCACTGTTCGCATCGATGATGAAAAACACATACCATCGCCTACCAAAATGGTAAATTGAAAATGGCAATAGCCTGGCTCTTTGGCCTTTATAGAATCGAAACAAGTATGTTCAGTATCTTTAGCCAAGGCGAAGTATTTGGACTTTTGACCTTTCGACTGAGAAAACCATTGAGAAGAATGATGTATGGCTCGGTCTTATTAGCAGTGTACAAAGGAGCTGGAATTGCCCTTGGATTATTAGGCGAAAAGTTGTATGGAAAAGGCGATGCAAATGTTAAAAAGGGAAATTAAGGATGATCTATACCAGCTTCACGCATATGGAACTGTACTGTAGCGAATTAAAGCCCAACGCCTTCAATTTTTGGGTCATGTTATGCGAATGAACAAAGAAGCTTCGTCTCAGATGCTTACATATTTGAATGCGAATTCGGCAGCAGAGAAAAGGGGGAGCCCCGACTGGGATGAAAAAAACGCAAAAATCGCCTATGCGGTTTAGCACCAATACATGACGATGTGAAAACCATGAGGTGTTGCTCGAAATTGTGTGAATTCCGACAAGGGACGTGAGGAATAATACCATTCCCCATTAATTTAAGTATTTCGCATTGACTGAGGTACAAATTTGTACTGTCGCAAAGTTGCACTACAGAAATTTTTTACGAATTGCCAGGATACGAATCGACTTTCTCCGCATCAGCGTCGAGTGTTCTACCCACTGAGCCTTGACACACGTAAAAAAAAAAAACATTGTAAGATTATAAGACATAAAACATTTTTTTTTGTAAGTTTAACGAGCTCAAAGCCAGTTAATAATAATTCTTAGTTAACTATTGTTATTTTGATAAGAGGACAAATTGAAAGCAACAATATACAATAAAAAAAATTAAATAAAATAAAATAAATTAAAATCAAACCAAATAAAATAAAACAAAGTAAAATAAAATAAAATTAAATAAAACAAAAAAAATAAAATAAAAGCAAATGAAAAAAATAAAATAAAATAAATAAAAGTAAAATAAAATAAAATTAAATTAAATTAAATAAAACAAAATAAAATAAAATAAAAACAAAGTAAAATAAAATAAAATAAAATTAAATTAAATAAAACAAAATAAAATAAAATAAAATGAAATAAAACAAACTAAAATAAAATAAAGTTAAATTAAATTAAATAAAACAAAATAAAATAAAATACAATAAAATAAAATCAAATACAATAAAATAAAATAAAATTAAATTAAATTAAATAAAATAAAATAAAATAAAATAAAATAAAATAAAATAAAATAAAATAAAATAAAATAAAATAAAATAAAATAAAATAAAATAAAATAAAACAAATTAAAGTCAAATAAAATAAAACAAAGTAAAATAAAATAAAATTAAATTAAATTAATTAAAACAAAATAAAATAAAATAAAATAAAATAAAAACAAAGTAAAATAAAATAAAATTTAATTAAATAAAACAAAATAAAATCAAATAAAGTAAAACAAAGTAAAATAAAATTTAGTTAAATTAAATTAAATTAAATTAAATTAAATTAAATTAAATTAAATTAAATTAAATTAAATTAAATTAAATAAAACAAAATAAAATTTAATTAAATTAAATCAAATCAAATAAAATAAAACAAAATTAAATTAAATAAAATAAAATAAATTAAAGTCAAATAAAATAAAACAAAGTAAAATAAAATAAAATTAAATAAAACAAAATTAAATAAAATAAAATTAAATTAAATTAAATTAAATTAAAGTCAAATAAAATAAAACAAAGTAAAATAAAATAAAATTAAATAAAACAAAATTAAATAAAATAAAATAAAATAAAATTAAATTAAATTAAATTAAATTAAATTAAATTAAATAAAAAAATATATAAAATAAAAAATTTAAAATAAAATAAAATATATGAATTTTAATATCTGGACCAACTTTAGTGGAAATAACAAAGAAATACAAATTCTGAGAAATGAAATTTTTTGATGGTTTGCTGAGATAGGCCGACCTTTCAATCAAACAATTAGAAAACAGGCATGTTGAGGTTTGTCTTCAAATATAAGTTTTCATTTACTTACGTGTTTGTCTTTAATGATTCCAAACAAAAACGCATTTATTATGTTTTATTACTGTTAATATAGTATGTCGCTATGTATGTATTTATATATATTTAAAGTTTGATCATATTTACAATAGCATTTAAAATTATATTAATTAGCGGTTGGCATTAGTATGCACAAACCAAGCATCATTCAAATATTATTATATTATATACAACTTATGTATTTGCAAATTATGTTATGTATGAGAGTATGTAAGTATGTATATACAAAAAAAAAAAAAAATACAATACAATTTAGTTAAGCTTACAACTTTGCTGACTCGAGTCAAATTAATGAAACGCTCTTATCGAGACACAAAAATATTTACACGAATTATAATTGTTTGAAAAAAAAAATAAAAAAATATTTTTTTAATTTATGAGATTTTGGAAAATTGGGAAAGTTAAAAACAGCCAATTAATGTTATACAACTAAAATTCCAGATCTTAAACCCTTATATATCATGTATGTATGCAGTATAAAGCAAATTGGTTCTATAAATACTAGTTTAGGGTACAAAGTTATTTATAGAGCGTACTGGACTAAAGTCTCAACTCCATGACTTGCCTCTTCGGCGTTTCAGGCTTACCAGACTTTACCTCGTGTTTTATACATAACATTAACACAGCTAAAAACGAGGTGAATTCTAGAACGCCTTTGTCGTCCAGGAGAATAATCATTGAGTTCTAACTTAGATAGTCATATTACTGGTAAGTCCCGAAGACTTTAGAACCCACTTCGTGCATACATACCTAGTACAATTGATTTGTTAGTTTAATAATTATTTTACAAACATCCGAATTTTCTTTGATTTCGTTTTGCTGGTAGACTTCGTCATTACTTATAGATATATAAATCACACTCAGCACTTAAAATGACAAAAATTAGCACTTGATGTCTTTAAATTTAAAATTAAACTTAATTAACCAAAACAAAAAAAAAGCATTTTGCAGCACTTCTACTTCCACTCATCGAATTTCGTACTAATAAATCGTCCAACTTAGTTACCACTTCCTGCTACAATCTCTATCCTCCAATTCACACGAAATTCCTCGCCCATATCAACGAACTGTAATTTTGCCCATCACTGAACCATGCGCTCCTTCTCTTTCGATCACAATCATTGCTTGGTCATTCCTATCGTATCTTTACAACTATTACCGTTATTGCTTACTATCGCTTTGCACATGGCCATTTTAACGCTGGCGAGGAAGTCCGTTAGGTAGCATCATGTAGGGCGTGGCGGTGCTGCTGATTTACGGCTGGTAGGTGGTGGTGGTGGTGCGCTGCGCATGCGTGGCACTGGACGCATATCAAGCAGTTTGGATCCGGTTGACTGTTGTGTGGCTGCCCCCTGCCCACCATTACTTGTTCGTTCCGCTGATGAATTAGAGCGTTGTGTTAATTTTGGTTGTGTTGTTATGATTTTTGGCTTATCAGCTGATTTACTCTTTTTAATGTGCGCGCCATTATCATCTTCAGCGTCACTGGAGACTGAATCGTAGGAGGAAGGTGTTGGTGAGTGTGGTGAATATGAGTCGGGTTCAGGCTCTTGTGATTCCAGCATTGTACGAAATTCTTGTATCGAATCATTGAGTGCCCACAGCTGGGAAAGTAGTGAGAGATCCAATTGACGGAGTCCATACTGAAAGTAGAAGAGAATTAGAAATCAGTAAGATTGGGTTAACATACTATTTATAAATAAATGAATTAAAAACTAAACGAAATACTCGTAGTTGTAGTTGATTATTATTATTTGAGTATCTATGACTACCAACTGCTTACGCAATAATTTGAATTTGTCTGCCTTTTCAAAAAATTAAATTTTTAATAGAAGTTAATATGTTCTCTATTTTAAAAGAAATCGTTTGACACAACCTTTTTGTGTCTGTAGAAATAACTTAAAAACTCAAACGCAAGTACCCAGTTTAATAGAGTAAAACGTTACAAACACTAATCACACTCAGGAAAAAGAGTCCACAGTTGATAGTTCCTACGCAGCCAGATCCTTAATTAAAATTTTATAAAGTTTCGAAAACATTCACGTATTCGCCCACGAAAACATTAAAAATAAATTTTAATTGTTTTAGGGATCATTTCGGGATATTTTTAGAGTTCAATGCATCATTTTCCATAAAATGATTAAGACTACTAAACGACACACGAAATGTTTCCGAAATGATCTTAAAACAATGGAAAAATTTTCAAGAAAAAGTTCCAAACGATCCCGCAAAAACCAGAAAGCTGAGAAATAAATTGAAAACATTTCCCAAATTTTCCAGAAAAAATATTAAAATGATCCGAAAACAATCGCGAAAAGCTCCAAACTGATCCCGAAAAACCCCGAAATGATCGCGAAAACAATCTCAAATGGTGGGAAAGGTCCCTAAGTAATCCCGAATGAGTTCCAAAAAGGTCCTTATATGTCCCCGCATAAATCCAAGAAGTCCCGCCAAAACACATTTTTCGGTTCATAGCATCAATAGCATCTTTCAAACTTAATACTCAAATTTCCTGCGAATATCCCACATATAAATTCGTCCCTCAAGATGAACGACAAGAAGAACGTTCTCACTTTGATTCGCGAATGCATTAGCTAACGTGAACGAGTTTTTTATGCGTCCTTGTACGCGAATGAGAATGCAAATTTTTCTTTGTGCAAGTACGCGTGTCAACTCGTGAAAGAACTAGTGAATATTCATGAATGAATAATTCCGAAGCTTGAATTTTATGAGGAATAATTCTGCGAAATTCTCTAAAGAAAATCTAGGCGTCGAAAATCGTAGCAGAAGACATATACAGACTGCATTTTTGTTATTGTTAAAGTGAAAAGTACAACGCGCTCAATCGTTTTCGGTCACTTTACACAGCACACTTTTTAGGCATTTGCGGCATTCATCAACAAATCGAAATAATCAGCATTTTGCCAATGGAGCGTAGCACACTGTAATCAGCAGATATTGAATAATTGTGGCAGCAGCTGAAGTTGAAGTTGCAGCTGATTTTCGCGCTGACTTTTTAACGCTCGAGTGGACGGTCAAACGCTGGGTTAGTGACATTTTCGCTTTTCGCCGCCACAATGAAAATATACATTAGTCGGATCCAAACATTTTTATACCTTTCATGAACATGAAATGGTATTATAACTTTGGTCCGATGTTTGTATGAGAAGAAGAGATAGGCCCACCAATAAGCATACCAAAATGATCAGGGCGATGAGCTCAGTTGATTTAGCCATGTCCGTCCGTCTGTTTGAAAACAAACTTGTCCCTCAGTTTTAGAGATATCTCGATTAAATTTGGCAAGAGAAAGCCATTTTGTAAAGCATTAATCATTAGTCGGATCCAGCATGATCGGAACAATACAACGCATAGCTCCCATACAATCGATTGTTCCGATAAAAGGGGTTTGGCCTATAACTCTTGCAATTAAAAAGCTAGGAACCTAACATTTTGCCAGTTTGGTACATATTATATATGTAATATGTGTAGTGAAAATCACCCAGATCGGACAAACATAACATATAGCTCGCATATAATCGATAGTTTCGATAAAAGGGGTTTGGCCTATAACTCTTGCAATTAAAAAGGTAGGAATGTAAAATTTCACCAGTTTGGTACGTATTATATATGTATGTAGTGAAAATCACCCAGATCGGACCAACATGACAAATATCTCCCATATAATCGATAGTTTCGATAAATGGGTTTTGGGCTATAAATTTTGCAATTAAAAAGCTAGGCACCTTAAATTTCACCAGTTTGGTACATATTATATATGTAATGTGTTTAGTGAAAATCACCCAGATCGGATCAACATAACATGTAGCTTCCATATAATCGATAGTTTCGATAAATGGGTTTTGGGCTATAAATTTTGCAATTAAAAAGCTAGGAACCTAAAATTTCACCAGTTTGGTACATATTATATATGTAATGTTTTTAGTGAAAATCACCTAGATCGGATCAACATAACATATAGCTCCCATATAATCGATAGCTTCGATAAATGGGTTTTGGGCTATAAATTTTGCAATTAAAAAGCTAGGAACCTAAAACTTCACCAGTTTGGTACATATTATATATGTAATGTGTTTAGTGAAAATCACCGATCGGATCAACATAACATGTAGCTCCCATACAATCGATTGTTCCGATAAAAGGGGTTTGGCCTATAACTCTTGCAATTAAAAAGCTAGGAACCTAACATTTTGCCAGTTTGGTACATATTATATATGTAATGTGTGTAGTAAAAATCAACCATATCGAATCAACATAACATATAGCTCCCATATAATCGATTGTTCCGATAAACGGGTTTTGGCCTATAACTCTTGCAATTAAAAAGCTAGGAACCTAAAATTTTGCCAGTTTGGTACATATTATATATGTAATGTGTTTAGTGAAAATCACCGAGATCGGATCAACATAACATGTAGCTTCCATATAATCGATAGTTTCGATAAATGGGTTTTGGGCTATAAATTTTGCAATTAAAAAGCTAGGAACCTAAAATTTCACCAGTTTGGTACATATTATATATGTAATGTTTTTAGTGAAAATCACCTAGATCGGATCAACATAACATATAGCTCCCATATAATCGATAGCTTCGATAAATGGGTTTTGGGCTATAAATTTTGCAATTAAAAAGCTAGGAACCTAAAACTTCACCAGTTTGGTACATATTATATATGTAATGTGTTTAGTGAAAATCACCGATCGGATCAACATAACATGTAGCTTCCATATAATCGATAGCTTCGATAAATGGGTTTTGGGCTATAAATTTTGCAATTAAAAAGCTAGGAACCTAAAATTTCACCAGTTTGGTACATATTATATATGTAATGTTTTTAGTGAAAATCACCGAGATCGGATCAACATAACATATAGCTCCCATATAATCGATAGTTTCGATAAATGGGTTTTGGGCTATAAATTTTGCAATTAAAAAGCTAGGAACCTAAAATTTCACCAGTTTGGTACATATTATATATGTAATGTTTTTAGTGAAAATCACCCAGATCGGATCAACATAACATATAGCTCCCATATAATCGATAGTTTCGATAAATGGGTTTTGGGCTATAAATTTTGCAATTAAAAAGCTAGGAACCTAAAATTTCACCAGTTTGGTACATATTATATATGTAATGTGTTTAGTGAAAATCACCCAGATCGGACATTCATAACATATAGCTCCCATACAATCGATTTTTCCGATAAATGGGGTTTGGGATATGTATCTTAAAATTAAAAGTTTTGCAGAGTTTGTACTAATTGTAAATAAGGATCGGACACTCTAAACCGTGATGCGTATTCATGAAAGGTATAAAGTCTTCAGCACAGTCGAAAAGAGCCCTTTCCTTACTTGTTTTAATTATATTGATTTTAATTTTCCAAGTGGCGAAAAAAGTACTGTAGAATGTTCAGAATTAATATAAGTTTGTATAGTTCTATCATTACTATGTAGTTTATATTTTTAAAGACTGGTCCCATTTTTACTTAAAAACTGTCAAATTAAAAAATTGTAGAAAACTTAGTTCCTTACAAAACAAGTTCCTCGTCAGACAGTCTAGTCTGCTTTTATCTATTTCTTTATTGATTTTTGGGTTTTTCAAAAATTTCCAATATATAACCTACCGTTGAATCAAAAGACCACACCAATTTGTAGATATATGATTACTCGATCACTGCCACTTTTTTTTGTGGGTCATTAAATTTCCTCCAAAACTATATGCAGATAAATTGGTTTTGCTTGAATGCTATGTCAAATTTAAAGCAAAAATTAAATCAGTCGTACAAAATTTAAGCTAACAATGATAGACTTCTAAAAATTAAAATTAAGGTTTAAACTTTTTACAGTATTTTTTCGCCGTTTTGGAAAATAATATCTATATAATTTCGAAGAAAAAAATTATTTTTCCTTTAATACGTATTTGTAAACAAAAAGAAGCACAACGACGAAAAGTCTTAAAAAAATTTTCTAGGGGCTAATTTTGATAGAAATCGATAGCCTTTTTAAACCACGTAACTTATTGATAAAAAAAATTTGCATTAATCCTCAATTTTCATACATTTTAACAATTTTTTAACAATGGAAAATGCTCTGCTGGACCCTTTCATGTTAAATCGTCAAATAGTTGGAATCGAAGACCCCTTCCGATTTGAATGCAATTTTTTGGTGAGTTTCCTGCTATCATAAAACGAAGTTATGCCAAAGTTTATTTTTTTAAATATTTCGAAAACTACTGTAATTAAAAAAAAATTTACTTTGGCACTTACATAGGCGTTGGAAAAAAGAATGTTTGAACAAAATTTTTTAGTAAATTTTCAATTCTTCAAAATCAAAAAAATTAAAGTCGCCTTTAAATTTCGGACAAACCTTTTTTTGTATTATACCTCTGATATATCTACAGAAGTTTTCAGAAGAGTGTTTTTGTTTTTTCAAAAATATGGATTTTTAAATTTTGGGCAAAAAATATTTTTTTTATAATTTTTTAAAATTTCTCTAGTGGAGTTCAATTAGTTAAAAAAAAACTGGTTTTTACATCCTACTAGGATAAAAACAAATTTCAGTGATCAAAATCAAGTAATTTTGTGTTTAGCTAATTGGGCTCGACTAGAAGGTAAAAAGAGGGTATGGAGAATAAGTTTTTTTGACCACACAAAATATTTCTAAGGGCAGCCTTACTAAAAATAAGGAAGAGCCTAATGTAGCCAACTTCATTTGCAAGTTAGATTTTCTCTTCGGAAAACTGAAATGTCATTATTTATTTTGTCTGTGCCCAACAAACATTTGTGGTCATAAAAGTGTGAGACACCAGTCCTTAATGGGAGCTTATAGCTTAGTGCGATGGTAGTCCAATATCACACTAATTTCTTACATCTTATAAGCCTGACTATGACAAACCCGTTTGCTTCATAAATACCTTATTTTTGGCGCTTATCGAAGACCAAAAATCACTCTTTAGGAAACCTTGCGGACTCATTTCTAGGGGTTTTAAATAGCATTTTTTTGGGCGCTGGTATAACATTCATACCATTCTTTGGCACTTTACGGCCTAGCGATTTTTTGTGATAGTTGACCCCAATTAGAAGTGCCCATGTAGGCCAAACCATTATCCATGTCTTTTTCTATCTCAGTTGGACCTCTCTTTTTCCCTTTTCATCTGCTCCCGATTTCGGGAGTCGATAGGAAAACCTTCTGGGTTGGAGCTTTTTTGAACCAAAGCTATGGAAAAGAGATGTCTGGACCCACATATCGATTTTTAAAGGTTATTCGAAATCCTGTTTTAACATACTATGTGAGCCTTGAAAAAAGTTTTTTTATGTTTTTAACTTTTTACAGTGCGCTTTGTTTATCGTTGTACTTTTAAACAAAACACTTCCATTTAATCTAACAAAATACAATTAACATTTTTAAAAAGTTGAGGCTTAGACCTTACGGCCCACTAGGGAATATTTAGTTGTTTTTTTTTCGATAGTTAAAAAATTAATAAAAAAAAAAGTGCAAGATGATGGTTTTCGGAAATGTTTTTCAATACGTAGTTTTTAGCAAAACCGGATTTTTTGTCATATCGAAAAATAATGGAGCTTTCAGGCACTTCTTGGTTGATCGCTTCAGTTTTTACCGTTGTTGAGAAATTTTAGTTTGAGACAACTTGTTTCCCAATGTGCCCCAGTGTGCAAAGAGTAGTTCGTCGTTTTCCAGCGGTTTTTATAATTTTTTAGCCGAAATATTGGCATTTTTTTTAAAGTCGTAATTATTTATATTTTATAGAGCGTGAAATTTTCATGTACGAAAAGGAAGAAATAAACACTCGAAAGTGGAACACCCTAATACACATAGATATGTGCATAAATGGAAACATTGATATGTAAATAAATACATATTTATATTAAAAATCAAGTATGTATGTATGAATGCAACTATTGCGGTATGTCAATGATACAATAGAAATTATGAAAAGTAACAAAATACTTTTCGAACTTTTACAACTCGTTTTCGTTTGGTAATCAAAACATTCATTCAAATGTGAATGCAATTCTATTGAAAGTCGAAGCAACAACAACAAAATATGCGCCATCATTGTGCAGCGCATGCGTCACACACATACATACATGCTCGTACACGCTTTGAATTCAACATCATTTAATATTTGCTTTTCTTGTTTTGTTTGGTTATTATATTTATTCAAACTTATTGTGGCACATAGCGTCCAGGTGATCGAAATGAAAGTGATTACGCGGAGTGGGAACGAAAAGCCTCATTTGTCAATTAATATCACCGCATGGCATCTCAAATGAATTTCCAACTTTCTGCACCCGAAGTACAAGTAAAAATGAGTGCAAATGCAAGTACTAATGCTCGTATGCACACATACATATATAGCTACTGACATGCATAAACTTGTATGCAGCACAATGTGCGATATGTGCGCAGCCTGCCTTGTGGTAGCAGCTAATGTTGCATTGCTTGGATTTGCTTATTTTTCAGCAAAACAACATTAGCAATTCGATAAGGTAGCCATAGTCCAATGAGCGTTTACTATTTAGTGTCCGCTTCATCGTATTTATAGAGCTTTTAGTAACTAAAATTACGAGTTTGAGAAAAGTAACTGTTTGCACTTTGATTTTTCACGCAACGCTTGATGGCATATTGGAAAGGAAGAGTTTGCTTTCAAAGCTGACAGCTGATTGAGTGAATTCAAATCACTTAAATGTAATGCTGAATTGTTTTTTACTAAGGTTTTTTTTCTCTGTAAACAGAAGATATAAACACGAATAGAGCACTTAGGGGTTATTAAAATCACTTAACAACTTTTTATTTGTAGCAATATAAAATTGTAACAGCCCTGCAAAAAACGGAAATACTCCGTTTCATACTCCAAAGAATACTCCTAAAGGAGTATCAGAGTACTCTAACACATATCCTCATTCATATAAAAAGGTGGTCCAATTTACATGGCAATGTCCGGTGATTGGACCACCTAATCCATCTCAGAGTACTCCGTTTCTTTGCTTTTGAATACTCTATAGACCACCTACGTGAGAGTACTCTCAAAATACTCCCATGGGATTACTCTATAGAGTATTCAACAGCAACGCGAGAGCGGGAGTAGGTGTTCAAAAGAACACATACTCCCTTCTCGCTTTCGTCTAGAGTACTCTATAGAGTAATCTTTTGGCAGCATTTTCAAAGTACTCCAACGTAGGTGCTCTATAGACTATTCGGAAGCAAAGTAAATGGTACTCCGAGTAGGATTAGGTGATCCAATCACCGGACATCGCTATGTAAATTGGGCCATGTTCTTTATATGAATGAGGATAAGTGTTGGAGTAGTCTGATGCTCGAACGTTTTTTACAGGGAGTGATGTTACAAATTTATTTTTTTATTTTTAAATTTATTAAAGTTTAAATGACTTCATTTCTTTCCAAAAAAAAAAAGTATGTATTCTACCAACAGTTTTTTTGTTTCTCAAAGAGTAACAAGAGATTTCCCAACAAGCAGAAAAAGTCACTGAAACGCAGCGGTGAGCATTGTTGTGACTTTAAAGTGTTGAATCCTTTGTCACGGGCACGTAATAGGAACGTGCTTGCAACCAAAATGGGTAATAATTTGTTGGTAAGCTCAACTTTCCAACGATGTTCCAACAAGATATCCGGCAATGTTCCATTGACGTTGTAGTTACGTAACAATGATATAGCAGCGTGGTAACAGCGACTAGCCGAGAACTGTACGCACAAGCCCCTAGTGTTCTGAAAACATTGAGGTTGGCTTGCTAGTAGTCACGACGTTCTCAATAGCGGTAGCATTTGAAATTTGTAACCATTTCAAAATAACCATTAGTAGTAGAAACTACCACGCAGCAACAGCGAATTTCCCAAATTAATTTGCATATTAATCAAATTCATAAGTTTTGTGGGAGTAAGGTAATATTTACACGCTAAAAGTCCCCGTCTCCGCTACTATTACTTTGGTGGGTTGGGTTACATTCGGACTTTTCACAGAATTTCTGAACCAAAAAATTGAATTTCAAAATTTACATAAAAAGTATGGAATTTCACATAGAGTATTAAATATACAATTTTTTTTTTTACCTTCCAATAGCCAGAGCTGGAAAAATTCAATTCCATTACTATAAAAAATAACATATATTCCTCAGTAATTTTGATAAATAATCAATTCAATTCCTCAAAAAAAAAACCAAAAGTAATTCCTCGTTTTGAGGCTCGAGTACATGGACTTTTTTTGTTATTGAAAAAATATGCTATGCGCAAATGTAATTTCTTTCCCAGTACTTTGGAAAGGAATTCAAAATGTAATTCAAAATTTTCAAAAAAATTACATTTGCGCAGAGTATATTTTTTCAATAACCAAGAAAATCCATGTACTCGAGCCTCAAAATGAAATTATTTTTGGTAATTTATTTTGAGGAATTTAAATGCAATCAATAGTTACCTATTGTTTGAGGCAAAGGAATTAATTACATTCCCAAATACAAGTAACTTGATTCCTAAAGTAATGATTGCTACCCAGCTCTGCCACTAGCACGAAGAAATTATTTCATGCGCCATTTTGTCTTTAACCAATTAAGCTTGACTAGAAAGTTGAAAAACTTAAAAAAAAAAAGTTTTAGAAAATACTCAAAAATTCGTATTTATGAAAAAACAAAAAAATTCCTTCTGCAAATTTCAGCATAACTTTAAATATATTAGTGGCATATTATAACAAAATTGGAGTACAAACTTTAATGGCGAACTGCATTTTTTCTATTTCGAAAAATCCAAAATTTTCTTAAATAAGAAATTTAAAGTTTTTTTTTAAATATTTTTTTTTTTCATACCATTCGAAAGCGTCGAGGTTTTTTTTAAATGCAGTAGTTCCCGAAACATTTACAAAGGAAAATTTTTAAAGCAAGTAAGTGGTGAAGTTTTGAATTTGCATAACTTTTGAAAAAAAAATTTTTTTTTAATTTTATGCCTTACTAGAGGGACTGCAGACTTTGTCCTGCCCAGATATTTACCTGAATGGATCTAGAAATATTGGCTTTTCCTATCCCTATCCCTGTCCCCATTCCTATCCCTATCGCTATAGAAGTAACTATTTCACACACACACAATTCCACTTCACCATCGATCGATCCATTATTGAGTTTTTCTAACAAAAAAAAAAATTCAAAAAGTGAAAAATTATTATTCTTGGCCTTGAGGTCGTTTCATGAATACATAAACAAAAAAAAAATTATACAAAAATCACACCATACAAAATATATGGAAAAATAAATTTTTTTTTTCAGGAATTTTTCGGAAATTTCCTGTTCTGGTCAGAGAACAATCTAAATTAGTATCAATCATCCAAATCGGTGCAGGCGTTCTTGAGTTATGAGCGTTGGAACTAGCGTCACTTTCTTGTATATATATAGATGATAAAAGGAAACTCCCCACCAAATTTTAAAAATCAGAATGGGTCTATTCCAAATATCTGACGCTTTCACATGGAAAGATCCATTCACGTTATTGGATTCTTTTTTGTTTTTAATTTCAGCAAAGAGTAAGCACATTTTTATGCGCTAAGTGTAGTAAAGTCCAGACTAGGTCGTAAACTTAAGTCTATCTATGACTTGTAAATAGATCGAAAAACATTCATCTACAACCAGAACTACCTGTAAACTATCCAAAAGGGAACCGGTTAAGAACTCGCCAAAGCGAAGCTACCTCAAGAAACCGTCCGGACGACAATCGATCTAAAACGAGTGGCCAAACTGCTGGGCGATAATTGACCCTGCCAATGACAATTGTTCCTTATTTCTTTCAAAATAAAATTCCAAAAAAAAATTTATTTCTGTAACTTTATTTTGTTAGCTATTGAAAAGCACTTTATAAAACATCTTATCAAAGATAACCTTTATTGCTGGCGAGAAAAAATATAAGTCCAGGTTTGTAAGTTATTATCGGCTTTCAAAAAAAGCCAGAAATATTAATTTTGTTCAGGATTTTGATTGTGGAAGTCTGGAGATGACAAAAAATAAATTTGTTTTATTTTAGGTCCCTGGTTGAAGCATTGTCTGGGTATTGCGCTAGAGCTAGTACAGTCGGCAAATGGTTTAGCTCTAGGTTAGTTCTTAGAAGATAAAAGTCAAATTTTTAACCTACTATGTGCATTTTCACGGATTTCCTATAGTTATATTGGTCCTTCGTGTATTCGATAGGGATATTGTTGTTTGTTTGCTGTTATACTGTTTTCCTATAGCAGCAGTCCAATAAACAAGCATAGAAGGTAGCTCACACTCTACATTACTTTTACGCAATTGCATAATTTCTTCAATCCATAAACAACTAAAAACCTATTTTGCTCAAAATCGTATTGCTGATGAATGCAAATAAATGTTTGAAATTGCTTAGGAGCAATTCATTTTGGTGTGAAGCATTACACTTGGTATGCAATGATATTCTGAGCTGTGGAAACATAAATCTTAACAACTTTCAATTCCATGCATTCATACTCGTACATAGTTTTCATGCAAGCAGTTCAGATTTCTAATGACTTATGGGCGAGTGAGTATAAAAGTGTCACTGACAATCAGTTGAGGAATTTGCTTGAATTGCGTCTAAGTTGTAAAGGTATGTACACTAGGGATGGGCTTTTTTTTGATTTTAGAAATACCGTTATTCTCGGAATCTCGTTTTACAGTTCCTATTATCCAAAATGAGTAAAGAAATTAGATGAAAATTATTTGAGAAATTGCCTGACCGTACTATATATATCAAATATATTTATTTTTTAAATATATTTTTTTATAAAATTTTTTTTTTAACTTGTTTTTCAAAAGTTTTTTATATTTTTTAAACAAGTTTTCCATTTACTGTATTGTGGAACCCAGTATGTGGGCAGTTCAATTATAATTTCTATGAACCGAAATGTCAGTTTACACCAACAATAATTTTAATACTTTGCACACATACATAAATAATATACGCAAGCTTGTATACCGCTGAAAATTTTCCTACCGGTAAAAGTGATCAGTGAAAAGCGCACAAGCACATCAACAACCCTACCAGCCATGGCTAACGGTGGTGAAACTCTGATTCCAAGACATGTTAAACAATGATTACTAATCATAATGATTACCGGTTTCATATGTTATTTTTTGGAAATGCCTGCCTATGATTGATTACCAATTGCTTTGGGATTTTAATGATTATTTTAAAAAACAATCAAAAAAGAATCGCGATTTTGTATGATTATTCAAAAATTCAAAAGTAATCAAAAAAAACCCCAAAAAATATGTGTTTTAGATTACTTTTGATTATTTTTAATGGTTTTTAATTTTTTTTTTTGTATGGTTGCGGACAAATTTACTCACATACGGCAAACCAATGAAAAAAAAATCAAAAAAAAAAACTCAAAACAATCAAAAGTAATCAAAAAAATTTTTTTTTCCGATTCTTATTAATTTTTTTGAATTGTTAGTCTGCAAATGTAATAAACCCAAAAAACAAAAATTCATCATGAGCAATGCTACAAAACCAGTATTCTGATAGTTAGCAGAGCATGCCAAAACTTCTCTGATGAAGAAGTCTTCCGGAATGTATCTATAAAAAAAAAATTGGTCTCTAAAACTTTCCTACTCTATTAGAATCTCTTATTAATTAATTAAATTATTAAAAAAAGTAAAACCAATAAAAATTTTCATAGAAATTAATATTCTTGGCCTTGAGCTCATTTAAAGTCATGAATTAAAATGATTTCATGAAACTGGCGGCAAAACTCCTTTTTATAATAAACAATCTGGAGCCAAAAAATGGACATATTTTTCTTTTCATACAAATAATTAAATATTTTTTTTTTCAAATAAATCGATGACTACATAACCTTCAAACCAAATCTATGCGCATGCGTAAAGTATTTGAAAAGATAAAGACTAGTAAAGCAAGTACAGCAGCAAAATGTCTTACGGGAAAAAAATAACTAGAAAAATTACTACAAATAGGAGTGGCAGCGGCACTAACAATTATTATTTTGAACAAAGACATGCATACATATAATTCAAATAAATACATATCTGTACCATATACTTGGACATTGGTACAAAAAGTAATCAATTGGCAGTCAGTACCGTAAAGTAAATGTTTTAAGAGTCGGTGAATAGAGCTAGAAATAGATAAAACTAAAAGAACAAAAAAAATAAAAGTTTCGCACAAAAAAGAAAATACGTCGTAGTAGAACGCAAACTGGCATATTGGAATTGGCCTCGACCCAAACATAATCGGTTGCACTGCTTGTGATGTATGTTACCTCGACTGCATATGTACACTACGCGCCACATGAGTAGATACACGATGTAGTATTTTTTAGAAGAACAAAATATTAAGACAAGTTATTACTGGATGTCTTTGGAAGAAGATAGAGATAGAGATAGAGATAGAGATAGAGATAGAGATATAGAGATAGAGATAGAGATAGAGATAGATATAGAGATAGAGATAGAGATAGAGATAGAGATAGAGATAGAGATAGAGATAGAGATAGAGATAGAGATAGAGATAGAGATAGAGATAGAGATAGAGATAGAGATAGAGATAGAGATAGACATAGAGATAGAGATAGAGATAGAGATAGAGATAGAGATAGAGATAGAGATAGAGATAGAGATAGAGATAGAGATAGAGATAGAGATAGAGATAGAGATAGAGATAGAGATAGAGATAGAGATAGAGATAGAGATAGAGATAGAGATAGAGATAGAGATAGAGATAGAGATAGAGATAGAGATAGAGATAGAGATAGAGATAGAGATAGAGATAGAGATAGAGATAGAGATAGAGATAGGGATAGAGATAGAAATTGAGATAGAGACAGATATATATATATATACAGATAGAGATAGAAATAGAGATAGAAATAAGAGACAGAGATAGAAGTTATTTATATAAGAGGCTATAACCAACAAATTGTTGTCTTGACCAAAGTACTGTCCACATATTCTTAGATATGTTAGTGATTTTTAAAAACAATAGAAGATAACAAGATAATAAAAAGGAGAACCATTTCAAGCTACGCGGAGCGTAAATATTTGTACCCGGACTTGTGAACACAACTCCACATAACAAATATAAACAAGTAAAAAAAAAATCTTTGGCGCGATATACAACAGGTATATAAGCCTCCTAAGAGATTTTTGCGCCAAGCTTCTCTTCCAATTTGTGGCGTACCGATTTGAATTTTCCCTATAAATTGGTGGCACCTACAGTTTTTTGCCGACTCCGAACAGCATCTACAAAGGAGATGAATTTTTTCTGGGAGCCTTCCATGGCAGAAATACACTCGGAGAGTTTGCCAAATCACTGCCGAGGGGCGACCCCATTTTGAAAAACTTTTTCAAACAAATTTTGATGTTACCTGTACCAGGGCTCGAACTTTGGACTTCGGTGTGGTAGGCCGGCAACACTACCGCCACACCACGGCGGCCGCAAGTAAGGAAGTCTAAATTCCACTGAAAGTGATATACGCCATTTATTATTCAAGAATTCAAGCAACAATGTCACGAACATAAAACGCTAATGAAGTCACTTTGTGATTCAATATTCAATTTTAGAATATTTATTAGTCATCTGATTCCAATCATTTCGTTTAAGTCTGCTCCAGTTTGTGGGTCAAAATGAATAGATCAAACTCTTCAGAGCGAATTGGTCAAAACAGTCGTGGTAAGCGAGTTCAACTCCAAAGACATTGCATAAGATGATAACTGTAAAAAAGACGGTATTATTGAACGAGTTTGCATGTTTTAAATACGAACACTTTTCGGACGGATAAAGGCCAGTGTAGGAAATTCTATGCGTAGTGTCCGACCGATGCTCAATTTTTGGCCGATGCCGATGCCGATTAATCGGCCCATGGGCAAATAATCGGCCGATGCCGATGCCGATACAGATCATCAAAAATTATACTTTTTTATTATAAATGTATTAGAATATTTCAATTTTTTATTTAAAAATAAATTCGGAAAAATATAAAATAAACTCAAAAACATTAAAGAATATATTCCTTGTTTTATGTATTACTATATATAAAGATAGTATCACTATATTTCAGTTGTACTAACATTGAATTTCAAGGTGTAACTATACATTCTCTCTTGCAAATTTGACACTTAGCAGTGCTCACGTTTCTTTCAAACAATTTCCAAATGGGATTACCTTCTGCCATTAGTCCTAAACATTTAAAAGAGCTCTATAACACTTTCACATAAAAATAGAAGCATTTTCTTACCAAATATTACAAACTGCGCGACGACAAATTCTAAAGCAAACGCAACTGCCAAAATAAAAACTTTGTTTACACCACGACAAATAGAATAAACAGCTGTTACAGGGAGATCCGGATGAATTAAAATTGTAAAATTATAAGCAATTAAGGGCCTAATTATGCAAGGAAAAGTGAAAAGTGAATGAATTTTCGAAAACAATCGCTATAAGCTACCGATGCCGATCCTTTTGGCCGATTAATCGGTCGGACTCTATCTATGCGTTTTATTCAAATTTTTACTCAAGTTATTAGCCCGTACTCATTGTCAAATTAAAATATAGTTTTATCTACTTAAACATGATTCTAAAATAAACATCATTCCATGTCTGTCATGGTCAACTTAAAATACATTTTATGTCTAAGACGGAGTTTTAATTTTAAAATTACGAAAACGTTTGAACATTTTAAAATCACAGTATGTGTCTATGGTTATGTTTGTGACATTGCTTACTCCAAGACATATGCCATACTATACCATAGTATACTATGGTTTGTGTATAAAATAGTTGACACAGGGTGACTTTTGCAAAACATAAACAACTTCTTCATACTACCAAGCAATTACATTTTTTTTCATAAGGGGACTTTGTTGCATTTCATTTTACCTAAAATCTTTATTAAATATGACTATGATTGACCAACATTTTAAATGTATTTTTAAGTAAAGATTTTAATTAAAACGCGCTTTAAGCAAAGACTATGATTACGGGACATTGTGGTTACGTACGAAGGGGTGAATATGGCTCAATCGACTTCTCTTTTCATCTTAAAACCACTGATATACTTAACTTTATATCTATATCTTATATTTTATGCAGTTACAAACTGCCGTTTTGTGAACAAAATTATAAGTACAACTGGGTATAAAAAGCTGCATAATTAAGACAAAGTGTTCTAGAGGTGATGGACGTGTTACATAATCCGGAGGCTTGCAGACGACCGATTGGCAGCCGATTGATTAGTATGTACTCGTATATGTACCTACATGTGTATTGTAAAGCGCAAAAGTCTATCAAGTGTGAGGTAATTTTTGTGAACACATGGTAGTGGTTTAAGCGCCACAAATTGAACTGACTTGACCTGCATTGGTGGCTTAATCCAAATTCACTTTTTGATTTTTTCTAATTCATTTGAAGCAAAGTTGAGTTCTACACAAAATTTGTATGTATGAATAAATGAATGTACATATACAAAAAAATAAACAACATTGTTCGCACTAAAAACATTTGATTTCAGCAAAAGGCTTAGCAAATTGTTTAAGTTGCATTTCACAGTCGATTACTTTGCAGAAAAAAAATTCCAATACATTTCATAAGTTTTAATCTCACAGCAATCACCAAACTGTACGTATTTGTCCGCGATTAAATAGTAAATTATTTTTTCATATTTAACTGCATAATTGATTGTTGCAAGCAGTCATAACGCAAGTGGCTAACATAACTGCGCAATCACCTGCTCAAGCGGACAAAACTTTTGCCCATATAAGCATACCCTGGAGGTAAAAGGTATCAATAGCTAAAAATAACCTGAGTAATAGTTGACTTTTTTAACGGGAATCAGAAAAATATCTCACAGTTATCGAATCTAGACAAGGTGCGTCTGAGTCGAAAGTAAGTTTAAATCAGACTGTTAGATTTCCATTAAAATTGAGTAATCAATTGATTCGATGGCTCTTGCAATCAAAAATGATTATTTTAATTGTTTCCAAAAATTCGCAATTACTAATTGAGTATCATTGCAAAAAATAAAAATGAAAATTAGCAAGTAAGGAAGTCTAAGTTCGGGTGGAACTGAACATTTTATACCCAGTAGTGATCTATTACGGCATACCAATTTACGAAGGTCTATTTTAATACTTTTCAGTTCGTATTATAAAGCCAGATGATTGTTTTCAATAAAAACACTTCTGTTATGAGTTTTGAGGGATAAATTATTTTAAAAAAATATATAAATGTATAGCGCGATATACAACAGGTATATCATGATAAACCTCCTAAGAGATTTTTGCGCCGAGCTTCTCTTCCAATTTGTGATGTGCCGTTTTGAATTTTTTCCTAAAAATTGGCGAGACCTATAGATTCTTGCCTACTTCGAAAGGCATCTCCATTTTCAAAAATTTCTTGAAACATTTATTTTTCGCCTTAATGTTAATGTACACACCAATTTCATCCTTATAAGTGTATTATGTACCGAATAATCACTTTTTTGTATTTTCGAAAATATTCCATATGTAAAAAGTGGCCGTGGCTATCATCCGATTTCGCCCATTTTAAATAGCGCTTGAAGATGAATGCCAAGGAACCCGCATACCAAATTTCATTAAGATATCTCGGACGGACATGGCTTAGTCAATTTCTTTTTTCCTCCTGAACATTTTGATATATATAAGTCAATATTTATCTTGATCCGTTTATGCCGTACTAGGTATACAAAAAAAAAATTAAAAGTAATCAAAAGGAATTACAAAAAATCAAATGTAATCAAAAACAATCAAAAAAAATTCACAAAATCTAAAGTGATCAAAACCATCAAAACAAAAATACTCAAAAATATTAAAAAAAAAAAGTCGAAAACAATCAAAAATCAACTTAAAAAAATTGTTGATGAATTTTGATTACTTTTGAATATTTTTAATTTTTTTATTATTAAAATTTGTATTTGATTATTTTGCCACAAGTGCAACAATACCAAAAAGTAGTTAAAAATAATCAAAGGTAATCAACCAATCAAAAAAATTATTAGAAATAATTAAAAGCAATAAAAAAAATTGCTTCTGTTGTTTTTAATTACTTCTATTTCTTTTTTTGTTTTTTGATTTTTTTATTACTTTTGGATTTTTATCTTAATTATTTTTTAAATAATCATATTTCATCAATGATTTAGTAAACCTCAATAATATGGTTTTCCGAAAAGTAATCAGTCAAATCGGCACTTATTACAATTAGTAATCTTTACTAGACATGTCTGGTTTAATAATATTTTCCTCATTAATGTAATTACTGTTTTCTCAAACAAAAAATTAGTAAAAAATCTGAGTAAATCAGGCAGTGACTAAACTTATCTGACTAAATTCTTACTTTTTTAATTACTCAGTTCTTGATCACGCAGTTTTATGAATAATTAATTAATTGAATAATAATTTATTTATATGTGATTATATGGAAAACTAATCGTTTTGATCAATGGATGTCTAGAGATTATTTCTGATTAATTAACCAAAGTTAAGCTTGATTTTCATGTTTAATTAATTGATTAATCGCAGAGAACTTCATACAAATTTGGAATTTCAGAAACTTTTAATACAATTTTCCAAAAAATCTGTAAAGAAATATAAAGTTTAGCTTCTTTTCCTGCCGGGTTCCTATACAAACGTAATTATGCTTTATTCTTTTACCTCTACTTCTCCATACAAATATGACGCTGAGTTCGCAAGTTATACATTTTTGCAATTAGTATCAGTGATTTGTTGCCAATTTTTATGACATTTTTTAACTTTTGTTTGCCTGTTTACGTAAATAGCTTGAATCGCCAAGAAACGTTGATAGCGACGAAAGAGATACTAAAGTGAAATACAGAAGTGTATTTTCTGAGCGGAGAACTTGGTAAAGAGGTAAAAACTACAATTTTTACTTAAATCCCCTAAATAATTTTCTTCGCTTTTAAGTAGAGAGGCATTTGATAGAAGTTTTCAATGGTAGGTCCTAAAAGCTACTAAAACTGTTATATTTTGAGTTTAACTAAATTCTCACAAAACCAACGAAGAAATAAAAGAAAAAACAATGCTTGGTCTTTTCATGTCACATCGTGAGATAGGTGGAATCGACCTCTTACGAATTGAATGAATTTTGGTGGGGAAATTCTTTTATCATAATATTCTGCATAGTTCTGCAAAAAAAAAATTTAAATTTTTTTTTAATATTTTATGCAAATACAAAATTTCACTTTGTTTTTTTTTTTTGTAGAGTTTTTTTTTTATAAATATTTCGGACAATAGAGTAGTTAAAAAAAACTCTGGTGCTTGTAAAATGGAGGTATAAAAATTAATTTTGAAAAAAAATTAAAATTCTAATTTTAAACAATTTTTCAAAATCGTAAAAAAGTACAAATTTTTTGGTTTTCTACCTCTAATTGTACCTCTGATATACCTAAAGATATCCTTAAATTCTTAGAAAGGTGTTTTTTTTTTTCAAAAATATGATTTTTAGAATTTTCAATTATTTATGGTTCTAGCAGACCTGTTAAATAATGATTACTAATAGTAATGATTAGCGGTTTTATTAATTATTTCATTGAGAATCCATTTAATGATTGATTACCATTACCTTCAATTTTGAATTACTTATTTCCAATTAATTAAAAAAATAATCAAAAAAAAAATTATGATTCTCTACGATTATTAAAAAAAATCTAAAGTAATCAAAACCACTTTTTTTTGATTATTGTTTTTTTGTTTTTTTTTTTTTGATTTTTTTCTAATCGCAATCTATTAATTGACTTTTCTTGAAAAACGATTAAAATAATCATTACCGATTAAAAAAAGCCGTCTAATTAATTGATTACTAATTACTAATCAAATTTAACAGGTCTGGTTTCTAGTAGGGTTCAGTTAGTTAAACAAAAAATTACTAAATTTTGAGCACTAAAACATTGTTCTCATGTGAGTGGAATGCGAAAAGAAAAACAAAAAATTTCAACGTGCTCTTGGAAACCTCAAATACGCGCTAATAAGCTGATCTTTTCATTTCATATCGGCAGATGGTTGGAATCCACCTCTTTCGATTTGAATGGATATATATGTAAAACGAAGTTCAGCCAACAAAAAAGTTAAAAAAAAGATCATTAGAAATATTACACCTTTGAACAAAAATATGTTTAACTAACTGAACTCGACTAGAGAGTTAAAAAATATAAAATAAAATTTGTTGGCCAAATTTCAAGCATTAATATTTGTGACCAAAAAAAAGATCTTTTAATGTAATTATCAAAAAAAAAGCTAGCAATATATCGTTATCGACCCTTCACAGCGTCTATTGTTTCTTGTTGTTATGAAGTGCATTGTCCAAATAAAAAAAAATTTCCTAATCATAGCGGAAGCATATCGTTAGCATGGCATAAACGCGATTTTATGGCTTCTCAAAGTGAAAGTGAACTCATTTGGCGCCAGCCGACCCTCTTTCTTCATGCAAATCTATTTTTACTCATAATTGTATTGTAATAATATATGTATGAATGAGTGTATGTATGTATTTAAATGGCTTAACTAATGTAGTTAGAATGGTTCATATTTGTATTGGGTGGAGAGCTCTAACAAGGGTGGTGGGGTTATATTTTAGTGTTAGATCCATCTTTTTCCAGCTCACTTATAATAAACTCGTAAAATTTGTATTAAAAGGGGATGAAGTATTAAGGATCGTAGGTGCTTCGTATTTCATGATTTTATCTCTTGCAAATATTGTGTGTTTCATAATTATAGCACAATCGAACCTTACAACTTTCGTCATATATGGATCTTTCCATGTCAAATCGTCAGATAACTGAAATCGACGCATTCCAATTTGAAAGAAAGTTGTTTAAGTATTCATGAAACGAGCTCAAGGCCAAGAATAATAATTTTTCACTTTTGGAATTTTTATGAAAATTATTATTGTTTTTATTTATTAATAATCATTTTAATTAATTATTAAAAGTTTTTGGATTGAATAGAGTAGGAAAAATGTTTACAGACAACTGCCATAGCTTTTCTTATAGATCCATTTCGGAAGCTGCTAGACTTCACTCATCAGAGAAATTTTTGGCACGCATTGCTAACCATTAAGCTAACAATACGCTGGTTTTGATGTCATCTAAACTCCTAGTTCTATTCTTCTTTTTACCATATGCATGAACCACTTCCGCCATTTGACAGTTAGTAGTGTGATCATGATGGATTTTTGATTCCAATCCAAAAACTTTTAATAATTAATTAAAATGATTATTAATAAATAAAAACAATAATAATTTTCATAAAAATTCCAAAAGTGAAAAATTATTATTCTTGGCCTTGAGCTCGTTTCATGAATACTTGAAAATATACAGGCTGTAAATCAACAAAAATTGTTGGTATAAAAAAGCAATAAGAAAGTTTTTTTTTAACATAAATTGAAGTTCTGCCAAAGAAAAAAAATTTTCTTTTTCTTAAGTTATGCAAATTGAAAATTTTCCCTTTTTCCTGTTTTGTAAAGTTTCGTGCTTCAATATTTCGGAAACTACTGTATTTAAAAAAAAACTTTGGCATCCTCAAAGGGGCACGCCTAAAAATTTGAGCCTAAATTTTAAACCATTCGTCGGTTTAAGCAATTTTTTAAACGCTTTTGTAATAAATTCCAACCCGTTAAATTACCTACACCAATTTTGAATTTATTGCGAATTAGATTTAAAACTGAACTGAAAAAAACGTCTAAAATTTTAAAAATTTTTTTTTTCATTTATTTTTGAAAGCTTTTTCATTTTTCATTTACAGTTTTGTATGCGCTGTAGCTCAGTGGGTAGAGTAGACTAGTCTGATGCGGGAGTGTCGGTTCGAATCCTCCCAACTGATGCAAATGTTTTTATGTTTGTTTAATTGTTAGACATTTCTGGTTTAAAATTTAAACTCTTTCTTCACGGTAAATTTTCTCGAAAACTGGCACATTTTAAATTCTAAACCAAATTTGTTTTGAAACTATATGTAGCCCAGAAAATTTAAATTTCTAAATTTTTTTTAATTTTTAAAAATCGTAAAAATTTAAGTTTGTAATTAAGTTTTGTACTTAACGGTTTTTTTTTTTAATTTTCAGAAGAGCGTTTTTTGTTTTATCAAAAATATTATAGTTTCAAATTGTTTTTATTTTTTTTTTATTTTTTTAACAAAATTACTCCATTTGAATCATTGAAATTTTTTTTTTTTTCATACCAGTGGAATGTGTAAGTGTTAGGGCTCTTACAGTTATTCGAATAGCTCGAATATACGAAGCTTCGATTGTCGATTTTTTTTCTACTGAAAATCGAATGTTAGTATTCGAATATTCGATGAGCTACTATTATTCGAATATTCGATTAGCCAGCGAGTATTCGAATATTCGTTGGAGTACGATTAATCGAATACTTGTTATATTTTTAACTTTTGATCGTTTCGTTGGTTGGAAAACACTTGCCACTTTTAACTAATACTTTTCAAATTCGCAAAAAATAAGTTTACATTTAAAAAATGTGTACCCGGCTAGTATTCGAATAATCGAACAGAAACGATCTAGTAAGTGTGTGAGTAACAGTAGAAACATAAGAAAACCAAATGCCGATATTTTTGAAAGCAAAAAAAAAATTCAAAATTTCAGATACATAAGAGGTAAAGTAAAAAATTTCACATTACTCCATTTTAATCACTGACAAATTTTGCGTGTTAGTGGAATGTAAAAACAAAAATATGCAATTTTTTTTTTCAATAATTCAGTACTCAAAATTGAGTAGAATCAAAAGTAATTATAAAAAAACATTTTTGCAATAAATTCAAAAACCGGTATTTTTGACAACAAAAAAAATTCTAAAAAATGTTAGATACATAAGATTTTATTCCAAAATTTAATGGCGCACTTTCATTTCAACGGAAAATTAAAAAATTTTTGAGACTAGAAAATAATTTAGTTTTTTTTCAAAATTTTTTTTATGTACTCTAAGTACCCCTTTGAAAGTGTTAAAGTTTTTGTATTAAATTGAAAAAACCCTTACAAAACAGAAAAAAAGGGGAATTCGAAATTGCACAAATGTTAAAAAAAATGTTTAACACTTTTTTGGCACAACTTGGTTTTATGACAAGAACTCCACCACCAAATTTTTAATAATTAATATTATTTTAATTCAACAATTTTTTGATTTATTCTAATTTTTCTGCAGATATTTAATAGGTTCAATTCTGAGTGTGCTTAACTCTTAAATTATCACAATTAAAACAGTCATTTAGTTCATTAAATAGTTTGCATACTTGCTTAAGAAAAAAAAAGAACACAACAACAAACCATGAATTTGTAAAATGCTGTCACACCCCACGTATACGTAACACTAATTTAATTGAATTGCATAATTATAGTCGGATAATGACATGAAATGACATAGAACGGCACCTTGCTTGACGACATCGCAATGCCTCTAAACGCCAATGACAACGAATAGCGCACTCCTGACCATGACCAATGAAGCGATTAAATTTAAATAATCCAACTAATTACACATTTCATCAAATGTATGCAAAAACAAATCGAAGCAAAAACAATAATAAATAGTTGTAATGCAAGCGAGGGATGTAGCGAATATTCGAATTCGGAAAAGTGGAAGCATTACTTTTATTTCTTAGTTTTTGTCATAAGTCGTTCGCTGTTTTAAATGCTGCTTAATTTAATTTTGATATGCATTCGACGGATGTCGACAATTTTACATTCGCAACATCCTTAGTACGGTGGACCGATTTGTATGGACGAAAGTTAACCGATATCGCGCCATCGATTTTTCGATAGGTTTTGGGCTCAGGAAAAAAAAGGTCCACTACGCATACCCAAAAAAATAATTTTCGAGCCTGCGAAATTTAATTTTTTTGACTTTTTTCGACTTTGATTTTTAAGGGTTTTTTCATGACCTACTAAAAAAAATTTCATTTGATTTTAAAATTTTCATGTATACCCTATCCGACTCAAAAATGTCCGCTTAAACGTTGGCGATAACAGTTTTTTGTAAAAAAATTTTATTTTCGGGTTTTGGGACTTCTTTTGGTCGATAAATCGACTTTTCCAAACCCGAAAATACAATTTTTTTTCAAAAAACTGTTATCGCCAACGTTTTTAGCGCATAATTTTAAGTGGGACAGGAAATATGAGACAAATTCGTTTTCATCGAAAACATTTTTGCATGTATGCTGAAAAAACCCTTAAAGAAAATGGCGAAAGCGTAAATTTTTTGACCAAAACACTCCCCAAAACCCAAAATTTTTTTTTGTTTTTTTGTTTTTTTGTCAAACAACTGTTATCGCCATCGTTTTTAGCGGACAGGGTATACATTAAAATTTTAAAATCAAATGAAAATTTGTTTGTAGGTCATGAAAAACCCCTCAAAGTCAAAAAAGTCAAAAAAATTAAATTCCGCCGGCTCGAAAATTATTTTTTCGAGTATGTGTAGTGGAACTTTTTTTTCCTGAGCCCAAAACCTATCGAAAAATCAATGGCGCGATATCGGTTAATACATCGACCTGGTCTAATCCTTAGTACAAAGACTTGTATTAAAATCACATAGGGCTAGCGCTTGCACAGTTATTTAGCCAAAAGATTTGCCGCGAAAGAAACATGCGAACATCAATGTCGAATACATTGGTGCGGTGGGAGATCAGTTTAATGAGCAAATAAAATAAGTAATTAGAATTAACTTCAAGAGCAACACGCAATGACAAGTAGTTTGTAATTTTATACCATTTCATGGCACAACATCCGCCTCTGGGAAAATGTGCACGCACTTGCAAATATCTGCTACATATTTACATGCTTAAACGTCAATTTGTTTACATTGTTTGATTGCAAAAGTTGCTTATTTTAACACACACTCATGGTCACGTGCAATGCATTTGCGTGCCTTCCATTCTCAGTAAATAATACTGAAGTCTTGTTGCAGTCAAAACTTTGGCCTTTGATAGTATATATAATGAAATTGAATGAATTGCTTTACATATATTGAAGCAAATACCATATGGGGTATTTTTGAATGTAACAGCAGCCAAAATTACAGTTTTTGGAATTTTTGCCTGTCTGTTTGTTCGCACATCAGTCAAATACCACTTTATAAAACTGAATGAAATGTTCATTCCTATGCTGCTGGATATTCAGCTAAAAGTTTAGAATCCATTTTACAGCATACAAGTATTTAATTCCAGCTAAGTACAGTGATGGCAATTAAAGTTGGCTTAAACTATGTTCCTATGTAAAGTGAAATTCGAACAGGCCAATATCTGCGCATAAAAGATCTAACGTAAATATGCATATGAGTGACTAGTCTTACTTAAAGCAAGAGAAGCCAAATCAACAATACTTTCAATTTCTGTCTGGCCGTCTATCTGTGTATATGTTTGTACGCGCATCACTAAATAACTACTCCATGCAATCGAATGTTTGCTACACATATAGCTTGAAATATAGAGTATATTTTTTCCGTTGGTGCGCTGCATACTGTTTTTATTTGGGTGCGTGGCGGAGCCTCTGAGAACCGCAGAATCTATCTCTTTAACAGAAAAATTATAACCAAAACTATGATTATTCGCCGCTAGTGTTATGTCGATCCCTTGGCCATAATAGGGATATCACTTAGATCTTTAGGGATTCGATAAGATTTATGGTCCACTCATATCGGCGCGGGAGAATGGAAATAATTTTAATGTTGTGCTGTGTGAGCTTTAGATAAATATGAACGACTTTGCTAGCTTGTGTTTGTTAGAGATAATGCGGATATAATATTTACAAATTCTTTGCAGCAAACATTTTCACTGCAAATAATTTTTTTTTTTTTTTTTTTTTTTTTTTTTTAGTTGAAGCAAATATTATGAAACTTTCGAGGGCGCTTAAAATCAATTTTCCATGTATTTCTTTTCTAACATATTTTCTATCTAGCTACTATGTATCATTTCTAATATTCTGTTGCATAAATAGAAACCAAAAAAATGCAGAATAAAAAGCGTTAAAGCCTAGTTGTTGAAGGCTCATACGAAAACCAAGTTTTGGTGGTTAAACATGTGTACAATTAACCCATGTTAGATGATGTGACTGAGGTTGATAACACTCTAAAATGCAAGCAAATGTAACATTTTATTGCTACTAAGTGAGTACTTTCCCGAACTAAACTTTGTATGACAAAATATTTCAGTTGAAAAATTTCAAAATTGCCTTTTTATATAAAAAGTTTTTTAAAAAAAAGTAGGGACATAAAGACACATGTGCTCACTTAGGGTTAAATGAACGCATGCACGCCAAAAAATGTGTGTATCTAACAACAACAATTAATTCTAAATACCGCTTGCTGCTTCTTTTCCACATCATTGCACAATATTTTGTCTGTAATTGTTTTAACTTTTTTCTTTTTCTTTTTTTTTTTTGGAATTTGTTCCACTCATTTGCTATAAATGACATAAACGCTGAGTACAGATGACATACGACACACGTTGCAATTACGCACTCTGGCCAAGAAAATTCCGCCCAGCATGCTGCAAGCAACACACATAAATTGCAAAAGGAGCTTATAATAACGACGCAGAACGCATTGGCGCCCGGTCGGCAGCCATACGCATGACACATCACCTCTGCGTTGCAATTCCCGCTGCACCTCCGTAAACAATATTGTCATTAGCGCTACAAAGTATAACTCCACTAATGCACTGCATCGTCCATATGTATGTATGTATGGATGTATGTGTTCATGTGTGAAACTAAAAAAAAGAAATTATAAGCAATAAAATTCCATAAAATCATACTAACGTCGCTCTTAATTGCTGTTGTTGTATGTCAAGTTGAGTGCTGTAGAAATTGCATTAACAGCCTCTTGTCATTTGCTTCCATCTCCATTACATGCAACAAATTGTTTTATAGGAGACAGCAAAAATGCAGCAACGAGAATGTGCAACTCAAAGGTGTTGATGTGGGCTTAATAGGGAAATCAAAACTGTAGAGCAAATTAATTTTTTTTCTGTTGCTGATGACAATCTCATGGACTTCATATAGTAATATTGCCTGGACGATCGGGCTTTCTTTTGAAGTTTTCAAAGTTTCCGTGTAATATACTTTGTTCTGGTTAATAATTTTCACATATATCTTAAAAAAAACTTATGAGAGGGAACATTATTGCGCAAATAGCATCAAAATCAGCAGTTCTTAGAATTTTTGTATGTCTGTCCGTATGTTTGAACGCGCATCGCTCAAAAAAAACTTAATGGGATTGAATGAAACTTTTACGGGCTCATCACTAGATGTCTAACTTAAAATTAAAGATATCGCTTATTTCGATAACTTGATCGATTTCGGGGTTAGAGACCAATATGTGGATTACGGTGACCCAAAATGTATTAGTTGTAAATGTGTATCAAACGAAAGATGCTAATGAGTGCTGCATTAAGCGATGTGATTAAGTTCCATATCTCAGCAGGTTTCAAAGATATAATGGTTAAAATGGGAATAAGTCTGTTAAGAAGGCAGAGGAACGTGGCTGGGTCTTTTTGTAGTAAATAATAAGAATAATAGTAATAATAATAACAATAATAATAATAAAAAGAAAAATAATAACAATAATTTGACGTGGCTTCCAATGCAATTTGTGGAGTTCGCCTTCTATTTTTTTTTCTACAAATTGGCGAGACCTTTTTCCGACTTCGAAAAGCACCAGCCACAGCAGATGAACTTTTGCTGATAAGCTTTTGCTTGACAGAAATATATTAGCATTTTCACAAATGTTTTAAAAAATTTTAAAAAGGTGGCAACGTTGTAAAAAACATACTTAGTGACAACACTTAAGTAAAGGTATTCTAAGTAAGATAGTAGTGCTTATAATATAAATTTTTTTCGTAAGCATTAAGCGACTTACGAATAAAATAAAAAATTGGAAATTTTTTTCAAAGTTTCAAATTCACTGTAAAGGTGTCGCTTGCAAGATAGCTACCAAATTTGTGAGCCCTTATATGTTTTTCTTTTTAGCCAAACAGAAAAATTATCTCTATAGCCGCTATTTTATTAAATCACTTTCTGAGGCTTCCTACCGCATTGCCAAATTATCTAAGCATCTCATTCTATAAATTCCAAAGTGTAGTCACGATAACTATCTCGCTCATAAGATATTAGACCAATGGTTAATGACCACAAACGTGGTCAATATTTCCGATAAGGTAAGTCAATAAAATGACGCTCGAATTTACTCACACAGACCCAAGTAAGACAACAACAACAAAATTCTGGAAATACAAAAACGTACGAAAGAACACTAAAACGTGAGATGAGAAAACAAAAACGAGCAGATGATAGTTATTAGTGTCGGATAGATGTCAAAACGTTAAACGTTAATAAATATATAATACATAGTTATTCACTAAATCAAATAAATTCGACGTTTGGGGAATCTTTTTTTTATAAATTGTTTAACACTGCTTGTAGTAATTGCATTGATGTGGTATGAAATAGCCAAAATCTAAAAAATATATTTTCACAAAAAGCTTTGTCTTCACTTGTATATTTGGCTTGCTAACAGAATAGTGTTTGATGGGTAGACAAGATGACAGGCTACTACCGCCATAGTGAGAGTTTACATAAAGGCAAATCAAAATTTTTAAATTAACACCAAGCTTCTGAATGCTATCAGGCAATTTGTATGATTTTGATTAGAGATCATAAACGACTCTTACTAGAGGGGAAAAGCGGATAATTGCCAATTAATTGAGAATATCTAAAAAGCAACAACAGCTTAAACATTTTTTTCTGAAATCTTCTCACAGTTTTCAGCAACTTGGCTAGGGGTAGACTTAGTGTAATTTTTGGTTCAAAAACTTGTATCAGAGTTCTTTTGCGAAATAAAACTTCTCGACTTATTAGATGTCAGACTACTCTTTTTTCTTAGTTTATGAACTTATATCAAAAAAAATAAAACAAGTACTTTTTTCACCTTCATAACTATGTAATTTCGTAATGAAATTCTTAATTTACAACCACCATACCTACAAATATTTGTGTGCTAGGACAGCAGTTTTTTCGGTTTTAACTTTAAGACCCCGAGATTTCGGTATTCGCTATTCTTCAACAGTTTAGGTTGAAAATAGTGAAGACATCCTTCGAGACTATCTTACCATAAAATATATACAAAATAATTCATTCAAGACAAAGCAAGGTACCCAAACAATTTTTTTTTAAATGTTTTAAATTTTTAAATTAAATTAATTTTGAAATTAATTAAATTTTCTTAAGTTTCGAATTGTTAAGTGCTAATTTTAAAATCTTCTTGAGAAACACAAATTCTTTGGCAAAAGAGAAGTTATTCCATTTAAATGAAAATAATAAAATAACGAATAAATAAAAGCACAATTTTCGATACTGGGTTCCGTAAACCTACACTTTCTTATTAGTTGATATATGAAAACGTGGCTTATCAACAGGGTAATTAGTATAGTTTTCAAAATATATCAGACATATTTAAAAACCGGAAAATCCCGAGATTGTACTAATGAAGTATAGGGATTTCGGCACCGTAAAGAGCAAGAGATTTCGGGATTCTGATAACTTGCATCGCTAGAATATGCCCAATAAACAAATAAAAAATAATTCTAAAATTTTGATTTAGTTTAATCATTGTATCTTGATAACCAGTTCAGACCCGTTAAAATTGATTCGTAATTAGTAGTTAATTAATTAGACAGCTTTTTAATTGGAAAGTATTATTTTAATTGTTTTTCAAGAAAAGGCAATTATTAATTGATTACGATTAGAAAAAATCAAAAAAAAATCAAAAGAAGTTGTTTTGATTACTTTAGATTTTTTTTATTATTATTCTTGATTTGTTTCTGTATTGTTGATGTGTATATTTATGTCCTCTACAAGAATAAATAAAAAAACAAAGATAATCAAAAAAGTTGTTTTGATCACTTTAGCTAATTGAAAAGTAATCATTAAAAATTAAAAGTTATTGGTAATCAAACTTATATGGATTCTCAAAAACATAATTATTCCAACCGTTAATCATTACAATAAGTAATCATTATTTAACAGGTCTGATAGGACCTAATCACATCGCTCATTGCATTACTCATGAGCAACTTTCGTTTGATACCCATTTTGCAATAACACATTTTGGGTCACCCTGGTCTAAATATTGGTCGATAACGTCGTAACTGGTCTAGTTATCGGAATAAGGTTTATCTTAAGCTTTATGTTAGAAGTCTAGTAATGCAACGGTAAAAGTTGGAATCAATTACTTTCAGTAGTTTTTGAGTGATGCGCATCCAAACATACAAACAGACCGACAGAAATTCTCTAAAAGCTGTTGATTTGGATGCTATTGGCTTAATAATGATCCCTCTCATAATTTTTTCTTAAATATCTACAATGTACAGACATCGAACTGTCACAGTTTTATTTTATGCAGAGATTTGATTTCCAGCATGGTCTATCAAGTGAGAGTACACGTTTTCTCAAAAGCTTGTTTTCAACTTGAGTAGGTTTGGAGGATTATTTTAAAAGGGCAATTTGATTTCTTCGATTTCATATACTTCCGAACATGTCCGAGTTGTTTTTGAAATATGAAATTATGCAATTTTAAAAGTACCGAAAATCCAATATTAAAAATGTTGCCTTTTAGTTTGAGAAGAAGGTTAGTTCTTAAATACTTTTCAGTTTGAGATTGAGCAATAATATTTATTGGGTATGTGAATTTATGCATAAATATGTATGTATGTTATACAAATAAAATGTATCGCCTTTCATATTCTCACATACTCGTACATACATTGGTATATGCATATTTATTCGCGCAAGTACATTGTACCTGATATTACGGTTAGAATAACGGTATTTTTTATTATTTGCCAGCAATGCATTAATGGCTTTCGTACGATTTGTTAGCGTAAGAGCAACGTCCAACTTTGCGCACCCACAAAACCTTTGGCTTACAAAGGAGTGTCGCTTTGATTATTATTCCTAGCAGAAAAGCAAAGCGTAGCAAAGCATAGCAAAGCAAAGCAATGATCTGGAAAAGTACAAGACAAGACAAACTTAATATGTAGTACATTCCACTCTCTACTCATATTTAAATATATATACAAAGACATACATATGTATATGAATATATTTCTATGCGGTTAGTACGTGTCATGTTTTAAAAGAGAATAAAAAAACTGAAAGTTGTTCAACAAATAAAGTTGGCATGCAAAGTACTAAAGTTTAGCGAGTAAGCGATAAGTTGCAGTCTAGCGGGACACGAATTCTTTAGGTTTACTGACGCGGTTGCGCATGCGCTTACATATCAATTCTTGTTTAGTTATAAATACTTATTTATTTATAGTTACATATTGTAATTCATAGCTGTAACAGTAAACGTATTGAATTTTGCGTAGAGCTCATTACTTTGTTAGATGTTATGTAAGAACTTATTCGTGGCGCAACATGAAAGTAACCGCAACATAGCGACGAAGGCTAAAATCAAACTTGGTCTGTTGGTTACTCATCTTAAGCAGATTCTTATAACTGTACATTACAGATATTAAAGTATAATACCCATGGAGGGTAATTATAAGAGTAATTGAAGCCAAAACTACGGTTTTTCAGAATTTTTGTCTGTCTGCATGTTTGTTCGCGCATCACTCAAAAACCGGTGCGTAGAATTGAATGCCACTTTGACTGATAAATCGCTTGGGGTCCAACTCAAAATTAAGGATACTAATTACCCCAAGCCAATATTTGTTTCACTGCAAACAGTGGTGGCAATGAAAGTTGGGTCAAAATATGTCTGTATATAATAGATATTACGTAAAATGCCTATAGGTAATCTTAACCTGAGCAACGGAGCTAAGAACCTTTGTCTGTCTATTTGTATGCGCTAAATTAAATAAGTACTGCATGGAAATGAATATGTATTACTGAAGATAAAATTGTTCGATGTCTGTACATTGCAGATATTCAAGAAAAATTTATAAGAGGGATCATTATTGAGTCAGAATCATAAGCATTAAGTGTTTGTCTGTCTGTCTGTATGTTTGAACGCGCATCACTCAAAAAGTGCTGAACGGAATTGAATGCAACTTTCAAAGTTGTATTACTAGACATCTATTCCTTATTCCGATAACTCGACCGGTTTCGCGGTTATCGACCAATATGTGAACAAAAATTACTCAAAATGTGTTAGTGCAATATGGGTATCAAATGAAAGGTTGCTAATGAGCGTTTATATGATTAAGTTTCATATCTCATTTGGTTTCGGAGATATAATGATTAAAGCCGGATTCAGTCTATTATAAGTTCTGAGATGCCAACATATATACCGCGAGCTCCGGCCTAGGCCCTACTTTGTTTAACAGCCTTTTGCTGGCGCACAGACCTCCATAGGCTCGTCTTTGATGAGAGAATGTTTTCATAAAGATTTTGCGGATTATCGAGGAATGTTAGTATCCTTTTAACAATTCCTTTTTTTTTTCAATGAATTTGAGTACGAATCGAATCCGCTTATACAACGTTATGTACTTTATACCAAGCTGATAACTTAGCAGACTAATGAAAAATTTAGAAAAATATTTACTAGATACTAGAAAAGCTTCTTAAGCTAAAGCAATCGTACATACGTTTGTTAGAGCTTGGATTTAGAGAATATTTTAAGCGCGATACCTTATGCACATCAACGAGCTGCACCAGAAATATTTCCAACATCCTTTATTTTTCTTCTGTGAAGTGGTTACCTTGTTCAATCTCTTAAAAAACATAAAAATTTATTGCAGCTTTAACAATCACTTAACACCAAAGAAAGCCTCTTCCGTTGCATATCTCCTTCAACTTTTTAACGAAACCTTAATTAAATGGCTTCAAAGTTTGTGTTCAAAAATGGACTAAAAAAGCATTTATTTCCTTGTCACAACAATATGCAGAAAAATCTGCAAAAGATATCATAAAATGATTGTATCAGCGTCGTTTGCCGCAACAAAAAACACTCGTACATACGCACATTGACACATAAATACATATATTATGTAATAAATTATTTGGCAGCCATTTATTACAAAATTTTAACACTTCCCAAATCTATGGAATACTTCGTAGCTGGATCATATATTCACTTTGTAAATTTATTGTCGCATTGCGGAAAAGTTTGATGAAAAATTTGTGAATTGCATTAAAAAGTAACCTGAAAAAAAACGATTAGTCAAGGATGCATTCGAGATAAATAGCAAAGGAGGATGCGACTAATGCCAGTTCTGATTAGTTTGTATGGGTTCAACTGTTCACATTTGTTTGCGCATGTCCTATACGGAGACCAAGACATTTAAATTTTTTTTTTTTTGTTTTTTTACTTAATTTTATTTTTTTTTTGTTTTGTTTGATTGTATTTTGTGTTATTTTATTTTATGTTGTTTTACTTTACTTTATTTTATTTCATTTTATTTTATTTTTTTTTTTATTTTATTTTATTACATTTTGTTTTATTTCATTTTATTCTATTTCGTTTTACTTTATTTTATTACATTTTATTTTATTTTTTTTGAATTTTTTAATTTTATTTAATTTTATCTTATTTTATTTTATTTCAATTTATTTTATTTTAATTTATTTTATTTGATTTTACTTTATTTAATTTTTTTTTTCTATACTATTTTATTTTTATTTTTTAATTTTTTTTTTTCATTTCATTTTATTTTCTTTTGTTTTGTTTTTTTTTAATTTTATTTTATTTGGTTTTGCTTTATTTAATTTAATTTAATTTTATTTTATTTTCTTGTATATTATTTTAATTTATTTTTTGTTATTTTATTTTAATTTATTTTATTTTATTTTGTCTTATTTTATTTTATTTCACTTAATTTTTTTATTTTTATTTCATTTTATTTTATTTCATTTTGTTTTATTTTGTTTATTTTTTATTTTATTTAATTTTATTTTATTATAATTTATTTTTTTTTATTTGATTTTACTTTATTTTTATTTCTACAAAACCGGTGCCACTTTCTGCCCCTCCTTTTGCTGCACATTTTTTGATTCACACAAAAAATTGCTGCCGCACAAGCGCCATTAATTGCAACACGTAATTTGTTAGCGCAGTAGCAACATAAACAGCCTACAGCAATTTGTAGTAATGTGTGTGGGTGTGCATGTACCCATTGCTTACGGTGATCACACACCGCAATATTTTTGCAATCAAAACATTTATGATGTGCAAACACGCAAAGCGTAGCAAACAAAAAGCGCTGAGAAAAATTTGCACAAGTTGCCACATTAACTCGCTTACATCAAATCATATATATAAGTCAAACGATCACCGCCTCATCACCACATTATATTTGACGCTTTCGCATTCCGAAATCAGTACAATTCATTCATTCGTGAATCCAACCGAAAACCGCCCCCTTTTTCGCAATTGCGGTCGTTTTGCTGCTGCTGCACGCCAGCAGCTACTTAGCTGATATCAATATTTGGCATCGCTAACACTATCGCCGTTGCTGCTGCTGCGGTTACTGTGGATGTGTAAGTCGGCGTCGCCGTCGCCGTCAACGTCATCGTCATTGAAGATCATCGAACTTTCACTCGTCCGTTGATATTTTGTGCGGCATATAAAATACAATAAAACAGTAATTTGCGCACGAAAAGGCATTAACTAAAGCATTACAAATACATGCCAACAATAACAAGAACAACACGATCTATTAACAACAACAAATAATGCAGCTAATGGTGCTCTATCCCTGCAAAAAACGGAAATACTCCGTTTCATACTCCAAAGAATACTCCTAAAGGAGCATCAGAGTACTCTTACACACATCCTCATTCATATAAAAAGGTGGTCCAATTTACATGGCAATGTCCGGTGATTGGACCACCTAATCCATCTCAGAGTACTCTGTTTCTTTGCTTTTGAATACTCTATAGACCACCTACGTGAGAGTACTCTCAAAATACTCCCATGGGATTACTCTATGGAGTATTCAACAGCAAAGCGAGAGCGGGGGTAGGTGGTCCTCAAAAGAACACATACTCCCTTCTCGCTTTCGTCTAGAGTACTCTATAGAGTAATCTTTTGGCAGCATTTTCAAAGTACTCCAACGTAGGTGCTCTATAGACTATTCAGAAGCAAAGTAAATGGTACTCCGAATAGGATTAGGTGATCCAATCACTGGACATCGCTATGTAAATTGGACAACCCTTTTTATATGAATGAGGATAAGTGTTGGAGTACTCTGATGCTCCAAAATTTTTTACAGGGATGCTATACACACACACACATACACACTTATTTATAACGCAATAAAATGTAAACTAGTGCAAAATGTAAATTTTTGCACGTCGCACACATATTCACACACACGGCGTCGTATTGGTATGTGTACGCACATGCGTTCCCTTGCTTTTACAGAAAAAGTGGCTACGCAGTTGCCATACCACATTTTTTGTTAGTCCAAAAATTATTTCGAAAAATCACCGAAACTTTAAAAATGAAAAGGAACGCCATTTTTCAGTTTTACAACATTGCTTTAAATAATGGGTAATATATTTCGATTTGAAATTTGTACTTTATTTATGTTGGTATACAAAATAAACAAAACCGATGAGCACAAATTAGAGAAAGAGGATTTTAACTGACTCAAAATCAGCGCTCTGCTAGCTAATGGTTGACAGAGGGGGCAAAAACTTCCCTGATGAAGAAGTCTAGCAGCTTCCAAATTGGATCTATAAAAAAAGCTTGAAGTTTCTCTAATATTTCCTTTTCTATTCTAATAAAAACTTGCAATAATTAACCAAAAAAATTACAAAAACAATAATAATTTTTATACTGAATTTTTTGAATTTAAAAAAGCAATTAATAAAGTTTCAAACTTTCACATCCGAATTTTTAGAAAGTGCAAGCTACGGGGAGCTGAAACCCCGGTTTGATTTTTGATAACTTTTTCCTCGGATGGCGTTCAACATATTCGCCAGATCTGGGACTATAAATCGCCCCCGAATCATACATGACTAACTATAGCAAACGCATTTTTATTTTCTGAAACAGCCAGACAAAATACCTTGGACTCATGCCTCGACAACACAATGTGAAACACTAAAGTCTGCAGATCTCTCAACGAGATAACTTATTACTTCAGCATTGGCGCTATATGCCTCATATGGGTACATGGGCACAGGGATATGAAAGTAAGCGGTAGAGTTGACAAGTATGTCACGAGAGGTACTACCACCCAAATAATTACGGGGAATAATTCGGTGGTTATACTTGGAAACGGTGGAGTAACTTTGGAAACGGCATCATACACCATACACTGATTCAATAAATCGGGGATATTGCCCATTATAATAGCTCTGACCGGACACTAGAATACATTGGACTATTTTGGGTTCTTTGTGGGGATCAATACGGGTTTGTTTTCGGGATAAATTTGGGATTCGCATCATTTCTGGTTTTCTTGACTTTATCGGTATAATTTCAGGACTTTTTCTGTATCATTTAAGGATCATTTCGGGAGTGCTTCGGTATCATTTTAAGATACTTTTTCGGGATCGTTTCAGAATTATTCCAGGACTTTTTCGAAGCATTTTGGGATTTTTCCGGATGACATCAGAATCATATCGGGCTTGTTTTCTTGACTTTTTCGGTCCGAACCCTGGTTATTTTCGGGATCAATTCGGTATTGTTGTCGTTATATTTTCGGGATCACTTGGAGTTTTTATTTTTTTACTCTTTCGGCACCACTTCGGGGCTTTTTTGGGGTCATTTCTTGATTGCGTATTGGGCTTTTTTGAGACCACTTTTAGATCATTTTGGCACTATTTTGGGATTTCAAAAAGTCCGGTTACATGCGGGTTTGTTTTTTTAATTACCTAGCTTGTCAGTGAGGTTTCTTTGCTGATCGGTGTCAAATTACATAGAAAGTGAGCCAGCGCTCTAAAAAAAAATTTTTTTTTTTCTTGCTTGAGAAGTTTTCCTCAACGATGACAGTTGGTCAAAACTAAGACAAAAACTTCTGATAGCCTAGGTACGGTTTTCTAGTTCGTGTCACCATATTTTTTGTCACGCAAGGTAAACTGAAAGCAGAGATTGATGGAGAAATTGGCTGAAAGGGTAGCGAGGTGCAAGTCGATGGTTGATCTACGTAGTTACACGAGACCTTACACACCTCACTATCAATCTAGTTCTTTCCTCTAACTTAGGTAGCAATTTGTATTCCTCTGCTTGACAAACTTTAACAGAATAGGGCAACTTTTTCTCTAAATGTAATAAAGTGGCAACTATGGTTGCATGCCACAAGCGCGCTGATATGTAAATCTACCTCATGTAGATTATCCGCATATGCGGTATGTGTGTACGTATGGATCTGTAAGGCGCACCTCTCCAAATATCAACACGTTTCCCTCCATCTTCTCATAGTTACTCCACCGCTAGCTTACTACACGCCTTACTGCACTCGTTAGCCAATTTCATGTTGCGACTCTTTGCGTGTGCATGCTCTGCTCAATTACCTAGGAACGCACAACAAACAGCAAATAAAACAATAACAACATGAATATACATTTGCAATCATAGATAAGTTAGCATATAATACGAGTATATATGTACATACCTATGTATGTGTAGTTGTTATTGTTTTGGGAAATTGTTATTTTGATATTTTTACTATTATTACAGTGTTTTTTTTTTATTGTTTTTTTTTTCTTTTTGATGATTGCTGCAACTTTGGAAGTTGTTGCAATGCGAAAATATATACATGCCGATATAAATATGTATTTATTATCTACGCATATGGCATATGTTTTGAATGCATTTAGTATAATGCCTTAATTTTCTAAAGCCTTCATTAAATTTGCCATTTTTGAGTTCCATAAATGCATTTGAATTGCTAAATTATGTTTTTCATATGTTTTAGCTTGCTAGCGGATATGCCAAAGACACTACTTTATAGCTACTTATATAAGCTAAGCATACATAACTAACCTTCCACGTGTTTCGAACTCTTGAGGAGTTTCAATAAGTTGCTTAAATAAAAAAAAATCTTAAAAACATAGGAATGGGAGTCTTGGAGTAGTCGAACATTGGCCGTTTTTTATTCATAATTTCGAAATTTTTGAATGCAAAAAAAAAAAAATTAGAAAGCAACAACAAAATAAGCAAGCAGAAAAATTAAAAAGCGCTCACAATTTTAGATGTAATATTGCAACCGATAAGTTTACATTTGAATTTTTTAGGAAAATTTCGAACTTTAAAAAAAAATTTATTTTGTTATTTTATTCATAAGTCGCTAAGCGCTTGCGAAAAAAAATATCGGCTACTGCATACTCAATTGGAAGCTTTACAGAGAAAGTTTGAGTTATTTTCGGATGTAAGCTCTGCCTTTATAAATATTTTCGCCAATACAAAAGCAAGTTTCATAGATTACTCTGTATAGGGAAAAATAATTTTGTTTTTATTTTTATGTCAAATTCTTGCAAACATATTTATATGGAATATGGGCATGATTAATAATCGATTGCCCTCTTTCTTGGCGGTTTAATGACTACAAGCTTTCCCGAAAGTAGATATTTGAGTAATGGTATAATCAGTTTCGATATTAACAGGGAAAAATAAAAATTTCGAATTTCAAAACTTTTAATTTATTTTAGCAAGATTACATTTTCTTTGCCAAACCTATTCGCTTTGCTCACTTCAAATCAAGCAACTCTTTTGGTTTAAGAGACATCGCTTTTCTAAATTTACTGATGCCCCTCTTGACACTATTACCTAAAGTAGGTGTGGTTATCAACCGATTTTGTTAATTTTTACTAAAATTATATCACTTTATGAGTGAATGAATGTACCATACATGGAGCAATTTTCTTTGAATGCTACATCAACTTATTTTCTTAATTTCGGGATAGTTCTAGGAATCATTCTGCGACTTTTTGAGGTTAATTTCGGAAATGTGTTAGTGATCATTTCGAGCCCTTTTCACTGTCATTTCGGAACATTTGCGGTATTCTTTTGGGGAATTTTTATGGGGAATTTCGGTATTATTTTTGCGACTTTTGAAATCATTTCTGGACTTTTTAGTGGTAATTTCGGGATAATTTTTGAGACTTTCTTGGGGTCGTTGCGGAACTTTTTTTTTCCCCTCAAACAATTTTAAAATGGTTCTGAAAAAGTCACAAAATAATTCAAAAGCAATTCCAAAATGGTGCCGAAAAGCTTCAAAACTATCCCACAATAAAATCCCGCCAAAAGCTTTATTTTGTCCAGCAATGATCCTGAACTTGACTCGAATCTCAATTTATACGGAAATAACCAAAAAGAATACTTCATAATAGGCATTATGCACAGTTGGATATAATTTTTCTGTACCTCGAGGTGCTTTAAAAAAATTCAAATACTCTCTGAGCTATGCTTATCGAAATTTTTGGTTGTCTATCTTGTGTACTTGTGCTTTTCGAAGCGAAGATTCTTATTGATCTACAGATGTGACGCCTTCCATCTTTCACTATCAATCTACTACTTCAATTTACATTAACTATAAACATTCTTTGGAAGGTTCTATTTTATCAAACAAATCGCTTGTAGTTAAAAAAAAAACTACATTGACAGCCATTATATTCTTAGTTCAGTCCTGACGTTGGGGCATCAATAGTAGCCCTGCTTTTCTTAAAAGCCTATAACGAAGTTAAACAACAAATATCGCGGACATATGGATACTTTTGTATTCCTTTTCCTTACCTGCCATTGTAACGGAAAAATAAGTTACTTCACTTAACAGTTAGGGTTCAGGTTAACCAACTGCAAGTCTAACAAAATCCCTCAGCCATAAAATGCTAGGCTACATTCTAACATAAATAATCTACATATTTGTTTAGACAGTACGACTCGACATTTGCCCACCTTAACAGAAATAGCATTTCACCTTAATTGTGTATTTCCTGGTTATTCAACTCTGGGTAATCGTTGAGCGATCTGTTTACGGCATGCAGAACTATCTAAACTATTCGAAACAGTACGTTTAACATACGCGCAAGTACATAAGTACGTGAACACCCTGCAGGAAATCAGTGAGTAGTGAACGTATTTTCTGGTGAAGAGTTACTAGATTCTGAGCAGTTCTAAGCCTGGTGCTCTACCCTTCTTACATTCTTCTTACCTGGGGATGATGAAATAAATGACTGGTTTCTGTTCCTCTGAATCTATTTTGAATCTCTTCCATTTACGAATAAATGAAAACAAAATTCTCGGTTTTATACGTATTCGACACCCAATAAAAATCTCATACCTGATCGTAGCGAAGGCGTTGCAAATGGACAGAAAATCCTTCGCCGTCTCACCATCTTCAAGGCAGCAAGGAAAGATGCAGGCGTCCATGTGTTTACACTATGTTAAGTGAACTATAAGTAAGCCAACACGACTAAGCTAACTATTCACAGAGCTTGCGACGACTGCTTCCTTGGTGGGAGTCTTAGGAACGTTTTGTGGCCTTGGAATGGCTGTGTCCACACTGACCAAACGATCAGCCGTCTCCTTTCTAGGGCCTTTCGTGTGACCCGGCAACCTACAGTGCCGAAGCAGTTTTAAAGTAGCAAGGTGGCCGAAGAAATTAATGCAGCTTGGCTGTCACTGCAGACACGTAAGCTCCTTCCTCCTTCTCCTGTTATTCCCAGCATAGCCCATAGCTTTGAGAATTGCAAATATTACATCTTTAAAGACTAAAGCATACTCTCGCAGAGAAAAGTGAAGCTTGTCACCTTTGTCTTAAAAGCAAACCCCAGTGCTTGATACTCAGTCAATTTTGGAGACGTCAGTAAAGATTTTGGAATGTGGGAATGCGAAGTCATTTTTAGAATGGAATAAATGCTGAGCCTAACTAACTTTAACTTTGGACAAACTTTTTAGTAAAAGCAATATCCACCTCACCCCGTTCCGTGTTTTACTCAGGCCTGTTGAATTTGATTAGCAATCAATTAATTAGACGGCTTTTTTAATTGGTAATGATTATTTTAATTGTTTTTCAAGAAAAGGCAATCATTAATTAATTATGATTAGGCAAAAACCAAAAAAATCAAAAATAATCACACAAAAAAAATTAAAATTAAGTAATAATCATAAGTAATCGAAACTACTTTTTTTTTTGATTATTTTATATATGTTTTTTTTTTTTGATTTTTTTTTAATCGTACAAAATCAAGTTACTTTTAATTATTTTTTTAATTAATTGGCAAATATTCATTAGAAATTGAAAGTTATTGGTAATAAATCATTAAATGGATTCACAAGAAAGTAATTTATCAAACCGGTAATCATTACGATTAGTAATCATTATTTAACAGGTCTAGTTACACCAAAATTCATTATTTTTTATCCTGGAAGTGGGTTTTAAAGCCTCCCCCACTAATGAAGATAGAAAGGGACAATAGGTGCAGCATTGCATCCAGGGAAGACCAGGCGTTGTAGTGAAAGCTACCGTACAGCGCACAAATTGTTCTTTGAAGTGATTTCTCAACAGCTGATAGTAGAATTGTTGATCTCAAGGATCCCTCAAGGAGGGGTCTGTCTCCTTTTGGCAAACATTTCTGTACTTCCATTATAGTTTTGTATCTAGGATTACTCCAAGCAATTTGACTTCGGAAGACAGCGGATTCGGATAGATAAAGGGAGCCTGCGTTCAACATAGATTAATTTCGAGGTAGTTGTGGTTTCGCTTAGAGCCAAATATTTTACCTACAGGGTGTTTATGTTTGGGTGTACGGTTCTACGCACTTTTGCATGCTAATTTCAAATTAACTTCCCGTTTCGCATTCTCAATTTCTGTGCGCTGCAAGACTTCCATTGCGAAATCGATGCGTAGACTTTTAAGAAGTGAATGAATCTGGCAAATACAAACAAATTCGAACAATTTACTATTCTCCTAAATTTCAAAACTAATTGAAATTTATTTGCGTTGCTTGGAATGCTTGCCAACGAGTGCAAATAGAAAGGCGTGAACGGCGGTGTGTGGCTGTAATTTCTTCACTTTTATTTCCTGTTCCTCATTCTACAAAGGGCATTGCTTGCTAAATGTACATTCATTATATTCTTAGTGTTAAAACAATAACAAACACAACTCAAAACACCGCTAAAAGCATAGAAAGTGACACGCAAATTTTCATTAGAACCAAACGGAGATGGCACCTGCTGCAACTTTGTAAGTGCAACACATGCAAACACACACAAATACATACAATAAGTACACATTTTACGTTCGGCCAGCATTCAAAATAAAACTTTACAATTCAACTTCGGTCACGTGCAACCAACTCAGCGAAGCGTCAAATGTTGCAAGTTCAACGTCAGCAAGCGATAATCATTTGCGATCGTTAATTGAGATATCAATGTATCTAGCGCAGGCCCGAGCGCAGGCGCGGGTTTTGGGGGCTCAAACTCCTACCAAAGGGTTTCTACCGACTGAATTATTATGATTTAAACTGGTTTTCGGGTTTTAACTTTGTGTATACTCGTCCTAAGGTGCGCGTGCGTGAAATCTCCTAATTGTGGAAGGGGCCTAAAGTGGAATAAGGCAGTTACACTCCCACTTCGGCATAAGCAGGCAGCTACAGGCTACGACTTGTATCATTCTCTCCTTGACAGCGCTTAAGGCTGGAAGTGTACCTGCGTGGTGTTCAAGATTCTGCTCAGGCGACATATAGTCATTTTCCTCTCGGATCTCGCAGAATCGTGTAAATTAGGTAAATTTTCTTTTCATAAGTGCGATAAGTGCAATTTTCGTAGACTCAGATCATAATATTTCCTGAGCATCCGAAAGTTCAAAACCCCCCGAAGACAGTACCCTGCGCACGGCCCTGATCTACCGACAAGCATACATAGTATGTGACTTTTATAAGGTAAAATTGCAGGGTCCATAAGTGCTGCAAGCAAGTGTTGGTTAATAAATAAAAAATTGTTTGTTAGCCGCCCTTTTCACAAAAAAAGTTTGGTTGAATAGCCGAAAGATCAAAAAAAAAAATGATTGCTATCAGTATCTACAAGCAAGATCTAAATAAAATTTCGTATATAGAAGCAGCCAAATATATAATTTTTCTCTTACCCTATAACGATTACTTTCGAAAGCTAATTATTATATGGCATTGTTGAATGCAATGTGTGCAATTGAGATACTAATCGCTTCTTATTTGCGATATGTATTCCTCTTTCATATGCTATGTAAATAGATATGTTCGCCGATATCAGGGTTCAAGATCATTTAGAATTTAATGAAATATCAACCCACATATTCATAAAAAATATAGGAAGTTTATAAAGCTGCTATGCTTCAAATTTTGTATTTGAAGTCCTTTTAAAAATCTTAAGAAAATTGTTGAATAACGCAGTTTCATAACACATTCAATTTTAGTAACATAATGGGCCAGTAAGAAGTACCTCAAAATTTCCCCTGAATTTTCAGATTTTTTTTTTGTCAAGGATGTTAGGTATTTTTTCCATACCAAATTTATTTTGCGTCATGCGTTGTATGAAAGAAATTACACAAGATCTTTGACGAAAAAAATTATGAAAATTCAGAGAGTTCCAACTTGCAGAATGTTATACTAAAATTGATTGATCTACAAAAATGCGTACTCAAAAATTTTCTAGAAATTCTGCCAAAAAATTTTAAGATTTTGATGGCCATATTTTATAGTTTAATAAGCTTTCCTAAACTTTGTGTAAACTTTGAAACTTTTTTCTATGTGGTTTCTGTTATGGAATTCGCAAATTTTCAATGAAAATTATTAAAATCACAGCTTCTTCTTATTTTGTCGAACGATATTCATTTTAACTTCACTATTATTATATTGAACATAGCTGTACGGTGGCGGACATTAATGTAAATAATTCGGCCCTAATAAAATTATTTTAGCAAAGCCTGTATCAAAACATGTGTCACGGTCTAATACAAGAGCAAGTAAAATGTGCGCGAAATTCGCGAAAATTCAAAGTGATTTTATCAAAATTTAAAATGTTTGTTTACAGAATTTTTCAAATTTTTGGAGTATGCAGTTTTATAGCGCATTAAATTTTAGTATAATAAGGTGTTAATCTTAAACGACTGTATGTACATGTATGTCCGCCACTGTAGCTACAAAATTCAAATGTTTAAAATAGGTCTGGTTTTTTCTAAATTTTTTTCCTGCGGACAACATGGATTTTCTCCAATATAATAATAACCATTGCCCATGCCATGTATGGACAAATTTAGTAAAAATAAATTTTAAAAATTAACAAATTTTTTTATTGCAAAGTTATTAGACTTTTTTCCATACCTGTGTTCAGTCGATTCTATAGATATGTATCTATATTATGAAAATTTAGACTCTTTAGGCTTTTTGAGAAATCGAAATTTGGAAAATGAGTTCTCACTCAATTCAATAGCTTATAAGTCACTAAAAAATAAAGTAAAATATTAAATAAAAAATTGAATATAAGACAAGATAAGATAATATAGTGCGGGAAAACGCGTCATTTGTAAACTTGCTTGACTAGCTTCGATTAAAATTAGCCAGGGTACATAATTTTAAAAAAAAATATGTATCCACTACACTAAAGTAAAAAACTGAAAAAAGTCAAAACCGTTGGTAATTGGGTTCGCCTTTTAACAAGATTTCGGCTTCATTATTATTCAGATTAAAATAACGGTTTCGGTTTTAAAATTATTCGCGTTTAATCCGCTAAGTTTTCGCTTTCTGTTCAGTCCTTGTATTTCAGAATTGTATAATGTGAACTTTATAGTTAATACATTGCTTGCCTCTTATATACACCTAAAAACATAAGTTCGATTGGCGGGACAGGTAAACAAACAGTGAATTCCTTCAAAAAAGATTTTCGAAACTCGATCCCCTTTGCAGTGGTCTAAAAATACTCTTACTGCATTTCTGCATGTACTGTTGTAACTTACTCTCTTAACTCAAAAATTTCACAGAATTGAGATTTGAAAAATTCAATTTTGTTTTAAAATCAAATAGCAGAAAGTGTTCAAGTTGTTATAACTGGAATCCATATTTCGGGCTTTTTTTCTCTGCGCATTATCTTAGAGAGCATTTTTTGCACACGTGGAACAATTTTGTATGCATGGTTTAGGGGGCGGGGTATGAACCATTTTCCAAAATTTAATACTGGTTGATATAGCAGGAAAATATGTATGAAAAGACATTTAAGTGAACTAGGGTAAGACGAATTTTAACTTTATGGGGGTGGCAGAGCTCACACTTTCAAGAGTCTTAGTCTAAGGTAAATTGCGTGACAACATGAATCTACTGTAACAACTTCGTTTGCGGGCTTTCCACGCCTACGAAGACAAGGCACATCATTTTTGTTTGTATTCGAACCCATCAAAGAATTTATCATAAAAAATGTTTAAATGTTTAATGCCATATTAACAAAAATCATGAAAAATAATGTTATATAAATTTTCAACAAAGAACACTCAACACATACGAGGTGTGTTCAAAAAGTATCGGGAATTTTGAATTTTCGCTGGTTACGTATATTCGAATTTCGAATTTTTTGTGGCGTTATGTTGGTACTCATGTCTCTCACTTATGCCGACAACCTCGGCCATTTGGAATGTTCAGTTAATTGTTGACAGCTGCTTTGCTTGCACGTGTTTTGGATCGTCTTCGATTTTTACCTATTTTTTTACCAAAATTGCTCAATTGTGACCAAAAACAGCATCGCATGAACATTGCTAATGAGATGTTAAACTCTGTCCGCGACGACCCAAATTTGGTCCAGAGGGTCATAACTGGTGACGAATCGTGGGTTTATGGTTATGACGTGGAAACCAAAGCTCAATCATCTCAATGAAAGCTGCCGCACGAACCAAGACCGAAAAAAGCGCGCCAAGTTCGGTCGAATGTGAAAGTTTTGCTGACAGTTTTCTTCGATTGCAGGGGCGTGGTGCATCATGAGTTCTTGCCACAGGGAAGAACGGTCAATAAGGAATATTACCTGCAAGTTATGCGCAATTTGCGCGAAGCAATCCGCCAGAAACGCCCGGATTTGTGGAAGAACAAAAATTGGCTTTTGCACCACGATAACGCCCCTGCTCACGCATCGTTGCTTGTGCGCGACTTTTTGGCCAAAAACAACACACTAATGATGCCGCAGACACCGTATTCCCCAGATCTGGCCCCCTGTGACTTTTTCTTGTTCCCTAAACTGAAGAGGCCCATGAAAGGACGACGTTACGCTTCTCTTGACGAGACAAAGACGGCATCGAAGGAGGAGCTGAACAAGATACAAAAAAATGATTTTTTGAAGTGCTTCGAAGATTGGAAAAACCGTTGGCACAAGTGTATAATATATCATGGGGATTACTTTGAAGGGGACAAAATAGATATTCATGAATAAATAAATAATTTTTGAAAAAACACAACATTCGCGATACTTTTTGAACACACCTCGTAGATAGCTGCGATTAACTAGCAATTTGAACTCGAATAAAAGCCACTCTTAGTTGGGCAAAGCAAAGCAAAGAAAAACTCGTTTATTTCAATAAAAACTCTGACTTGCGAAGGGAGAAGTATAAAAGAATATCGCAAAGCACTAAAGCTTTAACAACGTAAAATTTATACAGACGCTTATGTATATGCACTAGTTTATATTTAGTTGAACGAACATGCACCCAGTTATACAGTGCATTGCATAAGTATAACCACGCTCATGATTATTTAATTTGCTTTTATAGCATCCTAAATTAAGAACCGCGTAAATAGGTCAATCTTAAGGAATGATTCCCAAGCGCACGCGCACTCTTGGAGTAAAAGCTCGCCTACATGCAAACAATTTTCGAAAGCCCAACACTCAAAAACTTTGTTTATTAAAATAGTGCTATTAATATTAGTAGAAAACGAAAACATAAAAAAATATATGACCGTGTTGATATACGAAAAATATTACAGTGAAACGTCGACTAAAAAGTTTTTCAAGCGAGCTTTGTTATCTATGGTGCAATGAGCTTTTGTACGGTCCGTGTGAGGCAATATGAAAGAAAGCTCAAAAAAGTCTAACTCTCACGTAGGGCATATGAAACCGCAGAATTTTTGTTGGTCTTTTCAATCGACTAATCAATCGATCAGTTAGTCGAATTGCAAATTTTGTGCATTTAGAAAATAAATTTTACACAAAATTAAGATTTTTATATTAAAGTGAGAAAAAATTGTGTTTTAGCCAAGGATGAAAATCGATTCATTTTTTGAAACCGAAGCCAAAACCTTTTCAAAAGGCGGAACCGGTTTTTTTTTTAATTTTTTACTTCGTTTTGTGAACACACATTTTCTTTTACAAAATTGTACCCTGGCTAATTCTCATCGAAGATTGCAGAGCAAGGTTACAAAAAACGCGTTTTCACTTAATTAATTTTTTAGAGACCTAAAAGCTATTGAATTCAATGAAAACCCCTTTTTCAAATAACGATTTCTCAAAAAGGCTAAGATCCAATTCGATTAAATTTTTCATGACGGATAAATACATATCTATAGAATCGACTGAATAAAGGCATCGAAAAAATTTTTTACTTTCCTAATAAGAAAATGTGTTAATTTAAAGAAATTTATTTTTGATAAATTTTATCTACACAAGGACAATGTTTGTTATTATATTAAAGAAACTCCTTGATTTCCGCAGCAAAAAAGGCCTAAAAGTTTGACCTATTTTAATCCACTTTAAATTCGTAGCTAAATAATAAAATTAATGAAATTTTTTTGTTGACAAACTTTATTAAAATAATAGAAGAAAAAACAGCAGTTTTAAAATTTTTGCCTGTTTATCTGCATGTTTGTTCGCGCATCATTCAAACAGCGCTGAATGGAATTGAATGTTACTATCACAGGTGTCTTGCTAAATGTTCAACTTAAATTTTAAGATACCTTTTAAAGGCCAAGAATATTGCATCTCCGCTATAAACAGTGGTGGCAAAAAAATTAGCTCAAAATATTTGTATGCATATGGAAATTGAAATTTTGGAAAAGGCCGATGTCTTCGACGGATAGTTGGAAGATACCTCTATTTCCAAATATTTTTTAAAAGCGCCCTTCTTCAGAATTCTTTTCAATATTGTCCTATCTCAGCTGAAAATGTATTGAATTTTTGAAACTTATTCTTCAAACAAATTCTGAGATAGAGCATTCTTTAAAAATATTTTTTAATAGCATGATCTTTCACTTAGCCGGGCTTATTTTCAGTTTTAATTAGAACAACATTAGCCAAACTGTTTAAACTTCTGCCTGTAAATTTTTGTGGCATGTACCATGTTTGTACGTGCATCACTATATCATTTCTGCATGGAATTTTATGGTTTCTTCACTTTTGTATCGCTGGAGATCTATCTACAAATATAGAACACATATTTTCCGTTGTTGCTGTATATATTGTTTTTATTTGTAAGCATAACGAAGCCTCGTACGACCGCGACCATTTAGTTAAATAACATAATATAGGTGTGATTATAATTTTGCAAGGGAGTGTGCTTACGTATATGTTTTGTAGCACATGCATAGATACAAACAAACAAATCTTCAATTACAACTTTCAAATAGTTAAGGCAGCACTTCATTTCTAGTGCAACGACGTGTGCGTTCAAGGCCGTTTTATTATGACCATAAAACACTCATTTCAGCACAATATGCAACACAAATACTAGTATAAATGTATGTACTCGTAAGTCAGTATTCTCATTTATTGAGTTAATGCTGTTGCGCCTGCGCGCCGTTGCTGAACTTTGAAATGCGCACAAATTCAATAAAGAAATACACAAACACTTATATATATGTACAGCTGTGTTCAATATACATAATAGTATTGAAATTAAAATGGACGACGAGATAAGAAGCTGTGATTTTGAAAATTTTCATTTAAATTAAAGCGAATTCCATAACAGAAACCGTATTAAAAAAAAATGTTCAAATTGTACACAAAGTTCCGGAAAGTTAATTAAACTTTAAAAGTGGTCATCAAAATCTTTATTGGTTATTTTTTTCCATACAATAATAATTTTTATATATATATTTTGAATATTATTCTTGGCTATTTTACCTGAAAAGCATAAATTTATTGCACGTTGTACTTCACTGTGAACTTTCCTATAATTTAGCTACTAACCAAACGGTGGTTACCGCTGCTAACCACTTTGAATAAGTCTAATTTATTGAAAAGTTTTAAAAGATTTGAATTTTATTTAACTATGGTAGAAGCAAAATACTCAATTTACACAAGAGTAAAACACAATATTTATTTTTTTCCCACAAGGGAGTATAAAATTTGCACATACTCCCACGACTGTGAAATTCGCGATTTTTACTAAACTTTCATAACTGCAATCAACCGTTGCGCTATTTCTTTTCAAACAATAATCGCACAGCCTCGTTACATATGATTTCGTTAAGATGGCCCTGTGTTGAGTAGAACATAAAAATATTGGTGGGTAACTAATTTTACTACTATTGTATTGAACACAACTGTATGTACATTAGACTGGGTCAATTTATTAACCGATATCGCGCCATCGATTTTTCGATAGGTTTTGGGCTCAGGAAAAAAAGTTCTACTACGCGGTCGATTTCTCGACCAAGGCAAGTCCCAAAACCCGAACAAAAAATTTTTTTCAAAAAACCGTTATCGCCAATGTTTTTAGCTCCTAATTTTAAGTAGGACAGGAAATATGAGACAAATTCGTTTTCATTGAAAACATTTTTGCATGTATTCTGAAAAAACCCTTAAAAAAATGGCGAAAGGGTAAATTTTTTGACCAAAACACTCCCCAAAACCGAAAAAATATTTTTTTTTTTTTTTCAAAAAACTGTTATCACCAACGTTTTTAGCGGACATTTTTGGGGCGGACAGGGTATACATGAAAATTTAAAAATCAAATAAAATTTTTTTTAGTAGCTCATGAAAAAAACCTTAAAAAGCAAAGTCGAAAAAAGTCAAAAAAATTAATTTTCGCAGGCTCGAAAATTATTTTTTTGGGTATGCGTAGTGGAACTTTTTTTCATGAGCACAAAACCTGGCGCGATATCGGTTAACTTTCATCCATACAAATCGGCCCACCCTAATATACATGAATAGAAATAAGCTTTTTGTAATTACGTTTGATTTTTCATTGCTTTCTCATGAGTTGCTTGCTTTATTATTCTTCCAATTTGCTTGCCCCTTCAATGTTTTCTTTGATTTCTTTCCCTTGACTATCCATTGATCGCATGCAGCACAGCTCATAAATTCTAATCTAATGCGCTAATAAAGCAATATAATCAAGAAAAGCAAACAGAACGTGCTTCTGTGGGTTTAAGCAAAAGTAACGAAGTGGCAGGTGCTTTTTTTTATATTTGTGCTTAACTCATTTTATGCTTTTTTGCTGTCTGGATTACTTTTTATTAGTTTTTTTTTTCTGGGGCAAGAACATTGAAAGCTGCCAACTATCAAATGCTACATCAATAACCTCAACTTGTTTGGTTTTGTTTTTGTAGCTAAGTAATCAACACTTATTCTGCATTCTACTTTTATTTAGAGCTCATCAGCACAAAGACGTGGTTGTGGTTGTTTTTGTTTTTTAGTATTTTTATGGTTGCTTTGAGATTTCTTTTACCATAAAATCGCGCTTTGATTAGTTTTCTATAATGAAAAATTCTTCTTTCTATTAGCAAAAGCATCTTAAGTTTTTGTTTTTTTGTTTTTGTTTTTTCCATGTGTATTAGAGCATATTTGTGTGTATACTAATTTGCATAGCTTTGTTTATAGCTTTGCATTACATGCATTTAAAATTTAAAAAAACATTAATGTGCATGGAAGTATGTATGGAGATTAGGGTGAGCCTGTTATTGCACTTTCATTTGAATTAAGATCTATAGCCCCTAAAAAATTTCAGAAACTCGAATTTATGGTGCAAGGTCAACATAATATCATAAGCTCATTAGTACAGAAAGAGAGCGGGAAGGATTGAAAAACTTTTCCACTGCTGAGGGAATGACCCTGTTTCAAACATATTATCACTAGCTTCGCTGCGTCTCAGAACTTATAATACGTGAGTTCAGGTTAAATCATTTTCACCATGGGAGATCCCAAGCGCCCTTTTCCCATATTCTATATGAGGTGTTAGAGATTAACCTCATGTAACACCTTACCGAGTTTCATTTTTCTAACATAGTTATTTACATTGAAAAAGGACATATGTATGGGAGGTGCCACGCCCCCGTTTTCGTTATCCTTAATTTTTTGAAATATGTTAGTGACTAATTTTGTAATTCCTCACCGAATTTAAACTTTGCGGTCAAAGTTTGTTATACAAGAAATACATAGTATGACAGAATAGATATATATAATTCTATATATCTAGGAAGTTAGAAATATTTCTCTAGATAATATTTAATGAATACTAAATTAAAATTAAAAATAAAATGATGATTTTAATTTTTTTTCAAAAAAGGCAATTATTAATTGATTACGATTCGAAAAAATCATAAAAAATCAGAAATAATCAAAAAAAAAATAGTTTTGATAGCTTTTGATTATAATTTTTTTTTTTTAATTATTTTTTTTTTAACTGTTTTTGATTTTTTCGAATCGTAATCAATTAATAATTGCCTTTTTTGAAAAACAATTAAAATTGTCATTACCAATTAAAAAAAACCGGCTAACTTATTAATTACTAATTATTAATCAAATTGAACAGGTCTGTTCTGTTTACAAAAATACCAAAAACTAATCAAAAACAATCAAACTTATCTAAAGTGATCAGTATTGTTGATTGTATATTTATGTACCTCTACAACAAAACTGAAAAAAATCAAAAATAATCAAAAAAAAATTTAAAATAATCACAAGCAATCAAAACAACTTCTATTTGATTATTTTCTATTTTTTTTAATAATTGTTTTTTTTTAATTATGTTTTTAATTGGAAAATAATCATTAAAAATTTAAAGTAATTGTTAATCAATCATAAAATGGCTTCTCAAGAAAATAATTAATCAACCCGGTAATCATTGCGATTACTAATCATAATTTAACAGGTCTGAGACCGACATAAAAAAAGTACCGCACCACAATCAAAAATAATCAAAAGTAATCAAAACCAATCACAAATTTTGTTGATTACTTTTGCTTTTTTTTAATTTTGTTAATTCACACATTTTTTCAACAAATATTTCTGGACCAAAATTGATTTACTCAATAAAAGTACAAAAATTTTTATAGTTTTTTATTAGTTTTGATTTTTTTTTAGGTTTTTTTATGTTTTGATTTTTTTTCCAGTGGTAATCAATAAGTAATTGCTGACTTCTGAAAACAATTAAAATAATCATTATAGCTTGAAAGAGCTATCCAATTACTTGATTACTCAATACTAAATACAAATTTAACAAGTTTAGTTTTATTTATCAATTTTTACATTAATAACCTAAGGTGAGGGAGAGCACAGAGAAGAAATAAAACTCGAAAAATAAGATCCACCTTAATATACGAGTATGTATGAGTATGTATTTGCGACAATAAATACATGCATTTTTATATGGTGTTTATATTACTTGTATAATACTCAGCCGACCTTTATCGACAGCTTATAATAATTGAACATGTAATAAGTTCTATTTGCGTTGTTCTTTGTTTCTTTTTTTTAATCACCTTATGGTAATTTTCCTTTACCATATTAAGCGAGGAATTTCCTATTATAATTTACAAGCAATTTTATGATGCTACTGAAGTTAAATGCACTTATGTGTAGTCGGTTAGTTTTAGTTTTTAGTATTTATACGAGACCTTTCCAATAATAAAATAAAACGATAAAGCGCAAATACCTAAGAAGGGGTTAGAATAAATTGCATCGTGAATTTATAAAAAGACAAGAAAGCTGGCTCGCGTGTTGAGTTTTCAAAAATGTTCATCTAGATGTCCAAGTTCAAGTACAAAATCTATTTTATCAAGCAGCAATCTTTTCTTCCTGCTGTAAACAGTGGTGGCAATAAAAGTTGGCTCAAATATATATTTATATATATATTTAGTGAAATTGGAAAAAGCCAATGGCTGTATAACATCAATATAATGTAAAAATTAGTTGTAGATCATCTAAATTAGAGAAACAGAAGGCAAAAGCTTTTTCTTTATACACTCTCAGTCTATCAATATGTGTGTATGCGCATGCCATGTCATAAATTTAAATAACGTCGATCTGAGCATTCAAGGTCAATAAATATCAAAAGGTCAATATTGTTTTAAAAACATTTAGTACAAATTGGTAAATAATTAAATTATAAAAACTCATTAATCACTCAATGAGCTAGTAAAAATATTTAACACAGTCATGCATTTCAATTTCATGCGCAATTATTGGCATTCTATTGGCATTATATTAACATTACGTCACTACTAAATATCGATACCAACAAACAAATAGCGTATCAATATCAACAGATATATAAATTTAATTACTTCATTTTTTTTATAAAAAATCGTGTAACTATGTTAATAAGTTCGCGCACCCACAATAATAAGCAGCTACATATTTTCAAGTATAACATGGTGTATTCGATATTCGACGCATATCCATTTCATATGTACCGTAGTGTTCAACAAAATAGTAGTGAAATTAATTTGGAATTGGGTGGACGACATAAAAAGAAGCTGTTTTTTTATAATTTTCATTTAAAATATAGCGAACTCAGAACAGAAACCACATAAAAAGAAATTTCAAAGTTTATACAAAATTGATTAAACTTTAAAAAATTTACATCAAATATCAACATTTTTGGGCACAATTTTGAGAAAATTTTTGAGTACGCAGTTTTATAGCTCATTCAATTCTAGTACAGTAATATGCAAGTAAGAAGTATTTTAAAATTTCCCCTTAATTTTTAGAATTTTTTTGTCAGGGATGTTGGGTATTTTTTTCATAAAAAATAATTTTTTTTTTTTCATGCGTTGTATGGAAGAAATCACTTAACACCCTTGACGAAAAAAATTCTGAAAATTCAAGGAAATTTTTGAGCTAGTTCTAAATTCGACTAATATTGATTGGTCTACAAAACTGCGTACTCTAATTGTCTAGAAATTCTGATAAAAATTTTAAGATTTTGATGGCAATTTTTTAAAATTTAATTAACTTTTCTGAACTTTGTGTAAATTTTGAAATTTCTTTTTATGTAGTTTGTGTTATGAAATTTGCTATACTTTAAATGAAAATTATTAAAATCACAGCTTCTTCTTACTTTGTCGAACAATATTCATTTTAATTTCACTACTATCATATTGAACACAGCTGTACATACAATGAACCCAAACAACAGCGATCGATTGACCATGAAAAATTATATTGACTTTCAATTTCTGTAGTCCAATCAGCATGCAAAAATAACTAATTTAAAAATATGTATTACTTTGAGAGAAACAAGTAGTAAAATAAACTAATTAAACAGGAATATGTACATAAGGGTGGGGTTGGAAAAACAAATTTTTTTGGGAAAAGAAATTGTAAAAAAATAATATTTGAATTGAATTTTAAAATTTTTCGTTTAATATTTTACGGATACAAAGGTCAAAAAGTCCGAAGTTAAAAAAAAAAAACACAATATATTTATCTAAGTAAAAATTACATTCGATAACTTTTTAATGTTTTTAGGTTTTTTAACCAAAAAAAAGTTTTCGGGGGAACTAATATTTTTTTCTTTAAAAATCAAGTAATAAAGCCACCTCAAAGTTTAGAGCAAAAAATGTCTTTAGTTAAATGAAAATATTAAAAAAATACAAATTCAGCAACCACCATAGCCGAATAAAGAAAATTCAGCGCACCCTAATGTATATAGTATAAAGTGAAATTGAGTCAATGAAAGCCAGAAAGCAAAAAAATTAACTATAATTTAAATACGTCGATGCTTTGTTAGATACGAGTGCGATATCATAACCACTTCAATTATTTGAAATTAAAATCAAAATATATTTATTTGATTAACTAAACCCGTCATTAACCTATTTTCAATTGAAAAGAAATAACGCAAAAGTTTGAAATATGTGGCAGAAAATAAATCGATAAGGGTATTCACAAAAAGTGTACAAGTGATATTCAGTCTAATAAAATTATTTGAGTGATTAGATGATACGGAATCAAAACATTAAACCCCATTAGATCCGCCATCATTGGAAAGAATCAGAACATTCGAAACTAAATAAGCATTCAGACAAAGCCATCATTGGAAAGAATCAGAACATTCGAAACTAAATAAGCATTCAGACAAAGCGACTATTGTTCTTATTTTTCTCATAATCAATGTTGAGGGGGATAATGATTTTTGAAGCCGAACCAACACTTTCTACAACAATCTAAGATATTGATATTTGCATTTTTGCGGCAGAATAACTCGAACCCTTGATCAAAGACCCATGTGAATATAGTAAAATCGCAAAAACTTTTTTCGTTAATCCAAGTTTATTTTGTTGTTGTTGTTTTAAGCTGATACGTGCATTTGCCCAAGTGTCAGGATTCCTGCTCAATTTCGCGAACACCCACAAAATGTAAAAGTGTTACTTTTTAATCAGCAAAATGGTTGAGAAGTGAGTCAAAAAAATGCAAACAAACTTTATTGCAATGCTTTATTTGACTCAACGGATAGTCGCTCATATACCACGCCTCGCACGGGTCTTAGCAAAATAGGCCGCTTCTGCAAGCCAACTAACCAAGCGACCTCGCGTACATTTAATAGATTACCCAACTAAGTTAAAATCGTGAATACGAGTAATTTAACCGCAAAATAAAATAAATAAGAAATAAAAAAAAAAAATTTAAATAATAAAATCAATCCAAAAATAAAAATAAACATAAAAAAAAGAAATAAGCCAAAAAAAATTTAAACTGACTTGAAGCAAAATAAAAGCTTAGGAATCGTATATACCTAATATAAATACGTGCATTAAGGTGGCTTCCATTTTTTCATATTTTTTGCTGGCATGGCTATAGAGTTGAATATTCATAAAACAATTTGCTCACCGTTTTGTGGTACCTTAATCGATTTTTAGAAGCTTAGCAAACCTCGTGTCCAACAATTTTTAGTGTTCTTACGATTTTTGACCAAAAAAAAATTTTCCGTTTTAAATATTTATTTATTATTGTTTATTTATTTATTTTAGAACGGCGATGCAAAGTTTTCATTGAGAGTAAAATTTGAAGTTTTTTTTTGAGTATAACGACACTTTTCATTGATGCAACGGAACAAAAAAAATTGTAGCAGAATATTGTAGTAGAATTTAGAATATATAATTTAGGAAAATAGCTAATTAAAGCAGATTTAGGCAGGTTTCGGATTATTTCGGTATGGTTTTCGGGAGTTTTTGAGGATTATTGACGGAGGATTTTTTCGTAATTATTACGGAATTATTTTCGGAACTTTTTAGTATCATTTCGGAATGATTACAAGATTATTTCGGAAGTTTTTCTTGACTTTTTGGGGCCATTTCGAGACTTTTTCAGAATTATTTTGGCATTGTTGGCGGCACTTTTTTGCGACAACTTTTTCGGTATAATTTCGGGGCTTTTTCGGTATCATTGCGGAAGCATTACCAAATCGTTTTGGGATTATTTACGGAACTTTTTCGGGACCGTTTCAAACAAATTGTTGGGTTTTATTCGGAATCGTTTCGTACGAGTTCGGGGCTTTTTTGTTATTGACACGGGATTGTTTTCGAGACCATTTCGGGATTTGTTTCGACTCATTTCAGAATCATTTTGACACTCTTTGCGGAACTTTCTCGGGACCATTTTTAGGTATTTTTCGCGATCAATTCGGGATTTTTGTGACACTTTCGGAATCATTTAGATTGATTTGTGGACTTTTTCGGGACTATTTTTGAAATAATTTCGAGAACTTACGGGACCATTTCGAAATGGATCTCGGAATGATTCTGAAGAACTGCCAAAATAATTCCAGCAACAATCTAGTAATTATCCTAAAATGATACCGAAAAGTTTCGAAAACTATCCCGAAATGGTTGGTAAACAATCCCAAAATTATCCTGCAAGAATCCGAAAAAGTAATAAGTCAACTTCTATCATATTTACTGTTTTACAAATTCTATCCCCATGCTCAGTGAAAAAATATTTAACCCACCCTGATATACAATATATTCATATATGTAAGCATATATATAAAAAAAAAACAATGCAATTTAGTGTATTTGCAAAACAGATAAATGCAAAATGTATAAATCCACATCAATACCAGCAACTTTATATAAACTTAAGTGTGCTTGCTGCGCCAAAGCAATAGACAATTAAATAAGTAAGTGCGGGCTCGTTTTGGTGTTCATGTGAACGGAACGCGGGGGGTGTTCATGAGAATTTGCATGAAAATTTAAATAAGTCAAATGGGCGAATGGAGAAGGAGGCAATGCGAAAGTGTTGCATAGTCATACAAACTCTGCATGTTTTACGTAAATACTTATTGTCTTGAGGTAAAGCATGAATTAGGTCACGGAACTAGAGAGCGACGACAACTAGTTCGTTCGACACCTGTGGCAATTCAAATGTATAAGATGCAATCGATGCAAATGTACTAAGTATGGTGAGTGTGTAGTTGTGTAGGTAGGCAGCATAGCATAGATATTATTAACCAAAGTTTGTACTCATGTTTTTAGTTTAATTAATTTGAGTATTTCTTAAAAAGCTTGTTTGTTACTCATGCAAGTTTGCAAGCGCGACTCGCCTAACTAACATTCACTGAGTACTAAAAACATGCATAATTTTAGTGGGAGCATTAATAATGAATGGTTGTGGTTGTTTTGTGTCGGATTTCTGCATTTAATAAATCACATTGTGCCGTGAGTTTGTGCTATGCAGAAGCTTAGAAGTGTGTTATTATGCCGAGAAATTGTTAATATTTTTATACCCCGCTGTACAAACCATCAACAGCGCTCAACCGTGTAAGCGATTTTTTAACACCCAAAAGAAACATAAAAACAGGCCAAGCCATCAACCTGTTCTTTCCACGTCAGCCACAAGTTCTACTTTCTGGCGAGTATGATTATGCAATGAATTTCTGGCGTATAATTACTTTGGCTGTTGGTTTCCTCATGAACGAAGCACTTCAAAGCTATAAGTTTTGCAGCTGTCTATATTGAAGTAACTGTCAAGGTATAGTCTTGGTCTCATCTTTATCCTGGCCAGAAAAGTCAGAAATTACGGTGCGCTTGTTAAGGCCGACTAAATCAATACCATAGCATACGCCATCAATTGCCCGCCTTGTAAGAGATCAGACCAGTACGATTTAACACTGCTGCTAGAATTTTCTTCTCTAGCTTTAAGTTAAAGAAATCAGCCGATAAGGAGTTCGCTAGTCTGAAGTCTTGTTTTGGTTTCGAATAACCCGAAGAGGTAGTTCTCAATCCTGACAGTGCTGTTGGCCTTGGTGATAGTTTCTGTTAAAGCGATTGATCATCAATGCTGGAGTAGGGTTACGAATGCCAATCCCGGGAAAAATCTGTGAAGAGATGCATCATGATATCATCGAAACAGTTGTCGGTATGCCCATCCCCTATACGGTTGTTGTTATTTTTCTCTCAAATATTTAATCAGCATGAAATATAATTTCCATAGTTTTTTATATGAAAAAATTAAACCAATTGGTTCGAAGGAATTTGCTTACAAATACTGTGACTCGAAAGCTGTATATACACTGGCACACCCAGCAGACATTATCCTGCCCAAAAATCGACTTTTAGCAATTGTACTATGGCTCATCCTCATATCTTTCTTCTTCTTCATCTATCTTTCCATCTCTTCTTACTTTTCTTCCTCCACGTTTTTCTCCCTCATATCTTCTACTCACCTACTGACTTTCCTCCTCCTATACCCATTCCTATGCGTCTTATTGCTCGCCCTTTCCTTTCCTTTTTCTCTGGGTGCCCCGGCTTTTCTAAAATACTCTACATAGACATCCAAATATAATTAATCTGAACCAGACTTGTTAGGTAATGATTACTAATCGTAATGATTACAGATTTGATTGATTATAGAAGAGCTTTCTAATAATTGATTAGCCTTTGTTTTTGGTTTTTAATGATAATTTTAAAAATTGAAGAAATTAAAATATAATCAAAAATAATATAAAAAAAAATCAAGAAATAATCAACAACCATCAAAAAATTTTATTTGATTACTTTTTTATTATTATTAATTGTTTTCTTACTTTTCATTACTTTTTGTATTGTTGCAAACACAAGAACAAAAATAATCAAGAAAACTAAAATAATTGAAAGTAATCAAAAACGATAAAAAAAAAACTTTTTTTTTAATTTTGTTTTATTACATTTTTTTCTTATTCCGTTTTTTCTGATTTTTTTTTTCCAATGTAATTAATTAAATTAAAATAATCATTATTGATTCAAAGAACCATATCTCACTGAACCATAAGCCTCGCAGGTCCGACGAATTGAAAGAAATACGTCGTAGGGGCGTGACACCGCCCACTTCTTCAAAAGTAAATAAAAAGCCGATGCCATGCATTGAAAACCCGTAGATTACTTTGTACTCCTATGTTATTTCTTCGACTATATTTTTGCCAACTTAGGGGTTGAGGCTTGGGTTATCGGACATTTAAGGACAACCCTTGTATATTTACGTTGAAGTCCATCATATAAATCAAGCCTTTGGTTTTCGGTACTTAGAGCAAGCATATTTTACTAAGAATATACTAAATAAATCATATAAACTACTTTATGTTCATACATACAAACATATAGCGCAACACAAATTTGTAAATTGCATAATGTCTATATATATACTTAAAGAAACAAGAAATCTTGCAACTATCTACATATATATTACCTAACTTACCAGTATGTACTCATGGCTAACTAGCTGAATAATGGTTTTCTACGCTCGAGTGAAACAAAACGCTCAGAAATTTCATGATTTTGCTGTAGTTAACCTTAGCGGTGACACATAAATATTTGTAACAGAATTGTTAGTTATGGTTAACTATATGCATATATACCCAGCAGTCAAACCAACTATTTGAAAACTAACACACAGCTAGTATGAGAGACAAGCTAACTGGCTCTTTTCCCATAGACACAACTTGTATTCTAAACACATCGATGTACTGCGATATATCAATTGTGAAATCTCGGACAGATATATACCAGTCTGGAACTAGTTCAAAATTGATCAAATAGATTTAAATTCAATAACGGCAAATGAGATTAATTTAAATGCATTCAGTGGATCAGTATACGGCTCCCATAGTGAATTTCATACGTGCGATCCCTGGTGCCGTAAAAGCAGAAATAAAATCAAAAGCTCTGCCAAACTTTCCAACGCTGATCAATATAGTTTTCTCCAAAAGTTTGAAATTTTTTTGATAAAAATTTGTTCTTCTTCGAACCAGTTTGAGTCGAAGCAGCATCTTTTTGCAAAAGACTAATATTTTTCAAGTTAGTTTGTGTTTCTCTGCAGGGTATATACAACTATACTTATTCACTTATACAAAAATATGTGTATAAACAATGAGCCAACTTAACCATTGGCAACTAAAAATCTAACCATTCACTGCCTGCAAAGACAAAGTGATCGTGTTGCGATTCATTCTTTGATTTTCTATCAATTTTGTGCTTTTAATTTTTTTTTATTTTTATTTTTGCTTGTAGCCGCCACTTAGTCGGCGCGCCGCTCCTTATGTTTAACCCGCACCTTGGTTATTTTTTATATTTTTTTTTTTGCTTAATTTGACATTTAAACCTTTTTTCTGAACTTTGCAGTCAGCACTTTGTCTGTATGTTTACGTGACTGTAGCTCCTACTGCCTTTGCACTGGCCTAATCACCCGCACTTTTAGATTGCTATGTTATGGTATTGTTCTACTACTAAATATGTACCTACATAATATTATATACAATCAGAGTTGGGCATTATTTTCAACAATTTGAATGTTGTGTGAATGGTTTATGAAAACTCGCATGGAATATAATTTTTGATTATCTGTTACTGATAAATAACAAAAAAAAAAATTTCACTGCAAAAAATTGTGCCCCACTCTGTAAACAATCATAAAAATACCACGATTAATAAATCAAAACAACGGGTGAATGTCAAATTTTATTTAATGATAATTTTTAAAATTTCATGCTATTTCATTTGCTACTAAAACTGCAAATATGTACCCGTATAATACATACCCTGTAGTGCATTAGCAGCCTAACCCACAAGCAACTTTACGACTAGAATTTTTTGACTGAGATCGAAATTGTTTGAAAATGAGCATACCTATTCTAACTAAAAATCAAACGTTTTGGGTAATGCTGTTGTAGTTTTGGATAAAACCAGACCTATTGAATAATGATTACTAATCGTAATGATTACCGATTTGATTAATTATTTTCTTAAAATTTCATTTAATGATTGATTACCATTACTTAAATTTCTAATTATTTTTTTTTTCCATTAATTAAAAAAATAATCAAAAAGAATCATGATTTTTTTACGATTATTAAAAAAATGCAAAATAATCAAAAAAAAACTTTTTTATTACTTTTGATTATTTTTGATTTTTTTGGTAACTTCTTTGATATTTTTTGATGTTTTCAGCATTGTTGTAGACGCACATAAATATACACATCAACAACACTGAGAATAATCAAAAAAAAAAATATTAAAAAGATAAAAAATAGTCAAAATTAATCAAAGGTAATCAAAACAACTTTTTTTTTTGAATATTTTTTTTTCTAATTGTAATCAATTAATAATTGCCTTTTCTTCAAAAGCCATTACAATAATCAGTACTACTTAAAAAGGCCATCTTATTAATTGATTACTAATTACTAATCAAATTTAATAGCTCTGGATAAAACCCAGTCAAAATTTCCTTTACCCTAACCCATGTACCGAGTACTTATCCTTTCTACAAGGTGGCGCAAAAGTAAGCTTCCGATGTTCAGGATATCGGTTGTGGCACGTGCAGTGTGTGCTGTTGCAACGTCTTGTTGGAACCACATGTTTTCCAATCTCAATTCATCAAGTTGCGGCAAAAAGAACTCGTTGATCATTGCTCTGTAGCGCTCACCATTCACAGTAACCGTTTGGCCCCGACCGATTATTGGTCAAATAAATAGTCAGCAATATTCCGCGTTCTGGAGCAGTGTAGCGTAACATTGTTTATTAAAGTGTATTTCGCATGTGTTTACTACACAAATGTCAAAACAGAACTGACTTTAGGGTCCAATCGCAAAATTTATAGCATTTTCTGATAGGAGGATTACTTTTGCGCCACCCTGTATAATCTTATAACTTTAAACGAGTTATTCTTGTATATTTGTATATCCACTACTATCTCAGGAACGACTTAACCGATTTGGATGAAATTTGGTATATGGGTAGTATCCTTTGTTTTAAGATTTTCTACTTTGGTGCTGCTACTTGGGGTGGTTCACAAGGTTGCCACCTATATAATTTTTTTTAAATATTAAGCAATATATGGGAATATGGGTATCAGATGAAAGGTATTTTAGGCCGTATACCAACAAAAGTATTTCCGAGTAGGGTTGCCACCTAGGGTTGCCACCTGACCGCATCTCCGGAACGGCTAAACCGATTTCGATGAAATTTGGTGTATGGATAGTATGCTTCCTTCTAAGATTTTCTACTTGGATGTTGCCACTAAAGCACGCTTAGAGGGTTGCCACCTTTACGAAGTTTTTTTAAATATTAAGCAATATATGGCAATATGGGTATCAAACGGAAGGTATTTGAGGCCGTATACCAACCAGAATATTTTAAAGTAGGATTGCCACCTAGGGTTGTCACCGAGCAAGGCTCGGTCACCCAGCTACTATTACATTTCCACTGAATCAAATGCGTGATTTTTATAGAAAAGTTTGAAATGCGGCACATTTCCCCATACAAATCGCATTCACAAAATCACGCATTCAAACCAAATTAAACAGCAAATGCGAATGTTTTGGTTTTGCACCTGTTTCGATTTCGTTTGTGGTTGCGTTTCATTCTCAATTTCAGTTTATCAAAATTTGTCGGTTTCGACCTTTGCTATAGTTTTTCAAAATGAAATACGGGTTCCGTTCAGAAAGTGTTTCAGTTCTGAATTTGATTTCTTTCTATTTTCGAGATCGGTTTTCAAAATGTTACAGTTCCGGTTTTAGATTAGATTCGATTTTTTATTTATTTTGCTTTCGTGACTTTTTCTATTTTGGGTTTTTAAAGTGTTTCGATTCCCGCATTGGATTACTTTTTTAAAATTAATTTGGAACTAAAATTATTCAAGGGTTAAACCAAATTCTAAATAGGTACCATCTTCAGTTTTGCAAGGCGTTTCGATTGCTAATTTGGTTTCCTTCTTGTTTCTGTTTCAACGTGCCTCACTCTAGTTTTGGTTCCGTTCTGATAATTAATTCGATTTCGATTTTTCAAAGTGTTTTAATTCCGTCTTGTTTCAGTTTCAAAAGTTGTTCTTTCGTTTTCAAAAGTTGTTAATTCCGGTTTTGATATAGTCAAAATGTTGCACAGTTTTTGCTAGAAAGTGTTTGGATTCCGGTCTTAGTTCTGGTTTTGGATCCACTCTAAGCTCTATTTTATTCATTAGCACTTAGCAAACTTATAAATGAAATTACCGTTCTAGATTTTATTTTATTAATTCGAAATTTTCTCTGAAAGTCAGTTGTGAACTTGTCACTCGCAAATTAGCAACAAAAGTTTTAAGCGCTTGAAGTTATTTCTGCTTGCTTAATTTTATATTTATTTCAATAAAAAAAATTCGTTTAGTCTAGCATCGATAACACGAATAAAAAATGTCCTTTGTTGGTTAGAAAGTATTTCAAGCGGTTTCGATTTCAGTTTTATTCCTTATATAGTTTACACTTCAGTTTACTTACCACTACGATAGTAAAAAGAAATGTTTGAGCTGCAAGCAACAAAATAGTAAGCAAGTAGAAAAACTAACAAGCGGCTACAATTTTGATTGCTCGCTTCGAAGCTACTTAAGCATATATTAGAAGAAAATTTCATATTGTTTGTTATTTTATTTATAAGAGTACGTTGCTTATTGCTTACGAATAATACACGACTACTATTGAATTAGAATTTAGAAGATTTAATTACTTGCATTAAAAGGAAATTTTATTTTGCCAAAAAAATCCGAAATGTTTGCTATTAAAATCACGATTTTTTAAAGTAATAAATCTAAAATCTAATTTCCTTCGACCAACAAATTATTTACTTATATTCAGCATAAATTAACAGCCAACTTGACTAGGCAGACAACACTGAAATTATCGGCAAACATTAAACGAGCGTACAACAAGCAATTTGTGAGAGTGAATTGTAATGCGTTTGAGCACAGCCACTGCGCATGCGGCCACTCCCGCCTCCACTAACAACAACGCTGTTGCTGCTGCTGCTGCGCGATTCGTGCACAGAATATCAGGTTAAATAGATGCAAACGAAAAGCATACAAAATTTGTTTAAATGAAATGAACAGAAATGCTAACAACTAACTGGTTATTGATAATTCACTGCGTCAGCTAAGTGGCAACCTTAAACAAAAGCAGCCATCAACAGACGGAGCAGCAATATCAATTGGCTTCGAATGTTAAAACATTGAGTTGAAATGCAATTATAAACTTTGTTTAGAAAATCTGCAGTAAAAATGTCAGTAATTTATGCTTAGTATGCGTTTAGTTTGAATAGTTGGAGGGGAAGAGAAATACTTCACCAAAGAGCGCTTAATGTCAGTAAGGCGGCCAATGCAGACCAGGCAGCTCAGCTCGCTCACCTTAGCACACTAAATGGCGGGCGCAATGTTCACTTTTGAACGTTTTCTTGACTTTCATACACTTAAGACTTGCAGCCATATATATTTACATACATACAGCGTAGATATGTTATAACAATTTGACTTCTTGGCCAACAACTCTGGTTTGTCAAATAGACATTTTCGCTTTTATATTATTTTGACTTTTGCTTTCAACCGTTTGGCCAACGCCACGACATTTGAATTTATTTGCGTGTCGTCGTTGGTGACACCAGCGGAAATAGTTTTGTCAGGCGGCATGCTGCGCCAAATGTCAGCGGGCGTAAAGAAAGAGCTTAAAAAAATTTAATAAGTGAATAAAAAAGACATAAAATGAAGCAGCGTGAAGAAAATTATGATCAGTTCAATTCCGTCTTCGATTCATTCGCTTTTAACATTTTAATTTCGAATTTTATTTATAAAAATTTAATGATGATGTCCGCTGTACAAATTACCACTAGCGGACAAATGTTGAATATCACTTGTGGTGGTAGATTGAATGCGGGCAAAGGTCGGTGAAAGGTGATAGCATTTTGTATGGCTCTCGCAGTAGATGCAAAACTCAAACCCAAAATTGAGCGTTTTAAAGTTGAGTTGATTTTTAAAAATAATAAAATTGTAGCACGCCATTTGCCGAAAATAACATACTGTAGGTATTCGGTAGAGTAACTAAAGAGAAAACATCAGTTTTAGAATTTTTGGCAGTCTGTCTATATGTTTGTTCTCGCATCACTCAAAACCCACTATATAGAAATGAATCAAATTTTCGCAGATGTAATAACCGAAGTCCAACTTAAAGTGCAAGACCCTTTTGATAGCAGAAAAATATTTTTTTACCGTTGTATACAACAAAACCAAAAACACGCTTAAAAAATGTGTATACCTGTAGCAAGATTACAATACGCTGACGATTGCATGTGATAGATATTCTATAAAAATCAATTACTTAAAGCAACAGAAGCCAAAGGAACAATTAATTTTTGGCTGTCTGGAGGTCTTTTTTTTAAATACAGAATACATTTTTTATTTGCTGCTGTTAATACTGTTTGGATGCTTGTCAAAGCCTCACACAACCGCAGGCATGTATTCAGACTATAGAGCCGTTGTTGACCTGCATTTTATTGTATTAATGGCTGATTATGAGCGGCTCTCACTGAGAGCACGATGAACACGAGCAAATAAGTATGTAAACTTCATTGATGATACAGTGTTTACAAAAACAGAATCGGTGATTATTCAAGTTGAATATATTGGAGTAATCAACACAGAAAAAAAATTTTAAAAAAAAATTATCAGCTAAATCAAAATAAAATAAAATAATATGAAATAAAGTAAAATAAAAAATTTAATTAAATTAAATGGCACATTAGAGGAAAAATGCATCGTGACGCTACAGGGCATCATAGCTTAGTTGTTAGAGTACTCCAACAGCGGCTTTGGTGCAGACACTTGGGTTCGTATCCCAGTGTCCGAAAAGGGGTCTGATAATAACTTGGGCACTTCGAAACATGTCATCCCATACCATCGCTGGGCATATCGTTGTAATTTTTCCTATCAATTAATAAATTTAATTAAATTCAATTAAGTCAAATTAAATTAAATTTATTAAAACTGAATTAAATTAAATTACAATAAATTAAATTAAAGTAAATTAAATTAAATTAAAACTAATTAAATTAAATTAAATTAAGTCAAATTAAATTAAATTTATTAAAATTGAATTAAATTAAATTAAACTAAATTACAATAAATGAAATTAAATTAAGTCAAATTAAATTAAATTTATTAAAATTGAATTGAATTAAATTAAATTAAATTAAACTAAATTAAATTAATTTAAGTTAAATAAAATAAAATAAAATAATAATTAGTTATAACCGAAGACCTTAGATTGCTCGTTCTATAAGCATTATTTTTTATGAAAAGTTTGTTTGGATTCCAAAATCTTTTGACACCGCTTGAAACTAGTTTTCACATAACTTAAATATTACCATATAGCTTATTAGATATTCTCGAGTTGCATCATATTTTCGGTTTCTCTATGCCTACATAGCTATATTAAAAGAAAGTAAAAGTATCAAAAGCTTCGATTGCTATTTTCTATATACAATTTACATACACAAAGCATACTTATTCAAATGAAGATGCCGCTCCGAATAAAGTAATCTTTAGAAATAGATACAAACAAGAAAAAAAATTTATAAACCAAAAACTGGAATTAACAAAGTCAAAAGCACAATTACAACAAAAACCGAGTAACTTTCGTTTTAACAAGAAAGATCATTAGTACGAACGAGGCATAATAATATAAATTAGTGTGTCATTTAGTTAATAATTCATGCCACTTGATGAACTTTAACTGATGGGCCAAAATGGCAAGCGAGTGAAATATTAATTACCGCGACTGCATGCTTCACCTGGGCACTAAGCCACCACAAACAAGCTGGGCCGCAGGTGACCCGAGCAACAAGAGTGTTGATGTTGGTGATGCTAATAATGACCGCAGTCATTGTGTTTTATTTATTTTTTTTTTTTTTAATTTTATACGTCTTCCTATTTATTATGCGGCATTAAAAGAAATTGGAATTTCGCCGTGTTATTTCAAAAACATATTCACTTTCGCCACAAAGAATTACTTAAGTAAATGAATACGAATGTATGCAATAGAGGCTTGAGATAAAAAATACAAAAGTAAAAATTTGAGATTATTTTTAAAAAAGTGCAAAAGAAAATTAGTTCAAAGTAACTAAGGAATACCAACAGGAAAAAGTCAATGTTAACTAGTAATCGTTAAGAAAACTTACGAATTTTGAGTTTTAGACACACTTTTGGGAACCTCTTAGTGATTGAAAATTCGGAGACAAGCGGCATAGCTTTTCCTATAGATAAATTTAGGCAGTTGCTAGACTTCTTAACCAGAGAGTTTTTGTCGTGTTCCGTCAGAACGATGGGTTTTTTGTAAGCTTAACTCCTATTTCTATGAATACTTTAGGAATGTACAGGCAGAACTTGAGGAAATCGATTTTTGCATTGTCGGATCAAATTATTTGTGACCTGAGTTTTTCAAGATCAAGTGGAAACTTTTATTTTATTCCTATCCCACGTAATTTGTTACATAGCAGAAATAATTATGTGGAGCATTTTAGTTTTTTTCCAACATTCTATTTTAATTTCTTCCATTGTATTTTATTTCATGTTTTGTTTTTTCATTTTATTTTGTTTTATTTTATTTTTTATCTTATTATATTGTATTCTATTTTTTTTTTTTTTGTCTTTTCATTTCATTTCTTTATTTTGTATTATTTTATTTTATCTTATTTTATTTTCTTTTTTATTTCATTTCGTTTTATTTTATTTCATTGTATTTTATTTTATTTTATATTATTTTATTTTGTTTTATTTTATTTTATTTTATTTTTATTTTTTGTTTTATTTTATTTTATTTTAATTTATTATAATTTGTTTTAAATATTTACATATATTTTACTTTATTTTGATATTTTTTTTTTTCCTGAAAAGGGAGCGCCGAGAGAACCTTTTTTCAAGTAAAGAAGCCCCAATTAAAACATCCTTTAAAACACTTTCTATGTAAATCTTCAACTTAGTGACAAAAGTAGTAGCAAATACGGATATGCTAAAATATGTGGGTGAATAAGTTAGTGTGAACGTGACACGTGATGTTGGCAATGACACCAAAACAAACTGCACATTGCAACGTACCAGCTGCACAATGCAAAAATGAACAACAAAACGAAACAAAAGCGCACGCGCAAAGATGCGTACGTAGCATGTGAATGCATTTCCTGAGAACTATTGAAAAGTTATGAGGACACAAATCGTAAAAAAGAAACGAAGACAAATGTTTGTAGGAAAGCACATGAAAGCAATGTGCATACAAAAAATATAAAAATATTTTAAACGAACATAACAGCGAGGTGCGCGTAGCAAGCGCAGTAAAACTACAAAACAAAAATTATGAATTCACAATCCACCTCATGGGCGCTTTTGTTTTTGTAATGCACATAATTTGTGATATTTTTAACATTTTTATGGTTTTATTATTTATTTTTAGTTTCCTATTTTCTCTTCTTCATCGTCATTTTCACCTACGCGTTCACGCTATTTATAGGTTTTTTATTTATAATTTTTCAATATGTTCAAAAATTGAAAATTTTTCGTGAAGACCCACTTGGCTGTCAGCGGCTAAAATAACATTAAATTTAGAAATGGAAAATAAAATTACAAAAACAAAATTTATATGAAATGCATGCAATGAAAGGCCAGCGAGTAGATACCAGCAGTGATGTCTTCAAAAAAAAAAACAATAAAACTAATGAAACAAATTTTTTAAGGTCAGCTCATTTCACTTTCTTCTAAAAAAAAGCACGGCGCATTGTGCCTGAATGACTGACTTGTTGACAGACAGACAGCTTGAATGACTAATGGCTATAGACGGCAGTGCAGGAGGAGCTGAGCGAAGAAGAAGATATGAAAAGGCGTTGAAAGAAATGCATCGCAAACAATTTATTGTTAGATGAAGATGTTAATATGGTGAGAGCACACCCTCTAACTTGAATACGTTTATTAATTCATATCTTTATAGAAGTATGTACAAGAAACATTTTTAAATATGCTTATTTACAAATTTTGGTCAACATCAAACAAAGCCTAATAAGTGTGATTTGACTATTCAAGAATAGTGTTGTATACTCGTAGTAAATATAAGGTTTTATATCAGTGATGGGCATCATTTCTTTCTAGTATGAGCTCCGTTTATTCACCCTTTCGGATAATTGAGCTTTCACAAAATTACTTTAGAGAAATCTTAAGGAAATCATAATTGTCTTTGAACGGATGGACTTTTTTGGTTTTTAATGCCGTTATTGTTTTTTTTGTGAGAGAAAACTATAAAGTCTTATTTATTCAGATAAGATAATAGCTTGAAATAAAAAATCTTCAAAATTTTCTGAAATAGTCATTAAAATTAGTGGAACATCTAAACCATCTTTATAAATTATAAAGATCAGTGGTGAATGCATAATATATGTTTATCTCAGGACATGTATATCAGAGGGCAGTTAATTCAGTATAACCCTAGACGGGACGTAGCTCCAAAGAATTAACAGGTTCGCTGATTAATTGCATTTCTGACACTAACTGAGCCGACAGACGCGATTTAGTACGATATCCGCTTCCTATCTCGCACTTCCAATTGATCCGCCCCCATTTGTCGTCCTCTACTTCTTCTTTTTCAGCTTTTTCCTCTAACCTTAGATCTTCCCTTTGCGCCGATATTTTGGACTGCTGGGCTAACTCGGCATCAAAAGAAGCAGATTAGAGAGCAATGTGTGGTTTGGTAGACAACAGAACACGAGCTAGAATGACAAAGGGTCTACAAATGCGCCTCTGACTGAATGTTTTGCTCTCACGAAAATTGGGCTCTTAGTTTTATATTTGTTCTATCGATAATTCCAAAAAAACTGATTTTTCCTTCCCGATAAGAAGATTCTTATAAACCATTTTCTTAAAAAAGGAGAGAAGTGAGAGTTAGATAAAGGGGGCGCGAGAGAGCAAGAGTACCACTCTGAATGAAAGAAGGAAAGAACATTAAGATCAAAAAGAGGAAAGAAAGCGGAGATGAAGATTGAAAGCAGAGTCAGAAAATGATAATGAGATTAAGACTGAGAGTGAAAATTCAAATGGTTGAAGGAGCGTGAGAGTAATAGTAAAACGTGAGAGCAAGATTACTAGTCAGGGTGAAAGGAACGGGAAGGTACTGTAATTAAACGTTTCAAGATAAAAATAAGTTAGTGGTCCACTCTTCTAGTTTAAAATTGCGCAAATCTATCCCTTTTTTATATTATCATAAGTACCTAATGTGTATTTTTATACCTTTCATGAACATGAAATGGTATTATAACTTTGGTCCGATGTTTGTAAGTATGAGAAGAAGAAGAGATAGACTCACCAATAAGTAAACCGATATGATCAGGGCGATGAGCTGAGTCGATTTAGCCATGTCCGTCTGTCCGTCTGTCTGCTTGTACGCAAACTAGTCCCTCAGTTGTTGAGATATCTAGATGAAATTTGGTATGGAGCCGCCATTTTGCATGAGATTAATCATTCGTCGGAATCAGCAAGATCGGGCAAATACAACGCAAAGCTCCCATACAACCGATAGTTTCGATAAATGGGATTTGGGCTATGTATCTTTAAATGATGAGTTTTGCAGAGTTTTTACTAAATGTGAGTAAGGATCGGACACTTAAAACCGTGATGCGTATTCATGAAAGGTACAAAGTCTTTGGCACAGTCGAAGACAGCCCTTTCCTTACTTGTTTTTTTTTTTTTAATCATTGCCTGATTTAGACACTTAAATATAGTTGAGTGTTGCCAAGGACCCGGAATCAAGTCCCGCTGTCAGAACTATGTTTAAAAAAAAATAAAATATAAAACGGGGGCGTCTCCAGAGTGGTCGGCAACCATCTGAGTTTATTCTGCCATGAAAATCGTTCCAGAAAAAGCTCATCGGTTTTACCTGATGATGTTTAAAACGTAAAATAAGTGTAGGCCCCTGCAATTTGTAACAACAATTCTTATATGGAGATCAAATTTTATATTGTGATATAACCAATTATCTACCATCCCTAACTCAATAACACTCCCACCACTAGTTAACGCAGCAGAGATAGTGATGGTTACACATTATATGCATGTAAGGAGAAAGAGAAATAACACGAGTGTTCACGAATACGAGGTAAAGGGGAGATGGTGATACATAACACTGACTCTTCGAGAACTCTATGAACGAACAACCCAGGAACTTCTAGAAGGTAGCACAATTTTTAAAAATAGAAGGCAAAAACCAAGCAAGGCAGGATGATCAGTTTTTTTCAAGTGTTGTACAGGGAACTTACTATGGAGTTAGCTAACTCGTGAATTTGTACTAGGGTTATCACTAGGAAATAAAAATAGCTATTAATATTATTATAGTGATCGAACCCAGGAGGAATCAACGAATTCGGCACAATATTATTATTACTATGCGAAATAAAAATAAACTTTTTATTAAATTGATTAAACCTCCGAAATATTAAAACATTTTTTATTAGACCCTTAAAAGTTGAACAATTGATAGAACTTTTTCTTTTCCTTATTTTGGAAATGCCATTGCATACACTAATAATTGTTCCTTTTGCAATAAGAATAAAAAATAATAAAAAAAATTTCAAAAAAGACATTTTTAACAAATCGCGCACCTACGTCATTATTTTCTCAAAATTTCCCACTTTTTGTCATTAAAATTTAATTATTAATTTAATGAATTTTATATTCCCGCCGCATTTACTATCTCTACTAACCACAATAAAAATCAACCGCAGTAAATAACAAATAAAAAATAACATACAAACATAAGCTTACACTTACCATTTCTTTTCTTAAAATGGCTAATTGCGTATCCAATGTGCTTCCTGTCACGCTCGTCGCCAACGTACCACCAGCGCCGACGGCATTTGATGTGACGGCTGTTTTCGCGGGAGTTGCTTGCGTTGTTGTTGTTTTAGTTGTTGCCGATGGTGCTGATGTGGCTGCGGTTGTTTCTGTTGCATTTGTTGCTGTTGTGTTTGTTGTTGTGGAATTCGATGTCTTTGACTTGCCGATTATGCTGTTCGATTCCATTTCATTGCTTTCCGATAATTTCGTATTATCAAATTCACTTTTGCCTATATTGTTATTATTGTTGGTAGTGTTGCTATTATTGCTATAGTTGTTTTTGCTATTATTATTATTATTATCCTCTTTTTGGTATTCTAAATTATTGTCTAGATTATTATTGCTCAATGAACTATGTATACTACTTGAGTTGCTGTTCTTAACGTTTGTGTTGTTGCTGCTGTTGCTGTTCTTGTTGTGGTTTTCCACACTAACACCAGCATCATCGCTGATCAAACCAGAATCGGAACCGAGCATTTTATTTATACCACTGAGACTTTTGGGCAAAGGTGGCAGATCGGTTATAGACATAATTCTGAAAAGGAAATACGAAAAAAAAATTTAGTTTGTGGGGTAGGCATGGTAGGAGATAAGAAGTACACGTGTAATCGATTACCATTACTTTAATTATAATACCACAATCCTTGAAAAAATTTTAATGTATTGGACCAGACCTGTTAAATTCTCATTAGAATTGCGTAATCAATTGATTGAATGACTGTTTCAATCAGCAATGATTATGTTAATTTTTTCAAGAATCCACAATTACTAATAGATTAAAAATGGAAAAAAAATCAGAAATAATCAAAATAAATCAAAAAAAAAAATAAAGGTAGTTAAAAACAACCAAAAAAACGTTTTAATTACTTTTAATAATTTTCGATTTTTTTTAATTTTTTTAATTTTTGCCTGTTTTGCCATATATGCTTTTGTATCACTGCAACAATCAAAGTAATCAAACATTAAAAACAATCATAAACAAAAAAAAAATTATCAAAAGTAATCGGATTGTTTGTTTCTCATTTTTCTCAACTTATGATTCCTTTTTTTTTAAATAGTCGTTGAAATAATTATTAAGAACCGACAACAGTGGGTTATTAATTTGTAGGCTTTTCCAAAAAAAATCAAACCGGTAATCATCACAATTAGTAAGCATTACTTAACAAGTATGATTTTGACCATAGTTATAATATTTTTATTATTTTGTAAAAAAAAAAAGTGGCGCATTTTATATTTTAATTTTAGGCTTTATTTATACTCGACCCAAATATTAATTGCAGACTGGAATTAAAATTTATACGAGTCTTGAAACTTTTTTTAAAACATTTTTGGCCGCACTTATTACACTGTGCGCCGCACCCCCATATGTATGCTTTGAGTTTCTTTCTCTTTTTCTACTTTTCAAAATGCTTACGCATCAGCGCTTTCGTCAAAATGCTAATTTAACTTTCATGCTGCTTCCTTTTTTTTTCAAAAGATATTTTTAATTTTCGCTTTCGCATTTTTTTGTTTAAAGCACAATACAGATTTAAGCATAAATTAAATCAAATTCTCCATTAAAATAATAAATAAGGTAATTTGTATATTTGTAACAAGCTATGGCTAGACCCAAAAGAAAATAAAAAAAGTTTCCAAAAATATATCCAACAACACCAATTATTGTGTGAAGACTCACATAGACTCAAAAGCACAAACCTTTCGGGTCGCTTAGTTAACTAGCTTGATAACAAGACTTAGCATTAATTTGGAAGTCGAAAAAACAATAGAAGAAATGTTTAGAGCATTAGCAACTTCAGTATTAATAGTGGAACCTCATTTGTTAGTATTACTAAAATTTTATTTTAGTGAAGCTACCTTTCTATTATCGTTCAACATTGCTTGTGTGGTTAATGAAACTTTATCTCAATTTCCACTCAGATTAATATTTAGTGGAAAGTTTTTCGTAGATTCATTAGTGGCAACTCAATTTTCAACTTCAATTTTCGAAACATTGGCAACATTAAAAAAACACATCTATACATATTATAAAACAAAGTCAAAGATTTTGAATAACAAGATCTCTGTAAAATCAGAACGGATTTGAATGCAACTTTTTTTAAAATAATGCTAACATTTATCGCTACAAAGATGGCTACTTAGAATTAATTAATGAACTAATCATCCATTCTAGAAATATTTGAGTGGTAAATTTCATAATTTTTTACACCAAGCAGAGGATTGGAACAATCGAATGATAAATCAGTGTTTTAGCAGGAAATTGTGTAATTGTGTGAGTAGTAAATAAACTGCCCTCAGTTTATTAAGTCGTTGGCTAACGAATTATGCTCAAAGCAGGTACAGTTCGGCAAGTATGTGGTGGATAAAAAAACAATCAACAGCTTAGTAGATTGAGTGATAATTTCAGTGCTAATGGAAGTCAAATTCCACATGGGTCTTTCCATGTCAAATCGTCATTTAGTTGAAATCGACCTATTCCGATTTTAATAAAATCTGGTGAAGAGTTTCTTTTTGTCATACAACAAAGATCTACCACAGAAACCAATTTTTTTTAAAAAATTAAAAAAAAAATTTTTTTTTAATTATGAAAATTCAAAATTTCCCTTTTTCCCCTTTTTTTCTTGTTGTTTAAGGTTTATTTTTTCAATATATCGGAAACTGCTGCAGTCGAAAAAAAGAACTTTGGCACTTTAAAATGGGAAACTCAGATCTATAAAAAAATATTTTGAGAAAAAATATTTTGAGAAAAAAAATTTTAAATTGGTAATTTTTGAAAATTTTCTATTTTTTAAAATCGAAAAAAGTTTGATGCGCCACTAACTTTTGGACTATAAAGACATCCGGGGTGTTTTTTTTTAAATATGAATTTTACGATTTTTCCTAAAATTTTTTTTTTTTAATTACTTAATTTTCTAGTCGAGTTCAATTAAACGCTAAATTACTCAATTTTGATCACTGAGAAATTTTTTCAGTACTAGTGGAATGTAGAAACAAAAATATGCTTAATTTGTTTCACATTTTGGTTTAATGAATATTAAATGATAAACTGCCCTTCTGACTTGTTTATCATTGAATGTCGACTGAGAGAGTTTTGGTTACATGGGTTAGGTCAAAAGAAAGAGAGCAAAGAATATTGAGTGCAGTTTTGTGAATGTCGGTTTGGTATCTAATCGGTTCTAATTGCTTTCGATAGCTCTATAGACTTGGGACTGCTAATACCGGCGATCTCTTCGACCTGTGAAAAGTTCATCGAATAAGCACACATGTTTCGCTATTAGCTATGATATAATTTTTAGGTCAAAAACTGAGTATATCTCGAATAAAACAATAACAAAAAAACAAACAATCAAAACTGGCAATTGCAATGCTGGCCGTCGACATTAAAAATCATGTTCGAAACAAGTAATAAGTAATAAAATTGTCAATATTGCGAATATTACGTTGTCACATAAGTGGCAATCGTACTTTACATTAGTGGCTGCAATTGTTGTTATTGGTAGTTGTTTTGCAAACTTGTTTAGTACCAAGTATCAACGCCAATCATTCCAACCAACACCAAGTACAAGTATATCAATCAAAAAGCCGCGATTTTTAGTCTTGACCAATAAATGAAACCGGATTGTACTTACAAGGCTGTCTACTTTTTCCATCTGCAAACAGGCAAGTATTAATTGTCGTATACATTTTTTGCTTAAATACTTATGAAAATATTAATTTTTTTATGGTAACTTGTGCAGTTTGCGCTAAGAATTCTAGCTGGATGTTGGATATGAGCGAGAGCATAGCTCTGGGTACGAATATATGATTGATGGTGACGACGTATTGGGCATGCAGTAATTGATTTGCCAATACAGATTAGACCTGGGCAATAAAATATAATTTTTACTATGGCAACAAAAAACTATAAAAGTTTCATACTCTAAAATCACATTTAAGAGTTCTATCAGTTTTAGTTTTGATTTTTAAGTATTGTGAAACTTTCTAACCGTTTAAATTTAGCGCATATACGAGTATTTAGCTTTGTAGGAAATTAAATTTAACACAAGAGAGTTCCAAATGAACCTTTCTTATTTAGGTTGCTCTTTCTAGAGCAATCAATCTGAAAGATAATTGTTAAAAAAATAAATAAAGATTAATGAACCCTCGAAAAGAATTGTATAATGGGTCACTTTTGGGCCTTAATCATAAAAACAACCGTCACTGCTTTGTTTTGGTTTTGAGGTTAGGATGGCCAGTGTTTTGCTTTCGTTGTTTGAGGTTAAGACCGAGCCACAACCCGTTGGACATATTCTGTAAAAAAGTAAAATTACATTCTTGCAGAGTTTAAATAATTGTTCAGATGATGGATACCTATAATATAAATTAACTCCATCGAATGGTAAAAAGTAGAGTAAGAACAAAACAAAACCAGTAAGGAAGTCTAATTTCGGGTACAACCGAACATTATATACCGAGTAGTGATCTATTATGGCATACCAATTTATGAAGGTCCATTTTAAAATTTTTCAGTTCGTATTATAAAGCCAGCTGATTGTTTTCAATGAAAACATTTCTGTTGTGAGTTTTGAGGGGTAAATTAATTTTTTAAAAATATTAATGTATGGCGCGATATACAATAGGTATATCATCATAAACCTCCTAAGAGATTTTTGCGCCGAGCTTCCCTTCCAATTTGAGGTGTGCCGTTTTGAATTTTTTCCTACATTTTGGCGGACCTACAGATTTTTGCCGACTTCAAAAGGCATCTACAAAGGAGATGCATTTTTGTCGAGAAGCCTTCCATAGCAGAAAGACACTCGGAGAGTTTGCCTTTGGTGTGGTAGACCAGCAACACTACCGCAACACAAGGTGGCGCAAAAGTAATCCTCCTATCAGAAAATGCTATAAATTTTGCGATTGGCCCCTAAAGTCAGTTCTGTTTTGATATTTGTGTAGTAAACACATGCGAAATACACGATAATAAACAATATTACGCTACACTGCTCCAGAACGCGGAATATTGCTGACTATTTATTTGACCAATAAGCGGTCGGGGCCACACGGTTACTGTGAATGGTGAGCGCTACAGAGCAATGATCAACGAGTTCTTTTTGCCGCAACTTGATGAATTGGGATTGGAAAACATGTGGTTCCAACAAGACGGTGCAACAGCACACACTGCACGTGCCACAACCGATATGCTGAACATCGGAAGCTTACTTTTGCGCCACCTTGTATAACAACAACTGCTAACCACATTTTTTCAAAATACCAATACTCGTACATGCACGTTTTATGCTTCAAAAATTTGCGTTCAAATATACAGACGGACGGTTAGACGGACATGGCTAAATCGACTCTGCTCATCGTCCTTATTATTTCAGTTTGATTATTGATGGGCTCATCTCCTCTTCTTCTCATACTTACAAACATTTCATGTTCATTAAAGGTACGAAAATCAAAAAAAGGTATATAACTTCCCTATTGCAGTGGGTATTAAAAACTTTCCCGGATATTTAACTTGTGTGTTATCCGATTTTCTTAATTTTTGGCAGGAGTATACAACATACTATTGAGAAGCAACTGACCAATTTTTATTGAAATATCTAGTTCAAACTACAAGCAATCGCCTTTGAAAGTAGCAGCTTTATAATATGCTGAAAAGTGGGCGGCGCCACGGCTTCTTCCTCAAAATCCACAAAGTTTTTTGCGGTTGATTTTTCTTATTGATATTGCTTGCTTAGTTTTAGAAATACCGCGTTTACATTTTACAAATAAATTTTTCAGAACTGTGTTAAAAAACTGGGCGTGGACCTTACCCGATTTCCCAGAATATTACTTGTATTAATATAAATATGTGTGCTAAATTTCGTTTCGATATCTTGAACGGTCTTTGATTTATGATTAATATTATTTTAAACTTGACTTAATCACTAGTGGGCGGTGCCACACCCATTTTCAAAAATTTCTTGAGAAATGTATTTTCTACCTTAACATTAATTACACACCAAATGTAATCCTTATAAGTGTATTATGTGTTGAGTAATAATTTTTTTTGTATATTCGAAAATATTCTATATATAAAAAGTGGGTGTGGCTATCATCCGATTTCGCCTATTTAAAATAGCACGCGGAGATGAGTGCCAAGGAACCTGCATAATTATTAGGATATCTCAAAATTTACTAAAGTTATCGTGTTAACAGGCGGATGGACGGACGGACGGCCATGGCTTAATCAATTTCTTTTTTCCTCCTGAACATTTTGATATATATAAGTCAAAATTTATCTCATCCGTTTATGCCGTTACATACCACCGTTAAGCGATTAAAGTTAATATTCTTTGGTTGCGTAGCACTATTAGGTATAAAAAAATAAACGTTGTAAGTTCAAAAGCGAACCATTTAAGGTAAGGTAATTTTATAAAAAACCGGAAAATCCCGAATCGATTTCAAAATTTTCTGGAAACAATACATAAATGAATCTAAATTGTTTTTTTTATTTCTTTTTTTTATTTTAATAATTTTTTTTTATTTTAATAATTTTTTTTTTATTTTAATAAATAATTTTTTTTTTGTTATTTTATTTCACTTTATTTTATTTTATTTTAATTTATTTTACTTAATTTTTTAATTTTATTATGCCTTATTTTGTGTTGTTTTATTTTAATTAATTTAGTTTTTTAATTTTATTATATTTTATTTCATTTTCTTATTTTATTTTATTTTAATTTATTTTATTTTATTATATTTTATTTTTTTTAATTTATTTAATTTTTTATTTTATTTTAATTTATTTTACTTAATTTTTTATTTTATTATGTTTTATTTTGTGTTGTTTTATTTTATTTTATTTAATTTTTTTTATTTTATTTTCTTTTATTTTATTTTTTTATTTTATTATATTTTATTTTATTTCATTTTATTTTGTTTTATTTTATTTTATTTTATTCTATTTTATTTATTTTATTTTTTTTATTTTATTCTAATTTATTTTATTTTATACTATTTTGTTTTATTTTATTTTATTTCATTTCACTTTTTTCACTTTATTTTACTTTTTTTATTTTATTTTATTTTATTTTTTATTTGTATTTTATTTTAATTTATTTTATTTTATTTTTTTATTTTATTATATTTTATTTCATTTTATTTTATTTTATTTTATTTTCTTTCATTTTATTTTATTCTATTTTATTTATTTTATTTGTTTTTATTTTATTCTAATTTATTTTATTTTATTTTATACTATTTTGTTTTATTTTATTTTATTTCATTTCACTTTTTTCACTTTATTTTACTTTTTTTTATTTTATTTTATTTTTTATTTCATTTTATTTTATTTTATATTATTTTATTTCATTTAATTTCATTTTATTTTATTTGATTTTACTTCATTTCGTTTTATTTTATTTTATTTTATTATATTTTATTTTGTTTTATTTTATTTTATTCTATTTTAGTATATTTGTAACAATTTGTATATTTATCATAAACAAACATTCGTCACGTTTATGCATGATTACCCAATAACAAAATGTAAACAACAGAAAGCCCACAAAATGTAGGGACAATCAGAGTTTGCCTTGGGTAAATAGTGTTTACTGCATTCAAATATCAATGCAGCCTACCCATGTCTGGCATTCATGTCAAGACGTCTTGGAACAATTAGTTTTGGTATCAAAAATTCATATTTCAAAAACACTAACATTTACGCACAAAGTTACGTACTCAATTCAAATATACATAAATTTTTGTGCTGATGCGATATTGATTAGCGCAGAAAGCGAATAATAAGAAAAACAAAATTCGCCAGCTTATAATTAGCAAGTTCATTAGCCTCAACATATTGAACTTTTTTGGAGGCAGTCAACGTGATTCAGTTAACGTCGCAATGCGCTTAAGTGAAGTACGAAAAAAGGTGTGCCAAATTTTACAATAACAAGTAGGTAAATAAAATAACTTAATCACAAAGGCACATACATACATAGATGAGCATTAGAGCGTATCCAGAAATCAAAAATGCTGACTTCAAATTTAAATTTTTAAAAGTTATTTGCAAAAATAATTCATATAGAAAGTGTACTGCGATCTATTTCTTTGATAGAGTCTAATGTGCATACAGTGCTATTGATAAATATGCATAAACGTAGTATGTATGCATGTATTTTATAGCTCAAATGTCCTACATACGTAGGTCAGTATTTGAATTTATACGGCCGGACGTCTTCACAAAATGCGTGACTACCGATTTTTTTTTTGTTTTCGTTTTATTTTAATATGAAAAAACTGTGTATTGATTTATGGGCAAATCCACTAAATCATTAGCTTTGAGAGTTGATACTTTACACATCTAAAGTTTAAAATGGCAGATCATTTATTAAAAAGATTGAAATTATTACAAACATAAGTCCACAAATGTTGCCAGCATCAATAAACCCATGCACACACTATTATCTGGAATACTACTACACCGCTTTCGATGAAATTTAATATATAAAGTCTAAGACTTTCTACCTAGGTGTTGCCATTTAGGATGTTTGTCAAAGGTTGCCATTTATTTGAAATTGTTTAAAAACTAAGTCAGACATACCAATATGGGTATGGGGAGGAATGTATTTACCGTCGCTTTTAAAAAAAATATTTGTAGGTAGTGCTGCCACCTAGCATTTTCAACTAATTCTATGTTATTTATTTTTTTGTTTGCATAACCGCTGTTATCTCAAGAACTGCTTTAGCTGTTTAGATACGCTTTTGAATATATTTTAAGTGTTGCCCTTTAGGGTTGCCACCGGTGATATTTTTAAAAATAAAATGAGATATAGCAAATATGTGTAACAAATAAAAGGTATTTTACTTAGCATTTCAACAAAAAGATTACTAGGTGGGCAAAATTACCTAGTGTTGCCACCTAATTAAATAAATACTTTTTTTTGCATATCTAATAATAATAATCTCGATAACGACTTAACCTGTTTAGATGAACTTTTGAAAATGGGTAATTTGCTATATTTGAAGCTTTTTTTTTAAGTGTTGCCACTTAGGATTTTTTTAAAGGGCTTACATCTATGTGAAATTTTTATTAAATAAAATGAGATATACCAAAACGGGTAAGAACTGAAAGGTGTTTACTTTGAGTGCCAACAAAAATATTTGTAAGTAATTTTAACAAAATAAATAACATTAAATAAGGTCGCTAAAACTAATTCTATGTTATTTATTTTTTTTTTCATAACCGCTGTCATCTCAAAAACGATTTAACCTATTTAGATGATATTTTGAATATAGTTAGTTTACTATATTTGAAGTTCTTGTTTTTAAGTATTGCAACTTAGGGGGTTTTAAAAGGGTTGCTACCTCTTATATTTTTTTTACATTAGATACACCAATCTACTTTGCATTTTAGCAAAAATATTTCGAGGCGGTGTTGCCACCTAAGTATATTTTTTAATGATGGGTATCTGACACAAAATCCATTATACGTGAGTGCCGAACATTTTTCTATCAAAGTGTGGTCTGCCTAATTTCTAAAAAGTCCGAGTGTTCGTGGAATTCACCAAAAGCAATAAAATATAAACGCTGTGTATTTTTAACCCCCACGCCTATACTTAAATGCACGAACAAAATTTTATAAATTTTTATAAATGTGTAAATGCGTGCTTAATTTACACATTTGTGTGCAAAGATTACTGCTTTTTGATAAATTATTCATTTAATAGTTCTCATTTCATTCTCAATTCATCATACTTACTTTCACAAAGGCCACATAAAATATATTTTCACATTTTTAAAAACTAATTTACATGCGCACCATAACACATTTCGTGCAAGAAAGTTACATTTTTGATTTTTGCGTATTCACAATGACCTAATTTACAACAAAAATAATCTCGAAAACTATTAGCATGTTTAGCGTAAATATCTAGCCGTACACTTTGTATTTTATTAGTAAACAAACTAACAAAACTTAGCACATTTTAATGGATTTTCGGTTGCTTAATATTTTTCATTAATTACAACAACTTTTTTAAACAGTTTTTCCACAAATTTCTAGAACTTTTTTGGTGTAAATACCAAATTTGTATTTATATTTCGTGTTAAATCATCAAACGAGATAGACAACAGGAGCACATTGCGAAAATTTAAATGATTTTCCGGCAAGTAAAGAACTTGAACTGCTTTCAAAAATGTATCAAAAATAAATTGGAACGCAGTGAAATTTTCAAAACAGGGTGCTTCAAACATTTTTGGGGAAACAAACCTATGCTAGAATTTATGTATGTTTTAAAGAAAATATCTAAGGGACACAGTGAAGCACTAGCTGTGGATAACTATCGATGGTTTTAAGTCCCTATCGATAATCTTGCTAATATTATAAATGTGTAAGTTTGTGAGTGTATTTGCTCGTATTTCACGTCTGAACTACTTAACCAATCTCGACGAAATTTTGTTCATTTATTCTAAGTATAAGATAGGTAACAAGGTTCATGTTATTCTATTAACTCACATGGTTATGGAGATATGGGCACTAGACTGAGTCGATTTATTAACCGATATCGCGCCATTGATTTTTCGATAGGTTTTGGGCTCAGGAAAAAAAGTTCCACTACGCGGTCGATTTTTCGACCAAAACAAGTCCCAAAACCCGAAAATTTTTTTTCAAAAACCGTTATCGCCAACGTTTTTAGTGGACATTTTTGGGTCGGACAGGGTATACATGAAAATTTTAAAATCAAATGCAATTTTTTTTAGTAGGTCATGATAAAAACCTTAAAAATCAAAGTCGAAAAAAGTCAAAAAAATTAAATTTCGCAGGTTCGAAAATTATTTTTTTGGGTATGCGTAGTGGAACTTTTTTTTTCTGAGCCCAAAACCTATCGGAAAATCGATGGCGCGATATCGGTAGTATTTTTTTTATTTATGTTATTTTGTTTATATTTTTTAATTTTTTTTAATTTATTTTTCTATTTCTTTTTATTTTATTTTATTTTATTTTATATCATTTTATTTTATTTATTTTTATTTTAGTTCATTTTATTTTATTTTATTTTATTTTATTTTATTTTATTTTAGTTTAGTTTATTTTATTTTATTTGTTTTTATTTTATTTTATTTTATTTTATTTTATCTTATTTTATTTTATTTCATTTTATTTTATTTTATTTTATTTTATTTTGTTTTATTTTATTTCGTTTTATTTTATTTTATTTTATTTTGTTATGTTTTATTTTATTTTACTTTATTTTATTTTTTTTTATTTAAATTTATTTTATTTTATTTCAATTTATTTTATTTTAATTTATTTTATTTTGTTTAATTTTATTTTCTTTTCATTAATTTATTTTTATTTTATTTTATTTGAATTTATTTTATTTTAAGTAACTTAATTAAATTTTTTTTCTTTTATTTTGTTTTAGTTTATTTTATTTGTTAAACATATCAATAAATCAGTTATCAGTCAAAATGTGGTTACCGTAAAACCTTGAAATTTGCACGCCACTATGGCCCAGTTTTTTTTATACACTTAAAATATGAATATTTAAAACAAAAATTCAACATAACATTTTGCTTATTTCCTTCTAGTAGATCATAAAACTAAAAAACTTAAATAACCTTTAAAATATCTACCTATCAGAAGCGAACTAAAAATATGCATGTGTGAGTAGTACAGCTGGAAATCTATCTCTAGATGTAAAATCAATAGTTTTCTTTATTTCAAAAAAAACTATCAACTTGATATGCAAAAGTAAGACTATGTAACCCTGTCCTGTGAGAGAGAGGCGTCTCACAACCTATAATAGCCTAAGTTCGATTTAAATAATGGTATCTCCGAAACCAGTTGAGATATAGAACTTAATCATATCGCTTACTGCAGTACTCAATAGCACCTTTGGTTTGATACATATATTTAACTAACACATTTTGGGCCACCCTGGTCCACATATTAGTCGATAACTCCAAAACTGGTCACGCTATCGAAATAATTGCTATCTTAAATGTTAACTTAGGCGTGTAGTAAATGAAGGTGAAAGCTGCATTCAATTCTATTCAGCTGTTTTTAAGTGATACGCGCTCAAACATACAGACAAACAGACAAAAATTTTTAAAACTAATGATTTGTGTTTTATTGCCTTGATAGTGATAGCTCCTATCAATTTTCTTGAACATCTGCAATGTACAGATATCGACCTGACACAATTTTATTATATGTAGAGATTTTATGTTATTTTTCCTTCACCATTTCCTACCCTGTATTTTTGCAATGCGTGTTCATGTGTAATTTATTTTTAGCTTCTGTATATACATATATTTAAATGAAAAATTTTTTTTTCAAATTCGGCCGACGAAATTCTTTAGCTTTCTTTTCATTTCTCCTAGCTACAGTAATAAAAACAATGCATAAACAAAATGCTACAAATATTTCATGTCAAGAATGACGTCAAAACAAGGTGAATTGACAGCAGAAAGTTCTAAGAGAAATTAAGAAAAGAAAAAAGTTTCCACAATTTCTAAGAGTTTGAAAATATATCGACTTTGCAAAATCGCCTGTTTGTTTAAACTAAAATAGTATTTTCTAAAACTAGATGCTCCTGATACATTTATGGGTATTCTTTTGCATTATGTTGGAAGAGTAGTACCGTCTTCAACGTCCACAGTTTATTAGTCGCAGTCATATAGGTAGAGCTTGAAACATGGAAAGTATACTATCGCGCGGTACTGAGAATAATAGTGATAGTTAGAGTGAGAGAGGGAGAGATAATACGTATGAGAGCGGTGTGCGAGGAGAATGATAGAGATAGTGTGACATTAAATATACATATGTAGGTCCGATTCAAATAGTGGTACAAATATTTTTCATAGTTAAAAATTAAAGCACGAACTTACAACTCTCTAAATAAAGTCTGAAATCAGTTTTTATTTTCGTAATACGAAAACGAAACTTTTCTTACCGGCGCATATGTTTGTGTATATGGGTACTCCAGCACATTTCTTTTCACTTTCATACGCACTTCTATTTGATTAATTTATTTGGTCGTTATCAAAAGCTTTCACTTTTAATTTACCTTTATTTAACCGACAAATATGCAAATTGAAAAATTAAAGAAATTTTTCTAAATGTGTGTTAAATGTTTCAAGTCCAATCACACATGAATTGTGGATTCATTAATACCCAACAAGTGCATCTATTGAATTATAGAACATAGCTGGAGTGACCCTATAAATATGCATGTCGGGCCGGTGAGAAATGCGGCAAAATCGAAGGTGAAGTTAGCGGAATACGAAAAAGGAAATAAACTAGAAAACGAAATCTTCAGATGGAATGTCTTTAAATTTTGACTGGAGGCTTTCCGATAGTTATTGAGGTTGACATGCTAATCTTTACGGCATGGTATATGGTTCAATTTTTTTTTGCAAAATGCTACAGATAGTTTTTAATTTTTTTTTTTTTTAATTTTTCAGTTAACAAAAATTAAATGTGTCTTGGTATTTTTATGGTTGTTAACGTTCCTGTGATTGGGTATTTAAATTTTGCTTGTAACACATTTCCACTAAGAATTTGACTTTTTAGCAAACATCAGATGATGCGATAATGACGTGATCAAATGATGTCATATCACTATGATGATTTTGTATGACATTTGAAGATTTTGGAAGAGAAGTAAAGCATTCATCAAAACTTGTAAATATCTGGTAAATCTTTTAAACAGTGAAAACCTCGTAAGTTTATATGGAAATTGAGTATTTCACTGCGAGCACAAATCTTTTCCTTAATAATGACGTCACTATAATACTATGGATACTCTGTTCACGCATACAACGGCCAATTTATTTACAAAATAGTCACTTTCAAAATCACCCAATGGCAATAAGTCGTCAAATGCTTGAACAAGAAAATGCAGAAAAATCAATAATTAGCACAAGTTGATAATTTAATAAATACAGGGTGGCTGATGAAAGCCGCTACAAAAAAAAAATTAAATAACTTTTTTTCTATTTAATGAATCTGGTTAATTTTTTTTTTATTTTGCAGATTGACTTTTACATTTAACAAAAATGGATAACTGGGACACTGAAACAAGAATTTGGATTGTCCGCCGCTATCACGCACTGGAGTCCGTAGTTTCGGTTCAAAGAGAGTATAGGCGCACGTTTGGCGGCAATTCTCCGAGCAGATGGACCATAATAAGACTTGTAAACAATTTTGCCGAGCATGGGACAGTCAACAGAAGATCTTACCATCGAAACCCTTCAGTTCGAACGGAGGAAACAATCGCTGCTGTAGCTGCTGCCATACAAAACAATCCACGTGTTTCGACAAGAAGCTTATCTGCTCAAATGGGTGTAAGCAGACAGTCATTACAGTCAATTATGCACAAAGATTTGGACTTATTCCCATATAAAATTCAAATGGCCAACAAACTGAATGCTGCAGACTTGCCGATTCGCTTGGAATTTTGCCAGAAGATGCTTCAAATGGTGGAAGAGGATGGAAACATGTTGAACTGTCTTCTCATGTCTGACGAGGCCCATTTCAATTTAAACGGCAACATAAACAAACAAAATTGTCGAATATGGAGTGCTTCCAACCCACAGATACTCCATGAGACGGAATTGCATCCACTTCGTGTCACAGTGTGGTGTGCAGTTTCATCACGCTGCATTGTCGGGCCCTACTTCTTCGAAGAAAACGGTCACACCGTTACGGTTACTGGAGACCGTTACTTGAGCATGTTGAGAGAGTTTTTCTATCCAGAATTACGCCGAATGAGAATTTCTTTCAACTCTGTGTGGTTTCAGCAAGATGGTGCAGCTCCTCATATAGCCCAACCTGTTATGACAGAATTGCGACGAAAATTTCCCAATAAGCTGATATCCAGAAACTCCACATTCCGTTGGCCACCCAGGTCGCCTGACCTTACTGCACCTGACTTTTTCTTGTGGGGTTATTGCAAACAGGAAGTCTTCAAAGCAAAACCAACAAATTTGAATGAACTAAGGCAATCCATTCGAGAAACAATTGCGGCTATTCCTGTCTCAACTCTCCAAGCAGTAATGAACAACTTTTTGGTAAGATGCCGCACATGCATCGACGAGCAGGGGGGGCATTTAAATTCCATTATTTTTAAAACTAATTAAGCTATATTTAATAAAATTTAATGAGCCTTAACATGAATAAAAGAAAAATGAATTCCATACTCTGAAAAAAAAATTATTTGAGTTTCTTAATGTAGCAAAATTCATCAGCCACCCTGTACATGCAAAGAAAAATGTTAAAAAAAATGTGAAGAATGAGGGCCTTGAAAAATAAAGAAATATTAGTAATTTCTTTGCTGAACTATTTGCATAGCATTTGAATCGGCAATATTTTTGCTTAGCAAATTTTTGACTTTATTTGCTTGAAGCAATTTGTAGCTTGTTGTATTGATTGATTTTTAATTAAAAGGACGCAAATTATATGGTAGCTTAATTAAGTAATTATATTGATATATGTATGTATGTGCACAAGTCCATTTCGTTTAGTCATTCGCTTTGTTCGACCTTCTTGAAAGCGGTGTGAAGAAATGTGTTCTTTATCTTATTATAAATGCGTAAGTAGTTAGTGAGGGAGTATGTTTGTGATACTTTCACGTCATACCTCACTTGGTTATGAAGATATTATGAAGCTGAATGTTTGATTGTCCAGAGGTTTGCCTTTTTTACTCAATAAGGAGAGAAGTGCACGATGCAATTTGGTATGCAGACAGCTAATAGTCTGGGAGGAAGTAGGTATAGGCTATGTCTTTCAAAACATTTCGGCTTCCATGCCCCCTTGTAACCGTTAATTTTTGATATTTTTTTATTCTATATAACTCTGAGTATACTTGACCTATGCTAAGGATATTTGGTATATATGTAAGTCATACGTACAATATGGGTATCAAACGGACACACCACAGGTTTCATTTCGGATCTGCTATATTTTGATATATTAAATGAGTTATCGGTCAAAATGTGGTTACCGTAAAACTTTGAAATTTGCACACCACTATGGGCCAGTTTTTCATTATAACTTTAAAAATTAATATTTAAAAAAATCTTTAGAGTTATATTGAATAGTCGTTTTCACATGTAGCCCTAACTGGCTGATAAATAAAAATGTCTGCGGGTGAACTTTTGTTATTTTGTTTATTTTCTTCCTGCGCCACCAATACTTAACTCAGCTTGTTTTCAAAATACCCAATAAGCAAAATACGTTATCTATAAGCTTACGACAAACTTACTTTAGCATGCTTTTCGTTTGGAAAACGTTTGGAAAAAATTGTCGAATCAACGAAAGTGAGCCCTCAACAATCATTTCTGTATATGTTTAAAAATAATTTAAAGTAAACTTGCTACAATAAGCGATATGTAAGCTTTTTCAGTCTTAATTTATTTGAAAGTTTAAAGTAAACTTTTTATAAACTTCCAAAACAAACTGTTATAAATCATTTTACCTTAAAAGTGAAATATAAATGTTTACAAAAATTTCAGAGAAAACTATTTGTAAATTTTTTTCTCTTCAACTTAAAAAAATTTCAAATACTTTTCATAAAAGATTTTACAGCTGAATGGGGACGACAGAGCAAAAATTATGGCTGTATCTTAACCACTTTAACAATCTGCTTATAATTGGTTTAAGTTGCAGTATTCAATGTATGATTACACTGCGTTACAAAAACGAGCTTTAGTTCTGTCCAATGAACCGAATATACTTTTTCGGAAAGGGGAAAAAAAATAAAAATAACGTGTATCGGCGATTTTCATGTACACATCAGAATTTTTTTTTTATTTATAAAGTATAAAGCTCGTAGTGTCCGTCTGTCCGACTGTGTGAAAGATTTTGGATCGATTTTTAACGCTTTTTCGGTGATCCAATCCAGCTGAATTTTTGTAGGCAGACTCGTGGAAATGTCTGTATCACGTCAAATTTTTTCAAAATAGATTTTTATCAATTCTCAGATTTGAATATCGCATATAAGGTCCTATCAAGCGTATTGTGCGAAAGACTGAAGGCTGATAGGAACAGACTGATTGGACCTTACCAGTGTGGCTTCAGACCTGGTAAATCTACCATCGACCAGATTTTTACACTACGCCAAATCTTGGAAAAAACCCATGAAAAGAGAATCGACACACATCATCTCTTTGTTGATTTTAAAGCCGCTTTCGATAGCACAAAAGGAGCTGCCTATATGCCGTTATGTCTGAATTTGGTTTCCCCGCAAAACTTATACGGCTATGCAAAATGACCTTGAGCAACACCGCCAGCTCGGTCAGAATTGGGAAGTACCTCTCCGAGCCGTTCGAAACTAAACGAGGTTTCAGACAGGGTGACCCCCTATCGTGCGATTTCTTTAATTTAATGCTGGAGAAAATAATACAAGCTGCAGAACTTAACCGCGCTGGAACAATATTTTATAAAAGCGTCCAACTGTTGGCATATGCTGACGATATTGATATCATTGGCCTTAACAACCGCGCCGTAACCTCTGCTTACTCCAAATTAGAAAAAGAAGCGGAGAAAATGGGATTGGTGGTGAACGAGGGCAAAACGAAGTACCTTCTGTCATCATGCAAAGGGTCAGCGCATTCGCGCCTTGGCAACCAAGCCACTGTTGGCAGCAATAATTTCGAAATAGTAAAGGACTTCGTTTACCTGGGAACCAGCATTAACACCAACAATAATGTTAGCCTAGAAATCCGACGAAGAATTACTCTTGCAAACAAATGCTACTTCGGACTGAGTAGGCAATTGAAAAGTAAAGTCCTCTCTCGACGAACGAAAATAACACTCTACAAGTCACTCATCGCACCCGTCCTGCTATATGGTGCAGAAGCGTGGACACTAACAACATCTGATGAGGCGGCTCTGGGAGTATTCGAGAGAAAGGTTCTTCGAAAGATTTGTGGACCTCTACGCGTTGGCGACGGCGAGTACCGAAGAAGATTTAATGATGAGCTATATGAACTTTACACAGACGCCGACATAGTTCAGCGAATTAAAACAAAGCGGCTTCGCTGGCTAGGACACGTAGTGCGAATGAGCGAAGATGCTCCAGCCCAGAAGGTATTCTTATCGGCACCCGCCGGTGGAAGCAGAGGAAGAGGGAGACCACCACTCCGATGGAAGGACCAAGTGGAGACCGATTTGCGATCCCGCGGTGTTTCCAATTAGCGCCAGTTGGCGCAACGAAGAAACGACTGGCGAGCTATGTTGCACGGTCAAAATCGCCCAGGCGGTTAGATGACCATTTAAAGAAGAAGAAGTTTGAAAGTAAAATAATTGTTTATGTGGAAGTTAAAAAAATCTCTACTAACATCAAAAACAAATCACTAGAACTAAGAGTAATGCCCAACAACCCGAAGAGAAACGACCTCGTAAATAAAATTAGGCAAAGCATCAAATGGAGTGAATGAAAGTGTATATATACTATTTTAATAAAATATTTAAGGGCGACGCACATACAGTTCTGCTCAATATAATAGTAGTGAAATTAAATTGGATAACGTTCGACGAAATAAAATAAAGCTGTGTTTTTAATAATTTTTATTTAAAAAACTGCGGAATTAAAAGTTTTCTAATTGTATGAGAAAATGACTTAGAGAGCTGACTCTACTGACCATTGGTACAAGGTGGCGCAAAAGTAAGCTTCCGATGTTCAGCATATCGGTTGTGGCACGTGCAGTGTGTGCTGTTGCACCGTCTTGTTGGAACCACATGTTTTCCAATCCCAATTCATCAAGTTGCGGCAAAAAGAACTCGTTGATCATTGCTCTGTAGCGCTCACCATTCACAGTAACCGTTTGGCCCCGATCGTTTATTGGTCAAATAAATAGTCAGCAATATTCCGCGTTCTGGAGCAGTGTAGCGTAACATTGTTTATCAACGTGTATTTCGCATGTGTTTACTACACAAATGTCAAAACAGAACTGACTTTAGGGGCCAATCGCAAAATTTGTAGCATTTTCTGATAGGAGGATTACTTTTGCGCCACCCTGTATATGTAAGCAGTGATTTTTTTATATAGAAGGGTCTTAAGACTACTCCTCAGAATTCAATAGAGCTTAAAAACGTTAATGAAGCAAGTTTGTTAGAATGTTTTTGACACTTAAATTTGGGCTCGCCTTCAATCAAGCAGATTTTCCAATAAAACGTTTTATCAAGAAATTTCATTCCCTTCTGTAAAAATCACAAAATAGCTAAATCTACTCGTATTTTATTACAAGCAGAGTTAATAGAGGAAAAACTCAATGATAAACGCCTCATTCATGACGCATGTAATTTGTGTACTAAAACAACATGATTTATGTGAGCTGCAAATTAGAAAAATGCCAAAGTGGTCTCTCCGAACTAAAGAATATAAAAATTTAATTAGGCTTAAAATTAAAAAAAAAAACATTGCTTTTATAAATATTGCGTTGAACTGACCCAAATCTGGGCTGAACCGAAACGGCAACATCAAGTGAACTGAACTTAACTAACGAAAACTTCAACTCCAACGCCGTCAAAACTAATTGAGCCAGTTGACCTTTAACGCTACAACAGTAGTGAAGACTATTTATATATAAAGAGTAAAAAAAAATATAACTTGTTTCACTTTTTACAAGAGTTGTGCTCAAATTTTGTAATAACAGTCACAACAATCAAGAGTACATAAAAACATAACAACACGAATTAGAAAAATTTAAACTTATAAAGACTCAGCTTTATATTAAAAATGTCTATTTTACGTTAGTTGTTTAACGTTTGTGCTTTTGATATATTAATGTTTGTATTAAATAATAAAACAAAACAAAAATTAAGTGCATGACATGGCCCAAAAACGTTCAGCTTCGATACTTCGGTTTAAAAGCGTTGGCGTTGAAGTGGAAACTCCCCAGCTGAATGTTGGCTAGCAGGTACATCGAGCGACGTAGCAATAGTACAGCACACAAAGATGTGCATTTGGCTGCTTGATTTTCAGGTGATTTTTTTGTCTGAGCTGTTTACAGCCTTAGTTCAGTCGAAATTTCGATTTTCCATACATTTCATGGGAAAAATTTGGGAGAACTTCTTGGTAGGAAAAAAAGTAAAGAGCAGACCTGTTAAATAATGATTACTAATCGTAATGATTACCGGTTTGATGAATTATTTTCTTGAGAATACATTTAATGAGTGATTACCATTATTTTAAGTTTTTAATGATTATTTCCCAATTAAATAAAATAATAATCAAAAAAAATAATAATTTTTACGATTATAAAGAAAATCAAATATAATCAAAAAAGAAGTTGTTTTGATTACTTCAGATTATCTTAAATTTTTTATTTTTTTTGATTATTTTTGATTTGTTTTAGTATTGTTGAAGAAGCACATAAATATGCACACCAACAATACTGAAAAAAATAAAAAATAATTAAAAAAAATCAAAAAACAAATAAAAAGGTACTCAAGACCACTTTTTTTTGATTATTTTTTTATATTAATGTTTATTTTTTCTAATCATAGTCAATTAATAATTGCCTTTTCTTGAAAACCAATTAAAATAATTATTACAAATTAAAAAAGCCATCTAATTTATTGATTATTAATTACTAATCAAATTTAACAGGTCTCTTATAGACATGAAGCTTACAATATAAAACGAAAGCAGTACGACCAAAATATTTTGAGTTAAAGAACTGGGAAAAATTTCTTTATCACGCAAATTCATATCCAGTGTACCAAATTTAAGCTGTTTAGAACTTTTTGTGATTTTTTTCTTGATTTTATTTTCGAATTTTCTGAGCCACCACATTCAATTTTAAAAATGTTTTTTAATACCGAAAAATCGTATTGAACTAAAAAACGAAACTTCCCTATACAATTTGTGAAATAAGTAAATTTTTCTTCAATTTCAATTTTCTTTCTAATGGACAGTATAGACAGCAGGAAGGGGAAAATATGTGTTATATTTAAAGACAGACCTCCATCCATACAACGATGAAGAATACCATTCCGCAGAGTAGTTTCGCAGTGATGCGCGCACAAGCAAACATACTGACAGAGAGGCAAAAATTTAAAAAGTTGTTTCTTTTTCTTCTGTGTCTTCAATTAAGACTTCCACTAATTTTTATCTTTATGTACAGACATCGGCCAAATTTAATATAATATTTGTAAATCATTTCGACCCAACTTTGATTGTCATCACTGTACAAAGCGGGAATAAAATATTTCCGTATGATGGATCCGTAAAATGGATCCTTAAATTTAAATTGGATATCCAGCAATATATTGGTGAAAATTATATTCAATTCTATACAACGGTTTTCGAGTGATTCGCGAACAAACATACACACAAACAGACAAAAAATTTGAAAACTCTTGTTATGGCTTCTTTTTACAATTTTTTTTTTTCTAATATATATAATGTACATACATCGGCTTGTTCCAATTTCACTATATTGAATAAAAAATATTTCAAGCCAACTTGTATTGCGACAACAGTGTACAGCGGGAATTATTTATGTCGATGCATTCAAATGGATGTTTAACTTTAAGTTGGGCATCTAGCAATGTAACGGTGAGAACAGCTTTCAATACTATACAGCGGTTTTGGAGTGATGCTCGAACAAACATATAAACAGATAGAGAAAATTCTAAAAACTGTTGTGTTGGCTTCTATTACTCACAAGAATTAATTTCCTTTAATTCTAGAGTATAGAGATAAAGGTTAACAGTGGAAAATCTGATATTAAGGTAGGACAAATAAGAATTCATCTGAAAATGAAACACCGTCCTCCATACATTACAAGGTATATATACTAGGGTGGGTGGATTTGTATGGACGAAAGTTAACCGATATCGCGCCATCGATGTTTCGATAGGTTTTGGGCTCAGGAAAAAAAAAAGTTCCACTACGCATACCCAAAAAAATTATTTTCGAGCCTGGGAAATTTCATTTTTTTGACTTTTTTCGACTTTGATTGTTAAGGTTGTCCGACCCAAAAATGGCCGCTAAAAACGTTGGCGATAACAGTTTTTTTGAAAAAAAAAAATATTTTTTGGATTTTGGGGAGTGTTTTGGTCAAAAAATTAACCCTATCGCCAATTTTTTAAGGGTTTTTTCAGCATACATGCAAAAATGTTTTCGATGAAAACGAATTTGTCTCATATTTCCTGTCCCCCTTAAAATTATGCGCTAAAAACGTTGGCGATAACGGTTTTTTGGAAAAAAATTTTGTTTTCGGGTTTTGGGACTTGTGTTGGTCGAAAAATTGACTTTCGACAACATTTTTGCATGTATGCTGAAAAAATCCTTAAAAAAAATGGCGAAAGGGTCAAAAGGGAAATTTCGCAGGCTCGAAAATTGTTTTTTTGGGTATGCGTAGTGGAACTTTTTTTTCCGGAGCCCAAAACCTATCGAAAAATCGATGGCGCGATATCGATTAATAAATCGACCCAGTCTAATATATACATATACCTATCTATATAGATACGTAATGGTCATATAAATGTTAAAACTCCTTTTTTTATTTATGGCAATAAATGTTTGTTTGTTGCTTTCAAATTTTTCCTCTAATCAAAAAATAATAATAATTAACTAAGATATTATTATCAACTGGTCTTGAGCTCGTTATACTTACAAAAATATGTAAAAATGAACAGACCGTAAAACCAACAACAAAATATGGCAATAATAGTTATAAAAATTTATTGAATTAGTGAACTGCGACCTATAGATCTATTGTGCCCTTCAGGTAGCCCGTTTCTCTAACTCTGTTCAATCGATCGTCTCGACTCATATAAGTAGTAGATCTGACTTAGTAATAATGTGGTTTATGTTTAAAAAAAAATAAAAATGCTGAAATATCTTTTTTATCTTATTCAAATACTGCATTTCTACCAATATATAGAATATATAGAATTATTGATAACTTCAAATATTAAATTTATTTAAACATATTTTCTACTGATATTTCAATAAATAAATACCCCTATATCCTACGGTGGCGTGAATATGTTGTTTTAAAATTTGAATCAAAAAAATCGGTCCAGAAAATTGGATGTTTTGCTTTTACGAAAATGTATGTATTAATTATGTAAATATAGTACAGATTATATATGTTTGATACTAACTTTTCAATTTAAAAATAACCCTATATCCTTGTCTGAGACGAATATGTCAGTTTAAGAGAATTGGACCCAGAAGTTTGGTTGTTTTGCTCTTACAAAAATTTATGTTTTCATTTTATGTATAACGTTTAGAGCTTGGCAACTGGGTTTGGTAGTTTAATTTTAATATTAAAATTTCTTAAACTCATTCTAATACAAGGTGGCGCAAAAGTAATCCTCCTATCAGAAAATGCTATAAATTTTGTGATTGGCCCCTAAAGTCAGTTCTGTTTTGACGTTTGTGTAGTAAACACATGCGAAATACACGTTAATAAACAATGTTACGCTACACTGCTCCAGAACGCGGAATATTGCTGACTATTTATTTGACCAATAATCGGTCGGGGTCAAACGGTTACTGTGAATGGTGAGCGCTACAGAGCAATGATCAACGAGTTCTTTTTGCCGCAAATTGATGAATTGGGATTGGAAAACATGTGGGTCCAACAAGACGGTGCAACAGCACACACTGCACGTGCCACAACCGATATGCTGAACATCGGAAGCTTACTTTTGCGCCACCTTGTACATGCTCTGAAAAGTACGGCCTAGTGACATTTACCTGTCCACAACTGTATATATGCACCTACAAATAAATGTAACTTCTTCATTATAAATATTTACAACATGTTTAGGTATATAAAACAGGTGAGGCGAGACAATAAAATATTTGTTGAGAACAAAGAAGTAACAACCAAAAACACAACAACATGTCAGCATAAATAAATAAATATGAAATGTGCTGGCTCGAGCGCGCTGGAGTTGACGAAAAGCCTAAAAGTGCCCCACATCCGCCACCATTGCGTACAAGCCAAGTGGCGGACAGTTTTTTTAAGATTATTATTATTTTTTTGTTATAATAGGCTTTTGCAGAGCATTGGTTACAGTAAAAAATAAAAAAAAACAACACAAACAAATTGCACTCACAACCGCTTAGCCGTCGAGTCGACGAACTTTTAGCGCGTCAATGAAACCACCGGAAAGCCACAGCCACTGCAGTAGTTGAACTTTGGTATAATATATTGGTTGTAGATATGTAAATGCAAAGCCAAGACTGACTTAACATTTCTGCTGTACTAAAAAAATTGCTTGTGTTTATTGTTTAGCGTTTTTAAGTGACTTAAAAACCAGAACATATCTAAGCAGTCAAGTAGACTATCGAGTATCTGCAAGCTAACCTGCAAGCTAACCAAACGTTGGAACATGTTCACATACATGCCAAACAAAAAAGTTTGCAAAGGACAGCAATAGTCATAGGAAAATACCAACAAACTAACAGCTAGAATGACAGCAAAAAATGTCACAGTAATAATGGAAGTATGACAAAAACCAAAAATGACTAAAAAAGCTTAAATATACGAGTACAAACGATGATGCAAACTTTTTTTTTTGATTTTGTCTGACGATTTAAAAGTTATTTGTGCATTACTAGGGTGATCTAAAAAGCAGGAAACGGTAGAGTATGTCAAGAGTTTTTTTGTTTAATCTGAGCGAACTTTTATTGCCACCACTGTGTTAAGCGGAATCAAAATATTTTCGTGCAGTAAAATTAATAAAAAAAACTTTAAGTTGGGTATTTACCCACGCATCAGTGAATATATAATTCAATTCAATACAGGCGTTTTTGAGTGATGCTCAAACAAACATACAGACAGACATACACAATTTTTAAAAACTGCTGTTTTTGCTTCTATTACGCGTATAGAGGCCACCGTACGCATTTTTCTTTATAATCTGTAATGTACAGATATCCAATTGTTACAATTTTATTGTATGTGGGAAGAGACAATCAAAACTAGGTAAATTTTCAATTCAAGTTTTAGCACTTAGAAGTATGAATCTTGTACTAATGCCGTAAATTATAGCATAGAAGAAACTTTTAGTACTTTTTCAGTATCTACATATAATTATAGCCAATATTTGACTACTAGTACATATTCCATCGTTAACTCTATCTAGACAGACACGATTATAATGCTTATTTTATACCAATAAAGCTAGCTGGCGCTTCGATTATAGGCTATGATAAGATACGCTTTTCATACAAGTTGATTGCTTACAAGTTTTCCCGCTCCTCTACCGATTTTTAGTACAAATTTAGTACACTTTTTTTACAAAAAACTTTACATTATATATTATTCGACCTTATCTAGTAAGACAAGCGCTCATTCATTATTCAAAATATTTCTCTATAACAATCGCTTTGAATTTACATTAGTACACGTTAACGCTTTTTTAGTCCAAAATGTTAGTACACTTGTTATACAAAAAATTCAAAATTATAACCTTATCCGGTTAAACTGGCACCCAATTATTATTGACAATATTTTGTCTATATCACTTGCTTTAAATTATCTTTTTAGTGCACTTTAATAATTTTTAGTACAACATTTTAGTACAATTGATACAGTACAATGATTGATTGAGTATTGCAATAACTCAAATTCTAACTTATTTGACCTTAACCGCAAAAAACTAACATTCATTTGGTACTCATAATATTTTATCTATAACACTCGCTTTGAATTCAGTTTAGTACACATTTTGGTACTAAATAGTCAACAATAAATAATAAGTATACTTAATCTTCTACTACAGTTTTTTATCATTTTTTTAGTATAAATTTAGCACACTTTATATTTAGAAAAGTACTAAATTATAATTTTTGTATCTTATCTAGTAGAACTGGTATACCATTTACTACTAATGTGCTTTTTCTGTAACAATAGCTTTTATTTAGGTTTTTAGTACATATTTTGGTACTGAATGAAAATAAACTCTGAAGGGACTTTAACTAGTAAGTATACCTATCCTTCTTCAACTACATATTTTAGTACACCCTATGCACAATTTTAGTACACTTGATTTAATAAAAATTATTTATTGCTAACAAACCTAGCCTATAACACAAGCTTTTATTTAGTACACATTTTAGTACTACATTTTTTAATTAATGATTAAGATTCAGAGACAAAAACGTTAAATGAGCTGCTTGAAGCCTTCTGAAAATTATGTAAATGCTGTCAAAGCTTCGTATCAATTTCGATTATATCATGTCTAGAACATCAAACTAGCACATCAACTTGCATTGGGTAAGAATCTACTATTGCACTGGCTTCACTTGCTTCTCTGTCACAACGAGTTCATGACCGTAAATGCCAAATGCAAGGTGGCGCAAAAGTAAGCTTCCAATGTTCAGCATATCGGTTGTGGCACGTGCAGTGTGTGCTGTTGCACCGTCTTGTTGGAACCACATGTTTTCCAATCCCAATTCATCAAGTTGCGGCAAAAAGAACTCGTTGATCATTGCTCTGTAGCGCTCACCATTCACAGTAACCGTGTGACCCCGACCGATTATTGGTCAAATAAATAGTCAGCAATATTCCGTCAGCAATATTAACGTGTATTTCGCATGTGTTTACTAGACAAATGTCAAAACAGAACTGACTTTAGGGGCCAATCGCAAAATTTATAGCATTTTCTGATAGGAGGATTACTTTTGCGCCACCTTGTATCAACAAAGCAATACAAGCAACCTTTAAATGTGAAGCGCCAATCCAGTCGACCTGCCTGGCATGTCTACGATGTACGTAGTTGTGGAAAATGCTATATCTTACTTATTTAGGATCTCCAAGCCATACCCAATAACCCAACGAACATTTATGCCAATCGAAGAAAGTAAGAACCAGTCAATGAGTTCAAGTTATGATATCAGAAACGGCAAGCTATTAGAGTTATTGGACAAAGAAAGAAAAAAGGTGGAAAAGGTTTCTTTAAGTCATAAAAAAACCTAGCTAAATTTCGCTCAGCAATTTTTGATAAAGGGCCTTTTTTGAAAAATATTTTGAAATAGGGTGATCTTCCACTCAGCCGTCGATATAATACTCTTGTTACCTCAGAGTTTCTGCATGTACATTTCAAATATTAAAGAGAAATGCATAAGGAAGTTTTATTAGAGTAAAAGAAGCCAAGACAACAGTGTTTTAGAATTATTGTCTGTCTGTATATATGCTTGTTCGCGCATCACTTATAACCCACTGCAAAGAATTGAACGTAGTTTTTAGCAATGCATTGCTAGACATGCAACTTAAGTTTAGGAATTATTTTATTACCGCTGCACAGTGGTGGCAATAAAAAATCGCACAAAATTTTGTTAAACATATAGTTAAGTTTAAACAGACTAATGTCTTTACGTTATAAAAATTTAAAAAAAAATGCATAAAGTTATACCTACTTAGAGCATCAAAATCCAAAGCAGCAATTTTTATAATTTTCTGCTCGATATGTCTGTATGTATGTTTGCACGAGCATTACTGAAAAACTACTACATGGAATTGAATGGTTTCTTCGCAAGTGTAATACTACAGCTCTAGTTTGTAATTTAGCATACATATTTCTGGGTCCCTGTATATAATGTTTTTATTTATATTAAAAACAAATAAAATAACTATTTTTAATTTAGGCTGTTAGAATTTTTGTGGCTTGTTGGTAAATCATATAACATGTATGTATGTTTCAGGTACGGTTGACAATATATATATGTATAATATATCTGCACTGCAGGTGCAAAAAGTTTAGCTTAACTAAAGTTAGGGCCCACGCACAAGCACAAGTAGATGTTTACAGGCTTGCCCTCGTAATAAAGCTAGGGAAGTTAACTAACAAAAAAGCTAATTTGTGTTTTGCATGCCTCAAGCATTTTAGGTATGCAACTTCATTGAAAGCTATAAAAATATTAATGTATTTTTTCTAGAAACAAATAATTTATTATGATAGCTTTCTTTAAAACAATAGGCACAACAACCATCAATATCCATTATGTAAAAATATTAAACAGATTTCATTAGTAATAAAAAAACTGCTACGTTGTTAAATAATATACAAGTAGTAGCTAATTAAGTAGTGAATGATTAACCACAGGATGATTAAGTGATTTAAAAAAAAAAAGTATTGAATAAATTTGAAGTTTTTTCAGATTTCGTGTATTACAGTTTTAAGCGGTTTTCTTGTTTTTACTGTTATAGTTTATTTATACACATTCTTTTAGCTTCATTAAATCAAAAATGTTTATGGTTTTTGCAACTTTTTAGTGAATTTTAGAAAACATAAATATATATACTATATACAGTGAGTGCCACTCAAAATAACACATGGTCATTCTAATAAATTGCAATGACAAGCTCTTGAGATTTGCACTTTGTGAGACTTGAATTTAATAGACTACAAAACTGCATACTCAGAAATAATTTTGAAACCCGTGACTCAAATTTAAAACTTCTCACTCCGTTTTTGAAATTTTATAAAAAAATTTAATCTTGTGCAGGCCGATGTCTGTAAATTATAGATATTAAAGAAAAATGCATACTGAGAATTTTTATTACAGTAACAGAAGGCAAAACAACAGTTTATAGAATGTTTGTCTGTCTGTCTGTAAATTTGTTCGATCATCACTTAAAAACCGCTTTATAGAACTGAGTGCGGCTTTCAACAATGTGTTGCTCAGTTACCAACTTGAAGTTTTGGACCCATTGTATAGAACTATTTTATTTATTCTTTACACAGTGGTGGCAATAAAAGTTGTCTGAACTTTTTTTTATGCATGTAGTGTAATTTGAACAGACTGATGCCTGTATATAACAGATATACCGTAAAAACGCATGGGAATTATTAATTCGAGTAATAAAAGTCAAAGGAGCAATATTGTAATTTCTCGCTGTCTGTATGTAGGTATGTTTGTACGTGCAACACTAAATAAGTACTTGCATGGATTCTGCACCAATGACTTTCGGTCTGTCTACCTTAAATTACTGAGCATATTTCCCCGCCGTTGCATACACATTAGGGTGGACCAAAAAAACGTAAATACATCACAAAATTAAATACAATTAAATCTTCACTAGGGTAATTGGCAAAACAGCACCGGCTTCCCATTAGTATACAAACCTCATACTTGGTTACTATAATCCATTTTCGACTGGGAAACGGATTTTCCGTATACCAGTCAAAAAATAAGGAACTCTTTTTTTTGCCCACCCTAATATACACTGCAAAAAATTGCGAGATTAATCTCTAAAGAGAGCTATCGGCTGTTAATACGTTTCTTACACAGTGGGCTACAATTGGGATAAATCAATTTTAATTTGTGTAGCCTACTTATAGGTGTTGAGAGTAGACTTGTCTGACGGATTCGTAAGTGAACAAAACGGATCTGTCAAAAAGTACCCCTTCAGGCTAAAAAGGTTCCAAACAAAAGCGATCAATTCAACGAATATAAAGGCATCTTAACTGGCATTACTGGCATTAAACTGACTTGCAGGGTAATCTTTTTATTTGGACGTGGGGCGAAACCTTGCAGAACCGCAGGCATCTAGTTCTACACATAAAATTAAAGCGGAAATATACCGAAATCTTATTCACATTGTATTATTCTTGTTTATTGTTATAATTTGAAAATTATCTTTGCCAATTAACAACCAACAGCAATAAACCCTAAAACGTATGTTTGAATAGACCAGTGATGGGCACTCTTCAATAAAATTAAAAATGCTGCAAAATTTAATTGTAATCAATTTTCAAGTTTATCAAAATTGGATGCAATAAAATATAATTCGTCCAATTTTAGTGCAAAGTGCCCACCTATGATACATACACACAATCAACATGGATAAAATCAAAAAGTAAACGGCGCGTGCTGAACTTATTTACTGGTTGCGCCTGTTTAAACTGGACCGGCAAACCTTTTAATATTACAGATTAATTGTGGTACGGTTTCGTGATATCACCAACAAGATTTTTATACAAAAAATAATAAAAAAAAATAAATAAAAAACCAAAACTTTAAACCAAAAAACCGGTTATTAAATACAACAACGGATATGCACGTGGATAAATACGCACTGGACCAACAATTAATGTGTTTCGTACAAAAAATGGCCTTAAGCGAAAATTTAGCTACCAAACATACAAATGAAACGCAATGCAATTGAAATGGGTAGAAAACCTGTAAGCTGAAAAAAAGAACAAGCAAGCAGTTTGTTGATATTTTTTTGGGGAGTTTTACAACAGCAATAGCTACTGTATTTTTTTTACTTTGCGTGATTATTTTCATCATTTTTTCCATGAGTAGCCAAAAACGTGAAGATCTTGATATGACTTACGTACAACGCACGTTAAATATTAGCCGTTGTGGCACGCATGCTTACCATCTATTTTTATTTTAAGTCAAGTATTTCACGACACACTGGCTTACTTAGTATGAGTTTTATGTACATATATTAGATACCTGAGGTAGTAAGGGGCTACGCCAGGCCACCAAATAAAAACAGCATATACAGCAGCAATGGAAAAATGTGTATTATTTTTCAAAACAGGCCACCAGCAATATACCGATGAAGAAACCACACAATGGCATGTCTTAGTTATTGACTGATGCGCTTACAAACATGCATACAGACATAGGATGAAACCGGATTTAGTCGCAAAAGATCCCCTCCGTTACCCTGAGAGCTCGGAGGACAAGTTTCCTTTCAAGACCTATAAGTAGGCTAGAGAAATTAAAATTTATTTATCCCAACTATGCTCGTATCGGAAAAATTGGAATCAATTGCAGCCCACTGTACACGAAAGGTATTGATCAGTCACACGATTCCTTGCAGGGTATATATTACATACCGCCATTGGCCTGTTTCAATTGTATAAAAATAAATTAAGTCAACTTTTATTGCCACCACTGTTTACAATTGAAATAAAATATTTTCCTGCTGTATAATTGATCCTAAACTTTAAGTTAAACATCTAGTAAAGCATCACTGAAAATTTCATGCGATTTTATAGAATGGGTTTCGAGTGATGCGCCAACAAAAATACAGACAGACAGACAAAAAACTGTTGTTTTGGCTTCTATTACACTAACAAAGACCCCGTACGTATTTTCTTTAATATCTATAATGGACCATAATCGATCGCTTACAAGTTATGCATAATTGTATACATGAAAACAATAATATTATTTTCCACCAACGTTTATTGCCACCACTGCTTACAGCTGGAACAAAACATTTCCTTGTGATAAAATGGATCCTAAACTTTAAGTTGAACAGCTAGCAAAGCATCGGTGAAAACTGCATTCAATTTTTAATAGCGATTTTCGAGTGACGCGCGAACAAACATGCAGACAAAAAATTTTAAAACCGTGGTTTCAGCTTCTATTGCATTGATAAGGACCCCGTACGTCCTTATACTGAGCCATAAGCGACCAGTAGCAGTTTCATTATAGTATGTACATATAAGTATGTTTTGAAACCATTTTACAGACGCCACTGTGTACAGCTGGAATAAAATATTTCCTTACGATAAAATTGATCTTAAACTTTAAGTTAAACATCTGGCAATACATCTATAAAAATTGCATACAATTATATAAAGCAGATTTGGGTTGATGCGCGGACAAACATACAGACAGACATACAAATATTTTAAAAACTGTTATTTTGGCTAATATTACACTGACAAAGACCCCCTACATATTTTCAATAACATCTCCATGGTGCAGACATCGGCCTCTTACAATTTTATTATATTCTCTTATTATTATTTTCCTATGTTCTTATTTGCTGTGAAAATACTGAGCAAAGCAACAAAGCAATTTGCGCATGCGCGCAACTTTATGGGAGTTTACCTCATTCTTTTTATTATTTTATGAAGCTTTGTTGGTGGTTTAAAACTATGTTTCGTGCGCATTTTTCACAAAACTCCAGTTTAAGCAAACATACAAGCCATATTGTTATTTGTTTGATGAAGTTCAAAAGTATGTGCGAATATTTGTTTAATTTTGCGGTGGCATGCAATGCATGGACGCCCACTTCACACAACACTTTCCAACTAACAGCACCCGACTACACACCCCTACTCACTCACATGCATTCACACACAATTTCAATACAAATTTCACCCAACCACCACCAACAACAAATCGCCATCAGCACGTCATTTCACCGCTACGAATTAGATGGAGAATTGCTTCCGGTGCATGCTTGGCTAAGATTAATTGGTTCGTACGCTTGGTCGCCTTGTCGCAGTGGCCGTCAAGTGTTTTGTGTTAGTTTGCAATGGCACTTGATTTTTAGTTGTCTCGTTTTTTGCTATTATTGTTGGTGTTTTTAGTTCGTATGCACCACACGCTGGTGTGATGTGGTAGTGGGCTGCCAATTTATGCCGCTTTTGTGGTCGCTCGATCATTCGCTTAGACAGAATAGCAAGTACAATGAAAACTCAGTTTTTTTTAGTTTAATGGAAAGAAAAACAAAAAAATTTAAACCAAGCAAACAACAATAAAAGTAATGAAACACAAGTCAAGACGTTATAAAAATTACTGTACGAGTTGTGTAAAAATCTATACACACCCACTCACAATGTATACACGAAAATGTAAGCAAGTCCAACGTAGTGAAAAGCTCCAAAATGTGCTAAGCACCAAAGTAGTCAACTAAATGTTAATAAATTCGCATGTTTACGTAACCTCAGCGTCTGCGCGACAGCAACAGTATTTTATGCCACAATCGCATGCAAGTGAATCTATGGCGTTTATATCGCTGCAGAGCAAATGAAGTAACTCTCTTTGTAGGTATAGTTTGGGGCGACATATTTTGTAACTAGTCAATTATACAGTACAAAATGTAGACTTATTTTATTTCATTTCATTTCATTTTATTCTAGTCCATTTTATTTCACTTTATTTTATTTTATTTTATTTTATTTTATTTTATTTTATTTTATTTTATTCTATTCCATTTTATTTTATTTTATTTTATTTTTTTAATTTAATTTTATTTTATTTTATTTTTTCCATTTTATTTTATTTATTTCATTTTATTTTGTATTATTTTATTTTATATTTTATTTTATTTTCTTTACAGATATCTGCCTATTATAGCGAAATTCATCCAAAAACTAGTTACACAGTGGTCTCTTCTGGTTCGCCTTACTATGTGGTACATGAAATTATTAGTTGTACTAAAGTTTGTATACTTTTTAAGTCTCTCTCTTGCATAAATACCCCATTTCCCGCAACTGATTACGCGATTTTATGCGCCAAAGAAGTGTGTCAAGAAATTGAAAAAAGTTTGTTTACTTTACGGCCACTAAAGCAAAGTGGGAAAATCATAAAACGAAAACTACTTTTATAAATTTCCACACGTACATAACTAGGTTTAGCTCTTACTTGCTAAAAAAGTGGGGAAATGTTGATTGACAAAAATTATTTAAACAGTCTCTTGTTCGAAAAGCACTAGGAATCTATAATCGAAAATTCTTTTTTAATTGTGGTCTGGGACTAAGTTATTTACTACAACGGAAGATATATTTTTGTTCTTGCATGAAACAAACTTCGACTCCTTACAAAAAATACAATGGTCTTAGAACAAGTTGAGCTGTTGGTGACCAATCTCTGGTAAGGGGGGTATTTAACTTTGTTCTGGATCCCAGATTTTTTTGAAAGTACTAAAATCTATCCCGAAAAAGAAACCGGAGTCGGAACCGAAAAGGAGTTCTAAACTAGAACCGGGACCTAAACTGGGACTGAAATCAATACCTAAAACCTAAAAATCGATTCAAGACTTGAATGCTTACATCCAATTTCTATTCAATATTTTGGAAAATAAGAGACGGAGAGCGAAATCAAGACCGAGACCGGAACAAATACTTTAACTGGATTTAAAACCTAAGGCATACGGATCGATATAGACAGTGCTTATTTCAAACTTCTATCCAAATTTTTTAAACAAAAATTGGATGAGACTTACACCGTAACTTGAGTCGGAACCAAAGCAAGCACCGATGCTGGAAGTGGAATCAAGATCTATTCCTAAGCAGTAATACGAAAATTTAACAGGAAGTAAACACCAAACATAAAACAGGAGCCGAAACCAAATCCGAAACCACATATTAGCAGGAGACGCTAGCAGTCAACACTAGATTTATAGAACAAAGATTAAAAGAATTATAATTCTTTTTTTTTTTTTGAATGATTATCTTAAAAGGTAACAGGATACCCGCGGTCATGCGAGGGTTCGCCATGCATCCAAATTAAAAATCATTTGCAAACGAGTGGATAAGAAGTATTCTATATTTCAAGAGAGATCTCCAGTAATATTTCAGTGAAGAAACCATTTACTGTACGGTGGTGGTTGTTTGGTGAAGCGCGAACAAACATCCACACGGACTGACAGTAATTGTGGTCCAATTTTAGAGACTGAGAGTGTTCTCTCACCTTTCCAGTTGCGTTCCAGAACTTTTCCAATTTCGTTTCAGAAATAATTTAAGGAAACCTTGAAATCTTTCACTATAGGTAGACCAACGCAAGAAAACTTGTTATTTTGTGCATACATAGGGGCATTGTATATACTTGACTAGCACAATAGCGAGTATGAAGTACTCTCGTAGTACAACAACAAAACAGCGCAACAGATGAGTTAAACAATGAACTCTGTTGTTTCGCGAATGCTAAGCATTTCTCATAATTGTGAGAACTGTTAGAGCAACTTGTCCGCCAGGTGTTTAAGTGAATGAATAGACAAACGAAAAGCTTATTGTGTTGAAGTAGTAAGTCAGAAAAATTCAGATTAAACAAACTGTTGGGCGTCACTGGGCATACCTAACCACTGCGGCTACAATGATGGGATTCTATATAAAATGCTCACACGAGTAGTACAAATACCTCTGTACAAATATCAACCAATTTCATGACTCAAACGCAAATTAGAAACACAAAAGGCATCTTTCTGAGATTTATTTTTGGTTTGAAAAGAAAGCGTATAGGCAATTTTATGAAAATTCACTGAGGCGACAATGTCTTCAATTGTAAGCAACTCTAATTATAATTGACAACAACAATTAAGAAAGACATCAATTGAATTTGTGGTGAAAAGGTTTGAGAATTTTTTTGTATGAAAACACCGCAAGTACAACTTGTTACTTTAGGGAAAGCATTATATATTTTATTTCTTCTCATTCTTTTTATTTATAAAAATTATTGTTTTTTTTAATTTTTTTAATAATTACTTTTAATAAATTATTCAAAATTTACGTTAGAATATAAAAGGAATATAAAAAAAAACAATAATACTTTTCATAAATAAAAATTATTATTCTTGGCCTTTAGTTTTATTTAATTTAATTTTTTTTTTTTCATTTTATTTAAGTTTACTTTATTTTATTTCATTTTATTTTATTTCATTTTATTTTATTTTATTTTAGTTTATTTTATTTTATTTTATTTTATTTTATTTTATTTTATTTTATTTTATATTATTATATTTTATTTTGTTTTATTTTATATTATATTGTTTTATGTTATTTGTTCTTATTTTATTTTATTTTCAAGTATTCATGAAACGAGCTTAAGGCCAAGAATAATAATTTTTCACTTTTTGAATTTTTATGAAAATTGTTATTGTTTTTATTTTTTTAATAATCATTTTTAATTAATTATTAAAAGTTTTTTAATTGAATAGAGTAGGAAAAATGTTTAGAGACAACCGCCATAGCTTTTCTTATAGATCCATTTCGGAAGCAGCTAAGCTTTTTCATCAGAGAAATTTTGGCACGCATTGCTAACCATTAAGCTAACAATACGCTTATTTTGATATCATCTAAACTCCTAGTTCTATTTAATTTTTGTTGTTGGTTTTATGATCTGATCATTTTTACATATTTTTATAAGTTTAACGAGCTCAAGACCAGTTGTTTATTTTATTTTATTTCATTTTATTTTATTTCATTTTATTTTATTTTATTTTACTTCATTTTATTTTATTTTATTTTATTTTATTTTATTTTATTTTACTTTATTTTATTTTATTTTATTTTATTTTAATTTATTTTATTTTATTATTATTTTAGTTTAAATATTCATAAAACGAGCTCAAGGCCAAGAATAATAATTTTTCACTTTTTGAATTTTTATGAAAATTAGTATTGTTTTAATTTTTTTTTTTTTTGTTTTTTTTTTAATTAATTATTAAAAGTTTTTAATTGAATAGAGTAGGAAAAATGTTTAGAGACAACCGCTATAACTTTTCTTATAGATCCATTTCGGAAGCTGCTAAGCATCTTCATCAGATAAATTTTGGCACGCATTGCTAACAATACGCTGGTTTTGATGTCAAGTAAACTCCTAGTTCTATTCTTCTTTACCATATGCATGAACCACTTCCCCCATTTGACAGTTGATAGTGTGATCATGATTATTTTTTTTTTTTGTGTATATTTATCATAAACGGAGTTTTGGCCTTTGCTCGTTTGTTTGCCGTCTTAGAGTATTCATCGTGTTTAAGCACGATTACCAAATATTAACATTCAAACAATAGCAAATCCAAACAATGTAAATACAATCAGCGTCAGCAAATCACTTGTATACAATAAGCAGAGCGTCATATGTCAGCAAGCAGTCAATCAAAAATTTCTATTAAAGCTTACTTAAACAAATCTCACTTAGAACTGAGATATGAATAGAACCAACATCAAAAACAACATACTCAGACACATGCTATACTTTTTTTCGCGTAACTTTGCTGGAGTGCCCTATCCCAGGACAGTTCATACCGAGCAAAAACATATTTACACATCAAAAGTAGGTGTGATCTAAATATGTTTGTCCGCAGAATGTACTGAAGATCCCATTATATAAAAATTATATTTCCATAGTACAATTGTACTTATCACACATCTTTTTTGAAAATCGACAGAACTTGATTCACAAAGCTTTCTTTCTTTGACAAACCAATGGCTTCTTGGGCATTTGAGCACTGATTTATAAATGTGTAAGTAAAATTGATATCCATAAAAACGAAATACGTAACAACCGTCAGTAGCTTAGTGATGTTGTTCAACTGCAATTTGGTTTTCCAAATCCAAACAAATTTTTCTTAAACTTGATTTTCAATCTGCACTGACCGCTCCCATATACAGACCATTCACCAAACAGCTTTGCTAATTTTGGTGAGAGTATATACATATGTAACTGATTATTTAATCCACTTATTGGCTGTACATGAATATGTATTTGTATATGTATGTACATATGTATGCAAGTTTCATATGTTTTAACATATGTTAGCACATTCAAATTTTATTTTTGTTGTTGCTATATTTATGCAGCCAGAAGCAAAAATTTAACAATTTTTTATGCCAACAGAAATTAAATTATTAAAAATGATTAAATGATGTGCTGCATATATACATATGGGTAAGTCTTGAGTTAAAAACCCTACAGTCGTATCGAGATTCGAAAAGTAAGTCTAGTTAGAAATTTTATATGCGACAAAAATAAACTAAACTTCCATTGGGTTCATTTCTGTCGCATATTTCAACAATAAAAAACTCAAAAAAAAATAGTCCAAACAAAATTATAATAATTCGCGTGAATTTGCCACTGTTTGCATCGTAGAAACTTTCTGCTGCACTTTTGTTTGCTACTTTGTGGCATGTTGTGATGTTTGAATTTTCATGCTTGTACAGCTGAGCTGCAAACAAATACTCAACACTCCATTTTCAAATGTTGAACACGATATCTCAGCGTTTATTTCAATTCGTTGAATATTTTTTTTTACGAAATCTCGATGCACTTTTACTAAAGCAGTTTGTTGTTTACACATAGTTGTGGCATTCTTTTTTTTTGGTTTTTTCTTTTGGTAATTTGTTGTTGCTTTATTGCTTTATGTGAACTCTTACTAGTTGGCGATGCACGCCCACATGCGCTGATGACCAGTTGTTGGCATATTGCAAATTAAGAAATCATAGAGTTTGTCAGTAATAATTGTTATGATGATTTTTGGCTATTTGAGATTATAGTTTTCTTTTTTTTAATTTCTGTGCATATATATATACATATGTGTATTTATTAGGGTGTGCCAAAACAGCTCGATACTTTTTTTTTCTTGAAAGCATTATGTTAAAATCAGAACTCATAATTTCCATTTTTAGATGACCGCCATTAAATCTTAAGTTTTTCGGTTTAAATAAGAAAAAAAATTATTTAATACATGGCTTTAACTGCACTTACAGTATTTATAGTGGTGGCAGAAACGTTTACCCAAAATTTATCTACGTCTTTTTTATAATTTTCATTTAAAATATAGCGAGATCTTTAAAAGAAACCACATAAATGAAAGTTTTGAAAATTAACACAAAGCCATCAAAATTGATTGATTCGAATTTTTGAAAAATTTACTCAAACGCAATTCTGTAGCAGTTTTAGTAAAATAATGCGGAAGTTTGCGGCAGAACTGTTAAATAATGATTACTAATCGTAATGATTACCGGTTTGATTTAAATCTATTACTTTTAATTTATAATGATTATTTTCCAACTAAATAAAAAATCATGATTTTTTACAACTATTGAAAAAAATCAAAACTAATCAAAAAAAAGGTAGGACTTTGATTATTTTTGATATATTTTTTTTGTTTTTCTTTTTTTTTGATTTTTGTGATTATTTTTGATTTTTTTCAGTATTGCTGTAGAAGCACATAAATATACACATCAACAATACTGAAGAAAAAAATCAAGAAATAGCAAAAAAAATTTAAAAAAAATACAAAAATAATCAAAAGTAATCAAAAGAACTTTTTTGATTAATTTTAATTTTTTTGGCTTATTTTTAATTTTTTTTATTCTGTTTTAATTTTTTCTAATCGTTACCAAATAAAAAAGCCGTCTAATTAATTGATTACTAATTACTAATCAAATTCTAATCGTAACCAATTAAAAAAGCCGTCTAATGAATTGATTACTAATTACTAATCAAATTCTAATCGTTACCAATTAAAAAAGCCGTCTAATTAATTGATTACTAATCATTAATCAAATTTAACAGGTCTGGTTTGTGGTAGCTGGTTTGACAACCAAGCCCACTTTTATCAAACGGTATATATTGTTGGAATCAAGCTAATTAGCTCGCGTTTACGTTTCAGTATGATCTTTCACTCATAAAGATATAGTTTTAATATAACGGAAGTGGCCCCTAAGAGCAAGCTAAATTTCTGAATAGAACTTAATGGGCAATTTTATTTTACAAAATTGATGTTTTCATATGACCAGTAAAGAAATCGCACCCTTCTGGACAAATATCAGTTTTCTTGTATGAAAAAATTAAAAATATTGAAATCAATATTGAGTTTAAGCGGCACGATTGAGGTTTTGATAAAAAAAAATTTTAGTTTTATTTTTCACTAACCATCAATAATCATCTGCTTATACTTCAAAGAAATTATTTGGTATTCGCAATTAAATTAAATATTTCATTTAAAGCTTAGCAAATTGGTAATCATTGAATGAGTTACAACATAGGTTACCTACATGCAATAAATAGTTACGCATGCGCGTTTCTAATATTTAATAGCTTATTTACTTCTCTGTTCGGTAATAGAAGTTTAGTCACCTACCGTGAGTGAGTTGAACTAATAAAATTTGGATAATTTCGTTCGAGTATGAGCTTGAATGCATTATGTGAATAGGTTTTGCAATCAAACAAATTGAAGATCGCTTAATGGGCGATGAAATTGATTAAAAAATATTTATAAAAGTGAGCACTTTGCTATTTTTTCGACACTATTTATATCAGTTTTGCCCTTGACTTAAATCTCAAAAATGATAGTCTGCTTTTAAATATTATACTACTACCACTTATGTACTACAGCACATAGTTTTAATCATAACTGTTAAATTTGATTAGTAATTAGTAATCAATTGATTAGGGGACTTTTTTAATTGGTAATGAATTTTTTTTTTCTTTGTTTTTCAAGAAAAGGCAATTATTAATTGATTACGATTAGAAAAAAAAAAACAAAAAAAAATCAAAAAAAAATCTGAAATAATCAAAAAAAAGTTGTTTTGATTATTTAAAAATTTTTTCAGTATTGTTAATGTGTAAATTAATGTGCTTCTAGAACAATACTGAAAAAAATCAAAATTGGGAAATAATCATTAAAACTATAAAATAATGGTAATCAATCATTAAATGGATTCTCAAGAAAATAATGAATCAAAAGATTAATAATCATTATTTAACAGTTCTGGTTTCAATCGACCTTATCCGATTTGAATAAAATTTGGGGAAGAGTTTGCTTTTCTCATAAAACAAGTTTCTTTTTTTTCTGTTGGTAAAGCTTATTTTTTCAATATTTCAAAAGCTATTGAAGTTAAAAAAATAGGCTTTGGCAATTTTAAAGGGGAAACTTACTCAATTTTCATAACAAACAAGTTTTTTTGTGGTAATGGAATGTAAGAAAACATACACTAAAATTGTTTAGATTACATTTTTATTTTTACGTTCATTTAGCACCAAAAAATTTTCAGTTAAAAGATCTAAATAAATGTTTTTTGAAAAAAATTCAGAAGTTCATATTTAAAAAAAAAAAACCCTTCCTTAGATACGAGTATATCAGAAGTATAACAAAAAAAAAGGTCAAAATTTATTGGCGAACTTTAACTTTTGCAATCAAACATATTGAAGATCGCTTGATGGGCGATGAAATCGATTAAAAATATATATAAAAGTGAGCATTTTGCCATTTTCTCGACACTATTGATATTAGCTCTGCCCTTGATTTACAAAAAAATGTCAAAAACGGGAGTCTGCTTCTAAATATTATATTAACTACCTCTTATGTATGTAGCTGGGTCTTTCCATGTCAAATCGTCACATAGTTTGAATCAAAACTGTTTAATTTGATTAGTAATTAGTAATCAAATTAATTATACGGCTTTTTTAATTGGTTATGATTATATTAATTATTTTTCAAGAAAAGACAATTATTAATTGATTACGACGAGAAAAAAAAATAGTATAATAATAATCAAAACAAGTCAACAAAAAAATCAAAAAAAGCTGTTTTTATTACTTTTGATTACTTTTAATTAATTTTTTTGTTTTTTTTTTTTAATTTTTTTTTTTTAAGTATTGTTGATATGTACATTTATGTGCTTATTCAACAATACTGAAAAAAATCTAAATTGGAAAATAATCAATAAAAATGTAAAGTAATGGTATTCAATTATTAAATGGATTCACAAGAAAATAATTAATCAAACCGGTAATCATTATTTCACAGGTCTGGTTTCAATCGACCTCATCCGATTTGAATAAAATTTGGTAAAGAGTTTCCTTTTATCATAAAACAAAGTTCTGCCAAAGAAAAAAAAAATTTTTTCAAAATTTAACTTTTTTGTTTTGTAAATTTTATTTTTTTAATATTTCGGAAGCTATTGAAGTTAAAAAAAACTTTGGCAATTTATTGTGCAAAAAAAAATATTTAATTTCGAATTTTAAAAAAAAATTTTGATTTTTAATTTCTAAAGATATCCTGAAATTTTCATAAGAGTGTTTATTGACTATAAAAGCGTCCAACTGTTGGCATATGCTGACGATATTGATATCATTGGCCTTAACAACCGCGCCGTAACTTCTGCTTACTCCAAATTAGAAAAAGAAGCGGGGAAAATGGGATTGGTGGTGAACGAGGGCAAAACGAAGTACCTTCTGTCATCATGCAAAGAGTCAGCGCATTCGCGCCTTGGCAACCAAGCCACTGTTGGCAGCAATAATTTCGAAATAGTAAAGGACTTCGTTTACCTGGGAACCAGCATTAATACCAACAATAATGTTAGCCTAGAAATCCGACGAAGAATCACTCTTGCAAACAAATGCTACTTCGGACTGAGTAGGCAATTGAAAAGTAAAGTCCTCTCTCGACGAACGAAAATAACACTCTACAAGTCACTCATCGCACCCGTCCTGCTATATGGTGCAGAAGCGTGGACACTAACAACATCTGATGAGGCGGCTCTGGGAGTATTCGAGAGAAAGGTTCTTCGAAAGATTTGTGGACCTCTACGCGTTGGCGACGGCGAGTACCGAAGAAGATTTAATGATGAGCTGTATGAACTTTACGCAGACGCCGACATAGTTCAGCGAATTAAAACACAGCGGCTTCGCTGGCTAGGCCACGTAGTGCGAATGAGCGAAGATGCTCCAGCCCAGAAGGTATTCTTATCGGCACCCGCCGGTGGAAGCAGAGGAAGAGGGAGACCACCACTCCGATGGAAGGACCAAGTGGAGACCGATTTGCGATCCCGCGGTGTTTCCAATTGGCGCCAGTTGGCGCAACGAAGAAACGACTGGCGAGCTATGTTGGACGGTCAAAATCGCCCAGGCGGTTAGATGACCATTTAAAGAAGAAGAAGTTTATTGACTATTCAAAATATTATTCCAGTGTTTTTTTTTTCTTATCAAGTTCAATTATTTAAAAACAAAATTACTAAATTTTCATCACTAACAAATTTGTCTTGTGCTAGTATGCTAATATGTTGAAATTTTTTATCTTACATTTTTATTTTTCCATTTCACTAGCACAAAAAAAAAATTTTAGTTATCAAAATTTAGTCGTTTTGTGATTAACTTACTGAACCCGACTAGAAAGTTAAAAGAAGAAAAAAAAATTTTTTTGTGGAAAATTTTAAAATTTTTAATTTTGAAAAAAAAAAAACAAAAAAACCTCCTTAAGAGGTATAATAGGAAAGAATTTAAGTCCAAAACTTATTGGCGAGCTTTAACTTTCTCTATTTTGAAAAATCAAAAATTTTCCAAAATTAGAAGCTAAAATTTTATTTTATTTTCAAAATATTCCTTTTTATACCTCTAAGTGTCCTCTTTGGAACAGCCAAAGTTTATGTTTTCGACCTCAATGGTTTCCGAAATATTGATAAAATAAAATTCAAAAAACAGGAAAAAAATTAAATTTTTATATTGCATAACTTTTGAAAAAAGAATTTTGAATCCTTCTTCTTTAGCAGAACTTCCTTTTATGATAAAAGGAAACTCTACACCAAATTTTATTCATATCGGAAGTTGTCGATTCCAACTATGTGACGATTTGACATTGAAAGAAGTTGGAATAATCGAACTTTAAGATCTCTTTATCAGCTACTGTTAACTAATCACCATTAATGCAATCGCCACTACACGCAGGCCAACAACCACCAACCGTTTCTTCCAGCGAAATGCAACAAACGAAAATCATAATTGTTATAATTTTTGTTGACAAAAAACCGCTGTGCAGCGCAATGCTAAACCTCATATTATGCCATCAATATTTTGTTGCGATTGCTGTTGTTTTTTTTTTTTGTTATTGGATGACTGTAATAATAACGTTTATTGCTATTTTTTCCACTTTCTGAGCTTTGCTATCATTCAGCATACAACAGCTCATTCATACCAGAGTAGCTGCTACGACTTTATGAATTTAAAAAGCATTTCCTTCCATTTAAACTGTGACCACGGCTACGTAGTGCAGCGTAATCGATTGGAGCAGTAGCAACGGTAGTTGAGTGCAATTGCTTGCCTCACATAATCTCATGTGTCTGTGTGTGTGTGTGTGTGTGTGAGTGTACACTTTCGCTGCATCAGCTACAGCAACGGAAACCGTTGCAACTGGACACAACCTTTGTGTCATGCAACATTGTAACATTCATTCATTGGTCTGTCAACCACGGCTTCAGCACACACCACCGTCCTTGTCGATTCGTTATAGTGAAATAAACTGATAGATTTTTCTTTTTTCCGCTGATTCATAACAATAACAATATTTCATAAATTTACAAATTATTTACATATTATTTATTAGAGGCGAACCGCTATTACTACAGGTTTTGATGCAGTTATAAGTGAATACATGTATGTATATATATTTTCCTATTTCTATTCATATGGACATTAGACCGTGTCGTAAATTAAAAACACCCAACAATGTGAAATCTTTTGTAACAGGTGTATGCCCGTATATGTAAGAAATTCAAGAAAAAAGTGTACAGGAAGGATCTATATTGAGCCAATAGACTTTTTGTCTGTCTGTTTACATGTTTGGACGCGCATCACTTAAAAACTGCTGAATGAAATTGAATGTATTTTTCACCTTTGCATTACTAGACATCCTTCTTCAATTCTTAGATATCCCTTATTTCGATAGCTAGACCGGTTTCGGAGTTATCGAAATATGTGGAAAATGGCTACCCAAAAGGTCTTATACAATATGGGTATCAAACAAAAGGTGCTTATGAGCGCTGCAATAAGCGATGTAATTAAGTTCTTTGTCTCAACGGGTTTCGCAGATACGATGATTAGTATTGAACTCAGTCTATGATAAGTTCTGAGACGCAGCGAAGCGTGGTAGGGTGTTCTAGTATTAAATAGTTTAATCATTTTTTTGGTGAGCATAGAGATCACCTTCTCAACATTTTTCGTCATATCTTTGTATCAAGTCTGGACAATTAAATTAGGTATCTAGAAAAAAGTTTTCTAGGCTATAAAGTTGCCTGGCCAATATCCGGGAACAAGAAAACCTTCCTCACGTGCCAAGGGTGCAAGAACCAATAAGGAATTGAATCTAGTCCCTACTCCATGAAATGTCAACTGAATTAATGGGAGCAAGAGTTAGCAAGCACATATGTCGAGGTACTTCGAAAGGCGGGGCGCTCTCACCTCTGCGGTTCATAAAACAGTTTTCTGTAAGTCTCATATAAATGTTTCTGGAACCAAAAGGAAGCTTCTTAAGCATACAATTATTAGTACATCGTGAGAGCAATTTCTCAACTTAAACTCACGCCTTCTTTAAAAACAAAATATAGTTGGTGTGCGCCAACATTTTGTTTTCTTGATACACTCTAATGCACACACAGGCATTTATACCTACAAACGTATGAATGATAATTGCAAAATATAAATTTTTATTGCATTTTATTGGGGAAATGTTCGCTACTCAGCATTTGACATATGCACCTCACAAGCTTTGAATTGCTTTTTATTTAGCATTGTACGCATATTTAAGTGCATCTACATATGTTTATTTCTCATACAGGAATACACATTTGTAATACATAATAGCCATATAAACAATCACATTTGTCTACCCGGAATTATTTTCTAAAATATCTGACTGTCAATGGAGCAGATGCAGCGTTCATACAGATGGAAATTGCGATTTGACTTCAGTCAGCATTCGTGGAAATAGTTTTGAATGGCTTTGAATGGCTTTAAATGAAAATATTAAATTACAAATTCAGAAGAGTGCGCTTGGCTTTACCGTCAAAGTATCCCACTGCATGCTGGTTTGAAAGGGAAGCAGGAAGTGTTGAGAGGAGAGAAATTTAGCAATGTGTGGTGCAGAACTTTAAAACTTCCAAGGTGGCTGATGGTGCATTGCGGTCCTTAATGATCTGGGAGGCAAAAGCAATGTTTTTTAGGTTTTGTCCTGGGCCATGAGGGGCATTAGGGTAACGAACCTGTGGGGTCAGCAAAGCACAAAAGCAACTAAGAAAGTAAACAGTTTAAGCAGCATAAGACAGAGGCAGGCCGAACTCTTTATACAACCATCACAAGAAGCAAAGTTAAGAAAGGAGGACCTTAGAAAATACCATGCGGGTTATGCGCGACAAAGATGGCGACTAAAATATACAAAGGTAATGACGTGCAACGTGTTGGTTGATCTACGGATATGATGCCTCTCACATCTTACTACCCATCTTCCTTACCGAAGGATGGGGTGACATGACCTAGAAGGTTGCACTGGGCATACCAAATAGCTCCCGCAACAGTCCGCATTTACCGCAAGGGAGTACCAGAGCATACCGGGTTCATATCCGGCAAAGGACTGTCACTTTCGACAACACTCGACAAAAATATCGAGGACTATTTTTGTCGTTAAAAACCACAATCACGACCTAAGTACTCTAACTGGGTATTAAACGGGACATTGCATTACAAGAAATTTGTTGAAATGGGTTTATTTTCTAAGAAATAAAGCTCAAGTAGCTATTTGATGATAATTAGGAGTTAGTTTGGCTTATTTCAATTTTTCGAACTAAGACAAAAAATATCAAAAAACTGCCATGGTGCAGAATTCGTTGATAATAGTTTTAAGGATTGAAAGAATGGAATGTTCGATGAAGTGTCAAGCAAAACTGAGCCCCGATTTCCGGCTATCCAGTGGTATGATAATATTCGCGATGTGAAAAAATGCGCCAAAGTGGGTTAAGTTTTTCAGAAATCTCAACGCATGCAATACCTTTCAAATGATACATCAGCAGTCTAAATCGGTCAAGATTTGGCTGAGTAATTCAAGTTTTCCACAAACCTACCCCTCGAAATATAGTCAAACGCAGGCCTGTTAAATTTGATTACTAATAAGTAATCAATTAATTCGACAGCTTTTTTAAATGGTAATGATTATTTTAATTGTTTTTAAAAAAAGGCAATTATTAATTGATTACGAATAGAAAAAATCAAAAAAAAAATCAAAAAATAATCAAAAAATAATCAGAAATAATCAAAAAAAAAGTTGTTTTGCTTACTTTTGTTTATTTTTTATAATTTTTTTTTTTTTTTTGATTTTTTTTGATTTTTTCCAGTATTGTTGTTGTGTATATTTACATATGTGCTTCAACAACTATACTGAAAAATATCAAAAATAATCAAAAATGATTTTAAAAAAATCTAAGATAATCAAAAATAGTCAAAAGTAATCAAAACAACTTTTTTTGATTATTTTTTTAATAAATTGGAATAATCATTCAAATTTGAAAGTAATTGGTAATCAATCATTAAATGGATTCTCAAAAAAGTAATTAATCAAACCGGTAATCATTACGCTTAGTAATCATTATTTAACAGGTCTCGTTAAACACAGCATCATAAATCTCATTATTTGGATTGCGTTAGTAAAATCTTCAAAAATGTTTATGCTTACCTTTAATACTCAAACTCTTTCATCATCAGATTTGGTCTTTTTTTAAATATTTCTTCAAACTCCTTTTATATACATAAAAAGTGCGTTTTTGGTGGTATTTTCAACTTGGTCCAGCTCAAGGAAATATTATAATTTTTTCGAAATATTTTGGGAAGGCTTAAAAAAAGTGAATTTTGAAATTCCGGAGAAAAAATTGCAACTTTTTTTGGCGAGGCACCTTAATGTACATATGGGCATAAGTTTGTATCTTTTTTTTTCAAATTTTAAAGAGCTGCTCCTATTATATGGCACATTAATGTACATTAGACTGGGTCGATTTATTAACCGATATCGCTCCATCGATTTTTCGATAGGTTTTGGGCTCAGGAAAAAAAAGTTCCATTACGCATAACCAAAAAAATAATTTTTGAGCCTACGAAATTTAATTTTTTTGACTTTTTTCGACTTTAATTTTTAAGGTTTTTTTCATGACCTACTAAAAAAATTTTTTATTTGATTTTAAAATTTTCATGTATACCTGGCGAATGAGTCAATTTTTGGACCAAAACACTCCCCAAAACCCAAAAAATATCGCTAACGTTTTTAGCAGACATTTTTGGGTCGGACAGGGTATACATGAAAATTTAAAAATCAAATGAAAATTTTTTTAGTAGGTCGTGAAAAAACCCTTAAAAATCAAAGTCGAAAATTATTTTTTTGGGCATGCGTAGTGGGCCTTTTTTTTCCTGAGCCCAAAACCTTTAGAAAACTCGATGGAGCGATATCGGTTAACTTTCGTCCATACAAATCGGACCACCCTACTGTACATAGCACATACCGTCGCCGTGTAACCAGAAACGTGAATATAGAAAAATTTTAATTTTACAAAAATTAATTTAAAGCTTTGGCTGGACAGTTCCCGAAGGCCTGGCTACGACGTTTATTTGATTATAGTTATATTTTTTACCCAGCTAGCTATCATTTGATGAGGTTTGTAAAAATCAGTATATTTTCCTAAATTCACCTGTAAAGGTACTCCGAATTGCAATAGAAGGTAGAACATTTAATGGTTAAACTCAAAATCGGAAAAATGGCAGATTCACGCTTTTGGCGAGAGGATGATGACATGTACTTGTCCATACTATATAGCAAGTGCCCCTCTATTTATTTTTTTACGAGGAGACTAGTTAGCAATTTGGGTTTGTAATGTGAGCTCAACACTCGACATGAGTAATCAATGGCATTAAAGTGGGCTTCAGATATCTTAGTATACATCCATAGCTGATGGCATGCAGACATCTATGTATGTACATGAATGTGCATTAGGGTGGCTATAAAAATTTTCTTAACTGCTTTCAATAAAATGTTTATCATTTTAGAAGGTGGAAATTTAGTATTTTTGTTGTTCGATAACGGATTGTGTATGCATTGAATAAACTACTGAGTAAAAAAGCGCCCTATTTCAACTTATGTTTATTTCATCCATCGTTCACCCATATGGTCGAAGTATAACTCAAAAAGCTGTTGTTTGAAACGCTGTCAAATGTTTAACTTAGAGGAATAAATGTCAACACACAACAGTGGTGCAGAGCTCGTAGCCTATCAACGAGGATCAATTATGTAAGATCAGCGGCAAATCCTCGGAAAGACCCATGATAAGAAAATCTACACACGCGCCATCTCTTTTCCGATTCAAAGCAGCTTTTGAAAGCGCGAAAAGTGGGTCTGGTGGTAAACGAAAACAAGTACTTGCTATTATCAAATAAAAAATCGAAGCAACTGCGCCTTGAAAGTTACGTCCTTGTTGACAAATACAAACTGGAAACTGTAGGGGACTTTTTACAAGTACTCTGTAAGCCTCTTATCATACCTGTCCTCATGTATAGCTCGAAACAGTGTAGAAGGGATTACATGATGAGCTGTACGAGCTTTATGCAAATGGGAGCATAGCACAGCTAATCAAAGACCAAGTTTTTGTTACCGACGCCAACCTAACGACCAACATCTACTTGGATGTTAAGCGTCAGAAGAGAATGACTACTTTATCGAATTTGTCATGGTTACATATATTTTAACGATTCACCTTCCTCGGTGTACACCTTTTCCAAGTGAACTTCAGAAACCGTAAAATGTAGTTCAGAATAGTCAATTGTAGTTCAGAAACCCAAATTGCACTTCAGAACATGCAAAATCTACTTCAGAATAATCAATTGTACTTCAGACAATATAAATTGTACTTGAGAAACCGTAAATTGTACGTCAGACGCTGCAAAATGTTATTCAGAATTAATAAAATTTACTATTTCTGAAGAACAATTTAGAGTTTCTGAAGTATAATTTATGGTTTCTGACGTACATTTTACAGCTTTTGAAGTATAATTTACGGTTTCTGAAATACAACTGATTAATCTAAAGTACATTTTACAGTTACTGAAGTACAATTGATTATTCTGCAGTACATTTTACAGTATCTGAAATACAAATGACTATTCTGAAATACATTTTACGACTTCTGAAGTACAATTGATTATTCTGAAGTACATATTACAGTTTCTGAAATACAAATGACTATTCTCAAATACATTTTACGATTTCTGAAGAACATTTTACGCTTTCTGAAGTACACGTGGACCTAATTGTAGATGCAGATAATTCACACACAGACACGCTAAAAACATGCCTATATAGAATTTTTCTAAAACAAAGGTAAAACTACGATTTAAATACAGATTGGCCTGCCACATACCCTGTAGTGAAGTACCAAACCAGTCAGGAAACATACCCGTATACAACTAGAATTTTCTGACTGGTACCGAAACAGTCCAAAAAGTACTAAACTTGTTCCAGTAAAAGTTGAAAGTTATGCAGATAAAATGTTCAAAATTGGAAAAATGCGAGTAAATTTAAATTTTACTTTTTACCTCACTGTGATTCGAACCAGTGACCTCGCCAATTTTAATCAAGTACTTATCCACTGAGCCCGACGACATTTCAAAATTTTTTCTTACCATGATTAAACTACAATTTTTGGGTCTATTTTGAACTGGTTTGAGCCTAATCAAAATCCTAGTCCGTCCGAAATCTGACAATGGACAACTCGTAGGACATCGCCATATTAAAAATACCAATTTCTTATATGCAAGAAATACAGTTTGCTGACTAGTTGGGCTTAGGGTACATCCTACTTTTGAAGTAGTTTGCAGCTAGTTGGTTTGACTGCAGGGTATATGTATACACACACTTTCACAGGCATAACCGTAAGTCACGCATCAACGAACTTCACGTAAATGTGCCAATTAAAAACGCACACACAGAATCACAAACAAATCAAATTGAATGGCGAAAATATAGGTTGTTCTGAGCTGGGAGTAGTGAAGCGCAGAGTATGAATAAATATTTTAACTCAATACAGAAGAATAAACAAATAAAAATAAAAACACTAAAAGCGCACAGAGAACAAGTTTTTATATAAAAAAAAAATTATGATTCAGGTTAAAAATACCAAACAAAATGAGTCACAAGCAAAGCAAACGAATCGAAAGCGCAGTAACTACGCAGATATAAACAAATAATCGCGCGAAAACACACACTACAGACATTTAAAATTTTTTTTTGTTTTTTTTAATATGAAATATTTTACCCTTGTCATCCTCACTTTGACAAGTTGTCGCACTCACCTTTTCCGCTCATCACCAAAACTCACACCTTCGCTGGCAATATTTACCTTTAGAGCTTGATAGAGCAACCAAACTTGAAATAAATAAGGTTAGGTTAGAAGGCTTTATACCTTTCATGAATACGAACTACGATTTTCGGTTTAATTTTAGAAAAACTGGGCGATGCCGCGCCCACATATATTTGGGTGTAGTTTGTTTTGTGTTGATTCCCTAACCTCATCACCGTTCTCTATGAAACATTCACGGTGCGCAACAGCCTATGTAAATATTCCTTGGAAAAGTGGGCGGTGCCACACCCCACGGCCTTTTTTATAAAAAGGTAAATTCGTCATAACTCTGAATGTATTTGGTCTTAATGAAATTTTGATACATATGTGTGCTTTAGTCAAGATTTTAAGAATTTTAAAGAAGTAGGCGGTGCCACGCCCCTTGCTATGTAAAACTTCCATTTGTCTTCACTCTGAACGTATTTAGTCCAAATTAATTATTTTGGGATATATATGCCTGTCCTTGAGACAAGATTTACATAATTTTAGAAAAAAGGGCGGTGCCACGCCTACATTTTTATGTGTGTGGTTTGTTCTTCATTTACGTCCAAAGTTTATTGTCGATTTCTATGAAACTTTCTCGATAGGTCCAGGAGTTCGCTAGGTACGAAACAGGCATGTATAGATATTGAAAAAGCCTCCAGACTAGACAAAGTTGCAATTCGGTATATCTAGGAATTTATTTGGTTCAAGCTAATGACATTTCAAAAAGAACCTTGGAAAAAGTTACCGATACCAAGACCGATAAAATGTTAATTAGCTATATTTTCAAATCTATGTACACATCAGCTGAGGAACAGAGAGGAGACTATGAAGAGTAAATGGGAGTTGTAGAGGTGTTAGAGGAAAAGGAAGAGGGTGAAGAAGAGGAAGGGGAGAGGGAAGAGAGTACAATTTGTCAAATAGGCAAGTAAATTTTTGGGCAAACAAGCGCACGGGCGGAAATAGCTAAATCAACTCAGCTCAGCGGCCTGATTATTTTGATGTACTTGTACTGATGGGTTCTTCTCATACTTACAAAAATCGTACCAAAGTTATTATAACGCTTCATGTACCTACAAGGTATAGAAAAATTTACAGACACTTCTCCAGATCCGCTTTACCTTTGTAAGAAGACGAGTTTGCTTTTGCGACTCGCTTGCGCGCTTTAAGCCGTTATGTAAATATTCAATATATCCAAACAAATAGCAAAAGTTCGTAGGACCACTAAATATGGTACAAGCAGTGAACTATCAAGGTGGCATGACGTGACGTGAGAGCATTCAGCAGAGTAACGTATCGTAGCTTTAGTTGTTATTGCTGCTATGAAAACTTCTAAAATATCATCTATTTGGTGTCAACTAAGCAGCAAAATCACTTAGTTCAACAACAAACTAACGTAGATTTTAAGGTTTTCATTGGAGTCGCATAAGGTTGAAGTGAACACAGTGATGACAATGGGTTAAAAAAGTAGTTGTTTGATGTGATGTCATATTATGTCAAGCCAACTATCATTTGGTAAAGGAGTGCATCATATCGAATTCCCAAAATCGGGAGAGTCTACTTTGCCAGTGAGGCCAAGAAATATTTACCAGAAGACATTAGCATACAAATGAAGGCCCTCATATTAGCCGAGTGTTCGGTAGAGCGAAGCCAGAAGTTTGTTGATAAGCGAAGTCACTTAGCATTCGAAAGAATATACGAATAGCTTTAGTTTTGTTTCTAATTTTTACTAATGTTTACAACTCTCTAACCGATTTACACAAAAATTTTAGACTGTTTTAGGAAAATACACGAATGGCAGGAAGCAGAGGAAGAGAGAGGTCAACACTCCGTTAGATGAATAAAATGCCACACCAGCCGGTAGGGCGCAAGCTATGCCTTTTGTTGTTGTTGCTAGCGACAAGAACACTCCCCGAAGGTTTTGGGGAGTGTTGTCGAAAGTGAGAGTCCTTTGCCGGATATGAACCCGGTATGCTCCGGTACTCCCTTGCGGTACATGGCCGATTTTTGTGGGAGTGATTTGGTATTACCAGTGGAACCGTAAGGAAGAAGGTTGGTAATGAGAGGTATCATATCCTTATATCAACCATCGAGTTGCAGGTCATGACGCTTTGTGGCTTTTACTCCATTTTAACCCTCTAAGCCGATGGGCAGGGGTATGCCTGTCGTCAAAGGGGACGGAGGTTCAAGTGTCAAGCAAATTGTTCCCATCGTAGTCGACCTAGTAACGGAACTTACAGTATTCTTACAACAACAGCAACTAGGACCAAATTGGGAATGATTTGAAAACCCTGCTGTTCTCTATAGAAGCTAACCTTACTATAAAAACGAAATTAGGAAATAAGAGACAAATGTTTCCATATTAGAATAGCTGCCAAAGAAGTAAATCTTCAGAGGGTTTTTAAAACTTTGATGAGCTTAAAAAGTAGATTCTGCTTTCAAAGACAGAAGCTTTATGAGTGCTCAACTCCAACCCACCTAGATGAAGATAGCTATACGCTACAAATATTAAACAAAAATTCTTACGGGGGGTTTATATGAGTACCAGTTTTTAGAATTTTTTTCTGTCTGTCTATTTGTTCGTGCATCACTCAAAAACCGCTGTATTGAATTCAGTCCAACCCTGTAAAAAACATTGGAGCATCAGAGTACTCCAACACTTATCCTCATTCATATAAAAAAGGTGGTCCAATTTACATAGCGATGTCCGGTGATTGGATCACCTAATCCTATTCGGAGTACCATTTACTTTGCTTCTGAATAGTCTATAGAGCACCTACGTTGGAGTACTTTGAAAATGCTGCCAAAAGATTACTCTATAGAGTACTCTAGACAAAAGCGAGAATGGGAGTATGTGTTCTACTGAGGACCACCTACTCCCGCTCTCGCTTTGCTGTTGAATACTCTATACAGTAATCCCATGGGAGTATTTTGAGAGTACTCTCATGTAGGTGGTCTATAGAGTATTCAAAAGCAAAGAAACGGAGTACTCCGAGATGGATTAGGTGATCCAATCACCGGACATTGCCATGTAAATTGGACCACCTTTTTATATGAATGAGGATATGTGTTGGAGTACTCTGATACTCCTATAGGAGTATTCTATGGAGTATGAAACGGAGTATTTCCGTTTTTTGCAGGGAATTATCACCGCTGTATTTCTAGATGTTTAACTTAAAGTTAAGGATACATTTAAACCAAACAAAATATTTTATTCTCGCTGTATACAGAGATGGCAATAAAAGTTAGCTCAAAATATTTTTATACATATGAAATGGGATGTCTACCCATTAGAGACATAACGTAAATATGCTTCTAGGAACTCTTGATTAAATCAAACGTAGCCAAAGGAACAACTTTTTTATTTTATGAATGTTCGTCTGTATATTTGTACGCGCATCACTAAACAACTACTACATGTAATTGAATGGTTTCTTCATCAATATGTTGTTGTAGGTCTGTCTTTAAATATAGAACAAAAATTTTCCGTTTCTGCTTTATGTACTAATTTTATTTGGATACTTGGAAAAGCCTTTCTCCACCGTGGCATCTAGTAGGACACAATTCAATGCTGCGGCTTTGAAAATAGTATTTCGGTGACTGAGTGAAAGGCAGTATTACAACCTATCAAAATTTCTTCAGCAACGTCCTAACACAAAATTTAGGTGAAGAAGGTCAAGTCTCAAAATGAATTTGAAAAATTATAAAAATTTGAAAATTGAGCGTTTTGGAAAAATGAGATTTGGCGTTTTTCAAAAATATGCCCTTCACTGAAACGTCGATATATGTTTAACAAAAAAAAAATATTTCGATTACTTTTCCTCTCATGCCTATTTATAAAACCATATGTTTTGATAAAAGAAAATCCTAAAATTGTCATACCAAGAAAAACATTTAGTTGGTAATTTTTGCATACCCACGACTGTATGCGTATGTTCCTGTCTATCGAATTTTTCTTAAAACGAGAGTATGGTAGTCAGAGCTGACATGATTACCTGACATTTAGCTCTGGATTCAGCAGCACTTGCCGCATTGCAGCCCTCCTGGGTTGCCGACAATACACTCACACACATATAAGGACCCATACAAACAATAAAGTTTAATGGTATCTTATCTCAAAAGACTATCAAGCAACGTACATATGCGGAGATCGACAAGGGACAATGTTGATTTTTTGGGTTACATACGCCAAGTGGTCGCGTCGCAGTCGCAAATAACCCGCTGTGCATCAGAGTTCAAATTAAAGTAAACGAGTAAATAACATAAATAAATAAATAAGTTTACTTCATTGCAGTTGCACTTTGTCAACCTTAATTGCAAACTGGCAGACGTGGCTGGCTACGAACATTTTTGAACGCATTCCAGCCTGCATTGCTATGAATTTATGTAGGGCGTGTGTATGTGCATGTATGTATGTGTGTACAATGTAATGTGAACTGCCTTGCGGTAAACATCCGTCTGCCACATCTCTCTGATTTTTCTTGTCATTGATCGATCAGGACAGGAAGAGTAAACAGCATATCCTTAACTAATCAAATATCAATAAAAGTAGTTTAATTATTTAAAGGACAGATTTGTAGACCTTCGGAAACTTTTTATTTGCCTACAGTAGCATGGAAGGTAAACATGACAACAACCTTGACAGGAAACTACAAAGGAAATCATTGATTTTGAAGGTTAGCAGAACTGCTGTAGTAAATCGGAAAGTCAGCTCAATAGGAAGTGCGGTATTGTGGAAAGGGAATATTACCTTACGCGGTGAGAGTAATTAAAGCCAGGGTTGGCAGATATATATCAAGCGATACATATCATGATATATATCACGATATATATCCCATATTTATTTCTGAAAAAATCTTGATTTATATCAAATTGGAAAAATTCCCCTTTCAAATCGGACAACAGTGGTTTGGCTATGCACATAACAGGACTGTTCGATGAGCGCACTAAAAGTCTAGAACAGTTAGTGCTTTCCTGCACCAGGGTACTGTAGTCCGTTCATCGGGAATGCCTAACGCGACCGGGGAATCACTGCCACAATTGGGAACTTTCTAAAACGTGTAATTCGGTGATTCCCTACATCAGACAAATTTGATATTTTGTATTGCACGAACTTATTGTGAAAGCGGCGGTGGTATATTTTCGTGGTTTATATGTCCTACTAGGTGGACCCGTGCGCACCTTGCGCAAAAAAAAAAAACAAAAATGGTTTGAAACCTTTTATTATTCCAGGTCCAGGATTTTTTAAACCTTTTTCTCAAATTATAAAAAAAGATTTTCAGCTACACTTGTTGTGAGACCACAAAAAATTATACAAATATGCGCAAACAACTATTTGAAATTCCACCACTTATATTACATTCACATTGAGCCATAAACTTGAGTTGATTGACAACATCAATATGAATTAACTCAAAAATGTCCCTTTAACTCGAGTTTATGACCCGATGTGAACGCAGTCTTATTCACTTATTTTAGCAATGTTCAAGTGTAGATGGCGCGCTCGCAGTGAGTTGGGCGCTGTGATATTCGCAATGCCTTTAATTATTCTAGCACTGTTCAGTCTTAGTATTCAAATGTAGATGTCGCGAGGCATGTGAATGTCACAGTCACAATAGCGTTGCAGTACAAATTGATTTTTTGTGCATCCACAATCGTTTATTTTAAAGAATTCATTTTTATAAAATACGCTTAAACAAAAGCACTCCACTAATTAAAACATGGTTTTGCATGTAGAGCTAACCCTCACCTTTAAAACGATACCTTATTTATTAATATTGGTTCCAAATGAGAGCAGAAAATTAGAAACTAACACAAAAAGACCTTACAGAAATAATATATATGATGATATTATTTAAATGATAAACGTTTTTATGAATTTTTGATGATGACTATAAAGTAAACTGCCTCGAAACAGAATTCTGGTATGGCAATATTTTGAATCAAATCTAAGGAAGTAATAGTATCAAACAGTTTGTACAAAATGTGGTTTTGAGTTGCAAGATATTCCCCAAAGACTGACCAAACATATTTAGAGGTGTAACAATAACGAAGGCACACCGAGTGGCAAGACAAACAAGAATTAGTTGACAAAAATATTTTCAAAACTATAAACGATATTAATATATCAAGAAACGCCTAAAATGTCTTATCCCAAATGAAACCCATAGCTGTGGCTCTTGATAGGATGCAGAGGGATGGAACCACTGTAGATATGGCAGTAAAAATATGGAAAAAATTTGAGAATGACTTACATGGGCAACCATCGAAGGTATGTTAACAATTTAAGAAGCGTGAAGAAATTGCTCTGTCCCCCGAAACTTATTTGGTGGTTCTCACACATTTCGAAGAAATAGCCTAAATTATGACGAAAAACAACAAGTAGTAATTACAAAAATAATACCAAGAGTTTGTTGCAATAATTATGGCAATGAGTACTGCTCAAGGTCATTTCCGTCATATTTATTTGGAAATCGCTTTAGAACCACACCCCTTATGACTTGGTGGAAATCACTAAACCTTATTGATGCAGGAAAATATTTTTGATGGAATGATCTTCGGGAGGTATTTTTAAAACTGTCGTTCAAATTATTATTAGCTGGTCCTGCCTCTGATGGTCTTGAATGAATTTTTTCTACATTTGGTCTTGTCCATTCCAAACTTCGTAATAAATGAGGCAGTGAAAAAGCTGGAAAATTGACGTTCATGTATTCTTATTTTAATTTAAACATTTACTTATTGAATTTGTTTTTTACTCCATATAAAAGGATTTTATGTATGTAACTTTATTTATTAAGATCATTTTAATACATTTCTCCCTCTATGGCGCGATATACAACAGGTATATCATCATAAACCTCCTAAGAGATTTTTGCGCCAAGCTTCTCTTCCAATATGTGGTGTGCCGATTTGAATTTTCCCTACAAATTGGTGGGACCTACAGTTTTTTGCCGACTCCGAACGGCATCTACAAAGGAGACGAATTTTTGCTGAGAAGCCTGTCATGGCAGAAATACACTCGGAGAGTTTGCCAAACCACTGCCGAGGGGCGACCCCGTTTTGAAAAACTTTTTTCAAATCACTTTTGATGTTACCTGTACCAGAGCTCGAACCATGGACATTCGGTGTGGTAGGCCGGCAACACTACCTTCACACCTTCATTTACTTGTGATATTTTTGCGATTATGAAAATATCCGATACATACAATATATCCAATATATATCATAAATATCCGATATTTAGATATTTTCAGTAGATATCATGATATTTACAATCCCTGATTAAAGCACTAGGATTTTGTACCTGTCTAAGCTGCATTTTGCATTGGATAAAGGCATCTACACTTAAGACTTCCCTTCCCCGATTTCAGTAGGGTATATTAATTCGGGTGTTCTACTACCGATTTGTAGGCAGCTTTAGGGATGTGCTATTAATCGATTACCTAAATTGTATTAATCATTTTTCAGATTAATCAAGAGCTGATTAATTAATTGTTGGTTAATCAGATTCTGACTAAACAGATCCCAACTAATTACTGCTAATGACTTAATATTTGAATTTTCTGATTAATCAGGTTGTGATTACTCAATTTTCTGAGGATTAAAATAAACTAGATTTCAATTACTTAAAAGTGATTAAATGGGAAATTGATAGTTTTGATTAATCGATAATCGTTAAGCTCTGATTAATTAGCTAATCAAATTTAGTTTATGTTTAGTTTAATTGGCATTTTAATCGCACACCCCTGTCAGAACTTCAATTTCGAGAAGCAAATTAGTATTTAGAAGCTCCGTTGGCCTGTTGAGAATCAAGAACTCTGTACTTTGCACGAACTAAAACCCTACTTTACACTTTCTCACCTTTAGATATATCATTTTTTATAAAATATCGACGATCAAGAACTCTGTACTTTGCACGAACTAAAACCCTACTTTACACTTTCTCACCTTTAGATATATCATTTTTTATAAAATATCGACGACCAAGTGCAAGGTCATCCACTTGACTGAGTAGAAAATCCCTATATCTCGACGACGTCCTATATCAGTATCTCTTTTGAAATACGAAATATATCAGGACTGCCAAAAAAAGGCCTAACTGAAAATTTGTTTCGAAAAAGTCCCGTCTCAGCTCAAACTGTGTTGAATTTACTTTGCAATAAGACTTTTCACTTTGGGATAGGGCGATTTTAATTCTTAACGCACTATCTGAGCTAGTGAGTTTTTCAAAAATATGTTGAACCAGGGCGATGTTCCACTCAGCCATCGGTATTTGGAATAGACTAAGTGAACGACATTGCAAAACCATACCGGGCAATGGACGCTTTTAAAGAACCCACGCCTTTTATTCTGACAGTGTACAATGTTACGAATACAAAATAACCGAACACTTGTCTAGGGCAGTAGTCGCCAAAAAGAGTTCTACTGAAAGGAAAGTAGTTGCCGATCCTTGGTCTAAGTGAAATGACAATCGTTGATTAATAACTTTCTACTCGTTTCCAAAATAAAATAAAGCGAAAAAAATCAAAACAGTTCTAAAACCAACCAAAATAGTTTTACTAATAATTATTACCGGTTTCATTGATTATTTTTTGTTTTCAATTTATAATGATTATTTTAAATTATTAAAAAATGTTATGATTTTTCATGATTATTAAAAAAATCAATAATATAAAAATATAAATTACTTTTTTTTATTATTTTCCTTTTTTTATTGTTGATTACTTTTGATTGTATTTATTTTTTTATTATTTTTGATTATTTTTGATTTTTTTTATTACTTTTGACTATTTGTTATTTTTACTCATGTTTTTTTCTTAATTTTTGATTATTTTTGTTTTCTTTTATTACTTTTGATTATTTATTTTTATTTATGATTATTTTCAATAGTTTTTATATCTTCTGATTATTCTATATTTTTATTTTTGATTATTTTTGATTTCTTTATAATACTTTTGATAATATTTTTCAATTTTTTTTTATTATTTCTGTTTTTTTTTTTTTGTAATAGGATTGATCGTTTGGTATTTTTACTTTTGATTTGTTTTTTTTTTGTTGATTATTTTTTATTAATACTTTTGATTTTTTGCAATTTTTATTTTTAATTTTTTTTCTAATACTTTTGATAATGTTTTTTAATTTTTTTTTTTATTATTTCTGTTTTTTTTTTTGTAATACTTTTGATTGTTGATGGCAAAAAATATGTTTTTTATTATTTTCCATCGTGATCACTTAATTATATCCATCTCTTGAAAAAAATTTAAATAATCATTACCAATTAAAAAATCCGTATAATCAATTGATTACTAATTACTAATCAAGTTTAACAAGTCTGGTTTTAATAAAATAATAAATAATTGTATATGCATAAACAAAAAATCATGTTCTTTACAAACTCACCTCTTCACACTGCGGCCCCGTTTCACATTGTCTGCCTCCTTCACACTATCCCAAGAATCGCCAACACCTAACGACGACATTTCGTCTAAACGCTCTTCATCTTCCAAACCCGAATCCTCCAAACTAATGTGACAGCTAGTCATGGTCACTTCTTTGCCATTATCGCCAACCTCAATCCAATCGGAAGTGCGTATGCGCGCCGAACGTTCGGTGCCATAAGGCGACGAGTCCGAGGAGCAGCCAGAAGGACAACGTTTTCGTGGTGTACCAACACCATTTAATTTATTATTTCGATTATGCTTTTGTATATCATCTTCATCGCCATCTTCAGTATCATCCACATTGTCAGCATCGACATCTTCAGTGTCCGGATCGTGATCCTCTAACGAATTACAGCGCTGACGGGTGTTGTTATTGTTATTAGTCATTTTGTTATCACTACTTGTTGGCGTTAACTTGGTTGTTGTTGCTAATGTTGTTGTTGCACTATTTGTTGCTGTTATTGGTTTACTTAACGCCGGCGTTGCTGGACTATTTAAAGGCGTACTAATTGGCTTAAACACTTTAGGTGCCACGTCACAAGTCAAGTTCTCCATGGAACTGCTTTTACCACGCATGGCGGCCAATTCCGATATGAGTATCTCATGAAAAGCTGTCTTGCGTTCTGGTGATTTTAAAATGTTTTCAATATTTTCACCCAGTGTAGGGCTAGCTGGACTGGTGTTGATATTTATGCGTGTACAATTGTTAGCTGTCTCGCCGTTGGCGGTAACGACTGTAACCGAAGCAGCAGCACCACCAGCTAAAGGATGTTGTAGAGCTGGCTCATGTTTTGTTATTATAGGCGACTCATTACCATGACGCTGTTGACTGACAATAATTTCCGAAAATAAACGTTCGGCAGCATTGCGTAAATTATTCTTAAACTCAGCAGTCTTACCACCCAAAAATGATGTGTTAGCTACAACGCCAGTTTGGATTGTCGTAATATTGGCACGTGAAGCGAAATTATCGAGTGTTGTCTTCGAGCGCCGAAAGATATTCACACTGGAGGACGAGTTTGAGTGCGTGCCCACATTCTCATCCAAATCCATAGTCGCAATAGGCACCTTAACGATTTTACGGGGACGTGGTAAAGGTTGCGCAGACGTAGGCAATTGATCGAGTTGTATTTTACCGGCACGTTCAAAATCGACGCGTCCCAAACTAAGTCGTGTATCCTTGAAGCTATTAGTTTGTGGAGTCTGCGTTTTTGGTGAACCGCCGCTACCCATTGAATGATGGCGACTGAGATTAACAGCGCTACTCGCATTTTGTACAATAACTATATTACTGATAGCACCTGACATATCCCTAGCATTCGCTGTTGGCTGCGTGCGTGGTGTGGGGGGTGTAGCTTTCGTGACACCTCCCACAGGAGCAGGCACTTTAGTGACACACACACTTTGCGCCAGCTCTACGCTTGCACCATTTTGAGCGTTTGGAGCCTTCGGCTTCATGGTTGGTATATCTGGCGCTTTACGCAACTTTAGAGGTGGCTTAGCGCCAAGACCTGCTACAGAGCGTGTAATATTTGTTCTCGCGCCTGAGGTGGGCGGCACTTCCGGACGTTTGGATGCACTCATTGATGGCGATTTATAAATAACTGTACGACCACCAGCTCCGGCTGTAACAACAGAGCTCAACCCGATTGGTTTCTTCTGTATCAACGGATGCGTTGCATTGTGCTGCATTTCATTTGTGGTCACATTGCTGTCAACAACACTCACGCGCCCATTCACAGTTGCCGTTGTCGTGGCAGCAGAACTGGTTGCTGTGCCCGTCATTGTTGTTGGCGTCGTAAATGTTGTTGTTGTGGTTGTAACACGATTCTGTATTGCTGCAGCATTCATAACAGATTCTACGCCATTGCGTTGCGTTTTCAATAAACTCACTGCATTTGCGGTCGCATGCGTTGGCCTCGGTGGCACAGGAGGTCCAGCTTTTTTCAACGGCATTACCGGCAACGTTGTAGTAGACATGCTTTTTGTTGGTGTTATTGGTTTTGTACTAGTTGTTGCTGCTGTGTTTGAAATTGCTGTTGGTGTTGCCATAGCTGTTCCTTTGCGCTGCTTGTTTTCTAGTACTCGTCGTCTCTACTCGCTACTCGTCTTAGTCTAATCGTAGTCGTATTAAACCGCTACTAACAATGCTTGATTGCTTCTTTTATACGAGTGTTTGGCCTTTTTTGTTGTTTATGTTCTTGCTGCTCTGTCGTTGTATTTAAGCTCTATGGCGTTCGACACAATATCCAACCGAAAAACCTGTATTTGTAGGTCACTTTTTGTTTGCGTTTCGTCGTTCGTTGTTGTTGTGATTGTTGTTAGCTGCACTGTTAGTGGCACTAAACTCGTTTTCCCACTGCACTGTCAGCTCACTTCAACGCCGACTTTTGGTCAGTGTTTTGCTGTTTTTGAAAAATTTACTATGGCTGCATTCAACGCGGACGGCACACTGCGCTTACCTCGCGTATTAGCACTACTTTGCAAGCTAGTTTTGTTACTGATTCTTGTCTCTACGAGGCTAGCACGCTTTTCTAATTTTTGTTTTATGTTTAGCGTCAGTTTCTATTTTAGTATCGGAGGCTGGCTTCTTCTTCTTCGTGGTCGTAGTCGTCGTCTGTAACTTTAATTTGAATGTAGGTTAGTTGGGTACTTTGCCGGTCACTTCGCGCTACGGTTTATTAGCTCTACATACATTGTACGTTGTGTCTATAGAGAGTGACAACTAACCGGCTGTAGTCCTGCTACACTTACGAGCCCACACTGCTGTCGTCTCTGCTAGATTCGTTTTTAAGAAAAGTTGATTCACGCACGCGCTTGGACATTAACATAAATTCGAGTGCATAGGATATTTAGTAGAAAAATTAAAATATAAATGGACGCTTATTGCGACTACCGATACACTCCTGCACGCCTAGAAGGGAGTGTGGGTGTCTTATGAAGTCGAAAGTTTCACTTTTTATACTCACTTTTAACTAAATCACGCTACATTCACACACAGGCAACACATGCACGTGAGTGCATTTTCGTCTCAGGCACAGTTGGCACTCGTTAACTTCACAGAAAAACCATAACAAAAAATTGCATTTGTTTGCGCACTTTACGCCTGCACAATACAACAAAACACTAAGCGCATAAGTCGTTTATTCGTCAATTGAAAGGAGCGCAGCAGGAAACAATGCGCAAATACTGCGTTTTAATGTTGTTGTTTTTGTTATTGTTGGTGTTGTTGTTTTATTTTTCTTATTGTTGTTTTTCTTCTGTTATTGTTATTGTTGTTGCTTGCTTACTTTAGTTTTCCTTTGTTATTGTTAATTCACCGGGTTAACTGTCATTGTTGTCGGCCATAAAATATATTTTGTTGGTTTGCTTTTACAAAAATTTTTGTTATTTTTGTTATATTATTTATTTTATTGCTTGAAATTTGGTCTATTTGTTAAAAAAAGGTTTGTATGTTTGTATGACATTTATTTATTTTTTTGTTTGGGTAGTGAAAGGTTTTCGTTTTCCTACTGCGTTTTAAATATATTTAATGATTTGCTTGAAACACCATTTTATTTTAGTGGTTCTTTTAAGCGCAGTTTCTACTGTCTTTTTTACCACGCACAAATTTCATGTAATTGCATTATCACTTTAATTTTTTTTTATTTTTTTAATCGCTGCTCTCAATTCGAAATATCGCTAAATGACACTATAGAGAAGATATCTATTTTTAGCTTTTGTTTTATAAATAATCTTTTATGCTGATTTACATGTATGATCAAGGCACAACACTTTTCTTACATACATGCTACATACATACCTAATTGGAGTGGAAGATCACCATATCTTAAAATATTTTTTCAAAATGCCCTATCTCAGAGTTTGTTTGAAGAAGACCCTATATCAAAATGAATTTTAAAATGCTCCCAACGAAAATTCAATACATTTTCAACTGATATAAAGCGCTCTTCAACAATATTATGAAATAAGGAGTTTTTGGGAACAAATTCTGAGAGAGAGCGTTCCGCAAAAGTATTTTGAAATGGGATGCTTCACTTTGATCATAAAAACCTTTACCTCCGAGGCGAATTCAATACAAGGTAGAAGCAAGCCAAATTACTCACAATGTACATACATTTTCAATATATTTTGTTTTTGTAATTCCTTGGCCTCATATCAAAACGTAATGCGGCGAAATTTCTATTATCCAAAATTTGAAACAAAAAAAAAAAATGTAGCTATCAGCTGTTTGGATAGTTTCACCTTGTACTGAATTCGACTTGTCTACCTCTATCGGTACAACTTTGCACCCCAACCTCTCTCACTAGTAGTGTGACCAGGTGATAGAAAAAAAGAGGCTAAATCGGTAAAAAAAAGGTTAGAAAAGGCTAAAATTAAGAAAATAAGAAACTAAAAAAATGTCAGAAATTTTTTTACGAAATCCATTTCAAATTTTTTATTTTAGTTTAAACTATTTGTATATAAGGCTGTAGACACAACTTAAAGGAACTATTCTTGTTTAAACACATGCCGGCACATTTTCCTAGACTAGGAATTTTTTCAAAGAAATAATATAGAAAAATCACAACAAATTATATAATATTTTCTTCGTCTGATGAATCAGAAGAGCTGGAGTCTGCGTACAAAGTTTGTGTATTTATCATAGAGATGAGATCATCGGTAATTTCAAAATCAGTGCACCATTTGAATAAACGTTTTAACGAACATCTAATATTAAGCAGCGGGTTAAGCATTTCAATTTTTGATCTGTTCCTTATCTAAGTTTTTAAAATGTTCATGGCACTAAAAATTCTTTCAACCTCCTCACTACTGAAAGGTAATACCAAAAAGCTAAATTCGATTTCGACCAGTTCTAAAAAAGGAGGTTCGTTTGATGAATCTAAACCAAAATTATGAGACTAAGAACAAAAAAAAGGCTAAATCTAGCCTCGAAAAGGCCAACCTGGTCACGCTGCTTACTACTTCTCTCTCCACCACTACCTACCTCTGCAAATTTTAGTTCATGTTTAACTTTAAAGGTGAGGGCATACCTATGGACTTCACCATCATAAAGGTTTGAGTGATAGTAAAATAGTAAAAACGACGTGTACATGTTATAGCCGCTGGCGATTATACATCATGATTGCCTGAGATTTTTTATATATTAGTGTACTGGGTCGCCCTCGTGTCACATCCACTTGCATTCGGCTGTCGTCATGTCTCTGTCGATGATTGGCAAAATTCTTTTGAAAATATTTCTTCTTGCTTCCACAAAGAGTTTTATAAAAGAATCAGCATATCCACCCCATGTAGGACGATTTAAAGACGTGCTCTTTAAGACCGCTTACTTGACATCGGAGTTCTTAAACCCCTTACATTTCAGATAAAAGGAAAGTAAGCGTTTTCAAGATTCCACCCAAAATGGATTAGTACAATACGCCGAGGGATCTTATTTTGTGTTACATAAAAGTTTGCTAAAATATTCGGATGCTTTGAAGCTTGTTCGCAGGACTAAAAGACAACGCTTACTCACTTTTACTTCAGAAAGTCATTCTGCCAAAATATATATTGTGATTTGCTTCAAAGAATAGCTTAGCGCTAATAATGTTGAAGTACTGAAGTAGCCTGTGCTATTTAACCGAACAGAGAATCTATAGCAAGTGGTACATCCTAAAAATACTGACAAAAATAGCAACAAAATACCCTCTATTGGAACAAGTTGAACTGGCGTGCAAATATATTTCCTAAGATATTTTTCTCAATTAATTTGCTCAATACCAACGCGATGTGAACCTACAATAGAAAATAACGGACATCCCACGAAAAAATCAAAAATCCGGGTTTTTCCCATAAATATTTGATATTGCTTTAGTTTTCTTGCTCCCCTTTTTGAATGTATCGGATTCTTTGTAGAAAATGTTGTGGATAAACAAACAAACTATTTTCATTTATTCGAAATTCTAATACTTAATACGTGTTTCTCCTGAATAAAAAGGACCAAACGTTATTAAACTTTTACTTACCTACGATTGTTTTGAGTAAAATGTTCTAAAGGGACTTTCGGTGTTTAAGTTTTGTCGCACGCTGTAAACATTAAATTTTTAGTGAAGTGCTTACGGCAAACAATTCCTCGAACTTTATGATGTAATATGTCCATTGAGAGATTGGAAAGTGTGACCTTAACAATTCTAGCCTTTATTCTAGTGCTAATGCCATATAACGGGATATGTGTAAATATCAATACTACCCAACAAGCAAAGTAAACGTAAAGTAAATTTTTAACAAGTAAGAAAGTCTAAGTTCGGGTGGAAGCGAACATTATATACCTAGTAGTGATCTATTATGGCATACCAATTTACGCAGGTCCATTTTAATACTTTTCAGTTCGTATTACAAAGCCAGCTTCCCTTCCAATTTGTGGTGTGCCCTTTTGAATTTTTCCCTACAAATTGACGGGACCTACAGATTTTTGCCGACTTCAAACGGCATCTACAAAGGAGATGTAATTTTGCTGAAAAGCCTTCCATAGCAGAAAGAGACTCGAAGAGTTTGCCAAACCACTGCCGAGGGGCGATCCCGTTTTGAAAAACTTTTTCAAACCACTTTTCATATTGCCAGTCTTAAGGCTCGAACCTTGACCCTTAGGTGTGGTAAGCCGGCAACACTGCCGCCACACCATAGCGGTCGCCATTAATTTATTTGTATATAAATAGCTTACCTACCAACAACTGCTAAACACATTTTTTTCAAAATACATTTTATGTTTGAAAAATTTGCGTTCAAATAGACAGACGGACAGACAGACAGACGGACATTGCTAAATCGATTCAGCTCATCGTCCTTATTATTTCAATTTACTTATTGATGGGCCGATCTCTTCTTCTTCTCATACTTACAAACATTCCATGTTCATTAAAGGTATGGAAATTAAAAAAGGTATATAACTTCCCTATTGCAGTGGGGTATTAAAAGCTTGCCCGGATATTATACTTGTGTTGTTTGCGATTTGCTTACATTCTATTGAGAAGCAGCTGACCAATTTTGATTGAAATATCTAGTTCAACCTACGAGCAATCGCCTTTGAAAATAGCAGAATTTTTATGCTGAAAAGTGGGCTGCGCCACGCCTACTTCTCCAAAATCCACAACATTTTTTGCGGTCGAGTTTTGCTTAAAAATCTTATTATGTTTGCAAGATCTTATTGATATAGCTTGCATGATTATAAAAATATCCCGTTTAACATTTTACAAAAAAAATTTCAGACCTTTTTCGCCCATTTTTGCAACAAAGATTTACCTTCATATGTACAACATTTTCGCCAAATATGGTTTCGACAAATCAATTTTTGCCAGAGTTATGGCATACAAATTTTTGTGGAATAATCTACTATGAAAGGGGCGGGCCACTCCCATTTTCAAAAGTTCTATTTTTCAACTTTCTTCGTTCACGGACACTTTGAAAGTGAAATAAAAATGATATAAAGCTTTTGTGCGTAAAGCTATTGCCTATTAAATATATTTATGATCCTTTTCAAAATCTTTGGTATAAAAGTGGGCGTGGTTCTTAACCGATTCCACCCATTTTTCCCTGAACATACCTTATATTAATATAAATATTTGTGCTAAATTTCGTTTCGATATCATGAACGGTCTTTGATTTATGATTAATATTATTTCTAAATTTGACTTAGTCAAAAGTGGCCGGTACCACTCCCATTTTGAAAAATGTCTCCAAAAATTTCTTTTCTACCTTAAGATTAATGTACACACCAAATTTAATCCTTATAAGTGTATTATGTACTGAATAGTCTTTTTTTTTGTATTTTCGAAAATATTCTATATATAAAAAGTGGGCGTGGCTATCATCCGATTTCGCCCATTTAAAATAGCACTCGGAGATGAGTGCCAAGGAACCTGCATAATCATTAAGATATCTCAAAATTTACTCAAGTTATCGTGTTAACAGGCGGACGGACGGACGGACGGCCTTGGCTTAATCAGTTTATTTTTTCCTCCTCAACATTTCGATATATATAAGTCAATATCTAGCTCGATCCCTTTATGTTATAAAGTTAATATACCTTGTGTGCGTAGCACTACTAGGTATAATTACAAGCATATTTCAGTATACTGAGGACCACCCTAATGTGCTTTTTTACGTATTTACATTAGACTTTTTGAAGTGTCTCGTATATATATTGAGTGATTCAGCTTCGCAAATAATTTTTGGTTTCTTAAGTGTTTAAACCCTTAATTTTAATTTTAATTACCAGCAGTTTTAATTTTAAGTTTAAAAAATGAGGTCAAGGGCAAGAAAAAGTAATTAAGAAACAAAAGGTCGAGAAAACTAACAATAAAAATGTTTTTTCTTATTTTGTAAATTTCGAATACTTAGCCAACTATTTCATTATTGTGGATCGGTTTAATGGACCAATGAAGCTCTCCATCACGATCTTCGAAATTGCCGCATTTTTTCATTTTTTAGTATGCTTAACATGCCAAAATTTTTGTATACAAATAATTTTGTATATGTAATAATAGTAATAATAAACTGTATTTTGAATTAAATTTTCAGTACCAAGAAAGCAAAGTCGATATCAAGCGAGCAAATGTCGTGTGAGCAATAACTTTTGGGTTTTAAACTTGCTTTTAAATTTCCTGATACTGTGGATTTAATTATTTTTTATAAAGAATCAGATTTTAAAAACGTACAAACCAGGAATATTCTCCTGAAAAGTAAGCACCCTAATGTATATAGCAACTGCATACAACAACTGTATTTACAATTCCTAAACATTTGTGTAATTAGCAATTCATAGTTAAATTTTTGCATAACAAAATATCATTTGAGTAACAAAGGAAAACTTTTTTTTTTTAGAACTACATTCTTATTAGACTTAGTCATTTTACTACTCGGATGTTTCACAGCACGTTGATGAGTTCCATCAAAAATTAAAATGTTCATTTAAAAAATTTTAAAAGTTGTTGTAACTAGATACACTTCTGTATGTATAGAAATATATAGGAATGGCATAAGAACTTACATACAATACTATACTCACCCAGTACACAGTATAAACAAAGTAGTACAGGGTACTAGTGGAAAATTTAAGGTAATAAATAGTAATTAATACCACGAACGTAGCAAGGATTTTTTTGGGAGGGGGATTATACAAATTTGTTTTTTATAGTAACGTTTAATAAAAAAATCTGATTGAAACGAAATGTTTCACACAAACACAAAAACCGAAAGTAATCACCCTGCAGTAAAACCAGCTAGTTGCAAACTACTATACAACTAGTATATGCACCAAACCCAACTAGTCAACCAACTGTCATATTTCCATATAAGATGTCAATTGCCAGATTTCGACCAGAACATACCAGTCATCTACTACTCATGAAATCCTAGTTTATATATATCTGTGTCGTTTTATCATAACAACTTAAGTCGACTTAAGAAATTAGACCAATCAAAACTTTTTCTGGCGATTTTGAATAAGAAAATCGTGTTAGTTTGCAAGACTTTTATCGGTCTTATATTATTTTGCTTTTAAACGATTGAATCTAACTGGCTTGGCTAAGTTGTGAAGCAGTTTTGTTATTTGAAATCGCCAGAAAAAGTTTCGATTGGTCTAATTTCTTGAGTAGACTTAAGTTGTTATGATAAAACGACACAGATATAGTGGAAATAGTAGTTCAAAATTGAAGGAAATGTACTAGTAAAATTATAGTCTAATCATACCAGTATCATACTACTTCGAAAAATATAAAAGAATACTAGTCCAAATGTGGACCAAAACCTCTAGCAGGGATTAAAATAAGAAAATGGACTCATCAATCCATCATTTTCATCATTTTCGCTGTGAAAATCCCCGATTTGGGATTGCAAAACATGAACTATATCTTTGGAATATTTCATAAGCTGGTTGCGAAATACAATAGCATGCAATGTAAATGAAATAAGCGAAAGAAATAATTACAGCTTATGTCGCTTAAACACATACTATGAAAATTGTAGTAGTATACTAGTATGGATTGAACTTTTCTGACTAATATGATTTCAACCAGAAAATTATAGTTGGATACTAGTATGTTTACTGACTAGTTTGATATTTCACTGCAGGGCATAAACCAGCCAACTAAATACCTAAATCTGCTTTTTCGAAATTTATTAAAATTTATCTTACTAGGTATTTACAAGTCTTTCATATCTCAAATACTAAACCAATCTCCACGAAATGTGTACACTTATTCTCAGGAGTATAGAATAGGTAACAAGATTCATGTGATTCTAATAATATTGGATGTTCAGAGGTTTGCCTTTGTAACTCCCTCAAGTCAGAATTTTGCCATGCTAACTGCTAATAGTTTGGAAGAAAGTACGGGATATACCTTTGAAAAGAAGAGTAGGCTATGGGCTCTCTAGGAATCCTAAATTTTTAAATAACAAAATATCATTTGAGTGACAAAGGAAAACTAGACTTAGTCATTTTACTACTCGGATGTTTCACAGCACGTTGATGAGTTCCATCAAAAATTAAAATGTTCATTTAAAAAATTTTTAAAGTTGTTGTAACTAGATACACTTCTGTATGTATAGAAATACATATATAGGAATGGCATAAGAACTTACATACAATATTTATATACGTATGTAAATAGTTAAATCGAGACCTGCCGCTTGAAGAGATGTGGGAGTAACTAGGAGTCCTACAGCAGGAGAACTGGATAAAGTTGTTTGCTATAAAAAGTGGACTAAAATATGAAGATTCAATATTAAAAAACGGTGCTCAGAAAACGTAACTCCTTTATATGGGAATATTATGAAAATTAAAATTCATTTGGTGAAACCTTTTTATCCAAGAAATGCTCAAGAAGAACTTCCCAGTTCAAGTTTGCTCGGGGATTAAGCAATTGGAAAGAAATTTCTCAGTAATGGTTAGTCGTATGAGCCATTCGGTACTGAATTTTTTAACGTTTGACCGTAATTAACTTTAATGTCACTCCCAGATTTATGGCATTTACCGAAGGTGAGAGAAGACCGTAACGGCATATTAAAAATAGATTTCTACCTTAACCGCAATTTTTTTTTAATTTTTTGCGTAAAAAATATATTTTACTCTAACCGATTATTTTTTTTAATTACCGATTTTTTGAATCGATTTTTAATTAAAATTCAAGAAAAAATCTATTAAAGAAAAAATTTTTTTTTATGCATAACATTTTAAACATGGATTCTTATAAATTGACTTTTAGAATTCCTTTTTTGTAAAAAGTGATTCAAATTATGCTCACACTATATCTTAAAACACATAGTTTCGTATAAATCACTTCTAGTCACTCTCGATTCTAGTCAAATGCTAGATAACACTAAACATATGTAGCAATTATTTATTTTTATTTTTATTTAAACTGAAGCTCAAGCGAAAACTTATTGCACTTTTAGTTTTAAGAACAACCGATTTCCGTGTTATTCACTTGAATTAATTATTTATAATATATTTTTACTAATACATCGAATAGGTATTTTTCATATAAAAAAATCGTTTTATGAAGAAAAACCGATTTTTTTTTTTTAAATCGATTTACTTTGAAAAAATTATTCAGTAATCGATTTTGGCTACTGCTGGTCACATTCCTAGCGATATTATTGATAAACAGATAATTTAGAAATTGATAAAACATCCAGAAAATGCGTTTCTCGTCTAGCCTTTAATTTGAAAGGTCACTTTAAATTTATCGACCACTCATCTAACATTTGTCAAGTGACATGTGTACAACGTTTGACATAAATACATATTATAAAACAGTCTAAGATTTTTGAATGACAAGAAATCGGAGACTACAGATGCAACATTTTTTTTAAATAACTCTTACATTTATTGCTACAAAGGTAGCTACTTGAAATATAAATATATTAATTTAAGTTTTAATATTATTTCCAAATCAGTCGATTTTAAAGCGCATATGGAGTGGCCGTTAAATTTAAAGTGACCTTTAAAATAAAAGATAGATGAGAAAACGACCTTTTCATATCTAAATTTACTATTTTCCCAACTTATGCCGCCTTAAAAGAAAATTAACTTCTTAGCCGCTTTATTAACTAATTACATTTTAAAATTTAACTAGTGCAAACGGTTTTTTCCAAATTTCAATTCGAAAATCATTGGAGTTCATTTTGAAAGTGCACCAATTTTACACATGGCAGCACTGTTATTATCTGTCATATCTGACATCAAAAATTAATCAAAACACGTGAGCGAGCGAAAAATTCGCCAAAACATTAAAAAAGGAAAGAAATAAAAAGATATATGTTTGTGTTACAAAAGGTAGATAGTATTTATGATATCAAACTATATACTATATATTATGTTAAGCATTATGTTTTAATAATTACTGAAATGTTTAACAAAAGTATCAAGTTTGATTTGAGTTGGAAAATATTTATGGAACTGAAGGCAGAATGCAATATTTTTTCAAGTGGAGAAATAGGAATATTTTCATATCAAAAAATGTTGGAGAATGGACTGTTTCGTCAATTGGTCTCAAGTTTGAAATTAATGTTGAAAAACGAATTTGATCTTAAATGTATTTCCAACAAAAATATTGGCGACTGGAATATTTAGTTTCAAAAGTACCAAACAAGGCGCATGTATACTAATTCTTTTCTAATTTAATACTGGTTTTAAGATATTCTATGATGTGTAACTTAATAATACTACATTGTTGGGTAGTTATCGGAAGATGCTTTTTACTACAGGGTGATTTATAATATACCAACCCATATCAAAAATATGTGGGCCACAAATAAGCTCTGACAACAATGGAATATTTTTATATAAGAAAGGAGGCATAAAAAGAATGTTATTTACAAATTTTTTAATATATGGTGGCGGTTGTGAAAATATAGAAAACGATTTAAAAAAAAAAGCTGGGTACAGCTGGATATTTGTTGTTCAACTCCACCCGCACTCGTTCTCTCTTAATTGTTTTCTTTTATTTTGTAAGCTTATTGCTAAATCTTTACTTTTTCACTTGCGAAATGATTCATTGCCTGCAATTAAGGAACCTGACTTGTATATGAATTGCATATTAATTTCTGAACTTAAAAAATTTCTTTCTTGACCTAAAATGGCTTTAATAATTTGCATATTATACTGCGAAGGTTGGCTTTTTTGCTTATTTACATTTCTAATTAACTTGACTTTTTTACGTATGCAGATATTTTATTTATTATGTCTTTAAATTTATTATTTATACAAAATTTTCACTTAAAAAAAAACCAAAAACAAGTATTGCTATATTTCTTCCTTAATTTCGTGAATTGAAGCGTCTGATATGAGTATCTTTAGCCGTCATCCGATCGTCGTGATCCTGAGCCAGATAAAAAATTTTACATGTAAATGCAACAACAACGATTTAAGCCATATAGCTCCATGTAGATGTCTACGACTAAACAAAAAAGTTGGCTTTTTTTAACATTTCTTGTTTTAATAATATGGATCTGCTTCTAAAGTCTACTAATGATCCGGAGTATTCCAGTGAGAATTAAGCGCTGCTCTACAACCCACCGAATGTCGGCTTTTCATTTATTTATCTTAATTCAGTTCAAATTAACTTGCATCACTCAAATACACTCACACCCACACACACTAGAAGTCATTTCAGCTTAAAAGCACACACCCATAAAACTTAATTTATTTTTACAATTTTGTTGTTGTTGAAAACCGTCATCTGGACACCGGTGTTTATTTGCGTCTCTATTGTCTGGAATTCTGATATCTAAAAGTCAAGTGAAATGGTTGAATTACTAGACTGAGCAGCAGCATCAGCAATAGAGATACCACTCAACAACACCTAACTACAATTTTACTAATTTATTGATGCACATGTACATATGTAAGCAATAATGGTAGGTATGTATGTAAGTATGTATACATATTTATTTTGGTTTTAGTGGCGTTATAATATTATCATCATTATCATTATGTTCAGTCAATCGTGTTTACAGTTATCGTTTTTTATTATCATAGCAAAACTTTTCAAATTTGTTTTATCTATTGTAATACTTCATATATCTCTTTGCAAACTCCCTTCACTAACACTACACTAATACATACATACTTTATTGCATTGTGTATTCACTCAAATATTCAACAATAATTGTTGTAATAATCGTATGTTATTCTTTTGCATTTCGTCGTTTAACTTTTTGTGGAAGCACTTTTATGTCGAACACTGTTTGTCGATGATATCGCATCGATAGCCGTATTGTAACGCTTAGCACGAGAGCCCGAAACAAACTGAGGCTCGATATAAGCTCACCTTCGCAGCGACCGCGTACTGTGACTTGGTCTTACAAGCATACATCCATGCATAGATACCTACATATAGTAAGAAGCCCCAATGTAAAAGCCCCAAATGCTGCTCAATTGTTGTTTGGCGCTCAGCTGCGCTTGTGTTGCATGTTAGTTGCTTTATTGCTTGCTGCTCCAAATCTCCACCGCACTTTTACTACTCTATCAATACAATGTGCTGCTGCTCTCTTATTGTATTTATTCTCTACTTCACTTATGCTATGTTTATTTTTAACATAACTTCGCTGTGGTCATGCCGCAAATAAGTCAAAACACCTCTGCTCGTGTGCATGCTTCATCATGTATGTAAATAGCTGTGTGTCCCTTTGCTTGTGTAGGTGCATCTGTGTTTGGAGTACGCCCGTATAGCCGGCTAGTATTTTTGATTAACGTGTGCCGTGATTGAACGATGGTGCCACTGTGGTAATTAAGTCATAAGAAATAGTGGATAGTAAGACCCGGCAGATGAGAGCAGTATAGGCAGCGGGACTCCGTCTTGAGGCTCAGAGAAATTCTCTCTGACAATGCTTCTGTTGTTGTTGTTGTTGTTAACAGTGTTTCGCCCTGCCCCAGATTGGACAGGGTTACACTGAAATAACAGCCCTTGGCCGGGTGAAAAAAACCCGGGTCATTCCGGTGCGATAGAACCGGCTGTTGTGGGAATGTGCTTTTCACTTGGGTTAGTTGAAAGATATAGTTGGTAGTTGGGCAATGAACGTCGAAAAGTCCCTTAAGCATGATATGAACGCCCATTTTCCCCCATGTGCCGATTTTGCAGGAGCGTGCTCCCCTTGGACACTTGGACAATACCTCCTGTGCAACTACAGGGACATTTGGGAATTTTCTGTAGTTGACTGGCTTACATTTACGCTATCTGCTTGGGGTTGGGCTATGTACCCAATTCTTGGTCAAAGTTACTTTTATTCCAAAAGTGGGAAGATTCTATCATGTATCTCCTAACTGGGATATGTGCCCAATTTTTAATCAGAGTTACTTTTATTCCAAAAGTAGGAAGATGCGCTCATGTATCTCCTAAGGCCCATTAGTCTTTCCTAGTTTCATTTAAAAACATTGGAACGCCTGATTGATCGAGCTAGTAAGAAACTTAGATTGGCTACTTGTAGTCTACTTCTGGACAAGTGGTTTTCGGGTCAGCTAAGCAATCGCTGGAGTGACACCATGTCTGGCCGATGTCGAAGTTTTCGAGTCTCCGGGGATATATATAAAAGATCTAACTCTGCATTATCTGAAATTTTATTTGCTTAATAATTGTAAGCTGGTGTGTCACCGTTCGATAATGTGGTATCACAACGGACCAAGTGAACTGCCTTCTCAGCTGCGGTAGCTACCACCGGACCCAATCTAAACCCGGCGGACGTTGTTTTGCTCAAAAATTACTGTAGAGGTTTTGAAAATTATTTGTTGTTGCAATATATGTTGTTGGCAGTATTTCGCGCTGCTTAGTCGGCATTGCCATTCATGAAATCGTTTGCTTAACCTATGAATCTTGTCTCTCTGTTTACCGCTTTTCTTTGTGTTTTACATTTGCCTGCCTGCCTGTGTCTTTTCCTTTCCTCCTCTGTTCCCCATTACTTTTCTGCCCTCTTATGCAACCGACATCAATACCTAATATTGGATACCGGCTAAACAGAGGTGCAAACGTACTGTAAATTTATTTCTTCTTAGTGGAGCGCGTGGCCTCACCCACTTTTCAAAAATGTGTACGGATTTAAATATATTTAACATGGAAAATAATAGGACTATAACGATGAAGTTTTATCCGACGTAAGCTGTCAACTTCAAGTTCTTGCAAAAGCGGAATAGGTAATTACTCATATATATAAGGATGAAGTTCAAGAACTCCGACTCGTTTGACATAGTTGTATATACCTAATCCTGACGAAACTGGTGGTGGTGTTACTTAACATCATTTAGCACAACCGTATATGTATTATGGTGTATTTAATTCAAACAAATTGGCTGGTGCAAAATGTTAAGAGCAAAACCCCTCTTTAGATTGAGACCAACTTTGCAGCTCAAGTGCTCTAAAGTGTATCTTCTTGTGATTACAACATCGTTAACGCAAGCTTTATAAATATAACTTCGCCGCCTTTGGAGATTTCATTTTAAAATTATTGAGGTGTATTAGAAGTATGAAAGTCTGGCAACACTCCCAAAGAGTATTGCAACTGTAACAAAATGTGTAGTAGTTTTTGTAATGAGAAAATCCGGTAGACTGAATGCCATGTGCTGGTGTTGGTATTAGTGGTAGCCATGTGCTCATTTTCTGGTAATGTTTTGCCCCCTACACTGAAGAGCATTTGCTGTTAGTACTCACCCAGTACACAGTATAAACAAAGTAGTACAGGGTACCAGTGGAAAATTTAAGGTAATAAATAGTAATTAATACCACGACCGTAGCAAGGATTTTTTTGCGAGGAGGATTATTCAAATTTGTTTTTTATAGCAAAGTTTAATAAAAAAAAATCTGATTGAAACGAAATATTTCACACAAACACAAAAACCGAACTAGTTGCAAACTACTATACAACTAGTATATGCACCAAACCCAACTAGTCAACCAACTGTCATATTTCCATATAAGCAACTGTTATTTTTAACATGGCGATGTCCTACGCGATGTCAATTGCCAGATTTCGACCAGAACTACTCATGAAATACTAGTTTGTACAAGGTGGCGCAAAAGTAATCCTCCTATCAGAAAATGCTATAAATTTTGCGATTGGCCCCTAAAGTCAGTTCTGTTTTGACATTTGTGTAGTAAACACATGTGAAATACACGTTAATATTGCTGACGGAATATTGCTGACTATTTATTTGACCAATAATCGGTCGGGGCCAAACGGTTACTGTGAATGGTGAGCGCTACAGAGCAATGATCAACGAGTTCTTTTTGCCGCAACTTGATGAATTGGGATTGGAAAACATGTGGTTCCAACAAGACGGTGCAACAGCACACACTGCACGTGCCACAACCGATATGCTGAACATCGGAAGCTTACTTTTGCGCCACCTGTTATATAGTGGAAATAGTAGTTCAAAATGGAAGGAAATGTACTAGTAAAATTGCAGTCTAATCATACCAGTATCATACTAGTTCGAAAAAGATAAAAGAATACCAATCCAAATGTAGACCAAAACCTCTAGCAGGGATTAAAATAAGAAAATGGACTCATCAATCCATCATTTTCATCATTTTCGCTGTGAAAACCCCCGATTTGGGATTGCAAAACATGAACTATATCTTTGGAATATTTCATAAGCTGGTTGCGAATTGCAATAGCATGCAATGCAAATGAAATAAGCGAAAGAAATAATTACAGCTTATGTCGCTTAAACACATACTATGAAAATTGTAGTAGTATACTAGTATGGTATGAACTTTTCTGACTAATATGATTTCAACCAGAAAATTATAGTTAAATACTAGTATGTTTACTGACTAGTTTGATATTTCACTGCAGGGCATAAACCAGCCAACTAAATACGTAAATCTGCTTTTAAGAAATTTATTAAAATTTATCTTACTAGGTATTTACAAGTATTTCATATCTCAAATACTGAACCAATCTCCAAGAAATGTGTACACTTATTCTCAGGAGTATAGAATAGGTAACAAGATTCATGTGATTCTAATAATATTGGATGTTCAGAGGTTTGCCTTTGTAACTCCCTCAAGTCAGAATTTTGCCATGCTAACTGCTAATAGTTTGGAAGAAAGTACGGGATATACCTTTTAAAAAATAGTAGGCTATGGGCTCCCTAGGAATCCTAAATTTTTAAAGTTTTTTTGTTCTATATGACTGTGAGTATACTTGACCTATACTAATGATATTTGGCATATAGGTCATGCGAACAATTTGGGTATCAAACGAAAGAGGGAGACTATATTTCGATATATTTATCGATAAATTAGCTATCGGTCAAAATGTGGTCCCCCCAAAACCTTGAAATTTTTGTGCAATATGGGTATCAAACGAATCTTCGGTGTCGAATTCAATAGATCAGAACACCTTCAACCCTCCCTAAGGCTACAGGACGTTATAATACCATCTTTAATGCTTCGACTTTATCGTAAAGTCTCTAGTTATTCACTGCTACTGTATTCGCAAACTGAAGTTGTAAAAACAGACTCATTAATGAATTCCTTAGAAAGAATGCTGTTTCCGCAGAGGAAGAATTTTGGCATATGAGTTGACTTGCGGGTCTTCTTCACCTACTGGCCGCATAATAGCTTAGTTTGGTAACTGAATAGAGTATTTCTCTCCCGTTCTCGTTGACTGACCTTTGTTCACGTATAGAAAACTTATGGAAGAATGCTGGCTGAAACCTCTTGGTGTTCCATTCTGCAGAAATGTTTTTACCTCGATAAGGCATTCAACAATTTTCGGAAGTTGAATGGTTTGTTTTTAAAAAACGATTTTTTTTGTATTTTGGCAGTTTTACTATAACCCAATAGGTACCAACATATGATCAGATACTTTATTAATTGTACACTTTACCCCGGGCTTACAGCACGTTTGGCTTCCCACGAGAGCCTCTAACAACATTTTTAATAGCCGCCGGCAAAAGTAAATTGAGTAAATTTGTCATAGTGCCAAATTCGCTTCAACTCTCAAGTTCAAAATATCAGCATGCAGTAACGGTGAAGGCAGACAACTCCTACTACCCAGAACAAAAGGGATGACATTAATTTTGCAAAACAATGTTTGTCGCTAAAGAGAAAACTTTGCACGAATGCATATCAATGCACCATCAGCATTGTTAAACAAGGAACTCAAGGAATGCAAACACAAAAACATATGGACAAACCAGGGCTGCAAACCGGTAAAAAGCGACGCACTCTACCCAATATAGAGAAATAAAAAAGATGTTCTCCCCATTTTCAGGCAGCTTAATCTACTTTTAAATAAATCATTGATAAAATGGGGTAGCCCCCAACAAAAAAAATTTTTAAAAGTGGAAAATTTAAAAAATAAATATTTTTTTTGTAACTTTGGACGAAGAAAAATGTTTCCTTTAGAACTATTGGCCTTATTATGATTTTCACAGGGGCAGATTTCGCTTGGTGAAGAAGCTGTAAAGGTCTCGGGGGGTAACGGTTTATCCTAGTACAGAGTATAATGGAGGGGCCTTTACCCGTAGCCATAATCGTACAGTCGTCAGCGTAGGAAACAAATAGAAATTAAACATATAGAAATTAAACAAAATGGGGAGAGAACACCAGCCTGTGGCAGAGCTTTTTTTAATTATTCGAGGTATAGATTTCTTTTTCCTGAACTTAACTGACGCCATTCCCATAACAACCGGTTCTATCGTACCGTAATCACCCTTATTTTTTTACCCGGCCGAGGGCTGTTATTTCAGTGTAACCCTGTCCAGAAAAATACAGTTCCCAAAAAAACATTCCTAGAGCTATACTTCGTATCGTTGTGCACCGGTTACGAAAACGATAGTTAAAAGACAGTTTGCAGTATGGGATATCGGATATCGTTCATCTACAGTCAAAGCCACCCATAAACTATCCGAAATGGAAATTGGTTGAGAACTAGCCAAAGGGAAGCTAGCTTACAAATGTCCTAACGGGAATCGGGGTACCGGTTGAGAACGAATTGCTTAGAAATGCAATAGAAGTCGACATTTAAAAGCAATACTTTTTTATTGAGCTAGGACTAGTACTATCCTCAAATGGTTTAGCTCAAGGTTAGTTCTGAGCTAGTCGAATTTTCCTAAGATTTAGTACGAAAATATTAAGCTTGACCGATTCGCCCGGTTAGAGATATCCGCAAACCGGTCGTAGAACTACTATATTTCCTTCCTAAGTGGTTTTTGATATGGTTTGCAGTCTTGGTACGAGCATGGAAATAGTGACAGTCCCTTAAATATGTATTTTGTGTACTCCGTTCACAATGCAAAGTTGAAAATCTCAAAATTAATTCTTTTTTTTTGGTAGCCAAATACAAATATCAATACCAAGGCAATATAACTAATATTTAAGGATTTCAATACTCTTTTTTTTACAAGGACAAACATTTTTTATGAGCAAAGTTATAATGCCAACCACCAAAGTAGCTCACTCACTTCTACATATTTCAAATTCCCTTTCTTTTAGGCTTTTGAAACGCACGCGGCCACTTATTGCAATAAAGCCAGAATATTGTTCACGTGCCATTAATAGATTTTGTTTGGAGTTATGGTGAGTCTGTGACACAAGTTAACGCCAACAACACAACAAACGCAGCAAAGGATATTTCTGACACACATAAAATTTCTCTTTCTATATGCATTCTGTAGTATTATGGCGGTTATATGGGGATCGTTTTTGGGTTCAAGTCCCCAGTTCTTACATGAATATGAATAAATATAGAATTGTAACAGGTCGATGTCTGTACATTAAAGTTATTTAAGAAAACTCGATAGGAGGGATCATTAATAAGCCAATAGAAGTCAAATCAACACTTTTTAGAATTTTTGTGTGTCTGTCTGTATGTTTGGCCGCGCATCACGCAAAAACTGCTTACTGGAATTAATGGAGCTTTTACCGTTGCTTTACTAGAAGCTTAGCTTAAATTTTAAGATACTACTTGTTACGATAGCTCGACCAGTTTCGGATATAATGATTAAAATCGGACTCAGCATATTATAAGATGCAGCGAAGCCGGACGTGGTTACTAGTATATGAACCAATTTTTTAGAGAACTTTGGGTAGGTAGATTTCGTTCTTTTTTCTTTATTTTAGGGATTGTTAAGGAAGATATATTATAACAAGTTGTTGGGAAAACTAGATTAAATCGTTTTTTACTTGTACTTGGCTTACCAAAAAGTTAATTGTAATACTTCCCACTTTTTTTAACTCCAACCGATGAATCGATCATATTTTTCTTGCTCAATCCCGCTTGATGTCTGGTCTAACCGGAATATCTACAGATTAGGGACACGATATCGACATTAAAGTATGCTGTACTCATTAAAAGTATCGCTGTACAAGTATCGGGCACAAAATAGTATCGAAATAAAAAAACGCGATGCTCAAAGTATCGATATTAAATTTACAAGATAAATAAGCAGTTGATCCCGAGAAAAATGTAATAAATTGAAAAAGCAATGGTGACAAAATATGGATCTGATTAAAGTTCGATACGATACCGGGATCTAAAAACTCGATGCCAAAAGGTGTCGTTATAAAAATATAGAGCACAAAATATCAGCATCGAATTGCAAAAGTATCGATATGATATCGTACCGTATTGAAATTCGTGTCCCTACTACATCGATTATGCTTGGACTGCATATTTTTTTCTTTAAACTTTTTTTTCAAATATTTTAAATATTTTACAGAAGGATGTTTTGTCTTTACCATTCATAGCTAAAACTCCGCTATATTCTTGGGCAAAAAGGTTTGTAAATCCAATCTACACTTCATTTCAAAAGATATTTTCGAAAAGCGCGCCTTTTCACTGAGATGCTTTGGCTTTAAAAATCTTCAATAGCCCTCACGAACCAACTTTGAATACCCACATATCAAAATAATCGTGTAGTTTTTATACCGAGTGCATTTTTATATAATAGCTGTGTTCGGTGACAAAAGTCAGAATAACTTAAAACTCTCTCGCAAAAAGTAAAAAGTTGTCGATGAACAGGAATTAGTAAGAACTTGCAAGCGAAACTGCTGTTGCTTTTTTGATTGGTTAATAGTTAAAATTTTTAAGTTTTTGTTGTTGCTTTCCTATGTCGCGATCAGCTGCTTTTCACTTGCAAGTTTTACGGAATGAAATTTCCCCAGTAGAAACTTGCTACTCTCTCCCCCAATATAATGTCAAAAATTGTTTACTCACCAAACACAGTAAATATCTATTATGCATAAACATTCCGATTTCCCTATATGTATGAAAATATTTGACAGAAAGAAAATGTTTCATTGCTGTGAAGTAAAAAAAAAATTTTTTTTTTCGTTTAAAGTTTTAAATTAAATTTTATATCTACTCGTATAAATTTTATTTTATGTAAAGACATATAATTTCGAAATATGAACCTTAAATGCATTCCCTTATGTAAATCTTAAGGTTTGTCACTATTTATTTATTTTTTGATTTTCCGACAGGGTTGCAAGTTTTTTTACAAATCCAAACTTGACAAGGGATGACGGAAAATCGTTCCAATATACATCAGTAGTGAAATTCACTAACTTCTATAACGACATTCGGAATCGACATTTTGTTGTAACGATATTTATAACGATATCGGTATTCACTAACTATTTCTTATCGGTATTCGTTTATTCGCGATCAGCTGTGTCGGTAAGTAAACAACAGATAATTTCAAGTTTTTAGCGATTATTTATATCAATATTATTATCAAAAAAAATGACATTTGAGTACTTAGCGTACGTTTTATCGCGAAATGAGGAATCTTAACCCCGAATCGTTATAGCTAAGATAGTGAATAGCACAGTCGATAATGCTGGATACAAAATCGTTAGTTAAAATCTCGAAATATCGCATCGTTATAAGTTAGTAAATTCCACCACAGCTTATCAATATATTGACAGTGTAAAAACCAAGTTCCGCCACTGCTGAAGTCGATTCATAGAAACATAAAAAGCCCAAAAAAGTCACGATCATGGTGTACCGCATTCGCTTTCGTCTATGCCATACAAAAGAATTTTCTCTGGTTTTTAATCCTTTGTAAATTTTTATGAGCATTTTCGAGTTACATATCTACATCACACATAGATACATTGCTCAGATACACTATCCTAACGGTTGCGTCGCGACATGAATTGTCACTGCAGTGTTGGCAATAGGCAAACAGCAGGAGCAGCAAAAGCAATATTACAATAGCAACAACATCGTTGGTGACGACATTGTCGGAAGTCCACTGCAATTCAATGGAGTAAAAATGGAAAATGGAAAATGGTAAATATTTTATGTTTTCATCCGCATTGTGTCCAAAATCCCAGTGAGAATTGTTTGCTCCAGATTAAGATTATTATGGAAAGTAGGGCTCAATGGTAATTTATATAATACCTATATTATTTCATTAAGCCTTGGATGCAAGGATATTATGATCTTTTTTTGTTGTTGTTGTTTCTATTGTTGATGTTTGTAATTGTTGTTATAACTGTTGTGGCTTTTTTCAGTTGTTATTCTTTATATTTTTAGTTTTTGATCCGTTTTGTATTGCTGTTTCTGTTGTTGGTAGCAGACCTGTTAAATTTGATTAGTATTAGTAATCAATTAATTAGACGTTTTTTTTTAGTTGGTAATTATTATTTTAATTGGTTTTCAAGAAAAGGCAATTATTAATTGAATACGATTAGAAAAAATCAAAAAAAATATTCTTAAAATTTAAAATAAAATAATCAAAAAAAATCAAAAAAAAATTTCTGTTTTTTTTTTTGATTTTTTTTTTATAGTTTTAGATTTTGTTTCAGTATTGTTGATATGTATATTTGTGTGCTTCTACAACAATACTGAAAAAATCAAAAATAATCAATAAAATCAAAAATAATTAAAAGTAACCAAACCCACTTTTTTTGATCATTTTTAATTTTTTTTAACAGTAAAAAATCATGATTTTTTTGACTATTTTTTTTTCTTTCTATTAATTGCAAAATAATCATTAAAAATTTTAAATAATGGTAATCAATCATTAAATGGATTCTGAAGAAAATAATTAATCATACCGGTAGTCATTACGATTATTAATCATTATTTAACAGGTCTGGTTGGTGGTAGGGTTGAGGTAGAATCCGTGCCTATCCTCTTAAGCGTTGAAGGCGTTCTAGAGATATGGATAAAAAAAGTGTGTGAAGTCTAGAAACGACCAAGAGGCTATCGGTATACATATATCAAATATCAATGGTAATCTACTAAGTCATCAGAAATGACTATGCCGAGCTTCTGCTCCACTTTTTGATGCGCTACTTTGAATTATTGCACTTTACTTAAAATTTTATCCTGATATCGAAAGGCATATATGTAAGTACCAAGTCCAATATTTTTCGTCCGAAAAACTATACAAAGTAGAAAAAGAACCAGAAGAAAACTCTTCTGTTTACCTTTAGTAGTCGGGGTGTCAAAAGCTTGAAAAATGTTGGTTTCATTATTCTTACTTTAATAAAAAAATATAGTTTTCGGTCTGGAGCTCCCACCCATATGCATTTTTATGTAATGCCCATTATGTTTGGACATCAGCTTAGTCCAATTTCTCTATATGTATACAAATATTTTGAGCCAACTTTCGGTTCCACCCCTATAAAGTGGATATAAAATATTAACGTGCTGCTAAATAGATCCTACACTTTAAGTTGAACATCTAGCAATACGTCGCTGAAAATATAATTTAATTCTATATAGCGGATTTTAAATGATGCGCAAACATGCACACAAAAACGCAAACATTTTAAAAGCGTTTTTTTTTGAATCCTTCTCGAATTAATTTGATCTGCTACAATTTTGTTATGTGATATAAAGATTAAGATAGCCCACCGCAGCAGTCGCACTGGTCTTTCTTTGTCTCAATAATTTATAAGTCTCATTTCCTAGGAGGCCATTACCCACTCGTGCGCCACTTATTCCTTTTATAATGCAGACGCCAAACTCTATTCGTCTTCTGTGGCCGCCACTTGTTTAGTACGTTTTTACTTTCTTAACAAAGTTTGAATGCAATCTATTATTAAAGCGGAAGTACAGTGAGCTCTCGCTAATATAAAAACCAATAATTAGCCTGTTACTTGCAAAAACTTTATATCTATTGGATCAATTTTTCTAACAAATTGACCACCATTTTAGAGCTGGGATCTAGATGAAATCGGGCCCTACCTTGTTGTTGTTGTTTTAGCTACAAATGCACCCTTCAAAGTTTCTGGGAGTGTTTTTGAAAGTGGCAGTCTTATGCGGGATATAAACCCGATACGCTTCGATACTCCTTTATGGTACATGCCCGACTATTGCGCGTGCGATTTGGTATGACCAGTGGAACCTTCGAGGCCATCTCACACCCTCCTTCCGTAGGGCAGAAGAAGGTTTATAATGAGAGTTAAGAGGTGTCACATCAGTAGATCAACTATCAAGTTGCACGTCATTACCTTTTTGCATGCTTTACCGCGGGTATATTCTAAGCCTCTAACCCGCTGGGACTTCCTACCTTGTATAGTCGCACAGAGAAAGAACAGAGAATTTTCAGTTTAAGTTTCTTTTACGACAATAAATCAACGCTTGGGTGAGAGATTAGCCTATTACCGGAAAATTTTAGAAGAATACCATAGATATGACGTTTTCAAAACTCAATCTCAGCTAAGGCGTTCTTCAAAAATATTCGAATCTTCCATGCGCTGTCCTTTTCATTGCATTTACTGTATTATTCTTCATTTTTTGTTCATGTCTTTCGAATTTTCTATTTTTGGTGTAAAATGTCAACGACAAACACTCAGCTCCACTTACTTTATGCCACTCATTTATGCATCACTTGATTTCAACCCCATTTTCGGCAGCTCCCAGTTCGGTTTATTATATGTAATGCATTCTATGTAGACAATGCCAAATTAGAAAAGATTAGAGTACAATAGTCTGAGTATCCTTACAGTTGCAGGAAGCCTTAAGAATGAAGGTTAAGCTTTTAAAAATATTTCTGTACATACATACATTGACTCTGGGTTAAATGGCTTTTAACAAAAAAGTCTTGACAAGCAAATGCTTTAAAAATAATGTTACATTTTACACAAATCAATTTGTGTTACGGACTCTTGTACTAAATACTAGATGATCGCAATAGTGCGAGGCTTCGCCAATAGAGCTACAGCAACACATCGGCGAAGAAACCATTGACTTCCTTGTAGCTATTATCTATTGATTCGCGTACAAAGATTCATACAGATAGATTTGACTCTTATTTCTCTAATTGCGACTACTCCGATTTTTACGTAAAATCTATTATGTACAGTAGAGTGTAGCACGGTGTATAGAGAAGAAAAAACGTTGAAACTGTTAACCCCCAAGTTGAAAAGTTACCTGACGAGGGTTTCAAAAAAAAAATTTGGCACCCTGTAAAAACATCAAATTTTTCTTTCTATAAGTTCAATATTTTATGTTTGATTTTCAAAAATGATACATTTTTGGAAAGGTATTGAGCAATACAACATTTATTCCATATAAACTATTAGTCTATCATACCAACTTCAGTTTTTATTCTAGTTTTACTAAAACAAACACCCTGTATTTGAAAAAAATTAAGTTTCCTGAAAGTAACAAAGCGTTTTACGTTAATGGCTCATATTGACCAAATGTGACATTACAACAACATATCGCACGTTGAAATCAAAGCTTAAACAGAAAAGTTATAAGGAAACAAGTAAGGAAAGCGGTGTCTTAGGCTGTGCCGAAGGCTTTATACCTTTCATGAATACGCATCACGGTTTTAAGTGTCCGATCCTTACTTACAATAAGTGCAAACTCTGCAAACATTGATAGTCTTACCCTGTTAATTTAAAGATGCATAGCTAAAACCCCGTTTATAGGAAAAATATGTTGTATGGGGGCTATACGATATATTGACCTAATCTTGATGATTTTCACTACACACATAACATATGCAATAAGTTTTTAGCTGCCAAATTTTGTGTTCCTCGCTATTAAATTGCAATAGTTATAGTCCAAACCCCAGTCATCGGAAAAATCGAATGTATGGGAGCTATATGTTATGTCGGTCCAATCTGGCTGATTTCCCACATTACGTATATAATATGTTTCAAACCTGCAAAATTTTACGTTCCTAGCTTTTTCATTGCAAAAGTTATAGGCCAAACCCCGTTTATACGAGCAATCCATTGTATGAGAGCTTTGCGTTGTATTGGTCCGACCTTGTTGGTTCCGACTAATAATTAGTATATTACAAAATGGCGGTCCAGTACCAAAGTTTATCGTGATATCTGAAAAACTGAGGGACTAGTTTGCTTTCAAACAGAGACAGACGGTCGGGCAGACGGTCGGGCAGACGGACATGGCTGAATCGACTCAGTTCATCGACCTAATCATTTCGGTATTCTTACTGGTGGGTCTATCTGTTCTTCTTCTCATACTTACAAACATCGGACCAAAGTTATAATACCATTTCATGTTCATAAAAGGTATACAAAAAAAAAAAACAAATTTGGATGTTTTTACAAAGGGCTGAAAAAAAATTCCAGTTTTGAAATCTCCAACGAGTAATAATTCGAGCCAGGGGGAACATGTTAAACTTTGTTAAGTTTTAGCCATCTTGTCGCTACTGTATACAGTTATGAAATGTATACTTGCTGTAAAATGGATCCCAAACTTTGAGTTGAACATCTGACAAAATATCGGTGGTAATTGAATTCAATATCATGTAGCGGTTTTTGAGTAATGCGCGCACAAACATACAGACACAAATTCTAAAAACCGTTATATGTTTTATATTCCTCTAATAAAAAACTGTAATGTACAGATATTGGCCTCATATAATTTTATTTTAAGTAGAGATTTAGGTATTTAAAGCTGGCAGACCCATAAGACCTTGTCCTTCCCGAAAAGGGACTTCCTTTCTATTTCCTTCTTCCCCTTCACCTCCCTATTCCTAGGAAGCTCCCACTCCTTTATATATTAGATTGCTATACCAAATATTAGGTAGTTGTTTGCTAAGCTATATATAATTGGTACTTTACGTTGCAACTTGGTGTGTGTTTCCCTTCTCTAACTATCTCTCTGCATGAAATAGTGCACAAAATTGGAGTTTATTCTATTTGCTTTTCAACACTTTTTAAATCTTTAGAAGCCATAAAATCTTTGTAGGTATTAGGTTTAGCTATTCAATTTATTTGCTGAGCCACTTTTGCGACACGAAAGCAAGGATATTTTTAAAACAACAAAGAGAAAACACTGGTTTCGTGTTACGTCGATTTTGTTGCAAATTTAGGGCTACGCCTGAATTCAGTTTTTGCATGAATATAAGTCAAACGCCGAGTTAAAGAGTTGATAAAAAAAAATTCATAAACGAGAGTACGAATAGAACTTAAGCGTGCTCTCTACAATCCGCAAAAAGTTAATCAAGCATTCTCTTTAATATCGCATACAAAGTTCCAACTACCATCCTGATTTAACAATATCAGTGAGGCTTCAGATCTGCTTACTCTATTGTCTACCAGAACTTCACTATACGCCAAATCCTGGAGAAGACTAATGATAAAAGAAGCCACATTTTTGTCAATCCGAACCCAACGAAGATTCAGACAAAAATTATCTATCCTAAGATTTCTTTAACTTCATGCTTAATAGAGCTGAACCGCACTCATATGATAGCCTGAAATTGGTGGCGTATGCGAATGATATTTATATTATTATATTTAAAGGAGCGCCGTAAGTTCCGCCTGGTCTAGGCTGAATAGAGAGGCGAGAAAACGGGCCTTTCTGTGAGCTATCTACTAGGGACCTTGATAATCGACCAATCGATTAATCGATTTACAGTAGTTGTTTCAAGCAATTGTCGATTATCACTAATCGCCTAGTGGTTTGCATTCGACTAGTTGACATATTCGACTATAATTTTACTTATTTTATTTTATCCCCCCTTTTGTGAGTGTCGAAGAAGAATAGATAACCGACTACGAAGCGATTAGCGATCGAGCCATTGCGATTGTCGACCCGATCGCTTAATGAGCGACTGTGAGTAATTAACCAATCATCTTTCTACAACCATTTTGCAGTCGCTGGCGTGTCGATGTGATTTAAAAAGTGCTAAAAAATTTAATAAAAATTAAATCATAGAAAAGAATAGAAAATATATAGAAAAAGATTCAAAATATGCAGTTTTTGTTCAATCGAGTTACACAATACCAAAATAAAATACGATCGACTCAATAGAGAAAAGTTTATTCTACCGCAAATCGACACTCGCAATGTGGGAGGGTGTATATCTCCTATGAAGGTGACAGTTGATGTTCTATTCGCATGGAACTGAGCTCCATCACCTTCATAAACGACCAGAGTTCATGCGTTACAAACTGTGGAAAATGCTCAATTTGTATTTTTTTATTATTAAAAATTGTATTTTTCAAACCGTCTGTATTCGAAATTTAATATTTGCTATTTGATTTTCAAAACTCAATAGTTGGTACTCAACTATTCGATTAATCGATTAGGGTGGTAATTAATTGTAAACCAGAGCCCTACTATCTGCAGCCGAGTTTGGTAACGTATGGAGGGGGAGGACTGTGTGTTTCTAATTGATTTCAGTTGCTCCTAAAAAATGCATGACTGACATGCTTGTTTAAAAAACTGCCAAAATCCCCTTGGCGGTTAAACGCAATAACTGCCCCTAAAGCATAACATGGCCTAGCCAACTCAGCCGCTAAATTTTACCGAATGGCCCGAGGGGAATCTCATTTGATGTTATTGTGGTCCAATCTTCGGCGGTATATATAGAGACGGGTATGATAAGAGACTTGTTTTAATTTTGGTTATGTTCGTCTTCAATTGCCTACTCAGTCCTAAATAGCAAGAGTGATTCTCCGTTTAACTCCCAAAGTGACACAATTTTTGGTTTTAACGATGCTTTCTGGATAGACAAAGTCCTTAAAGGTTTCAGGATTAGAGACATGGCTGCCAATATGCAAATGCATGAACTTTATTGCTGTCGTTAACCGCTTTAAACTTACAATATTTATTATTTACCAAGGAATGCTACCGAAACCGTAATCGTTATTTTGATCTAAAAAAAGAACGAAACCGAAACCGTTTCAAAAAGCGAAACCGGTCCAGACGTGTTGACTTTTTTTAAAGTTTTTTACTTCATTATGTGGACATATATTTTCTTTCAGAAGATGTTAACCTAGCTAATTTTCATTGAGGACTGTCGACCAAGGTAACAATTATTGTATTACATAAATTTTTTTTAATCCCGATTCTCAAAAATCCTACGGTCTAATTCGATAAAATTTTCATCACAAATAGATACATAGAATGGAATGAGGTATCGAAAAAAATCGAATGCTTTTCTAATAAAAAAATTGTTTAATGTTTAGAATTTATTTTGGCTCAATTTTATCCATACATGGCATGAACAATATTTGTTACATAGCTTATTGCAGTACTCAATAACATCTTTCGATTTGTACTAACCAGGCGTTAAATTTGATTAGTAATTAGTAATCAATTAATTAGACGGCTTTTTTAATTGGTAATGATTATTTTAATTGTTTTTCAAGAAAAGGCAATTATTAATTGATTACGATTAGAAAAACACCAAAAAAAATTACGAATAATCAAAAAAAATTAAAAATAATCAAAAAAAAGTTGTTTTGATTACTTCTGATTATTTTTGATATTTTTTTTTTAATTCTTTCAGCATTGTTGATGTGTATATTTATGTGCTTCTACAACAATACTGAAAAAAATCAGAAATAATCCAAAAAAAAATCAAAAAATAATCCAAATCAAAACAACTTTTTTGATAATTTCAAAATTTTTTTTAATAATCGTAAAAAATTATGATTTTTTCGTTAATTGTTTTAATTAATTGGAAAATAATCATAAAAAATAAAAAGTAATGGTAATCAATCATTAAATGGAGTCTCAAGAAAATAAATAATCAAACCGGTAATCATTACGATTAGTAATCATTATTTAACAGGTCTGGTACTAACACATTTCGGGTCATCCTGGTCCACATATCCACAGGGATACCTTCAATTTTGAGTTAGACATCTAGTAATGCAATGTTGAAAGTTGCTTTCAATTCCATTCCGAAGTTTTTGAGTGATGCGCCCAAACATAAAGACAGATGGACAAAAATGCTGATTTGGATTATACTGTCTCAATAACGTTCCGTCTTAAAAAATTTTCATGAATATCTGCAGTGTACAGACATCGGACCTGTTAAATTTTTTTTTTCAGAAATTTTGTTGTTTTTTTTATTTTTTTGAAACTGAAACCGGAACCATACCGATACCTAAATAAATTTTGAAGAACGAAACCGGAACCAAAACTGGAACATGTTACAAAACCGAAACCATACCGTTATTTCAATGGGTTTTATACCTTGAATTACTGATATTTAAAATCTATCAATTTTTGGGGATGTTTGATTTTAAAAAATTCCTTCCAAAATACCCAGCAGTTTTTTGTTGTTTATGCAGGAAATGCACATACCCAAACTTGTTCGAAAAAGAAAACAATTGTTTTTTATTTTTTATTTTAGATAACTTCTCATGTTCATGACGTTTACTTGGTAATTTATTTATTATTTGTAAACTGTATTTGCAATGTTGCTCAATTTAATAGTTATAATAGTAATTAGCATTTATTTAATATTATTATTAATCTTATTTTGTTTTTTTAATGACTTACAACTAACAATTAAACTAAAATTTCTTTCTTTTTTGTTGTTTTTTTTTTGTTTTAATTTTATTTTTTTTTTAATAGTTTTTATATGTATGTATATGTAATTCGTTTGTTTTTCTTTATTTTTTGTTTAGTTGTAATTTCAAAACACACATTTAAATTGAATTTTAAACGTATTAATTTTGTTGTTATAATAGTCGCACACTAATATTGATGTACTATGTGTGTAAATATCGTATGCTTATTTGTATACACACATTTATGTAGATAAGTATTTCTATACCATACTGCAGTTCAAAATCTTTGTAATTTTTTTTATTTTTTTGCATAATTAATTATTGAAAATAGTTGCATGCTCTGCTCAGCTTCGTGTCTTTACTTTTTCTTTTTAAGTAATTCTTTAGAAACTGGATTTAACAAATTTTTCAAAATTTTACGTTTTTAAACCTAGAATAATTAGCACATAAGAGTGTAGAAATTAACATTGTTATACAAACTAAAGGCAACAAAAAACAACTTAACATAATGCATTGTATATATGTGTAGACATCTACATATATAAGTAGGGTGTTTAATTTTCAAATGTAATTTTTTTCTATTAACACCCAAATTTTTATTAGAACAAAACAGCAATTCCCCTGAGCCAATTTTTCTTATTCACATTTTAGAAGAACATATTCGTGCCACATAAGGACATAGGGTTACTTTTAAAATGTTAATAACAAATATATTTAATTCAAGTATCAAAATAAATTTACTGCTCACATATTATAAGGCATAAAATTTGCTACAAAAACCCTCCATTGAGCAAATGCCATCCATTGCGAGTTATAGAGCGAGGAAGAGACATGTTAACCATGTTATTTCTTATTCAATGTCTCAAAATTTTAGTTTTTAAGATCTTTTTGTATTTTTTTTTTTTTTTTTTTCTTTTTTAATTTTTAAAAAAAATTTTTTTTTTTTTTTCTTCTTCTTTTTTTTTGTCACTTAAGTGGCGCATTTGATGTCTAAAGCAGAAATTTGTATGGAAAATCGAAAAGAAAACAATTCACCTTAAAATAAACACCCTATTGTACATATGTATGTACGTGCACATATTTTTATAATAAAATTTCACTAAATTAATAAAATTTAACTAATTATAAAGTTTAGGCGCATATATAAATTTAAATTTTATTTTTTTTTTTAAATATAATTATTTTTGTGTTGTGTTTAATTATATTCAATGTTTTTGTTTTGTTTTGTTTCTACTTAGTGATTTTTTTTGTCGCAATTATCATTTTCGTATATTGCACTTGAAGCCAGTGAAGTAATGAATTCATGGAGAGGAGGGGCACATGATAGTCGACAATTTATTAATTTTTTTTGTTTAGGCTTTTTTTTTTTTTACTCTATAAAAAAATGTACGATATACCAATTATGCTGATACATATATGTGTATGTGTATATGTACATGTTTACATACTGAGTTTTTGGAAATAAATTTTAAAATTAAAAAAAATTTAAGAAAATTTTATAAAAAACATGTGTATATGTGTTTACTTAAAAATATGTATCTATGTTTGTTTCTATTAATGGCCAATTTCAGTTCAACAATTCTATGCAATCAAACATTAACATAACCTAGGTTTTTTATTACATATTACATATATAAATGAGTAGTTTCAGCAAAGTAACTTGACAATTCATCACTTGAGAATTTCGAGATCGCCTATGCTAAGCATCAAGACTACAATTTCCCAGCTGGTTAATGCACAATATACCTGCACCATAGTCGAGATATTTTTCCACACCAAGAATATGAATAATTAAAATTGACATTAATGCAGTCTGCACAGGGCATTGGGCTAAAGGCACGCATGCGCATAACCACTGCGGAAACAGTAAAGACATAACTGTCAGCTAAACTGTGGTGCACTTTCTGTGTAAATAACCCCCCCCTTTGGATTTAGCTCGGTTAATATAATATGCAAGGTTCTGTTTAGAAGATCTGAGCGGCTTATATTAGATAGGTATCTGTGATTTCATTAAAAGCTCCGGCTGATTGCACACACCCTATGACACTTAGTACGCATGAAAACTAAATGGTTGCTTGTTTCTTTGTTCAGCAAAACTTGGCTATGTGATACCCTCTTGCAGAACATTATCATGTCGCATGTTGCTGCACAGTGTTGTTAACAGACTTGTTAAATTTGATTAGTAATTAGTTATCAATTAATTAGACGGCTTTTTTACTTGCTAATGATTATTTTAATTGTTTTTCAAGAAAAGGCAATTATTAATTGATTACGATTAGAAAAATCAAAAAAAAAATCAAAAAAACATATAAAAAAAAATTTTTTTAAATAAAAAAATTTTAGAAAATCAGAAATAATCAAAAAAATAGTTGTTTTGTTAACTCTTGATTATTTGTTAATATTTTTAGTAATGTTGATGTGAATATTTATGAGCTTCTACAACAATGAAAAAAATCAATAATAATCAAAAAAAATTAAAAGTAATCAAAACAACTTTTTTTGATCATTTTCGATTTTTTGTAATAAACGTAAAAAATTATTATTTTGTTTGCTTATTTTTTGAATTAATGGGAAAATAATCATTAAAAATTTAAAGTAATTGTTAGTCAATCATTAAATGGATTCTCAAGAAAATAATTAATCAAACCGGTAATAATTACGATTAGAAATCATTATTTAACAGGTGTGGTTGTTAAGATTTAGTTATTAGACTGCTTAGGTGTGCTTGCTACTTAATAGAACTGCCAGCTACTGAAGAAACACTCAAATATATATAAATAATAGTAATAATTTGTTTTGTGTTCATCATTTTTTGGTACATTGATATCCAAATAAAGAAAATATTCACAAATGCTGTTATATGTATCTATGTATGTATATTTGTGATTTACCCAGTGGTAAAATGGGGAATGCATTACCTTTTTCATGCATGAAAAGATATACGAAAATTGTTGCCCTATTTTTATTTGTAGTATACAATTTTAAATTTTTTCACTGTTTTATGGCTTGTGAACGGAAGCAAGTTATGTAAAAAATATTCATTCTTAAAAAATGAAAAACATAAAATATGAAATATGTGTATTCAAAAAACCTTCTGGAGTAACGCTGCCTTTGAAACTGTGTCCACTAGTTCTTTTTAGGGATCAATCGTATGGTTAATATTCCCATCTGCTCGACATGGCGAGGTCAGTGGTCAAGAGGGAAAATTACACCCATGACGCGGTGAGGCCATTGTTACTTCCCAAAGTGGCCCGATGTATAAGCCGTTTTGTGAACCTTCCGGCTGCAAATCTGTACGGTGTCGCATAACACCGTGGACTAGAAGGCGCCAGCTCTTAGTTGGCACTTGCATTCTGCTCAGACAAATGGAGTTGGATAGGTTAACTATTAGGTAGTGTCGAATGCGATCGGTGCCTTTGTATCACTTGAAGGGTGCATATTCTTCCGTAAAAAGTAATGCATCTCAATGTTTTGAAGATAATCAATCTTCTCGCCCATAGATCGTAATTCCAGATATAACGTGTCCCTGGTAATGGATCTTTTCATTTATAAAAGGTAATGCACGATGTAATGTGTCCCTCGTAATGCATCTTTTCAAATATAAAGAGTAATATAAAAAGTAAACAATACTTTGTCGCTTTAGTTTATTGCGAGCGACACATTAGTTTCCCATGACATCGCTGTAGAAAAATGCATGCATATTGTCATGTATAGTCTATAGAGGATATACATTACTTTATGCATTCCTAAACATTACCTTTTTCCCCTGGGTTATTCAATATATGTTTACTCAATATTTGTTTTTTCCTTTTAATTAACAAAGAAAATTTTGAAATTTCCAAAATCATGCTACAATTTTAAGTGTATTACTTAGCCTAGTGTCTATGTATGTACTTTTTCAAGTTTATATTTAATATGAAATCCGACGCGCGTGAATATTAAAACACATGAAACGTTGAGGGAGATCATGTGTCGCCAAAAAATCATAACTACGGTCATGCATAAACGATATCGAAGTTTGAACAATGCGGCACACAATCTTCATCCATTCACGTCATTTTGTTTAATAACTAGTTTTTATGAACTACCTTTTTATATGTATGTGCTATAAACCATTTTCAGATTTAAATCCTTGGGCAACAGTATAGACGAGAAAAATAATTAAATTTAACTATGCTAAAAGGCGAAAAAGCTATCATATACCAAAGCTCTACTTTTGTTTCACAATGAAGATTAAGCAAATTAAACATAATGTGTATATATAAATCATAGAGGTAAAATGTATGTTATAGCTACATGAAATGAAAAACAATTTTTTCCACATAACTTATTCCACATATAAATTAGTTCTTAAACTTGCAACTTGCATTTTCTTTGAAGGAAATCATGTTTCGTTTTATAAGTGAAATGCGTATTGTAATTTATTTTCATTTTCCAATTTACGTTGCATAGGCTTAATAACTAAATTTTTTTTAATATTATCGTTGCATAACAAAATAAATGTTTTTTTTTACACATTTTTATAAGCACGTGAAAAAACGCTTGAGTATGAAATAATAAAATATTATTAGCTTGATGAAAATTCTGAAAAAAGTGAAAAAAATAATAAAATTGACAGAAGTTTCTGGTACTGGAGCACATCGGATTCAACATTTGCAAACCTACGGCTGGTCTATGGATATGACATTTTTTGCCCCTCACTGTGTCAGTTAACGCCAAAAATCTTTTGGAAAAATGATTAGCAAGGTGAAAAGCCCCGAATGTACAATGAGGTCAAACAAATCGCTTAAGCCACAGTGGTGTTAGTACCAAAGCAAGTAGCAGAGTGTCAAATCCGGTGAACCTCATTGCTAGGCAAAAGCACCACATCTCGAAAAATGCAATACTCCTAGGGAGATGCGAGTGACTCAGGCCTTACTCAGAGGTCACCCCACCACTAAACTTATTGTGCTCCAGTCCTGTTGAAAGAGCTAGTTTCCTACGATTTTCGGTAGGATTTCCAATGGACCTGCCAGGTGGGTGTTTTGAGTTCATATCTAATTAGTTTTGTTATTTTTTTTCATACATTTTTGGGTAACTTATTACACATAAAAAAAAAAAAAAAATTTTTTTTTTTTCATACATATTTAAACAAACTCCATCGTATAATGAATAGTTACTTTTATTTTACTCCACCCCATTGAAAATATACAAGCTTATAATAATTGTGTTTATATTTCGTTACTGTAATATAAACAATATTCTTAAAATAAAAAACTTAAATAATAATTTTTTGTAAACTCTTGGAAAAAAATTTCAAAATATACTAATGAATTACATGTTTTATACTAAGTATATACATTTACTATGAACATAGTATGTTTGTACATAAACTTTCAAACTAGGCTGACTTCTCCGAAATTTAAATCGTTTGGAGTTACAGTGGAGGGTGAAAAAATTGCACCGAAATCTAAAATATTATGGTTTATTAACTATGATCCCTAATTAGTTTTAATTAGTTTTCATTTAAAGTATAACAGAAGAAATTTAATGATAAGCTGTACGAGCTTTAAGACTTGAGCATAGTGGAAATTTTGGCGTTAGGCTAGAGCGTTGCATATCAAAGATGCATTAATACGAAACACTCTTAATTGCTCTCACTTCACTGTCAAAAGCGGTATTTAAGTATTAGAACCACCAAATAAAGAAAGTGCTTTAAGACCTGCTTTAAGATCCGCTTTCATTAGTTGTCAATTTAACACTTTAAGTCATATAACTTTTGATGTGAAATTAAATCACTATATGTATTTTAAATGAAACTTATCAAAAACTAAGATATAATCATTAGTTGCGAAAAGGCATGATATTGAAACCGTTCTGAAAGGTTCCAATCGATTCTGGAAAAAAGAACTTAAATTCCAATATTACTATATGTATTAACCTTCGCTCACTCCCTATAAAACCTAACCATTCGTCGATTGACTAACATTCTTTATAATACTTATTTCTAATATAGTTATTTAATTTTTGGTTTTATTTTTTGTACACATGTGTGTAACAGTTTTTAACCCTCGAAATATTTTTTAAGTCTTTTAGAAATGCAGTCTTAAAAAGAGACAGAAAATTTTCAATAGCGTATTGTTCAAATCGACGAAGGTTACGTGTCTAGGGTTAATGATTTTTTTTTATCGATTAGCTGTTAATTTGGGTTTAAATTTCATAAAACTAACTTTACTGCATCTATTTATTTCAAAACCGAAACTGTAACTATTTTGAACAAAAAGCCAAACACTTTCCAAAATCGAAACCGGATATTTATTTTAAAGCAGTTTTATTCATTACTCCGGAAATAGCAATATTTTCTTTTTGCATAAGTTTAGAAAAACAAGATCATTCCTTTGGTAGAACTTTCTTAGTGATGAAGTGTTTTGACCACAATCACATAAATTCAAAATGGTCGATATCTACCATTGCACAATTTAATAAAAATTGTTTCATAAAAATAAAATTATCTAAAATAAAAATTGCATTCTCATAAAAAAAAATATAATTACAACACTAATGATTTAGCAATCTGCATCTGAAAATGGCGTATGAGCACACATGCAAAATTTGCATGTACGTAAATATGTATGCATTGTTCCAAAAACTTTGTTTAATTTATTTCAAACACACATGTTTAGCTTAAACAACTACTTACAGCAATTTAATTCGTTACTATCCAATAATTCATTAATATTTATAATACTCATTTAAATTACATACACTCACATACACGTAGAGATTAAGAGAAAAAATCTTTGCTTAAAACCATGATACGCCAATCACTTTATATCTATTAAACACATAATTATGTACTTCCCATCTAACGTCACCCATTGACTTTTTCTACTACGTGCAAATGCACTATTTTCGTATTTACTTTCGTTTACTTAATTTTATTTGTATTTATTTTTTTGTCGGTGTTTTAATTAATCCTTTGCTTTACGCCTCTACGGTGAAGGGATCACGCGAATGATGTATTTTCAAATGTTTATTATGATTTGTTTTCGTTGTGGAACTTTTGCCGCATATGGTACATTGAAATGGTCTTTCGCCTGTATGTATGCGTCTATGCTCGATGAGATAATAATGCCGATGGAAGGACTTTTTACACAGGTCACAGGTAAATTTTTTATTACCATGATGTTCACGTCGATGACGCATATAATTATATTTTCTAATAAATTTACAACCACAATATTCGCATGTATATGGTTTGATTTGTTTATGTGCATTCATGTGATTCTTAAAATCAACTTCACGCACAAACGCTTTTGGGCAGTGTTCGCATTTGTATGGTTTAGCGGTACGATTAGCATGCACCCAAGAATGTATTTTTAGATTCCATTTTGTGGAAAATGATTTATTGCATATAGCGCAATCATGTTGTGTGTCCATTGAATGTGTGGCCATGTGCGCTTTCATGGAGGATTTAGCAAAAGTTTGCTTACATAAAGGACACTCCATCGGTTCGGTGTAGTCGAATTTATCGGAATGCGCTAATCGTATGTGACGACGCAATGAATTTGCATGTACAAAACGATCACAACAATGGGGGCAACATTTCGGTTTAGCATCGTGTGTTTCCTTATGCCACAGGAAACGCGCTTTAGATGGCAAAACTTCACCACAATGACAAACATATTCTTTCTTTCGTATGATCTTCTTACCATGACGTTTGCGATGCTGCGTTAAATTCGAGTAGCGTTTAAAGTACTTGCCTATACAAAATAATACCAAAAATCAATTAAATACTTTCAAGATAGAACATTTTTAAAATAAGTAAGAAACTTCTAATACTTTAAAAATAAAAATGTAATAAAATGCAAACTTACCACATATTTTACACTTGAGTGGTGTATGCCCAGTATGCATGCGCATGTGTTCCACCAGTGCGCTGCGCACCACAAACTTTTTGTCGCACACATTACAACCAAACTCTTTCCATCCCAAATGACGTTTCAAATGCAATGAAAAATTTTTCCAACGCTGAAACGTTTTGCCGCACGTAAAACATTCAGCGGGATGCTCACTCAAATGTGCATCATATAATTTTACCGATGTGAAATTACGACGACACACATAACAAAAAAATATCGATTGTTCAATGAGTTTCTGTTCCAGTTCACTTAGATTGTGGTTATCTTTAAGTGTTGAAATATTGTACGATACCAACATACGATAGAGTGCAGCTAATTTTGTTGCTGGTGTTGTCATTCCTAGTGGTAGAATATGTCTGGCTTTTGTATCCACCACATCAGTGACACTATCAGCATTTTCATTATTTGCATTTGAACTTCCTGCAGGCATTAGTGCTATGCCCTGTTTGTTATCCGTTAATTCTTTCTTGGCTTGAATACCAACCGCCGCGCCTGCCTCAAGCGTTGAACCAGCTGTCGGTTGATATACATTTTCTACCTCAATTTTAATAATATCATGCTTTGAGTCCTCCATTAATTCCATAGCATCTGTCCGTACGAGAGTGTTGTTATAACCATCAGTCATATTTAAGAGCATCGCATTATTTGCACTACCGACGGGGGCATTTGTATTTGATGATAACGATGATGAAGGCGCAGCAGCAGCTGAGCCAGCACCCGGGCGCTGAACACATATCAATCGTCTATTTTGACGCACATAATTATGTTCCAGTACCATATGCGAATTACGATCTTTAAGTTTTGGAAATTCAGCTGTGCAATGTGTACATTGATAAACTTTCTTGCGTTGTCGCCTCTGATCCACAATTAACAAAGTATCGGCGTTGTCAGCATCAGTAGCAGCTATTGAAGCCGTAGTACCACTCGTGTTAAATGCTGCTGTGGAAGTTGCAGCATTCATGCTGATATCTTGCAATTGTGGATGTGCCTGTAACTGTTGCTGATGTTGACTGTTCTGCTGTTGTTGCTGTTGATTAAACACAAGTTGTTGTGACGTTATTGTGGACGTTGGTTGAATGCGTGATGGTGTCGCTTTTCCAATTCGACCAACAATATTAGTATCACTACTACCGGAATTGTCGCGTTTACGTTTCTTTTTATTCGAAATGGATGACGATGGTAATGCATCTGCATGCCGAGCAAACAGTTGGAAATTACCATTTCCATTACCAATGGCATTCGCTGCAGCTGAGGTAGTTGTTTCCAAAGGAAGGCGGAAATCAAAGCTATAAAATTTAATAAAGGATATGAATAAGTAATAATAAAAGAAATGCCTTTTAATTATAAACAATGAAATATCTACCTTTTGCCGCCGGTACGGTTAGAAGCGGTCGCATTGCCTGCTGCAGCAGCTGAGGCGCTCAAATCCTGTACTGTGAAGTACTCGTCCTGGTTCCAACCATTTTCTTGGTGAAATATGCCGGGAAAAGTAGTTTTGAAAAATCGTGCCGAAATTTCACCATACATCTAGGCAAGAAAATAAATGACAAATGTATAAAGCTTCAACCTCGTAGACATCATAAAACTTGTCCATTCTAGTGTACACGGCTTAAGGAAGTTAACGAGATATTTAAAAGTTTAAACGAATTGGCGTGATATTTCACATTTGTGGTGAAATTCTTCAACTCAGACTTCTTGAAATGAAAATTCAATGAAACTCATTATGATTGTACAAGAACCCAAAACTACTAGCATTTCCTCGAAGATGTCAAAGATGACTTTCATAATTTTTTCCCTAAACTTTGATTTCATTTCACGTGCAAAAACCAAAAGTTTATATTCTTATACTCACCGGCTGACTCCACGAATTTTCAATATCGCAATTACTTTCCTGTCCTGATATTTCACCTTTCGCCGGCATCTTCTCATCTGTACGTATATTTAGTGCATCAGCTGTACTACCTCCAGCCAAACTGCTATCTGTGGCTACAGCAAAAGACGATGAAGTCGAAGAGTGTGCAGCTGGCATACCGACTAGAGCCTCACGTTTACAAGTATCCAAATCCAAATATTTACCCACTTCACCACTATCAATCGCTGCACTGCAGTCCACTGCCAATGCTGTTTCAAAATCAGCATTTGCTGTTGCCAATGCATGATGATACCAATGTGATGCATTGCCGCCTAGTACACCGCTAGCAGCGTGTACATCGCCAAAGTGATTAGTGCTGACATGGGATCGCCGCTGCTGCTGCTGGGTCGAACTGGTGGACTCGTCGGTATGCACTGTATTACTCCCAGATGCCAGTGTTGCTGCTGTAGTAGCATCCTGTGCTGCCTCCTGCTGATATATTGCAGAGAAATTACCACTTTTGGCATCTATTTGTTGTGTACTGCCGCCACCACCTGTTGCACCACTATTTCCATATAGGAAACTAAATGGATAATCCGCAAAATTGTGATTTAAATTTTGTTGCTGCTGTTGCTGCTGCTGCTGGTGATTTTCTTGGTGGTGTTGCTCCTTATTCACAATACTTAAATCTTTAACTTGCGATGTTGTGCTATTGTTCGATGAATTGATTGGTATATCTGATGCTGATTGAGATTGTGAATACGATGATGATATAACAATCTCTTGCACTTCATCGTGTGCTATGAATTCATCATCACAACGTAAACCTGCATCTGAATCATTGCTATTCGTATTCATGTTAGTTAGTGTCACTGCTGTTGTTGTTGTTATTGGTTTGGGTTCATTTAATGATTTTGGTGAGTTGGAAAAAATTGAGTTGACAGAGAGAAAATTAGCAAGATTCGTACGTTTCTTTGAGTGGGCAAAATCCAGCAAAACGCGTGCGTCATCATTTACAGCTGCATCATTATTTGAATTACTCGTCTCCTTTAGTTCCTCCTTTAAAGGATGTAAATAGTTTGTTGGTGGGTCAGTTGATTTTTCGGTTTTACATTGAAAAATTGGTTCTTTACTGTATGCACTCAGATGATTTCCAAGAATGCTGAGACCAATGCTGTTACCAACTCGGTTGGTATTGCAATCATACGATGCTGTGCTTGGTTCCAGTTTTATCAAATCATGTGCTACAATTGTATGTTTCACGTGCTCGTCGTTTTGTTTAGTCTGCTGTTGATATTTTTCTTGCAATTCCATTTGTGCTCTGGATGATGTTGTGGGTTGTTCATCTAAACCTTCTTCTTCCTGTATTTCACGGGTTTTTCGAATTTTTATATCTCTATTTTTATTGCTGTTGTTGTTGAGGTTTTCATTTGCATCAGTCTTTTTTGGTTTTGGCTTGATAATCAGCTTCTTTGGCCCCTTTTTCTGCACTGGCAGTGTAATCATGGGAGGCATTTGTTTATACTGCTGCAGCTGCACTACTGGCTCCAACTCCTGTTGTGTATTTGGCAAGTTGCTTACATCTTGCGCATCAAGTAGCTGCTGTGGCTGCACATTTTCCGTTTGTTCTTCTTGTTCTTGTAGTTGAATAATATGTTGCCGTGATAAGTCTTGAATAATTATTGATGTTATTTTCGGTTCAGTTGCAGATGTAGTTGCATCGCCATACGTATTTTTAAATTGTGCTTCGTTTGCTTTGGAAGCATTTCTTTGTTGATGTCCTATTTCCTTTTGGAATTGCTGATGTTGTTGTTGTTGACTAGTCGTTGCCATGCGTATAACACTTGTCACATGACTCGAACATGTTGATGTTGCTGTAGCGGTTGCTGGTGGTGGTGCGATGGATGTTGATGGAGATGCGATGGATTTCGCTGGCATTGCCATTAAATTTTTGGCATTTTGCAAATGCAACATAACATCAGTCAAAGCATTTTTATCATTCTCATTATCATTTAATCTAACTTTATTGCTACTACAATTATTTTCAACTAGTTTTTCAGTCTCATTTATGTTGGCGATTGTAGGTGGTTCGATTACAGTTGGCGCATGGAAATCTTTAAGCTCATTCTGTTTTTCGCAATATTCTTCATTTTCTTGTTCTTCGGTATTTTGTTCGTCTTGTTGCTTGTTCTGCATTTCGTAGTCGTCATCGGGCGGTTCTTCTTTTTCAACTTTTAATAAAGGTAAAGGCATAGATCCTGAAAGCATACTACTTTTTGGTGATATTTTACTTGATGCTATAATATTTCCGACCAAATCGAGGTATTCATCCAAATTTAATTGTACGTCGCTTAACACTGTTATCGTATTTTTAGAGCTACGTTTTCTTGATGTACCTGTTGCTGCTGAGTGAGGATTGGGACTTTGGTTGGAACTTGAAGATGTACTGCACATTACATTAGATTCGTTAATGGTATTTGAACTTGAATTTGAAGTTGAACTGGGATCACAACTTATATCTGTACTGGCAGAGCTTACGGATGTGCCACCAGAAGAAATACTCCTGTCGTTTTTTATTTTACTATCACTACCACTAATTTTTGTTGGTAGCTTTTCATTGTCTGCGGAAGCGTTCTTTTCAATAATTTCTGCATGTTTTACAGGAGAACTTCTGGATAAACGTCCACATTTATCGTTCGCATTATCTTCACTTTTCGAACCTCCAGCGCATTCTTCGAGATCCATAGGCTCTTCACCACCTTTATTTTTTTGCTCTTCATCAGCTGTGTTGGACTTCTTTTTATCGTTGTCCTTCATATCACTTTCATCACCACTATCATCATCAGCAATGTCGTCGTCATCATCATCATCATCCTCATGTATGTGTAAAACGCTTAATGGCGACTGATAAATATGTTCAATAACCGAAAACTCCCCATTCTCCTTCTCAACGCATTCGACAATGTGTTTGGGTGTTTCTTGTACAATAAAATCGCCATTGTCCCGTTCCAAATAATGTGCCACAGGAGATTCAGCATAGCGCAACACTGAGGATGATGATTGTGCTTGTGCTGCTGAAAATAGCAATGAATTGTATGGTGAAGTTACTTGTCGTATACCACCAGCAGATGCGACAGATATAATAGCTGGTGTAGCAGCTCCTGCAGAGCCATTGACTGCTGTAGCGATAGGTAGTGTGTGCTGATTTGATATTGTGGCACTGGCTATAGTACTAGTGTCAGTTGCATTTGCACCACGTTGGTGTGTAGGGGTTAAAGACTTAATAGGTAATCCAAACTGTGACAGCGAATGTGGCAACTGATGATGATGTAAATTATTTATCGTCCGTGTGGGTGGAGGAGGTGGCGGTGGAAGTAATTCAGTCGACTTGGCTTCAAGTAGAGGTTTCACACCCAATGGTTGTATATTTTCAAGGGTCTGTTGGTTATGATTGTGGTTTGATTGCTGCAGTGATGTAGAAACATTTGCTGTAGGTTGTTGGTGCGCCGTTGAATGCATTGTTGAACGCTGTTGATTATGAAGCGGGATCGGCAGCTGTTGTTGTTGCACCTGTTGATGTTGTTGTTGTTGTTGGACCAGCTGGATTTGTTGCAGTTGATGTTGTTTCTGTTGGTGCTGCTGCTGTTGTTTATGTTGCTGTTGTTGGTGCTGCTGTTGTTTATGTTGTTGCTGTTGGTGTTGTTGCTGCTGCTGCTGCTGCTGTTGTTGTTGTTGTTGTTGTTGCTGCTGCTGCTGTTGTTGTTGTTGTCGCTGCTGGTTTTGTCGCTGTGCTTGATTGTGCAACTGTTGTTGATGTGGTATATGGCTTTTTTCTATAGTGTTATTATTTTTGTTTTGGTTATGCTGAGATCGAATTTGACTTATCGCTGTACCATAAGCGGGCGGTGGTTTTTGATGTTGCATTTGTGCTGATGCGTGGAAAGGGAATAGCTGAAATTAAAATTAATTAACTTTGAGTCAAAAGTATTTTATTAGCCAATCGATCTTACCTGCAGTCCAGGTGGTGGTGTTGGCATAGCTGCAGAATAATATATTTTGAGGTTCTGCTGCTGTTGATGTTCTTGCTGATTGTGATTTTGCTGCGTTTGTTGTTGCTGTTGCTGATATAAATGTTGGAGCTGTTGATTTGGATGCAGAACCGGATGCATTGGAACGTGGCGATGAGTAGACAGATTGCTTGGAAATTGATTTGTTGTTTGGGCTTGATGTAACAATTTATTCGGCATTTGGCCTATTACAATCGGCATTGTTAACATTGGTGGAGGAGGTGGGGGCAATGTAATGCGCTGTTGTACTATTGCATTACTAATAGATGCATTTTCAATATGCTGCTGTTTTTGTTTTTGTTGCTGCTGCTGCTGCTGCTGTGGTTGCTGCTGGCTTGGCGGTGGTTGCAGTTCTTTCTGTTGTTGTTGCGGATCTAATTGACTTATTGATAATTGTTTTTGATGCGTTTGATGATAACCACTCGCAGCATAACCATCAAACCTAGTACTTGGTGCCAGTTGACCAAGGGCACTACGTGGCGCTGGTGCCTGCGCAGCTGTTTCAATTGAGACTGTAATCTTGTTATCAATCCCATTAGCTGTATCAAGTTTATGTTCTACATTGTTCTTTACACACATTTCGCCAAGTGTCTTTGCTGCCGCAGGAGATGATGTTGCCGCTGAAGCTATGTTTGAAGCTAATGATTTGGTTATTGCTGGTATAGCACTAAAAGCGGCTGCAACATTCGCACTATTAGTGTGGTTGTTGGTGGGGGTTTTCCTAACAGCTTCCAAAGGCGATAAACTCTTGGATGCTGCATTACTAGGCGCTTCAGCTGCATCGGCAGAGATTGTTGGCGGAATTGTCTTATTTTCGTCCGATTCTTTTTTGGGCTCGCCTCCACTGCCACCACTTAAGGATGCCGAAAGGGCTTTACTTGCAGCTGTACCAATGCCGCCTGTGATGGTCATTTGGACAAGTGCTTTAATCACTTGTTCCTTAGGATGTGTCTCTAAATGGTCCGACAGGTTCATGCCAGCATGCAAAAATAGTGTGCATACTGGACACTGCACGTTTTCCCCCATTTTGTATGTTTCTTGTTTGTAAGCTTTGCTATATAGTTATGTGTCTGATTTTATATTATAATGTTGATGCAGAAACTATTTCAAGTCTATGAAATAGGCTTGAAATCATAAAATCGGTATACTTCTATAGAAATCCATCTTCGGTAGTACATCAGTAAATTAATCAAGATGTTGTAATCCTAAAAAGAGAAAAATATTAGTATTATGTTAAAAACGAATGTACTTAATAACTAATTATTAATGAGTTGTGTATAGTGTGACGGCCTACAATATCGAATCCAAAGTTTCAACCCCCCGGCCGGAATATCAGAAATACTTTGGATACAATTTTGCATAGTCGAGTCTCCACTCGGCTGTTGCGACTTATTTCCGAGAGTGGTAAATCTGTACCCCTGTAATGACGTGAAACTCGTTGGTTGATCTACGGATATGATGACGCTCACTACCCATCAGGGGTAACATGACCTAGAAGGTTGCACTGGTCATACCAACTCGCTCCCGCGACAGTCGGAGATGGACCGCAAGGGAGTGCCGGTTCATATCCGGCAAAGGACTGTCACTTTCGACAACACTACCCAATACCTTCGGGAAGTGTTTTGGAAGTTACATTTGTAAATCTGTCGCTGCAGCTTTTTATTAGTGTTCGACCGAAGGTTGTTCGGCTGGTTTTTTTTGTACGGCTCTGGCTTCGGCCGAAAATGCCGTACGATAATTTAAACAAATTAATCAAGTATCCTCACCTTTGATTACTTGCGTTAAGATTTCTTACTGCATCTTTTGGACGAGCAAATATTTACAAAAAAAATAAAATAATCCGAGGAGATTAAGCACGAGCTTCTCTGCCAACTTGTGGTGTGCGCTTCTAATTTTTCATACAAGTTGGCGGGACCTACAGTTTTTTGCCGATTCCGAACGGCATCTGCAAAGTAATTGAATTTTTGCTGAGAAGCCTTCCATGGCAGAAATACACTCGGAGAATTTGCCAAACCACTGCCGAAAAAACCTTTTTCAAACCACTTTTGATGTTAACTGTCCTAGGAATCGCGCAACACTACTGAATAATCTTATATATAAATAGACAAGATGAATGAGATGTAGAACCGTTTTCTGCTAAACTATAATTCTAAGGTATACAAATTATATACGTATAGATAGAAAATTTTGAGGTGTACTTTTATCCGTAAATAAAAAAAATTTAAAAAATCATTTTAATATAAAAAATTTTACATAAAAGTCACACCACTACACATTCACTTATTCACACTATAGACACGCTGTGTGTGTGTGTACTTGCTTTTTGTGTACTATGCTGAATCGTGAGCATGGCCGAGGAGTTGCTTTGTAGGAAAACATTAAGAGCCGTAGTAGTGTGAGTAGACTTGACATGCATGTTTTCACTGTGAGTGCGAAGAGTTGGTAGTGGACCAATGAAAAATAAGTATTCGCACTATAGATACTCTGTTGTGTCATGCATTTTTGCTTTAGTTGTTGTTATTGTATTGATTACTGGCTACGATGCCGTGTCAGCTGCTCTCCTGAGAGCACGAAAAGTTGCTTTGTTGGATACATTAAACAAGCAATGTAAAATATGAGCAAATATGTAAAATGCATTGCTGATACCTACAAACAGGGTTTACAAAAATAAAATAAATGAATGAATAAAGAGTATTAAACACCGAAGAAAATCAAAGGAAAGTAGAGGAAAGGAAAAGAATTGAAAGGAACGAAAATTAAAGGAAAAAAAGGAAAAAAAGGTAAAGGAAAGGAAAGCAAAGGAAGGAAAGGGAAGAGAATGGAAAGGATAGGAAAGGAAGGAAAATTAAAGGAAAGAAAGGTATGGCAAGGAAATGAAAGGAAGGGAAGGGAAAGGGAATTAAAGGAAAGGTAAGAAAACGAAGGGGAAAGAAAGAAAATAAAAGGAAGGGAAGGGAAAGGTAAAGAAGTTTGAGGAAAGGAAAAAATAAAATAAGAGAGGAAAAGAAGTAATCAAGGAAAATAAAAATATGTTAGAGGAAAGGAACTACATAGAAAGGAAGAAAAAAAGGCGGATAAAAGATACAGCAAAAAAATAAAATAAAATAAAGTTTACTGGTTGAATTTCAACCACTGGGCGAACTCTAGTATGTATAATTATGGAAGAACTTGAAGAAAATCAAGAGCGTTTTTTGCAAGTTTTTCAATGGATAATTTTTTTAATGGGGTCTCTTAGCTATCGACTTTAGCGAACTTCACTGCCAAACTCCGGTTAAATCGATTGAATTCTCTCATCATCTATTACCTTTTAGCCGTCGGCAGTTCCGTCGGAATAGCTGATAGATCCCATTATGTTTTTTTTTTTTTAATTTTTTCTTCTTCGGTGTTCGCCCGAATGCTGGATAAGGCCTTATATTGTTCTTCTTCTTCGGTGTTCGGTTTTAGCCAAAATTCCAGCTTCGGTCGAACACTTATATATATAAACATTTCTTATGTATATATTCGGGTATACATATAGTCTCTAGCATGTCAACGACTTAATGATATATGAATAAATAAATTCAAACAAACATCGATAGGGGTCGTTATTCGAGTATGACCTTCAATTCGAAAATTAAATCGAAAATATTTAATTCACGCTTGGTGGTTATCACACAAGTAGGAAATAGTATGTAAACGTAGATAATACGAACACGAACAATAACAAATAAACACAATGTGCATATGTGTGTATATACGAGTATGCAGTCGTCAAAATCAACGAATAAACAAAAGGATAACTTCATGTAACACTAATTAAAAGATAAACTTTATTTTTTTCGCGGTTGTAAGCAAAAAGAAATATGAACGCAAGGTTGCTTGGTCCGATGGCACAGGAGCCTTACAATTCATACTTTATATAAAAAATCCTATGTCTTATGACTTATTCAATTACATAAAGATATCGCTCAGAGGGTATATTTCAAGCTTTTGCTGCTAAAAACTGAACACTTTTTCGGAACTCTAATTGGAAACTGGATTCATACATAACATTTTCTTGTGAAACAACATTATTCTTAAGTCACTCTTTGCTATTGGTAAGGTTACTTGTTGTATTTATTAATATTAGGGCGGTTTATATAAACTCTTTAATAATAATAATTCCCAACGGATAACCCACCATCCCGCCCAAGCGACACGAGGGGCGCATCCGCATAACCCACGGCTTTTTTTTTATATATATATATATTGCCGAGTCGTTGAAAGGCAGGGGTTTGTTAAGTGTAGAGATCTAAAACTGCTCAGCTACTGAGGGAATCTCATCAGCTTAGTACAAGAAATTAAAACTTATAAATAATGTATTAAGAGAAGAAAGAAAAAGCGAGTCAGAAGTTGATGACGATTCTCAGAGGGATCATGCCCATCAGGCAGGGCGAAGCACTGTTAATAACAACAACAACAATTGGTCTCTCCATAGGACATGCTTATAGATCCACTTTAATAGCATTTCTTTCATTAAGTTGCACGAAGATTTGAGGACTGTTTTTTTTACAATAAATAAGACCATACACCTTCCATCGTATGAATGTGGGATCTTGAAACCCCTTATTTCTATTTCATCTGGAATAAAAGGACGTTCAACGATCCGAGGGAATTGGTTTTTTCTTGAGGAAGAAGGAAATAATTTTATGGCATGAAAGATTACCCGATTCTTACTGTTAGGAGTTTTTCGAGGCCCATTACCTTCAGTGGAGTCCTTAGAGAGCGAAATGGAAAACCACTTTTGTAGTACGCTAAATAAGGCCATGATATTTGTTAAAACATTTTTCAGTAGTCTGATTTATTTTGATTAACTCGTGTAAATGAAACAATGTTGTTGTTGTTGTTAACAGTGCTTCGCCCTGCCCCAGATTGGACAGGGTTACACTGAAATAACAGCCCTTGGCCGGGTGAAAAAACCCGGGTCATTCCGGTGCGATAGAACCGGCTGTTGTGGGAATGTAAATGAAACAATCGAACCAATTAATCGAAACATTGTTTTGTCGCACAAATTTATTATTATTATTCATGAAGAAGACGTACTTTTGGTGCTTTAGCTGTTGTTGTTGTTAACAGTGCTTCGCCCTGCCCAATGGACTCGATCACTCTAAATTGTCATCAGGCTCTTCTAACGGAATTCCGAAGAAGCACGCAGTTTCCACAGGGTTGGACCAGAGTGATGTAGGTGTTAGAAGAGTAGGTGCTTTAGTATTGTCGGACACTTTACATATAAATATATACATCTGTACATATATGTTTGGATATGTGTGGGTAATTTCATCTCAAATGTCATTTCCCTCTTGATAAATAATTCTGAGTGACTTAGTCCACAGTGGATTATTTTTTGAATGTAATATTTTGCTTGATGTAAGAGGCATCCTTATTGTGATTTCCTGCGAGCTTAAACTACCTTTAAACGCATGGCAAGTGGTATTCGGTGTTATGGTTGACATAAAACTAATCGATTTTTTTATCAAATTGATTAAAATCCAAAAGGTTAAGGTTTATAATTGCACATTTGTATGTAAATGTCATTTTAAAAATTTGTACGAATTCGGGGATCAATTTATTGCATAAAATTTAGTTTTTATTATTATGTGAAAGAAAAAAGGTTGCCCAAATGAAAAATAGTAAACATCAACCTACCAATGATTGAATTGAGATGGAACGACCCAAGTACATTTGACAGAAGATATTTAGAAGAATGAAGTCAGTCAGAGGCAAAACACAGTTGGACAGTTCTTGGTGCTGTCTTTATTAACGTTTTTGTTGTGCGCATCTTCAGCGATCAATTTGTAGAAATCCATATGTACATAGTATAATGCATGCATGTATGAATATTTGTACACAGAAACAACCATACACACGTGTATATTCAGCATGGGGTTCAAGCGATAATAATGACATCAAGAGAGCACAGCCAACAAACACATTAAAATCAAGAGAAAAGGGAACTAAATTAACAACACACAGAAATGAAGCAAACCAACCAAGAGCGAGATGAAAACAAAAGCAAAATTTAAACATTTAAAGCTTTGAATATGTGGACGTGCTCTTTTCGGTACCCTACAGAAAAAAGATTATTTACCATTGCTGATTGGTTTGATGCGATGCACTTAAGATCATAAATAATTATTTTATTTTATTATAACAGTTCCATATGTATGTATAACATTTAGCAGTCGACGGCTCTCTATTTTTCGACTACATACTATATTTAGTTAACTAAAAGATTTAGAAATAACTGCATCTAACTTGTTTATAATTAAATTGTAATTAGTTCATTTTCTAGCAGGGTGCCACTGAGTGTAAATAGGTATATATACAGTGCCGTTAAAAAAAATGCACAGGTGCAATGAACTCCTTTTTCTAGTTCTCTTTCTTTTGAAGTGTTGAAAAATTTAACTCTTACGAAAAAAGTAAAACGTTAGGGGTGTATGTTTTGATTGATTTACGTTATTATTCGCATTCTGGAAAAACTATTAAAATATAATAGTTATTTAGAACCTGCAATCATTATGCTGGGTTGTTTCTCTCAAAAACACTCCAGAAAACAACTGTTTGTAGATCTAGATTATTTGTATATCTATGAGATCATTATCTAAATGGTAGCGATTTTCAAATAATTATATAATAATTTCTTAAATTTGTTTATATTTTGGCATTGTCGGCCTCCGATCGTACTGCTGGCAGACGAAAGTTGTTTCTGTTTCTTGTCTGGTAATCATGAACCTCGTTGTTGTATAACAGTCGGTCGTTTAGATATTTCGGCAGATTTCCTATTTTTATGTTATGTATAAATTTCAACGTGTAGTATACGATGAGTTGTTTATACTTAGCCAATTTAGTCTTTCGAGCATTTCATGTATTGGGGTATCGTAACGTTTCTTAAGGATAAACCGCATTGCTTTATTTTGTTTCACCTGAAGTTTTGAGATATTCGAGTCGTCTAATGTGAATAAAATTGTAGGGCAATATATAAAGTGAGGTTCTATGATGGACCTATATACCATTATTTTATAATATTTGCTCACATGTTTACAGGTTCGAAACATGAATCCGATGTTTTTTGATATTTTTGCTTCTGTATATTTGAGGTGATCATTGAACTTTAGTTTCTCATCAATTATTATTCCGAGGTATTTCATTTCATTTACTTTATGAATCGTACTATATGCTATTTTCAGAGACGTATTTCCTTCTACGGAAGATTTCCTCTTTAAGATCATAAATTTTGTTTTCTCAGTATTTGTTTTAAGCCTGTTTTGACACAACCATTTATATACGGCATCTAAGTCCTCTTGCATCTTGGACATAGCTTCTCTCTCTGATGGACAGCTTACAGTCAATAGTGCATCATCCGCAAAAAGCCTAATCTTACAATGGCTCAGACAGTTTTTTATATCATTTATATATATAGGCATAGTTTGATTCACCGTACAAATACTCTATCAACGGCAATGCTTATACACAAACACTTTGGATTTGATGGAGTCAGCTACATAAAAATCGAGTCAGAAATCTAGAATGCGAAGTGAGCCGTTTAATAATTTAATAATAAATCAAATATCAAATCTAGGAAGATTAATAAGTTTCAAGCGATTAGTATGGCAAATTATACAAGGCATCCCATGTAAGTTCTCTTAAAGCGAAGTCACTAGAGACCGTTCTGTTCCCTCACTATACCGCCGGTTCCACACAACAACAAACCCAGAGGACAGTACGAAATTCCGAGGGAGACAAGAGTCACACTGGCACAACTTCCATCTGTACTGTAACAGGTTGAACTCTTACCGATATGCCGAACGTTTTCCCGGCATGTAGTGTGTTTCCCCATCCATCTGTTCACCTGTTCGACGGATCAGGCTCTTCTAACACCAACCTCACTCTGGTCCAACCCTATTGAAACCGCTAGGTTCCTGGGACTTCCGTTAGAAAATGTTGATGAGGTAAGAAAAGATAACTAGGCAGGCCGATGCATCGTTTTTTTTTTTTTAGAAGGGGATACGGGGGACATGCTAGGCGTGGGGGACGGACAACAGCCGGTTCTATCGCACCGGAATGACCCGGGTTTTTTCACCCGGCCAAGGGCGTTTATTTCAGTGTAACCCTGTCCAATCTGGGGCAGGGCGAAGCACTGTTAACAACAACAACAACAACAGGGACGGAGGCGCTTGCCTAGGTGGAGGTAGGCTAAGGCCTAAACTATGTCGCAGTCTAGAGTTGACAGCGCCATCGCCGTTGTTAACAATAACAACAACATGCATCGTTACAACAACAACAACTGGTTAAACTCTTGCCTATCCAAAATAAACCCCATAAACAAACCTAATGAATGAGCGACTACTCTTGGCAGGCTAAACTCTTTATTATTCAGATTGGGAGTATAATATTTATCCAACATAGATCGATACAACAAACTTATTTAAAACCTGTTACAATCTTCTACCACCCTGTGAATGCTATATGCTCCTATGTATATCTGGAGTTAGATGAACTTGATGACAAATCATGACTTAATATGTTGTAAACACAATGTTACAATGTGGTGCCAAATTACATAGATACAAGCAGAATCAGTTCATAATTCTCAGCATTTTTTATATTTATGTAGGTAGCAATGTATACAAGTATGTATATATGTACGTAAGCATATGAGTATGTATGGAATTAATGAGTATGCCCCACTCATTTGGTCAAGTAAATTACTACTACATATCTTTACATTCATATTCAGTCAAAATAAAGTAAGCAACGACAACCAAAAATTGGAGAAGTTGGCAAAAACCACTTGGAAATACTAAAATGCTACGCGAAGAGTGCGAGATGCTACCCTTATCGATTTTTCTTAAACAAAAAAAAATACAGCTCAAAGATGTACACTACACAGTTCTCCATCTCCGCATCTGCTTTGTAGGTACACAAATGCGTCAAACAAGTATACATGAACGATTTTCCGGTACATAAAAACAAACACCTACAGACACCAGTTCCTATTGACAATGAACTGAAAGCAACGAGAAAATAGAGCTCACTGCTCTAACGATGGCAAAGTGGAAAAATTAATAAATGCATTTCAAATTAATTACACGTGCTGCAATATACATATATCAGGCTACACATGGTTTAAAAATGTTTAAATAATTTCGAATGTGTGGGTATATTTATATATTACAAGGTGGCGCAAAAGTAAGCTTCCGCTGTTCAGCATATCGGTTGTGGCACGTGCAGTGTGTGCTGTTGCACCGTCTTGTTGGAACCGCATGTTTTCCGATCCCAATTCATCAAGTTGCGGCAAAAAGAACTCGTTGATCATTGCTCTGTAGCGCTCACCATTCACAGTAACCGTTTGGCCCCGACCGATTATTGGTCAAATATATAGTCAGCAATATTCCGCGTTCTGGAGCAGTGCAACGTAACCTTGTTTATTAACGTGTATTTCGCATGTGTTTACTACACAAATGTCAAAACAGAACTGACTTTAGGGGCCAATCGCAAAATTTATGATTTTCTGATAGGAGGATTACTTTTGCGCCACCCTGTATATGGTTGCTACCTACATATATGGAAATATGGTAATTGGTTCCTTTAGGATACAACTGCTAAAACACGTCCGAAATTATCGGGAGAGGTATCAAAAGACGCGTGACCTCGGTAACAATAATCCGGAAGCGGATTTTCGAGTTTTTGTTTCAGTGAAGAGATATTTGCAATCAAAGTTGAAAATTTTCTGTCATTTTCATGTGGTTGTTGTAATCACAGATTAGGGTGTACCAAAAAGTGCAAAAGTGTGTTCTGCGCAGAAATACTGTGGACCGTGTAGCCGGTGTTGGACCGGCTAAGTGTTATTTTTTTGAAGCGCGGCCGAAGTCCGCCTACGCAAAAAGGTGTTCTGCAAAAAAATACCTTGGATCCCCTATTTGGGATCGGACCTGGGTTATTTTTGGGTTTTTGCCGAATAACTTTTCACTGAAACAAAAAATTATAAATCCGCTTTGAGATTGTTGATACCGAAGTCAAAACGCGTTGTTTGAAACCTCTCCCGATAATTTCGGACGTGGTTTAGCCGTTGTCTCCTAAACGAAACAATTACCGGAAATATGTACATGTTTATATATACCATATAATTATGTACATATGTATATAGGACGACTCAGCTGGTATAACCTTATTGTGATTACCTTTACTATTAATTGCTGCTGTTTCTGCTACTTTAGTTTCCACTTTTACGTTTTTGATGGCGATCGTTTTCAATGCTTTCCACATTAAATTGTTTGCCCATGAGTATATAGGTTTGGTTTAAGCTAATGCTGTCTGTATTCTTTTAATAATTTCTTTTATACTACACTCAGCACTCATACACAGTGTACAACACAATATCGATTACTAAGCAAAGCTCTGTTTTATTTCAATTAAAAATAAAATTGGAATTGATTTATTTGGTGGTAATGTATTCTTCCCATTGTTACTGAGGAAACACACCCAGTGTGGTTTAACTTCGAAGGCGACAATTTTTATGGAACGGACGTACTATGTGTATATCTATACATATATACATAACGTATTTACTTTTATTTCTGTTTGGAACGTAGCAAAGCAACGAATTGTATTCCACTTTTCTTCACTCACTCACTAATGATACAGTAGAAAGATATGGAATGGTATTCCGTACTCTCTTTGAGAAAATAATGTATATGTATAATCCCACTTGGTTGAGCAAAGTTTATCGATGATAGAATTTCAGGGCAGGCAGCCAAAGGTGAATATTGTTGCATATGGAATTAAATTATTACGTATGCATCTGTATGTTTATGCATATGTCCAGAATGTACATATGATTGGTTTGTGTTGTTACTACTATGCTGGTGCTGATTTTCTATTCACACTTCCACTGATATATGTATGTTGTGTCGATCCTTGTGTTCTACAACAACTTACTAGGAGAGTGCGTTCCTACTGCTCACAGACGTTCAATGACACAAAATTTGTTTCTTTCTTTTTAACTTGTTACCCCATACACTTCTCCATCCACAGCTTGTACAGCGAATACTTCAAATGTTATGTTTGTGTACGCGAGTGCGAGGCCGTCCGACGGTGTCCCGTTCGTACAGGTCACACACAAAAGAATTTTCTTCAATCGATATTCATAGTAAACCATAAGAAAATCATTTAAATTAATATTGAAATCTTTACTTCACTAGTTATTCTCACACATTTTAGTATTTTTCCATATTTCCAATCACTTTAAATATATTTAATTCTTTTCAGAAAAATTTTGCAGCCCAAAGAAAAATTACGACAACGTCTAGTTATAGTATAGTAATAGAGTAGACATTTTTGACAATGGCCGACATAGGGTGCACCACACACACAAAATTATTACTGTACTCGTTCGCATGCCCTTACAACACATTCACATCATTAGTCACTATATCGGTTGTAAATTACGTGGAAAACTTGACATTTTGTAGATATATCGAATTTATAACCAAAAATTAAGGGCCGCTTCTATGATAACCTAATCATGGTTTGGCTCAGAATGTCAATTTGGTTTACACAAAAGTCTGATTATGTAATCATGATAAAGTTGGTCATTGTGAACGGAAAAAATTCACAAAAATTGCATTGTGAACGCATAAAAAGGGACAGCTGATTTTAAACGAACCATTTGGGAGTACACTTTTCGATTGCGTAAATTTTTTAATATATTATTACATTTTTTAACTCTATTACTTGCAGAATTTGTTAGCAAATCAATTTAACACAATATCAGGGGTTTGCTTTCAGCAGTCACTTTTTTTAAACCTAGTAGTGCTACGCACACAAGGTATATTAACTTTGGTCGCAAAACGATAGTATGTAACGGCATAAACGGATCAAGGTAGATATTGACTTATATATATCAAAATGTTCAGGAGGAAAAAAGAAATTGATTCAGCCATGTTCGCCCGTCCGTCCGGCTGTTAACAAGATAACTTGAGTAAATTTTGAGATCGAGAGAGTATCTTAATGAAATTTGGTATGCACGCCCACTTTTTATATATAGAATATTTTCGAAAACACAAAACAAGTGATTATTCAATACATTATACACTTATAAGGATAATATTTGGTGTGTACATGAATGTTAAGGCAGAAAATACAATTTTCAAGAAATTTTTAAAATGGGAGTGGCACCGGCCACTTTTGATTGAGTCAAAATTAGTAATAATATTAATCAGAAATCAAAAACAGCAAACATACTTATATTAATACAAGGTATGTTCCGGAAAAAAATGGGCGAAATCGGTGAAGAACCACGCCCACTTTTATACGAAAGATTTTGAAAAGGACCATAGACATATTTAAAAGGCAATAACTTTGCGTACAAAAGCTTTATATCCTTTCTATTTCACTTTCAAAGTGTCCGCGTACGAAAAAAGTCGAAAAATATAAATTTTTTAATGATAATCTTTTAAAGCAAAACTCAACCACAAAAAAATTTTGTGAATTTTGTAGAAGTAGGCGTGGCCCCGCCCACTTATCAGCATAATAATTCTGCTATTTTCAAAGGCGATTGCTTGTAGGTTGAACTAGATATTTCAATCAAAATTGGTCAGCTGCTTCTCAATAGTATGTATTTAGTATACTCCTGCCAAAAAGTAAGCAAATCGGACAACACACAAGTAAAATATCCGGGTAAGTTTTTAATACCCCACTGCAATAGGGAAGTTATAAACCTTTTTTGATTTTCATACCTTTAATAAACATGAAATGTTTGTAAGTATGAGAATAGATGGAAAGACGAAAATGGGCGTGGCCCCGCCGCTTTTATAGAGGATTATTCCACAAAACTTTTTATGCCATAACTCCGCCAAAAATTGATTTGTCGAAACGAAATTTAGTGATAATGTTCAATATATGAAGGTAATTGTTTGTTGTAAAAATAGGCGAAATCGGTTAATGTCCACACCCAGTTTTTTAACATAGTTCTGAACTTTTTTTTGTGAAATTTAAAAAGCGATATTTCTCCAACTAATAAGCTTTTTAAGAAAAACTCGACCGAAAAAAAATGTTGTCGATTTTGAAGAAGTAGGCGTGGCACCGCCCATTTTTCAGTATAAAATTTCTGCTATTTTCAAAGGCAATCGCTTATAATACAATCTTGATATTTCAATGAAAATTCGTCAGCTGCATCTCAGTAGTATGTATTATACTCCTGCCAAAAATTAGCCAAATCGGAAGACACACCAGCCAAATATTCGGGCACGTTGTTAATAGCCCACTGCAATAGCGAAGTTATATCCCTTTTTTTTATTTTCATACCTTTCATAAACATTAAATGTATGTAAGTATGAGAAGAAGAAAAGAAAAGTTCACTAAAATGATCAGCACGATGAGCGGAGTCGATTTAGCCATGCCCGTCTCTCCGTCCGTCTGTCTATCTGTCAGTCTGTCTATTTGAACGCAAACTAGTCTCTCAGTTTTACAAAAGAATGCTGAAATTCGTTGTTTGCTTTTTTGCCATTTTATAATATACTAGCAAACCCGGTAGACGTTGTTTTGACGTTTTGATACATAGAACACATCTATATATAAAATGTCATTAACTTGAACCAAATAAACTCCTAGCTATACCGAACTGCAGTTTTATATAGCCTGCGGGCTTTTCCCAAAAGTTATATACAGACTGTGTCGTGCCCAGCGAACTCCTGAACCTATCGTAAAAGTTCAAGAGCAAAGCGTGGCGCTGCCCACTTTTGAAAAATTATGTAGAAGTGACATATATCCAAATTTCATTAATTTAGACCAAAAAAGTTCGGAGCTATGACGAATTGAAACTTTATATAGCCTGGGGGCGTGGCTCTGCCCACTTTTCCAAAACTATATATTGTCTATTCTGTACCCAGTGAATCCAAGTATACGAGGTGTGTTCAAAAAGTATCGCGAATTTTGTGTTTTTTCAAAAATTATTTATTTATTCATGAATATCTATTTTGTCACCTTCAAAGTAATCCCCATGAGATATTATACACTTGTGCCAACGGTTTTTCCAATCTTCGAAGCACTTCAAAAAATCATTTTTTTGTATCTTGTTCAGCTCCTCCTTCGATGCCGTCTTTATCTCGTCAAGAGAAGCGTAACGTCGTCCTTTCATGGGCCTCTTCAGTTTAGGGAACAAGAAAAAGTCACAGGGGGCCAGATCTGGGGAATACGGTGGCTGCGGCATTGTGTTGTTTTTGGCCAAAAAGTCGCGCACAAGCAACGATGCGTGAGCAGGGGCGTTATCGTGGTGCAAAAGCCAATTTTTGTTCTTCCACAAATCCGGGCGTTTCTGGCGGATTGCTTCGCGCAAATTGCGCATAACTTGCAGGTAATATTCCTTATTGACCGTTCTTCCCTGTGGCAAGAACTCATGATGCACCACGCCCCTGCAATCGAACAAAACTGTCAGCAAAACTTTCACATTCGACCGAACTTGGCGCGCTTTTTTCGGTCTTGGTTCGTGCGGCAGCTTCCATTGAGATGATTGAGCTTTGGTTTCCACGTCATAACCATAAACCCACGATTCGTCACCAGTTATGACCCTCTGGAGCAAATTTGGGTCGTCGCGGACAGAGTTTAACATCTCATTAGCAATGTTCATGCGATGCTGTTTTTGGTCACAATTGAGCAATTTTGGTACGAATTTCGCGTAAAAATCGAAGACGATCCAAAACACGTGCAAGCAAAGCAGCTGTCAACAATTAACTGAACATTCAAAATGGCCGAGCTTGTCGGCATAAGTGAGAGACATGAGTACCAACATAACGCCACAAAAAATTCGAAATTCGAATATACGTAACCAGCGAAAATTCAAAATGCGCGATACTTTTTGAACACACCTCGTATATTGTGAAAATTTCATAAAGACCGGTTGAGTACTTTGGCGCCTATAAAATACACCCTTTTTTTATATCTATTTTTGTTACGCACACAAAGTATTTATATTACTTTATTCGGCATAAAAGAATCGAGATATATATTTATTAATGTATATCAAAACGTTCACGGTGAAAATAAAATATCCGGGCAGATAGTTAATACCCCACTGCAAAAGCGAAGTTGTATATCTTTTTTGATTTGCATACCTTTCATGAACATTAAATGTTTGTATGTATGAGACCAAAAAGAGATAGTCCCATCAAAAAGTATACTGAAATGATCAGGATACGTCTATCTGTCTGTATAATAAATACAAACTTAAAAATAGACCTGCGTAAATTGGGATGACATACCCTACAAGCACACTGACAGTCATTTGTCACAACATCTGAGAGTCAGTGCTGTCATTCAGGGATTTGCATCATGTTCTTAAAGCAAATAGCAAAAAATGATGTCAACAACCGTGTACGCGTGAGTACGGTATGTTCCTTTGTTATTGCCCACGTAGCTTCGGCCTGTCCAATCCGTGTTCTTTCCCTTGGCTCTTTGTGGGTGTTGGCAACAACGGAGAACTGTGTGCTAAGAAACAAACATACTAGTATGAAAGTATCAGCATTGACAAATAAATTAACACCGCTGTCAAAAAAGAGTGTGAGTGTGTTAGTAACAAAATCAGCGTTTCTTGTAGGGTGATCACTACCAGGTATATACCCTACAAGAAACCCTGATTTTTTACTAACCCACTCACACTCTTTATTGACAGCGATAATAATTTATTTGTCAATGCTGATACTTTCATACTAGTATGTTTGTTACTTAGCACACAAGTGTCCGTTGTTGCCAATGCCCACAAAGAACTAAGGGAAAGAACACGAATTGGACAGGCTGAAGCTTCGCGGGCGATAACAAAAGAACATACCGTACTCACACGTACACGGTTGTTGACATAATTTTTTGCTATTCGCTTTAAGAGTATGATGCAAGTCCCTGATAGTTAGATTGACAGGACTGACTCTCAGATGTTCTAACAAATGACTGTCAGTGTTCTTGTAGGGTAATGTTCGGTTCCACATAAAATGTGCATGTATTGGTATTTTGAAAAAATGTGGTTAGCAGTTGTTGGTAGGGAAGCTATTTACATACAAATAAATTAATGGCGGCAGCCGTGGTGTGGTGTGTTTCCGGCCTACCACACCGAAGGTCCAATGATCGAGTCCTGGGACAGGTAACATCAAAAGTGGTTTGAAAAAGTTTTTCAAAACGGGGTCGCCCCTCGGCAGTGGTTTGTCTCTCTGCTATAGAAGGCTTCTCAGCAAAAATGCATCTCGTTTTTAGATGCCGTTCGAAGTCGGCAAAAATCTGTGGGTCCCGCCAATTTGTAGGAAAAAACTCAAGACTGCGCACCACTAATTGGAAGGGAAGCTCGGCGCAAAAACTTTAATTGTAAATTTCTCTGGACAGACATAAAATATCGAATCTCTGCTTTCAGATTATTGATACAGATCAAAACGCGTCGTTTGATACCTTTCCCGATATTATTAGACGTATATTAGCAGTTACGTACGGTCGTATAGAATTACCCATTTATATTTTTTTTAAATTAATTTACACCTCAAAACTCATAACAGAAGTGTTTTTATTGAAAACAACCAGCTGGCTTTATAATACGAACTGAAAAGTATTAAAATAGACCTGCGTAAATTGATATGCCATAATAGAACACTACTAGGTATATAATGTTCGGTTCAACCCGATCTTAGACTTCCTTACTTGTTTTAATAAGCACATAATCAGTGGACCATCCTTTGAAAACTTTTATCAGAAGATAATCAACGGATTGTCGCTAATCAGCAAGGATGCATCGTAACGATAATATTATCGTTTACTGAAAAGAACCAATGGTTTCTGTTGAAACGATTCAGTTTAGGCAATTATCAAAATAATAATATTTAATTGAGTAGCGGAAAGAAATTATCGAAATAATTAATAATCAGACATTAAGTAAACGGTTTTTGGGCCAACCTCTGATAAAGTTCTGATTAAGCGTGTAATCAGAGATTGGGTAAACGGCCCTGTTTTACAAGGTTAGCGATAACGCACCAATAACTTCAGCTTTAGTCGGTAAGGTTATGGTACGGATATGGGGAATGACCATATAGCACCAATAATCGATTGCATTGTTTTCCATTGAATCAGCTGTTATATATAAACTTACCGATAACGCACAAATAACTTTGATTAAAGGCGAATTGATAATTATATTGTGACGAATTCGATGATTCCTTGATTATCAATCCTGGGTTCGATCACTATAAAGTCGAATAAACACACGCACAGATAATGTAAGTAATAGCTGGTTTTATTTACTAGTAATCAACGCAAAACAATTTTAAGAGTTTGATAACTTTACAGTAGTTCACTATTGAACGCTTGAAAATAAACTGAACAACCTGCCTTGCTTGGTCACCGCCTTATATAGTCCAACAGGGTGCTTGCCTACGCACCGAGAACTTTCTTGGTTGTTCGCTTTTCGTGTTCTGGAAGGGTCGGTCTTATTTATTAGCATCTCCTCTTTGCATCGTATTCGCAAACACTCGCGCCATCTCTCTTCCTCTTCCTAGTTACACGCTTGCATGCATAAGTGTAGCCATCGTTATCTCACCTGTGTTTAACTAGTACTGGGAGTGTTATTGAGTTAGGGATGGTAGATGCTTGAGAATAATCGCCACAATATCCTATTTGAAATCATCGCTAAGCCGTTTTGCGGTCGTTGCGAAAAATATGTTTTAGATATAAGTTTAACATTTTAATTTGACAGTTGATGAAACACCAACCCGTATCCAATGTCAGCTGCTAATTGACAGCTAGCGGCATTTCCATTGAACAGATAGCGTGACGCTTTTGGCGTCTAGGATCTGTTATATATAAAAAGAAAAACCTTTTTTATACCTGTGGAAACAAAATAAGCTAAAGCACATAATATGTCCCAGCGTAATGATGACCGAGTCCCTGCTGAAGAGAGTGATCTTCTTCAAATCAAGCCACTGTAAGTATGAACTCACATTACCACTTGTTTATATACTTATGAATCAATCTACAGCGGTGCCGGCCAAGAAGTTGGAAGATCATGCATAATGTTGGATTTCAAAGGAAAAAAGATTATGGTATTTATTTATTTGGTAATTGTTTCCTTTAGGAGAAAAATATCGGAGAGGTATCAAACAACGCGTTTTGACTTCGGTATCAACAATCCGAAAGCGGATTTGCAATTTTTTGTCTCATTTAAAAGTTATTCGCAAAAAACCCAAAGATGGCCCAGGTCCGATCCCAAATAGGGGGCTTGATCCAAGGTAATTTTTTTCAGAACACCTTTCTGCGTAGGCGGCCTTCGGCCGCGCTTCAAACAAATAACCCTTAGCCGATCCAACACCGGCTACGCGGTCCACAGTATTTCTGCGCAGAAGACACTTTGCACTTTTCGGTACACCCTAATCTGTGATTACAACAACCACATGAAAATTACAGAAAATTGTCAACTTTGATTGCAAATATCTCTTCACTGAAACAAAATCTCGAAAATCCGCTTCCGGATTATTGTTACCGAGGTCGAAACGCCTCTTTTGATACCTTTCCCGAAAACTTCGGACGTGTTTTAGCAGTTGTCTCCTAAAGGAAACAATTACCATTTATTTTTATTATATTTTTGTATATAGCAAATATCGTTGTAGCTTGACTGTGGAATACACCCGGGATTATCCGGTATGGATGCATTGCCATATGTAGATTTGATTGAAGCTGATGAAGTCGATTTGCTTTTTATATCGCAGTAAGTGAGGCAGCAGTTATGTAATTTGCTTAAATATAATCTAATGTTCTTCCTTTGAATTGAAAATATATAGTTTTCACTTAGACCACTGTGGTGCGTTACCATGGTTCCTCATGAAGACGAGTTTTCGCGGACGCTGTTTTATGACACATGCCACAAAAGCCATTTATCGTTGGATGCTATCGGATTATATTAAGATTAGTAATATTTCAACTGAACAAATGCTATATACTGAAGCCGATTTGGAAGCATCAATGGAAAAAATAGAAACTATTAATTTTCATGAGGAGAGAGATGTTATGGGAGTGCGATTTTGTTCATACAATGCAGGGCATGTGCTCGGTGCAGCTATGTTCCTCATTGAAATAGCTGGTGTGAAAATTCTATATACTGGCGATTTTTCACGTCAAGAAGATCGACATTTGATGGCTGCTGAAATACCACCCATTAAACCAGATGTACTTATAACTGAATCCACTTATGGTACACACATACATGAAAAGCGTGAAGACCGGGAAAATCGTTTTACTACTTTAGTACAAAAAATTGTACAACAAGGTGGGCGCTGTTTAATACCTGTATTTGCTTTGGGTCGCGCCCAAGAACTGTTACTCATATTGGATGAATATTGGTCACAAAATCCCGAATTGCATGAAATACCAATTTATTATGCATCGTCATTGGCTAAGAAGTGTATGGCGGTATATCAGACTTATATTAATGCGATGAATGATAAGATACGTCGTCAAATCGCTGTTAACAATCCATTTGTATTTCGGCACATTTCTAATCTAAAGGGTATTGATCATTTTGATGATATCGGTCCGTGTGTAGTTATGGCATCTCCTGGTATGATGCAAAGCGGTCTATCTCGTGAACTTTTTGAGAATTGGTGTACGGATCCGAAAAATGGTGTCATCATTGCTGGCTATTGTGTTGAAGGGACTTTAGCGAAAACTATACTTTCTGAGCCAGAAGAAATAACCACATTGTCCGGACAAAAATTACCTTTAAACATGTCAGTCGATTATATATCCTTCTCGGCTCATACTGACTACCAGCAAACAAGCGAATTTATACGTCTGCTAAAGCCTCAGCATGTGGTAAGTTTTGATGATGTCTGCTTTCACAGTTTCATTCAAAACTAATGTAACACAATCTTCTACAGGTATTGGTTCATGGTGAACAAAACGAAATGTCCCGACTTAAAATGGCGTTGCAGCGTGAGTACGAGGCCGATACTACTACAAACATCAAATTTTACAACCCGCGTAACACACACCCAGTCGAGCTGTACTTCCGTGGTGAAAAAACAGCCAAAGTTATGGGTAATTTGGCAGCCACTAAACCAGAGGTTGGCAACAAATTATCTGGAGTATTGGTGAAGCGTGACTTCAAATACCATCTACTTGCAGCTTCGGATTTATCAAGTATGTAATGAATTATTTTTATGGATGCTGATAAACGCAGTCAATACTGAATTTATATTGTAAAAATTTTCAGAATACACTGATATGAGTATGTCCGTCGTAACTCAAAGGCAATCTATCCCGTGGAATAGCTCTCTAACTACCCTCAAATTGTTATTGGATAGAATCGGTGGGGGCGGTACTACAGAGGTTGTTGAAGAGGATAAACGTTTACGCGCATTTAAATGCATCGACTTAATGGTCGAGGGAAAAATTATAATAATGGAATGGCAAGCAACACCGGTAAATGATATGTTTGCCGATTCAGTACTTGCGTGTGTTATGCAAACTGAAATGGGTGGCACCAGCATCAAAGGAGCTACAGCTTTATCAAAATCAGATCGCACTCATTTTAGAGAATGTTTAGTTGAAGCATTACAGGACACATTTGGTGAGCATTCGGTGCCAAAAATGTTTAAGGGTGATGTTTTACCGGTAACTGTAGCTGGAAAGCGCGCTGAAGTAAATTTGGAAACTTTAGTAAGTTAACTACAAATGAAAATTCATGACAAAATTCAATATATTCATACATTTTTGTTTCTTTATTATCAGCAAATACATTGTCCAGAAGATGCTGGTTTAAAGCAAATTGTTAATACGGCGGTACAAAAATTGCATCAAGCCTTGGTCACACTTCTTTAAACTACATATTACAATACAGAAAACTAAAAAAAAATTATTTGTTATTGTGTCGAGAATGTTTGTATTAGCCAACATCTTTTATAGCCAAGCCAAAATTGAAAAACATGTAAGAGCACGATAGATGCAATAAGAGGTTTTCAACGAAGTCGATAAAAAGAACAATTTCCAAAACAACAGATATGTTGTACAGATTTTTTCAATTTACTTGTGTCTACAAAATGACTACCAAAAATGTCGGCTATTATTGAAACCATTTGCAAATGTTTAACGCTGAGTACTTTTAGCAATCTGTTCTTTTAGTACCAAAATACTGGCACGCTGTTCTGGTGGCAATTGTGAAATCTGTTCATCAGATAGCTGCAAAACTTGCATAATAAGTGCTGCTTTCTCCTGATCAGTTGCATCATTTGGAATGCCACAATTGGAAGCTAAACGATTGTGTAGCTGCTGTTGTGCTGTTTGTTGTTGTTGTGTCATAACAGGAGCAGGCACTCCAGTAGGGACACCTGCGGTACCACGTAAACGTGGATCGATTTGACGTTGTCGCGGATCTGTTGGAAATGCCGCAGGTGGATTCACCGGTTGTGGCGGCATTTGTCGCTGCGCACGTGGATCCATAAGTGGTGGCGGTACCGGATTAGGTATTGCCCGCATATCTTGATCAATACTACGTCCCATACGCATATCCATTTGTCTAGGATCTAGGCCAGCGGGTCCGCCTAAACCAGGACCATTCATAGCTCGTAAATCAATGTCACCACCTTGCATTCCATTAAAATTAGGCCCTGGTACCGGCAATGGTGGGCCAGGGACCAGTGCTGGGGGTTGAGTTGGCTGCTGTTGTATAATATTTGATTGTATGGTTTGCGAAGATACGCCACCTGATAAGGGATTCCCACCTAGAACTGGTGGCATTTGATTTGCTTTAAAAAGCATACCCTAGAACGTGATACATGGAATACGTTCATATGTAACTCTCAATAAATTACTAAAATATATCACTTACCAAAGCTGTTTGGGGATCTACAATGCGCATAACAACCATGGATTGTAGTAATGCATATGCCAATTGTGGATTTAACATCAACATTTGTCGAGCTTCTGATGGATTATTTTGTATGCATAACTTCATTTGCTTCATTAGTTCGTACATTTGTTCTGGTGGCAAAGATGCAACAGTTTTCGTGATGATTTCTGGCGCCTGGTCCGGATCACAGTGTTCGCCATAAGGATTTTCTACTTGTGGGCCTTGCAAAAGCTGCTGCATTTCCATGCGTGACTTTTCGGTACAAGCATTGTCCACACGCAAAGTACGTCCGCCAATTTCGTATCCGTTCAAATTACGCATTGCACTCAATGCGGTCTCCTGATCCTTGTATTCACAAAAACCAAACCCTTTTGGCTTGCCGCTCTCGCGATCAAAAACAAGCCTTAAAATAAATATTAGTCCATAAACATAATTTAATTGCAAAAACTTAAATATATTAGTGTACGTACTTGAGTGAGAGGACCGGACCCACTTCACTGAAAATTTCTTTAAGCTTCTCCTCAGTTGCTTCATATGGAATATTGCCCACTAAAAAATTTGTTAGATATGTTCATGATCATAATATATGTCCAATGCGTTGAATTTTCTATTAGTGCACCACGTTTTGAAAGATAATGTAAATAAAGCCTGATAGAAAAGGCCGCCCACTAGAAGCACTTCACCGCTTCAAACCACACTGCAGCAACCACCTCTGGTTAGGGGCAGTCAGGCTGGGACCATAAGTTGTTAGCACTGGATTCATTTCTGCAAAGGACTGCTGGTAATTGTTTCCTTTAGGAGACAACTGCCAAAATACGTCCAAAAATATCGGGAGAGGTTTCAAACAACGCGTTCTGACTTCGGTATCAACAATCCGAAAGCGGATTTTGAATTTTTTGTTTCAGTGAAAAGTTATTCGCCAAAAACCCAAAAATGACCCAGGTCCGATCCTAAATAGGGGACTTGATCCAAGGTATTTCTTTGCAGAACACCCTTCTGCGTAGGCGGCCTTCGGCCGCGCTTCAAACAAATAACCCTTAGCCAATCCAAACCGGCTACGCGGTCCACAGTATTTCTGCGTAGAACACACTTCTGCACTTTTCGGTACACCCTAATCTGTGATTACAATAACCACATGAAAATTACAGAAAATTTTCAACTTTGATTGCATATATCTCTTCACTGAAACAAAAACTCGAAAATCCGCTCTCGGATTATTGTTACCGAGGTCAAAACGAGTCTTTTGATACCGTTCCCGATAACTCCGGACGTGTTTTAGCAGTTGTCTCCTAAAGGAAACAATTACCATGTTTTGCAGTTACAACAATAACCCGCAGTGGTTTAAGGGCTGAGATTATATCGGTCTAGAATCGCGCATGGTGCACTAAGTCGAAATTACCCGACAAAAAGGAATACATAAAAAATAAATAAAAATTTTATTTTACCGAAAACGGATCTCATGGACTTATCCATAATGCTTTGCTCAGAATTTTTATCGGTCATTTTCTTGTTTGTTTTTAAAATTTATCAATAAATAGAACTACACCGATGCAGTAAATTTACTTTAATTAATTGACAAATAATGGCAACAAACGCACGGTTGTTACTGGTGTAGTACGTTCAATTAATCTATTCACTAGCACAGGGTGATTATAATGCGTCAAACTCATGATCAAATAATTTATATGGTCGTTTCAACTGCCATAGTGTCTTCTTCTTCCTCATCCACACCTTTTGTCAAACTATCATATTGTTTTTTGCTTACATTCTTTGTTTACAGTTCTTGGAAAAGCTATTGAGTTCGCTTCGTGTTTTAATTATATTTAATAAAAATTCGCTGTGAATTGATATTTAACGAGTGCTTTGTGATAACATTTTAAGAAAATGTGTGATTTATGTGTGTGTTATACGTGAAAAGCTTAGAAAATAGGCGAATCGTTTTTGCGCGTTCCCCCTCACATGTGCATTTTGACATAAGAATTCACCGACGTCAAACGGTAATTTCGTGTTGTTGGCCGTTCGCGTCAACCATATAAATCATTAAATCATGGTCAAACTCTCCAACAAAATCTATGTACCCGATACATCAATCGATTGAATCAAAATGTGTTTACACCACCACACATGCAACGCAAATGTACTGAAGGGGCTGCAGGTTTGCCAGTATTGGCGACTTTTTACAAACTTTGGCGACCAAATTATGAAAATTGGCGGTGGCGACTTTTCTGGCGATTATCCAAATATTATGAAGCTTGAGTGAATTATTTAGGTATAACTTTAACTCTATTTTCATTCTTTATCTACACCTCGCCAATACATCTGGCCACTATGTCAACGAGTGACGAAACCCACTTTTCTCAAGAAAAGGGATAAAAATTCCTTAATGAAAAATGTTGACAATAACTCAGCGTACTATCTTCCTGAGGGAGAAAATTTTGGCATACTTTATTATAAAGAGAAAAGTTAATCGTTAAAAATTACTAAAGGTGATGTAACTGTCCTTGAGAAGAAAGCTTTTGAATATATCATACCCTTTGTAAAAAAAATTGAAAGACGGTTGGCAACAATTTTAAAAAATTTGAAAAAAAAATTCAGATTTTTTTTTTTAATTTGTTTAAATCAAAATCGAACTGAATCCAAAGATTTATCATCCCTGGAATTAAATACGGTAGTTTTATACGACCGTACGTAACTCCTAAAACACCTCCAAAAGTATCGGGAAAGGTATCAAAAGACGCGTTTTGACTTCGGTGTCAATAATCCGAAAGCGGAAAAGAAGTATTTTTTTTTCAGTGAAAAGTTATTGCCAAAAACCCAAAAACTTGCCCAAGTCCGATCCCAAAGAGGGAGCTTGATCCCTGTTCAGAACATCTTTTAAATACATATAAGCGTTGAAAGAACATTGTCGGAACGTTTTATAGCTTTCGTTTTGCTTGAAATTTTGTTGGCGACTTTTAAGGGAGAATCTGGCGACATGTTTTAAAAAAATACTGGCAACCCTGAGGTGCTATAGTATTGTGGCGATTATTCTCAAGCATGTACCATCCCTAACTCAATAACACTCCCACCACTAGTTAAACACAACCGAGATAACGATGGCTACGCTTATGCATGCAAGCGTGTAACTAGGAAGAGGAAGAGAGATGGCGCGAGTGTTTGCGAATACGATGCAAAGAGGAGATGCCAATAAATAACACCGACCCTTCCAGAACACGAAAAGCGAATAACCAAGAAAGTTCTCGGTGCGTAGGCTAGCACCCTGTTGGACTATATAAGGCGGTGACCAAGCAAGGCAGGTTGATCAGTTTATTTTCAAGCGTTTAACAGTTAACTACTGTGGTTACCAAACTCTTAAATTTGTATTGCGTTTATTACTATTAAATAAAAGTAGCTATTAGTTACAATATCTGTGCGTGTGTTTATTTGACTTTGTAGTGATCGAACCCAGGATTGATAATTAAGGAATCATCGAATTCGTCACAATTGGTGTCAGAAGCGGTATTGTTAAATAAATACCAGTGATTTAAAGGATAACAAGGACATAGCGAAGTGGAATGAATTAAAGATTCAGCAACTCAAAAATCAGTTGGAACAACGCGGACTAAACACTGCAGGCAATAAATCAGAGTTACGGTCACGATTGCGAGAGGCTATGGAAGCAGAAGGATTCAACGTTGATGATCATGTTTTTCATCTTGTGGAGGAGGCATCGACGAAAATGGAAGAAAAAAAGGAGTCTCCGAATCCAGTAGCAACCGTGGACACAAACATGATATTGGCTGTATTACATCTCGAATGGCATCTCAGCTGGAAGAACAGAAAACTTGCATGGCATCTCAGTCTGAAGAACAGAAAACTTCTATGGCATCACAGTTGGAACAGGTATCATCACAGATCTCCGCGCAAATGGATGAACAGAAGGCATATATCTCTTCGCAGTTGGAAGCACAGGAGGCGAGGGTGTCATCGAAACTAGAAGTGCAAGATGCTAAAATTGCACAATTTCAAGATAAAATAGAGGCTGAGGTGGAAGCTTTAAAAGGCCGTATCCAGGAGCTGCAACTCAACCGTCCAGCTGCCTCAGCAAATACACCCAAGGTAAAATCACCATCCTTTGATGGTTCTGGTCCATTTCAGGTATTTAAGCTACAGTTTGAGAAGACGGCAGCGGTGAACAATTGGGGCACTGAAGACAAAGTTGCTGCACTATTCGTGGCATTGAAGGGGCCTGCAGCTGAAACTTTGCAGACTATTCCTGACGGAGAACGGAACAATTATGAAGCATTAATGGGTGCAGTTGAGAGACGCTATGGTAGCGAACATCGAAAACAGATATACCAAATAGAGCTACAGGAATTTGCATCGGATATCGAGAGGTTGGCCCATCTAGGGGGAGAGGGTAAAAATCCAGTGTTTCATAAATGGAATACGCGACGTGGAGACGAAGCGGGCCACATATGCAAACCCCAAAAGGACATTCGCTGAAACGGTATCGCATGATTTGACGCAGGAAACAGCCTCGCTTTTGAGTGAACCTGGATACAAGGCTCATCGCGTAGAAGTGGAAACTCCGGCTTGGGTAGACAAAATTTTTGAAGCGTTGAACGGAGTACAGAAAAAAAGGGATGGTGCCATTAAATGCTTTAAGTGCGAAAAACCAGATCACATAGCACGTTATTGCGGCACTGGCTCCATTAACCCCAGCAATTCAGGTGGACGTAAACGCAAAGCCGGAGAAGATGAGCAAGATGAATGCCCCATAATCTCTGTGTCACAACTCGAACGGAAAGCGAGTAATGTTACTGTTGAAGGCTACTTGGACGGGAAAGGGCGCTTGCTGACTGTGGATACTGGTGCATCACATTCCATCATTCGGAGGGACTTGGTCAGCGGAATGGTGAGCCCACTGCGGAAAGCTAAGTTGTGGACAGTAACTGGCGAAAGTAAGCAAGTCCTTGGAGAGGTGACATGTAAGATTGTGATTGGGAATGTAGCTACGTATCACAACTTCTTAGTAGCGAATATTGTCGACGAAGTCATCATTGGCGTCGATTTCTTGGCTGAGAGAGACATTCACATCAACATAAGGAACAGGGTTATGACTTACAACGGCCAAGAAGTTCCTCTGGTCTTTGGACACAATAGTGGCTATACCACCAAGGGAGTGATCTTGAAGATGAAGCAACAGGAGCCTCGTAAAGCAGAGGTAGCTCATCGACCAAAAGCTTTCACGGACAGTTACCTCCTGAAGAAGATTCGGCAAGGCCAGGAGAAAGATCCAGATTTGGTACGAGTGTTGAAGGGACTGCAGGAGAACAAACAGCCAAGAAGAGGAGAAATGATTAGAGAGAGTCGCATCGCAAAAGCATACTGGGCACAATGGGGTAGCTTAAAGCCAACATCTGGTTGTTTGCATCGGATATGGGAAAGTGAAGATGGCCAAAATCATCGAGCACTTATTGTTGTTCCCCAGGCAAGAATTCCAGATGTCATCAAAGCGTCGCATAGTTACCCAGATGGAAGGCATATGGGAATAAAGAAAACGCTGCAGGAGGCAAAGCGGCGGTTCTATTGGATTGGTCGCAGACAATCCGTAAGAGAATGGATTACTAAGTGTGCAAAGTGTGCTGCGGATAAAAGACGAACATCTAGTGGCCATGTTCCGAGGAAGCAACGCAACTTAGTGGATAAGGTGAAACAGTGCACTGGGCATGAGAGAACGGAACGGAATCCTGAAGAAACGAGTTGCAGGAATGTTTGTCGGGTACCACTGGGAACGAAAGTGAAGACACAAATCCATTCGGGATTAAGAAAGGACAAAATGGTTGGAATATGTGCCACTGCAATGCATTGTGGGAATCTCTACAGGAGAGGATTGATGTCGGAGTTTCAATCCCTTTAATAAAGCAGTGCCAACCATTGAGTGTCTAGCAGCGGTTGGTTCGGGAAATGTGTCTGATCGGGACGATCCGACTTAGGTGGAGGGCAGTGTGGCGATTATTCTCAAGCATGTACCTTCCCTAACTCAATAACACTCCCACCACTAGTTAAACACAACCGAGATAACGATGGCTACGCTTATGCATGCAAGCGTGTAACTAGGAAGAGGAAAAGAGATGGCGCGAGTGTTTGCGAATACGATGCAAAGAGGAGATGCCAATAAATAACACCGACCCTTCCAGAACACGAAAAGCAAACAACCAAGAAAGTTCTCGGTGCGTAGGCAAGCACCCTGTTGGACTATATAAGGCGGTGACCAAGCAAGGCAGGTTGATCAGTTTATTTTCAGGCGTTTAAGAGTGAACTACTGTGAAGCTACCAAACTCTTAAACTTGTATTGCGTTTATTACTAGTAAATAAAACTAGCTATTAGTTACAATATCTGTGCGTGTGTTTATTTGACTTTATAGTGATCGAACCCAGGATTGATAATTAAGGAATCACCGAATTCGTCACAGTATATAGCTATAGGCAACAGTAAAATAGAGACATAAGCTAAGCGAATAGCATTGTCGATTCCCCGTTAAAAACTGTGATAAAGTTCCATTAACGGCTGGGGTTGGCCTAACAGCTATAAAACATGCTAGCTACCTGATAGCCTTCTAGCAGGGCAGGTTCGGCAAAAACGAATGTGCTTTAAAGAAAATGCAGATGAGTTGTCACTCATTAAACAGATGTCTGTATGTGATGGTCCCTCCAGACAATTCTGCTGTCTTACTACCTAAGAGCTCAGTTAATGGTGACATAGCCATATCCATTTAAAAAGCTGATCGAACTGGCTTTATGGAAATCAATGTAATCGATGAGTGGTACTATATTATAACGCTAAGGCCATAACCATATCATATCCAACTAGTTGAATATTTGTTTTCTGCGATATCCATAAACAGCTGATTGCTGAATTTGATAGCATACAATCAAAAATACATAATTATGCGTCTTATTTGTTGATTATCCCAAGTCGTGAATTTATAGTATACATCTTGTGGCCAAGACCACAAAATAAAATATTAGCCATTAATGGCCGCAATCGTCAGCTGTTTACGGTTTTGGCACCAATAATCGATGAGAATAGGTATGGTAAAGTATATGGTATGGTTATGACTATGGATTTATGGATAAGGAAGTTTCAGTTCAGTTGCCATTGATCAAACAGCTGACCGGTAGGGGTACGCATCACGATTGTCCAGTAGGTATTTGCCACTGCTAACCACTGAATTGAATTGTCGCTGTGATTGTAGTCGCTATCACTAATGTGGTTAGCTCTTATATTTGTTTTGATCACGTCATTCATTTTTTGTTTTGCTCCACAAAGACAGACCTATTCACAGTGAACATGCAGGTATGTGTCATATAGTAGCCATCGCCAGTGATGTCGTTTCCTGACTTGAACGCAAGTAAGTTAAACAGCATTATATGGGGCGATTTTGCTAAATAGTAAAGCAATAATTGTGGTGATGGCCTATCAGATCTATTAGAGCGGGATTCTTGCAAATATTTTCTAGAAAATAATTAAAATATTTGTTTTCCGGAGGCGGATTCTTATTAATGAGATCGAAACGCGTCTTTTGATACACATATCGCCAGTTTTGGATGACTATTAGCACTCGGTGGCGGTCTTGAACAATTACCTAGAATAATTATAATAAAGACAAATATTAATTTTTACAGTATGTTAGTAAAAGATTACTGTCTCATCCCTCTTGAAAATTGAAAAACAAGAGTTTCCTGTGTAAATATCCCTTATTTATTCTTCAAAAATTTAAAATTTCGTAATTGTTTCCTTTAGGAGACAACTGCTAAAACACGTCCGAAATTATCGGGAAAGGTATCAAACAACGCGTTTTGACTTCGGTATCAACAATCCGAAAGCGGATCTTCAATTTTTTGTTTCAGTGAAAAGTTATTCGCAAAAAACCCAAAAATGACCCGGGTCCCATCCCAAATAGGGGGCTTGATCCAAGGTATCTATGTGCAGAACACCTTTCTGCGTAGGCGGCCTTTGGCCGCGCTTCAAAAAAATAACCCTTAGCCGGTCCAACACCGGCTACGCGGTCCACAGTATTTCTGCGCAGAACACACTTTTTGCACTTTTCGATCCACCCTAATCTGTGATTACAACAACCACATGAAAATGACAGAAAATTTTCAACTTTGATGGCAAATATCTCTTCACTGAAACAAAAACTCGAAAATTCGCTTCCGGATTATTGTTACCGAGGTCAAAACGCGTCTTTTGATACCTTTCCCGATAATTTCCGACGTGTTTTAGCAGTTGTCTCCTAAAGGAAACAATTACCAAATATTTTTGTCGTTATTGGGTCTGTCTTGTTGATTCAACTTTTTGTTGTACGTTGCATGGGGTAAACGGGTCGTGCAACAATCGCATGTAACGAAGTTGGTTGACAGCCAACTTTGAATCAACTTCTCGTCTTAAAAGTTGAATGTAGTGACGGCTTCAAAAGTGACAGGCTTGATGTCACGGCTACAACACTGGCCGTCACTCCCTTTCAATTTCTCTATTGTTTAATTCCAAATTTTCAGTCGAGCCGTACAAAAATTAAAACATTCTCGTGCAAACTAATTAATTAATTAAACCTTTTCTCGTATGCGTAGCTTAAAAATCGGAGTATAATGTATTGATGAATGGTAGCTAATAAGGCCAAGTTTAAAGTTGATTGTAAAGTGGCAGCAAGGCGAAAATTGTGCAAAAGAATGACGTAAATTGAAAAAAAAAAAATATATATATATATAGTGCAATTAAAATATAAAACTAAAAATTATTAAGATCAATATTGCGCTTTATATGAGCGTTAGGATCGTGTGTGCAATTCCAGTAAATACAGAGTGAACCTACCAAATGAGTAAACCAGAAACGGATTCCGATAGTTCGGAGGAATTTTTCGATGCAGAAGATTCGACTCCCAATCGGCTTGGTACTTTAAGGTTTGTATGCATAAACACAGTTTAAATAAAATTCCAGTTGATGTATGAGCCATGAATAATGCACAGTAGCTCGAATTTCCTTACATCAACAATTTCACTTATGCACGTGCACTACGTGTATCCATATGGCTATAACTTTATTTAATTCTAATGGCTTCTATTTTTTTCTTTATTTATTTAAAGCCGTAAATGTAAACTATCTCCTGAAAGTGCACAGACGCAAGATGGATTTATTTTTTCAGACCCAGCTGTGCGTGTCAATCCCGCTTCTGATAGCGATGCGACACCGATTGGCGGTGGCACGCCCGCCACCAGCAGTCCGACAAGTAGCCTAAGTTTGGGTGCACGTGGACCAAAGCAGGATATGTTTGTCGAACCCAAACCGGTACAGGTAAGTTAGTAAAATATGTATGCCCATAAGTTATAGTATTGTACCTATACCATGAGCCGTTATACAAATTATTTTACGGATGTTCCTTAATGTTGTTTGCATGCATGTAATTTTTAACTTTTTAGTTTTATGAATTTTTGTATCGTTCTGGTTAGTAATTGGTTATGTTTATCAGATGAAGATTATGATAGTTTTTGCAATATGAAGTACTTTACACTTTTAGGTATATGTATGTATGTTTAACTTCTGAGGCACCAATTTTCACTTTCGTAGTCCAATGCAGTTTTAAACGTATGCACTACGCCCCAGAAAGCTGTTATTTTTGTAAGAATCCTTCGACATAATTATAACACCTTCACTGCGGTTTAAACAGTGTTGTGCTGTAATAACAGTTGGTCAGGTCAAAAGCCATACAAACCTTAGAGATGTGCAACTCGATATCGGATCAATTGATTTGATTCCCTTCCCGTTGGACCAGTACTGGAGCAAATCATATTGGTAGGAAAGGGCGGTTTTGCAGTCTTTGCCTACTCCAGGTCTTATTATTATTGTAGCAGTACTTCGCCCTGTTTAGTCGGCGCATCTATTCATGGAATGGTACGTGACAGACCAAACATGATTTTACTGATATTGACAGTTCTTTATGAATCCGATACACTCTGGTACATGGAACATGCGTTCGTTGCGGATTTCGCCTCCTACAGCCATACTTAATTCGGCCATATTGTAACTCCCTAACCCGCAGGGTCTCTCCAGGTCTTATCACACGCGTTATATGCATATTTTTTGGAATAAAATCTAAGTCATGAATATTCCACCTCCACCACCACATTTGATCGTGATTTTTTCCCCTGCAGAAAATTAGTTTCCCATGTTTAGAATCTTAAATTTTATTAAGCTATACATAGAGCAGCTGAATCGCACTTTTTGTTGGTGCTTTTCGCTGCTACCTTTCTTCAAGTACTTTATATATATATTTATTCTTTTACATATCTCGAGATGCCCCCTGAAAACGGCCTGATACTAGCGCACAGTCTCCTGTGGTTGCATTATTGGCAATGACCCGAAGCAATATGCCTTGTAGCTTTTCAAACCGGGACGATCTGTATATTGTGGTACGAAGTACCAAGTACTGCTACAATAACAACAGCAGTAGCATATTCACGGTAAGACCCACTTTCAATGTCATCAAAATACCTAACCCTCCAGGAACACTACGAATACTGAGGGAAAAGGAGTCTACAAATAAGTATCTTTATACCAATTACATTCGTAACATTGAGTCAAACATTAAATCGAACCCGAAATCATTCTGGAATTATATTAAGTCAAAAAAATGCTGTGCCAGTGTACCAACTGGTGTTTTTCTTGACGACAATTCTGCGAATTCTCCAACTGAAACAGCCAACTTATTTGCGGAGTTCTTCAAGTCGAATTTCGACGCTGAAGACAATAGTAATCAAACATTTGAATTTCCTAGGAGTCAGGACTGTGCTGTCAACTTTGGATCGCTTTGTCTCTCTTCAGAAGATATTAGTAATGCCATCCTCAAGTTGAAATCTTCCTATCGGTCTGATGTTGATGGTTTGTGTCCAGTAGTGCTAAAGGGCTGTCCGGCTCTAATAATTCCTTTAAGATTGATCTTCAATAAATCCTTGTCTTCAGGGACGTTCATTAGTGATTGGAAGATCACTTCTATTACCCCTGTCTTTAAAAGTGGAAACAAGAATGATGTCCGCAACTACAGGCCTATATCCAAACTGTCTACTATATCCAAGATTTTTGAGCATGCTGTCAATGCAAAGCTAAATTTTGCTGTTAAATCATTAATTTCTCCCTATCAACATGGATTTGTTGCCGGCAGATCAACAGTTTCTAACCTGGCGGTCTTTAGTGAATACTGTGTTGAGTCATTTTCTGCACATATTCAAGTGGATTGCATCTACACAGATTTCTCTAAAGCTTTTGACAGAGTTTCACACAGAGTTTTAATTGAAAAGCTGGCTTTTCTGGGCTTTCATTCCTCATTTCTGCGTTGGATTGCCTCTTATTTATTTAATAGGCAATGTGTAGTTAATATTGATGGTGTATCCTCCAGGCCCTTTGTTGCAACTTCCGGTGTACCCCAAGGTAGTATATTAGGACCGTTATTTTTTATTTTGTTTATCAATGACATTAGTAGTTGCTTCTCGTTTGCCAACTGCTTGCTTTACGCTGATGACTTAAAGCTATTCTCATCAATTAAGGGGCCAGAAGATGCCTCAAGACTGCAAAACGACATTGACAAACTCTATCGATGGTGCGAAAAATATCATCTTTCCTTGAATCCGGCCAAATGCTTCCACATAACTTATGCGAAAGCCACTAATATAATACATACGACTTACAAAATTTCAAATTGTGAGCTTCAGTCCGTTAGTGAGATTAAAGATCTCGGTATTATCTTTGATAGTAAATTTTCTTTTAGCAACCATGTAAACTATGTTACTGTTAAATCGTATTCGATGCTTGGCTTTGTTAGGCGTAATACCATCAAATTCTCAGACCCCTATACGTTCAAGCTATTATTCACGTCCTTTGTTCGGTCGCATCTGGAATATGGAGTTTTTATTTGGAGGCCAAGTCAATTGACAGCAGTAAATAGAATCGAGCGTATACAGAAGATCTTTCTTAAATATGCTCTTCGACCACTGAACTTTTCTGAACCTATGCCTTCCTATTCTGCACGTCTGATGCTATTAAATCTTAAGTCCTTGGTGAATCGTAGATCAATTATCTGTTTAAGTTTTGCTTATAACATTATTAATGGGTCTATTGACTGCCCATACTTGCTGGAGCGGTTTCGATTTAATGTTCCTCAACGTTCTCTCAGGAATTTCTACCCCTTTTATGGAGATAATCTTAGAACTAACTATGCATGTAACGCTCCTATTGCCCGTGCTATTCGGGAGTTTAACTCACTGAGCTTCATGGTTTCCTTGGATTTTTCACTACCAAGGTCTGAATTTTTAATTATTTTAAACTCTGCATTTTAAGTTCTCCGGTCCTTATATGTACATAAGTTTCATACGTTAAGCTCTACACCTAATTTAAGTACTATTTAATATTTTTTAGTCTGTAAGGATTTATTCCATTGACTGCAAATAAATGAAATGAAATGAAATGAAATACATACTTCATAGAAGCGTTTACGGATTTATTTACGGCATTTCCTAATTCTAATGTTTTTTGCATTCAATCTTCACTTGTAGGTGAATAAAGGAGTCGAGTCTTTCCAGCTTATATGAGAGTATATTTTAGAACTCCAAATACGTTACTATAAAATTTAATTTAATTTTTTTAATTTTAAAGTTTAAATGGTGCGAAAGGAAAACGTTTTTCGAAAACGCTTAGTTGTTAGTCTTAGGAGCCTCTCTATTTAGAACAATCAAATATATTTTATAGTTGTGTCGATAAATTCTTGAAATTGTTTGCCAGAGCAGCGAAACCCGTTATTGAGAACTCGGAAGCTCAACTGAATACTCAAAATGTTTTTACTTACTAGTTTACTGCCAGTGCATTTTAAAATTCAGAATGTGGCATGTAATATACCAAATAATCAAATTATCAATATTTGAATCATTTAATTGTTTTCGCTTTCACTTTCAGTCCCATTTCCGGTAACTCGCTGCCATGCATAAATTAACTACCTTTTGTACAGAAAGTTACAGCAAATCGCGTTCAACGACATTGTCATGTGTATCTATTAGTTAACAACTATGTATGGTTTAAACTATGAACGATTGGTATTGGCAATTTAAGTTGAATGTTTTTCATACATATTTCAATCCAAATCATTAAAGGTATGCGCGGGTATTAGTAATAAAATATCGTATCGGTCCAGCCGTTTCACAGATAGTAGTGGATATACAAGCATAAAAGTATACAAGAACGGGTAGTTCGTTTAAAACTGTAAGAAAGATAAACGACCAATTGAAAGTAGCAGTGGATTTACACTTTATATATTATTCTAAGATAAAAGAGATGAAGAAAAATCAGTAAAATTAGCAAAGAACAAGACTGCTAGTTCCTTTAGTAACTATCCGCTTCCAATATGTTCCTAAAGTAATTTGCGATCTGGACCATTGATTCCAAGTCTTTGATTTTAAGTTGAAATCACCCCGATTGTGAGTGTCAAACAAAAATAGATAATCGACTATTAAGCGATTAGCGATCATCGAGCAATTGCGAGTGTCGAACCATTTTGCAGTCGCTGGCGTATTGATGTGATTTGAAAAGTGCTAATAAAATGGAAAAAAGATAATTCATTAAAAAAAAAATTGAAAATATGCAGTTTTTGTTCCATCAAGTTACACAATACCAAAATAAAATGTGAATTCAATCGAAAAATTTTTATTCTAGTGCAAATCGACACTCGCAATAGGGGGGTTTATTTCATTTTGAAATTCGATTTTCGCATATGATATCCTACCATGGTTATTAGCCCATGTTATTAATCTACATAATATGTTGTACTTGAACATTTCATTTAATCAGTGCGCAATAAAGATTATATTACCGCTACAACATATTGAGTTCTCGTAAGTATGTTACAGCTCTTTGACTCTTCGGTTCCGAATTTGATTTTGATATCCGCTGGCTGCTCTAAAAATTTAAATTTCTTTTCGTTTTTTCATCCGACCTATTTAGGGAATGCCTCGTGATTTGTTCATTCGCTTCGAACTTTGTTCATAATTCCGGCTCCGATAATAATCCGATTCCCACTCCGGCTCAGGTGAACCCACTCACGGTAGAAGAGCACTGTTAACAACAACGGTAAAAGGGCTTCCTAAAACACCTATGCTAGACACAGTTTGGGTAAACTTTACAAAAATATTCATATCGAATATCAACCTTACCGAGATGGGGCATAATTTTGGCTGGAGGTGTCATTTTTTGATAATGATAAAATGGTTGCTTTTTGGCTCTATTTACAGTGTTGGATGTTACAATGCATATGTATTTACTTTCGGTTATCCCGACATCTATACTAGAGTAGATATTAAGAATGCCAATTTTGAAGAATTTATATTTTCATTTATTAACTTGCTTAAGTTAATTATTTATTTGAATTGTCTTTCTTTATTTTCATATCCTCTATCGAAAATCATGAAACAAATAATAAACAAAAAAAATTTAAAAATATCAACACAAAACCGAAAACGTATTGTAGTTTGGTAGGCAGCGCTTTCACGAGTTGCGTCAATGCATGCAAAATGATGAAGATGATAATCCTGGAAATACACTCACACCTGATTCTCAGGTATTCTCACAATTTTTATTTTTTATTAAGAAGCCATTTTTGTATATTTTTACGATATTTATAGATCCAAGCATACGTATAAATGTAATACAGTGATGTCCATACAATATTTTTCACCAATTTGATATTTCTATGCAATTACTTAGCTTGTTCTTGCTTTTTTTCAATCAAAAAAATTTTTAATCTTTTCACATTCTTGTAAGGACCTAATATAAATAAGCAAAGATGGGTCATAATAATTATATTACAGATGAAATTACTTTCGAATTGTTAATAAAGATAAAAAGTTATGCATTCCTACAATCCACAGTAAGGGACTTGATAACCTCTTTAATTCCTTCCAAAGTAATTTGCTTTCTTTAGACCTAATACAGGTTTTTTTACTTTCTATCAAATGTTTTTTTATGTGTGTACCAAGGACTGCTACCGAAACCGAAGCCGTGACCGATTAAAACCGTTTCATTTTTCGAAACCGAGACCAAAACCGTTAACGTTATTTTGATCTGAAAAGCAACGAAACCGAAACCGTTTTAAAAGCCGCAACCAGTTCCAACCGGTTTTGACTTTTTTTTTCAGTTTTTTTACTTCATTTTGTGGACACATATTTCCTTTCAAAAGATGGTACCCCGGCCAATTTTCATTAAAGATTGTCGAACAAGGTTACAACACACGCTTTTTCTCCTCAGTATCAAACAACTGAAAGATAAAATTAAATTTTTTCATTCTGAACGGAAGTATTTGCAAACGGTTATTTTATTTTTAAATCGGGGGCGAAGTCCGCTCATTCATTAGTATATTCCCTACTTTTGCAATACAAAAATTTCTTAATTTTTAGAATTTATTTTGGCTAAATTTTATTCATACATGGCATGAACAATATTAATTATTATATTGGATCAAGTCCATCATTTCCGCAGAAAAAAATAAGACCTATTTTAAACCAATTGAATTTTGTAGCTAAGTAATAAACTTAATAAATTTTTTTTGTTCACAAACTTGTGTTCTTTTTTTTTTTTTGAAACCGAAACTGGAACGAAACCGAAATGAATTTTGCAAAACAAAACCGGGACCGAAACATGTTACAAAACCAAAACCGGAATGTTATTTTAATCGGTTTCATACCGATCAAAAATTTGAAGAATTAATTGCTTAGTAGTGGTAAAGTTCAGCTTTGTTACCATCCCTGCAAAACCGATAGGGGTAAAATGATTAGTCAATTTACCCGGAGCCATACCGAAAGTTGAAGAATTAATTGCTTAGTAGTGGTAAAGTTCAGCTTTGTTACCATCCCTGCAAAACCGATAGGGGTAAAATGATTAGTCAATTTACCCGGAGCCATACCGAAAGTTTACGCATTCCTCCCATCACGCTTTTAAGAGCATCGGTAGACTTTTTGACTGTTTCTTTCCTCGCGTTCCTGTGTGTGCGGTTTTACATCTCGCTCTTTCTGACTTATTTTTTGACCTAAGATAAACATATAGCTGTACTTCTCACACCGGTGTCACAGCTACAAGTCATTTGACTCGGATATAACACGTAAAATTAAGGATATTTCACCGACATGAATACCAATTGGAGTTTCAGTCATTCGATTTTTGCAGGGATATTACCGTGTCTGCCTTTCAACTTCGATTTGCCATGTTTCGTGATGGTCTCTTTTCTAGGGGAGTGTTTTTGTCTCTACTTAAAAAACCAACATGATTTAGCCAGCGAACCATTGGGCTTTCATTTAGTACAGCTTGTGAAGCTCATTGAATCGCGAGTACCATCAATCGTCCGGAGAAATTTTCTCTCGATTACGCCAATAGTCAGGCCATCTTCTTTCGACAATGTCCTTGATTACCAACCGAGTCTAAATATTCCAAATTTATCAAAATATAAAAAAAAAATTGGATTCAATTTGGAAATAGAATGGAATAGTTCATCTACATACTCGGATATGCTTTAGCATCAATTTCCAACTTTACATAATTTGCACAAGATGCCACACTCTTTTGGATATGTCTCAATCCGCGGATACTCGCGTGACATTTGAACTTACATTTTAGGACTAGATTTCGCCTATAATAGAAAATCCAAAACGACTAATTTATGTTAGGTTAATATCGTTCGAGGAAGAGCACAAAATAAGAATTGCGAAATAAATTGAGCCAATGGAGTCATGTTGACTTTCAGCACTGGGACGGGTCCGACGAGTACCCAGACCTGTTTCATAATGAATACCAACCCTAATGATTACCGGTTTGATTAATTACTTTCTTGAGAAAACATTTAGTGATTGATTACCAATTACTTAAAATTTTTAATAATTATTTTCTAATTTAAAAAAATAACAAAAAAAGCATTATTTTTTACGATTATTAAAAAAATCGAGAATAATAAAAAAAAAGTTGTTTTGATTACTTTTGATACGTTTTGATTCTTTGTTTGTTTATTTTCGATTTTTTTAGCATTGTTGTAGAAGCACATAAAGATACACATCAACAATACTGAAAAAAATAAAAAATAATCAAAAAATATAATCAAAAATAATCAAAAGTTATCAAAACAACTTTTTTTTATTATTTTATATATATATATATTTTTTGATTTTTTCTAATCGTAATCAATTGATAATTGCCTTTTCTTGAAAAACGATTACAATAATCATTCCCAATTAAAAAACCGTCTGATTAATTGATTACCAATTACTAATCAAATTTCACAGGTCTGCGAGTACCCAAGCAAATCTTGTTCCTACTAAGAACATAGAACATAAAGAATATTTTTTTCAGCGAATATTCAATGTGAATTAAAGCATTTTACAGGCTGGTACAGTGGTGAATTACCTACCAGCGATTTGACATTGGCCACTTGCATTCGTTGTTGGATCTTCTTATGGTTTACGTTCTTTGGTCCCTAACAGAGAATTTTTCTGCCAAGTGTGTGATCTTTTTAAGATTTGCAATCGCAACATTTCTTATCAGAATTCGTTTTTATAACTTACATGCTCCGACTTCAACGATGACGGCTGTGAAAAGTTGAGCATGGATACAGAAAAACAAGTCATTACACTATTTAACTTAAAAAATATGCATCATTAAAGATTATTCATGGATAGTCATGATTAGGGTACACTTTTCTCCCGGCGCTACATTAATATTTGATTAGAAAATGTTTTTAAATTTGATCGTTTAAAATTTAAAAAATATGCTGGCCCGTGTGACCAAATTTATTTCAAAAACTTTGTAAAATGATAATTAAACGTATTTGAACTGGGACGAAGGGTGTGACATTTTATTTTTTTTATTTTTTTTTTTTAAGAAAGTCCTGCTACTAACGCTAATAAACTGTGAGTGCCTTATTTGATTATAAAATATTTTGCTGAAATTTCAAAATGTAATTTATAGTAATGTTTGCTCAATAAAACTTTTTAAAAGCTTCGTAAGGTACGAAAATGGAACACTGTGTGGCGAGGTTGCTGTCGGCCTTACCAATAATACAAATGCTGCACGTTTCAAACTTCTAATACATCTCCAAAATCTGTTGTTGGGGGACAAAACCCTTTTCCATAGGTGACAGTAGCGGATACTATTACTAACTTTCATGGCAATCGCATCCCCTCAACTAGAGACCTGTATCCGCGCCTGATAGGTGAAAGCATGTATTGGATTCTCGAAAGAGATTGGATTTAGAAAACTTAAAAAAAAAAAAATTCAATTTATACTTTCTTAAATCCAATTTACACCCACTGGAAAGTGTGAGGTATAGTCAATGGTTTTTTGAAGCAGTCAATTAGATTTTAGAAAGCATAAACTGAATTTACTTTACGTTTTCTAAAATCCAATTGACGCTTTCCGAAATCCAATTGATTATTTTCAAATTCAATTGCCGATTTATAAAATCCAACAACTTTTTCTAAATGCAACTGACGCTTTCTAAAATGGATTCGGATACTTTGAAGTGTCTTTTAACTTTCACTTTTGTAAACGGTAAAGAAAGATGTACGACGTGTGTTGTTGTTGTTGTGGTAACGACAAAAACACTTCCCGAAGGTTTTGGGGAGTGTTGTCGAATTAACAGTCCTTGGCCGGATTTGAACCCGGTACGCGATCTATGACCAGTGAAACCTTCTAGGTCATGTCACCCCTCCTTCCGCAAGGAAGGATAAGATGGGTAATGAGAGGTGAGAGGCATCATATCCGTAGATCAACCATCGATTTGCACGTCATTACCTTTGTGTATATTAGTCGCCTTATACGATCGGTATGCCTACCTCGGGCATATTCTAAACCCCTAACCCGCAGGGGTTAACTCAGGACTGTTTTTTGTGGATGCTGGTTCGCAATTTTACAGCAGGGATCCTCTTTTCAACAGAACTAAAATGCATTTTCTGTATGCTTGCCTATCCCTACAACTTGAGGTATTGTCACAGGGTGTAAGACATTATTTTCTGTGGACTGAAAGAATAAATTACTTTTAACAATAACAGAGGAAATTAATTTTAACTGCAGTATAATTTTTTACCCAGCTCTGATATTAACGCATTAACTAATTTCTAAATTAATTCATATTGTATATACAGAATAGCTCGACTGATGGTGTTTTCACAAATCGTACTACGCATCCCTTCAAGGTTATTGAGAACGATACAATGAGTATACAGAGTATGACTTCGTTGGGGCGTGTCGGACGAATTTTGGCCGGAAATGTTGATCCATCTGGTAAATACTATGAATGAATGCAATTAAATTTTGATTGTACTTACATATTCTTCTCATCACAGCTTTGAGCATTGATCGTGAATCGCTCGCTGCTCATTCGACATCATCTGCGAATTCTCAACAATTGCAACAACAACAACAGCAATTGTACTTGCAGCATTTACAGCAACAACAGCAGCAGCAACAACATCAACTACAACAAAACCTCGCTTTAATGACATCAACGAATACAAACAATTTGGCAACATTAGTTGAACAACAAAATGCTGCAGCTGCAGCTGCTGCTGCTGCTGCAATGTCTATACGTACTAACGCATCGTCACGTATTTCTATGAAGCATCATAATACAACACCGTCGTCATCGCCATCGCATCATAGCCAAAATTCCACAAATACAATTGGTGCTGTAGCTTCTGCTGCTGCTGATGCGACAGCTACACCCACAGCAATGCCTGAAAGTAAAATAATATTTCAAGAGCCTGATGTAATCGCTAGCACCAAGTTGGCGCATTCGAAAACAACTGATTCCATTACTTCTAGTGGACCCATTGCGCCACCACGTCGCAAGAAAAAATCGCGCAAATCAACCAGTTCATCAGAAAATTATAGTATGAACGATGCGATGAATATGCCAGGTGCACAGGATACAGCAGAAGATACGGATAGTGATACACGTTCTGTTAAAAGTGTACTCGATGTACAACAGAAGTTGCGTGATGATATCGCTGAGGAAATCGAACGTTCATGGCAAGAGACAAGTTCTATTGCAAGTGCAAATATGGGAGGTGGTGGTATCGATGGTCCAATCGCCACTGTCACACTGGGCAATACAATGATACATATGCCTCCCGTTGGTGGTGGTCGGGCACATAGTATTGGTATGAATGCGTTAACTTTGGGCATAGTCAATGTACCAATGGGACCTTCAATGACAACAACTTCCTCCTCATCAGGCGCAGTATCGTCATCTATTGCTTCGTTGGCGCAAACTTCTACGTGTAATACACGTCCCGTTACTACAGCTACAGTTGGCGGTTCTATAAATCGTATCTCGCATTCACTAGGCAATAGCTCCACATCGGTTTATTCGAAGCCGAGTCCGTCAAACTCAGCCAAAAGCAATTCAGCACCTGGACGTGTGAGATACTTGTGAGTAGATAGCATTATCACAACATAATAAATAAACACGAATAACATTTGTCATATATTAAAAAATAAGTTATGCCGCGGGTTTTATTTACAGTTCAATTGATCCCACACAAGGCCTAAATCTTTATAAAGCAACGCAAGGCGGTTGTGTGGTTAAACCACGTGACGAGGCGTGCAATAAAGCCGAGGGTCCTACACAGGAAGAGATCAAGCGTATTGAACAAATTCTAATGGATGATGGTGCTCGACCAATATTAGCTGGCACTGGTTCCAATAGTTTGGGTAGCGGTACAAGGTAAGGATTTGCTAATGAAATAAAGTACGAAGCTAGTGAGTTCTTCTGAATATCACGAAATTGCGTGTCACACGAAAAATGTTTTTTTTTTTTTGGAAAAGTTGTTACCCTATTTCCTTCAGCTGGGTAAATTTTGGGAAGCTTTACAGTTTTCTGAATTTCTAAAATGGGTAAAACTTTCTTATTAGAAGATTAAATTAACATCTTTTCTGGATTATTTGATAATAACAATCGTAATTGTATGAAAAACGTTAGTAATCTCTTTTTATCGATAACTGAAACCAATTGGAAAAGCAAGTTAGGTGAAGTCATCCTCCACCGGTTTTTTTCATCTCAATCGAGCTCCACAACAATATAATTCTTTTCTTAAATAACCCGTATGATGGAAGACTTATAGAGTGTGATATTTTTTCATTCAATGAGGAATCACGTTGTTTTTGTTTGTAGCGACAATTAACGACTGACATTATTTTAGCTGTTCAAGATGTTTCCCAAATAGAAAAAGTCCCTCACAGCTTCAAATTTATAGAGTTGTTAGAGTTTTTATCATTTGGCTATCCTACAAGACAGCTGACCTTCACATGCGCCATCATCTGAAAGAAAGCGCTGAAGGGTTAATCAGGGCGTAGAATAAAAAGGCCATCAGATTTGTAGCAGCAATATGAAAATTCTGATGCATCTATCAGCAGCGTCTTGTAGGGTAGTCAATTATACGAGTTACTCGGCTTAAACTCCTTTGTCAGCTGTTGCCGAAGAGGAACGCGAACTGCCTAGGGAGACAAGGGTCATGCTGGCCCAACTTCGTTCTGGATACTGTTACAGGCTAAACTCTTACCTATCCAGACTGAACCCTGCCATGCCAAATGTCTGCCCGGCATGCGACGTGTCTCCAGACGACAATAACCATCTGTTCATCTGCTCAACTGAGCCTACTCTTCTAACAGCAATTTCACTTTGGTCCAACCTTGTTGAACCCGCGAGGTTTCTGGGACTCCCGTTAGAAGAGCTTGATGACAATGTTGGGTAAGGGAGGTGATATTTTAGGCAGATTAAATAATAACTACAACAACAACAACAGTTACTCGGCTAACATTAATCGACAAACATATTCAATTCAAATGAACTTTAGTAAATTTTCAAATATTTACAGCAATCCTTTTGACATATTCATAATATACAAATTGACCTCGTTGAAGGGGCCGTGGCATTTGCAAATCAAGTTAGTGTTTAAATTATTATTATTTTCTACCATATGTGGCTCAATACTTATTCACTTTTCACTTTTACATAAATAATGAGCACATTTTAATAATAGTATTTACTAAATATCTTTTTTTTTATTGAACTTGCCTAAGTGTACATACATATATTTTTGTAAAGCTATACTAACATACACATTTCCGCTCTAATTCAAGTCTTTCAAGCAATAAGATTTTGCTAAAGTTCATTTAGATTGCTTAAAAAATGCGACATTTTAATACTTACAGCTCAGCATTTATTTGTATTGCAGACAATATTTATTATTCGTATTTTAATGTGATTTCATTAAACAATTTCTTCTTTTATAGATATCCTTCTCTCGTTTACCGCTCGAGCAGTGACAAGGAGCGCCGCAAATCGGCTGGTGATGAGGACGTTCTCAAGCAAATGAACATTTATGTGCGTACGCGCACTAGTTCTGGCAAGCAATTAACAGATTTCGAAATCCTTAAACAGGTTCCTGTCAAAAATTTAGATACTGGCGAAAATATGACATTATCTGAGGTGCGCTCCCCACCAGTGCCCGAAGGATGGAATCCACTATCGTTACATATATTAAAACTCACCTCACATCTTGAGGTGAATCCGAAAGAATCAGATGAGGAGAGTATAATTGGTATACCGCCAAGTAGTGAGGGTCAACCACCGGATGAGGAGGAATGCGAGACAGAAGATGGTAGTCGTTTAAAAAAGAAGACAGCACGTTTTAAACGTTTTCTCGGTTCGACAGTACGTAAAACGGTCGATAAGGCAAAGTCATTGGCCTCCGAAGTATCACATGCACGTCATAAAGAAGATGTTGCTGACATAACAGATGTCATGAATCCGGAGGCAAATATAAAAATAAAGGCTTCCTCAACTAATAAAGGGCCTTATGAGTTTACAAAATTACAACATGTTCAGGTATGTAGCTTGTTATAAGCTGCCTTCTTTAAGTTTTCTAAATATGTATTTTAAAATATGTGCTTTAGGATTTGTACGGCGAGCACACTGGCGCTGTTTGGTGTATGAAATTCAGTTCTTGTGGTCGCCTGTTGGCTACTGCCGGACAAGATAAAGTGCTACGCATATGGGTATTAAAAGATGCATATCCTTTCTTTCAGGTATACTATATCAACATTTTTAACATCATCTACAAAGTTAACTAAATTTTAATTTTCACTATCAGGATATGCGCACAAAATATAACGCCGATCAAAAATCTTCTCCTACACCATCACAAGAGTCGCTTGTTTCACAACATTCAGAGGAAGCAATTGCGATGGCCGCTGCTGCTGAAAAATGCACGGGTCCATTTATGCCTAAAGCATTTTGCACTTATATTGGTCACACTTCAGACTTGTTAGATGTTTCATGGTCGAAAAATTATTTTATACTCTCAAGTTCTATGGATAAGACTGTGCGTTTGTGGCATATTTCGCGTAAAGAGTGTTTATGTTGTTTCCAACATATCGATTTTGTCACAGCTATTGCGTTCCATCCGCGTGATGATCGTTACTTTCTAAGTGGTAGTTTAGATGGAAAACTACGCCTGTGGAATATACCGGATAAAAAAGTAGCACTTTGGAATGAAGTTGACGGACAGACAAAACTTATTACTGCTGCTAATTTCTGTCAAAATGGGCAATTCGCTGTGGTCGGCTCATATGATGGGCGCTGTATTTTCTATAATACAGATCAATTAAAATATCATACACAAATACATGTGCGCTCAACACGTGGTAAAAATCGTATTGGTCGTAAAATTAGTGGCATCGAACCAATGCCTGGCGAAGATAAAATACTTGTAACATCTAACGATAGTCGTGTACGTTTGTATGATTTACGTGATTTAAATTTATCTTGCAAATACAAGGGATATTTGAATGTATCATCACAAATTAAGGCGTCATTTAGTCATGATGGAAAGTATATAATTGCTGGATCGGAGAACCAATGTATCTACATTTGGAAAACAAATCACGATTATTCGAAATTGAGTTCGGTATGTTCGTTTTTGGTCTGCGTAACATCTTTTAAAATGTCTTAATTTGGAGGTATTGATAAAAATATATTTTTGTTACCTTCACAGGTGCGTCGTGATCGAAGTGATTTTTGGGAAGGTATTAAGGCTCATAATGCTACAGTCACATGTGCCATTTTTGCACCACATCCGGAAGCCATCATAAAATCGGAGCCAGACGAAATCGCACATGGCGAAAAGGTTAGGAATGCTTTATGTATTTTATCAATTTTAAAGTTTATTGCAAAGAGAATGTATTAAAAAAATAAGTTTGTAGACATAAGACATATACAAAGTTGTATCAGCTAAGCACACAACAGTTGAAATTCTAAAACGTTTGAAAAGCCCAAGCCGCCGGCTGGTGTGTAGATTTAAAAAAAATTTTTTGTATGATTTTCTTCTGATATACTTTCAGGATTGTTAAGTTAATTATTTCCTCCAAAATAATGTGTTTGTAATAAAATTTTCTGTCACTCGTTGTTTTTCCAGCTACAAAACCATCAACCGGATCCACTTGTAGAACAGCATAAAAAAGGTTGTGGATATGTTATGGTTAGCGCGGACTTCAATGGGGCCATCAAAGTGTTTATAAATAAAACGAAGCCGAAACACAGCAGTTTACCCTACACAGCAATTGCAGACTAATCGACAAGAATGAGTACTTTTTAAATTATACAAAAATTGATTCTTAATAAAACTAAAAAAATAATAATAATATTAGTAAAAGTGATATTGATTAAGAATGATAAGTAACTACGACAACATTGACGACAAGCCATGTTAGATAATTAATGTTGAATATGTAGGTAAAAATGTTTTGGCTCAAAATTGTTAAAACGAAGCCGTTTGTCGTGTGAAAACTAATCATTTATTAAATCGGGAGTATTATTAATTATTGTAAATTTTGTTTACTAATGGATTCTAAATAGAAACGTTGAAATGTATGTACTTGTATGCAATTATGTTTGGTTAGCAATATTTTTTTTTATTCTGCACTGCATTGTATTCTGATGCAAATGTGTTATTATTGTTAAAAATTTGTGTTGATATACACACATTTCTATAAACTTTTGTTTTGTTAATTTTTAATTTTTGTAACATTTAATTTTTAAATGACAGATTTATATACATACATAGATATGAATCCGCTACCATTAAAACCGTACGTAATACTACTACTATGTATACTAGTCTCGAAGCAATAAACGTCACTTATCCACAATAAAATAAATAAATATTAAAAAAGAAAGGAAAGTTTAATTAAAGGTCAATTCGTTTAGATAACATTGCATTGCAGAATTCGTTTACTAAGTTTTAAAGGAGCCAATTAATTATATGCATGTATGTACTATTTATATTGCTTGTACGTGAACATGTAAAGGAAGTGATTATATAAAAGGATAAAAAAGGAAAAATCAAGCAAGAAATAAAATGCAAATCATTTTATTTACAGTAAAAAGCAAAACTTCTCTTTTACTTGTGCCAGTGTAATGGGTGACTCCTCATGCAGGTAGTAGTTGCTTTCTTTAAACCGACTGCTGTAGATACAAGAGACGCAGTACTCATATGTACCTTTTTGTAGCGTTTTTTTCCATTAGTTAATACTCAGATATTAAAGAAAATTACGAAATTAGGCTTTATCAAATATTCAAATTTGTATTTAATATATAAAAAATATTAAGTAGGTATGTATTACATTCTCAAATGCATATCTCAAAACCAGTAGAAATAAGAAATAATAATAACTATTCAATAACGGAATGTTAAATAAATGTTTGCCACAAAATATTCATTGCGAATGCAGTTAATGAATAACGATGAAAAATAAAATTCATAAATGTAAAATAATCAAATTTTAGTTGTAAAAAGGTAATTCATGTACTGTGTTTAAACGTTTAAACATATAAAATGCCTCAACGTGTATAGTATATAAAATACTATTTGGTATTCAAAAAAAAAACTTCAAGCACTGCTCTTATATGTATAAAAACTATCTTGCACCAGCGTTTCGTATACGCGTGCAATTCTCAAATTATTTACATCCGCATTGAGATTATATAATTCAACTTCCATAATAGCATTGTCTGCGGATGTGCTCATATCTGCAATATCCTCTGGATCCAACAAATCAGTCATATTAGCGATAGCTGCACCATCACCACCACACTTCGGTTCCTTTACGATGCGTGCGACCAACGTACGTTTGGCTACAACATTTTGCAACGCCTGTCGTACATCCTTTTCACGCAAACGCGGATTGGGCACTAAACCGTAGAGGCGTGCGCGTATTGTACGCAATGGCCAACTAATCAATTCGAGTGGACATTGTTTGAGATGTGTAGTTGGCACTGATGTTGTATTCAAATAATCAACAAAAAGTACATCAACTTGTTTGGCTAACGGATTGTGTGAACGTATTAGAGCGCGATACCATTTCTTATCCTTTTGATTGAGCGTTAGACAAATGGTGCGTGGTTCGTATTCGGTGAGTGGTGGCGCTGATTTTACTAAATGTTTAATACGTCTTTGCAATTCGAGTTCACGATATTCGAATTCGGTAAATTGTGGTAGAATTTGTACGATTGTTGGTGTTACAATGCAAACGACACTGCATTCGAAGGTGCGCTTACCAATTGGTAATTGTGGATTTTTGAAGCTTTCAATGCCGCTAAAGTGTGAGAAAACGGACGATGTTTCACTTGGAAAGAATTTTTCAAAAGCGGATGTTTCCAGGCCCTGTGAGTTAGAAGCGAAAAAAAAAATAAAATTTAATATTTAAAATATTTAATTTTTTTAGTTAGAGTAGAGTAAAAAAAAGCCTACATAATTGAAAAGAGACGCGATTAAAGTGCTTTTTTACATGAAACATACCGATTTTGAACAGTAAAAAAATGCACAAACATTTTTTGCGGTCGAGTTTAGCTTAAAAAGCTTATTATGTGTGCAAGATCTTATTGATATATATATATATATAAATATATATGTGTTCAAAAGTGGGCGTGGCCCTTAACCGATTTCGCCAAGTTTTTCAATAATATTCAAAATTTGCTCCACAATTCGTTTCGACAAATCATTTTTGCTGGAGTTATGGCATAAACAGTTTTGTGGAATATTCCACTAATAAAGGGGCGGGGCCACGCCCATTTTCGAAAATTGATATTTTTCGAATTTCTTCGTTTACGGAAACTTTAAAAGTGAAATAGAAATAATATACAGCTATTGTACGCAAAGTTTTTGCCTATTAAATATATCTATGATCCTTTTCAAAATCTTTCATATAAAAGTGGGCGTGGACCTTAACCGATTTCACCCATTTTTCCATTTTTTTTTCGTTTCGATATTTTGAACGGTTTTTATTTATGGTAAATAATATTTCTAAATTTGACTTAATCAAAAGTGGGCGCCCGTTTTCAAAAATTTCCTGAAAATTTTATTTTTTTCCTTAATGTTAATGTACACACCAAATTTTATTCTTATAATTCTAAATAATCAGTTTTTTTGTATTTTACAAAATATTCTATACTAGAGGACCCGGCAGACTTTGTCCTGCCTAAAGACATGAATTGAAAATACATACATACATACGTCCGAAATTTAATTATGCGAGAGATTCGTACATATGTACTTACATACATACGTACCGAGTTCTTTCACCATACGATCTAATTCAACATGCATGAGGTGGGGTGAGATTCCCGCTTAACTTCTAATGTTTAATTTGGTTGACAGCAAACAAACACACAAACAGCTTTTTTTGGAAAAAGTGCTGCTTTTGTTTAAACAATTTTAGTTAAATGAGATATGAATCAACTATTTTTTTTGATGCAGAACGAAAGTAAATATTTCAAAGTTTAACTTCAAGTAAGTTTCATTTTAATCGGTGGATTCTTTTATGATTTATGCCTGTGTAAACAAAAAATGTATGGTTACCACATTTTGTCCGATTGCCACGCCCCCTTTATATATTTCTTCACATTATAATGACATAAACCTTCCTCTTCAACCAATCTATATATTACAAAAAACCGCATCAAAATCCGTTGCTTAGTTTTCAAGCTTTAAGCATTTAAGGGGACATCCCTATGACTTTGTTTTATAATATGTAGTGATAAAAAAGTGGGCGTGGCTATCATAGATTTCACCCATTTTTAATAGCGCTCGGAGATGAGTGCCAAGGAACCTGCATACCAAATTTCATTTAGATATCTCAAAATTTACTTAAGTTATCGTGCTAACAGATGAACGGACGGACATGTCTTAAACAATTTCTCTTTTCCTACTGTACATTTTGATATATATAAGTCAATATCTATCTCGATTCGTTTATGCCGTTACATACTTAAGACTTGGTTACAAAATGCTTAATTTTGTACATCGGTTGAGCTTATTTAAAATACATGTGTGTTTGCTGTCGAATGAAAAAAATCTATGGCAGTGGGGCCGTTGTCTTGTAGTGATTTTGTTTCAACCAAAAAATTATTTCTTAGAAAAAAATGCGTTTACCATAATCTAAAGTGTTTATATGTTTAGGAATCGTGCATGAGTACGATATCAGTAGTTCTCGAGTACTTTATCTCGATACTTTTTTGGAATCGATTCCTTTTCCCCGAAAATTAGCACAAGGCGGTATCGGAACAACACAAGTTCAATAGAATAATAATAATAATAGCAGGATCTTGAACCATTTGCTGCTATAGAACGCAACCGGTCACGGTTATATGTCAATCTACCCCGTCAGCATCGACTTTGAATTTACAACATGGCTTACCTGCCGTGGACGTAGCGAAAACATTGCACTATCATGTACTAACGCTTCTTTCCCTTCTTTCTGCAGCAAAGCATGTTCTAGTTCTTGTATATTTTCTTTCTGTTTAGTCTTTTGACGTTCTCTTTCAAAATCTGTAGTATGCCAATAATTTAAGGCAAAACTTTGTTCTAATTCAACCACTGCAGCATCTTCATCATCTTCACCAATACCCCAACTAGTGCCAGCACCAGCACCAGCACCGCCACCATAATTATCAACTTGCATTGCGGCTAATTCATTTTCCATAAAATTCTCACTGCCATATAAATTTTCTTGTAACATTTGTTTGTGCATTTGTTTGTACTCATTTGAATCGAACATGCGCTTCTTGCATGGTGGCATAAATGTCTGTTGGTGTGTTTGAGAGTGTCGTGCCATTTGTGCGGCTTGGGCTGCATGCAATGGTGATAGAGCATTATTCAGATCATCGCCAACGCTATCGTCATCATCATCACTATAGAAGTATACGTCATTATCTTTGTCTAAATTACATATTAGCCGATCGAGACAATCATTAACTGTATCATTGGCCTCGTCAATATCATCGTCATTGTATATATTTTGATTTAATTCAGTATCATCCTCCACATGAAGATGAGATGTGGGTTCGAGGCTTTTGTAATCGAACTGTAATGAGAGAGCGTAAAAAAATTAGAGAAGAAATTCATAAAGGTTAATAGATGTTTTATGTTTGTTGGAACGTCATCACTTGTCAAATTTAGTTTGGATGCAACGAACGGAAATTGTTGCTGAATATGGCAGAACCGAAATCGGAATGCACTGACCACCGCACACTAGACTTCGACGGGATATCTCTAATGACGCCGGAGAAACACAATTAATATAAAAAATCCTGAACAGCTAAATCCCGTTGAGTACTCACTGAACGGGATATCGAATAGATAACAGCTTAATGCTCACTCTCCACCCATTTAAATTAGGTAACGTCTCCTCGAAACCTATGACCTACTACATTCATAAAGAGTGTGCAAGCTATTTCTCGCAGGGCGACCCTGTGTTCAATCACCTATCACCCAACATATCAATCACTATGCATAGCCGAGAAAGAATCAAATTATATGAATAAAACTATCATCTATTATAAAACCCAGACAAACATAATGTAGATATGTCCATATTTTCAATTGTGGTTTAACCCTATTAAAGCAGCAAGTCAACTACACCTTATGTTAGAAGATCTTGATGAAAATTCCATTAGTGGAGGCTAATATTGTTGTTGTTTTGGCATTACTTCGCCCTACTTGGTCGCCGCATTCATTCATGGACTAAAAAGTTGACCACCCAGTCGGGGTCGATGTCGATTTTAGTCGCCTCTTACGACAAGCATAAATACATACCTCGGGCATATTCCAATCCCCTAACCAGCAGGGAAACTTATTGGAAATTTTGAGTATGCAGTTATTGTATGCTTTATATGGTCTAGAATCTGTAGAACAGTCGATAAAAATTTTACAAAATTTTGTAATTTTGTTGCACAGTGTAATTTTTTTTGACAAAAAATTAAAAAAAAAAAACGCGCCGACAATCTCTTGCTTTTTAGCTCCTGAACAATACACCGTTTAAATTTTAAAAATCGGTTAAGTTTTGTGCCCTCTAGGTGGTTTTGAACCTCACGAGACCACTGTGTGCCGGTGGTAGCAAAGGAAGAGAGAGACCACAACTCCGATGGAAGCACCAAGTGGAGACTGATTTGTGATCCCGTCGTGTTTACAATTGGCGCCGGTTGGCAGAAAGAAGAAACGTTTAGCTTAGAGGTCAAGCTCCATTTAAAGAAGAGAAAAGGAAGAAATTTGACCTATTCTTGCAGCATTACGTAAATACTCACCATTTTTTCATCTGTCATATCTGTCACATCCTTGGCAACGTCTTTGGCGATATCATCCTTTTTATCAATAAGGAATTTACTAATACCATCAATGGCCTGAAATAGTTCATTTTGTTGTTTGTATTTATCTCCATCACATTTCTTCTTCGTACCAGAAGATGCACGTTGAACATGGCCAGCATTAATAAGGTGCTCTGCAACATCTATATTGCCCAAACGCATTGAGCATGCTTTTATCGGTTTTTGTAACTCAGTAGTCTCAACGCGTATGGATACCAATTTGTCAACAACTGTCGCATGAATTATGTCAAGAACATCTGTGCTATAAACACCATTTTCATTCTTGGATCGTATACCTTCAATACAATATGTATGTGCTAAGGCCGGTAGATTGGGATATGGCGCAAACGGGCGTAGCTCTTGCAATGTTGCCGATTCGACATTACCATAATCAATGAATTTCACTATATATTCGTCATCTTTGATCTCTTGTATAATGCCGCGATATAAACGTTTATCCATGTGATAGCGTATCAAACATGCTTGGCCTAGTTTATATGTTGGATTGAAATCTTTAGGTAGCTGATGATCATTAAAAACTTTCATAATCTGTGTACGCATATCGGTGAGTAGGTCTTCTTCGTTAGCATCATGCAAATATATGATAGCATCATAGTCTACGTAGGTTGGCATAGCGGCAAAAATTGTTTTTTCAATTGGTTTCGAACGTAGCCAAGCTTCGGGCGCATCTGTTGTGTAAATTGTGGGTTCTCCACAAGCTTTGCTATTTACTTCTTTATTAAGAGCAAAGTCCATATCTGGACCTTTTTTGTTACCGCCATTACCATCGATTTGTAAGGAAGTATCTGTATTGGCTGTATTGAATCCAGGATCCTTTGCACGACGATCGATTTCTGTTTGATGAAAAAAAAAAGGAATGTTGAAGAAAAATTATAAACAACTTTAAAACTTTCAAGGGAGTATTATAAAAAATCGCAACTATGAAAACACAGAAAGAAAATTTAATTGTTCTTACATAACTAGTACGTCCATTTTATTAAGGTTTCTTCCACACCCTGCACCTCAACTTACAAAGACCACACAATAGGCCCACAACTACACAAAGGAAACAAGAAGTTAGACTTCGTTTAGAGGATTAGATAAGAAGACCCGTTCTGTGATCTGCGAAATTCGAGGACGAATTGAGGAACACTGGAGAGGCATAGCGTTCGTAAACAAACGAAATCTTTGGAGAATCTTAGGGTTAGTGAGGTTATCCTATGCCCTTACGCTCGGGAATTTTTGTGGACAAAGAGGGTGTCTTTCAATAGTATGTGCAGCTCGACTTATAGGCGCGTTGTAGATGATGTGCTGGTCAATTGGATATGTTGAATTTGTCTGCCAAAACACGGCCATCAGAACTACTACGGAATGTCTTATTATGCCAACTGAGCTTCACTTTTATCGAGAGACTATAATGCTCAATGTTAGAGATAACACGTAATTGTTGAGCAGACAATTTTTACTGAACTTCCATAAACCTAGTCACCCGAGCCGAAATCTATTGGATGAAGTTCCGCCACCATGAGACTAGGGTCATGCTGGCACTACTTCGTTCTGGATATTGTAATATGTTAAACTCTTACTTATCCAGACTAAACCACACCGTACCAAATACTGGCCCTGCTTGTGGTGTATCCCCTCATGATAGTAAACATCTCTTTACCTGTTCCATTGAACCTACTTTTCTAACATCAATATCACTGCCACAGGGTGGCGTGCCTTTTCCCTTGCCTTAATGTTTAACGATTAACATGCTTGTGGCATCTCTCAATGGGGGTTGTTGTTGTTTTTAATGACAAAAACACTAACCGAAGGTTTTGGGAGCGCTTTGTTATGACCAGTGCAACCTTCTAGATCATCGCACCCCTTCCTTCCGTTAGGAAAAAGGCTGGAAATGAGAGGTGAGAATCATCATATCAGCCACTTACGACAGGCATGCCTTACCGTGGGTATATTCTAAGCCCCTGACCCGCTGTGGTATCTCTCAATGGTTCGGGTATCAAAGCTGAAGGCTTTAGCAGAGCATGTCTGGCCCTCCTCCTTGCAAAAGTTTGTAGGAAAGTGCAACCTACTTTGAATTTGGCGCGAATTTAATTTAGTTCACAAACCCTACATAGCGCTCACCTTTAATTGCAGTATTGGCTGCGAAGTTTCTATTCCATTCCTCCAACGTAATTTCACCTTCCGCCAATTCCAATTGTATCAATTTATCAAGTTGTTCTGTTACATCGATACGTTGTACTGAGTGTGCAAGGCCGGCTTTAACTAAAATACGATTAATTATGGAATGTCTTGAAATGCAAGGTGCCAAAGGATCTTCAGTTTCGGTAGTTGTGCCCCATAGTACAATAGGCAAAGAATTTGAACCGGGCTGGCGTTTCCCTTGCAAAGTAGCAGAGAGCGACTCAAAAGATTTAATTGTATGCTTGAAATAATCGATTGCTGAATTTGACCACACCGACTTGCCGCCGGTTGCTTCAATACAAGCTAAGTGACAGCGATGTACTGCATTTGTTACACGATCCCATTGATTATCTATAATGCTAAGCTGATCAGATGTAACATCCGTTATAGTTGCGCCGATATCACGTAAAAATACCGTATATAAATCACCGTCGATTTCGTTAGCTATTGAAATTATAATACCACGATACCATTCGCATTGGCTAAGACTTGTTGTTGTTTTCGAAATGACATTTTTCAATTTTGTAAAGACTAAACAATGATTGCCGACAAACCATTTTTTGGTACCTTGTGAGCTTATTGAAAAACTCGATGTATTCGCTTGGGCCTCCGCTTGCGCCTGTTGCAATTGATAGTGGAATTTGTTAATGCCCGATGTGAGACTGACCATTTGTATATAAAATTCACCGGGATCTACAACATGTACTATTTTGAGTGGTGTGCGTTTGAGTAACTTCACTTGATTACTATTGTGTGTTGCTGTCGCCGAATTTGTTTGTGCCTTACTATCTTGCAAAGACATATCTTTAGCGCCCTTGTGATCACCGATCATGGGCAACATATCAGTTAGAGTATTCATGGGCAAACTCAAACGTTTCTTTGGAGTTTTGAAAACTTCCACCACCTGTGAACTTTCACCCGTCGATATGCAATGTCCATATTTAACAAGCATTGCACCAATATTGATGTCCATGCGCTTTTTGCAGACATGCAAAGCCACACGACATATAGCTTGATTGGCGTATATTATAGTCATTTGCAGTGTTGGATTGGCTGTCAATTGGCCAAATTCACGTATACCTTCAATGGTCCAGGAGTAGTTCTTCTCTTGTAACGGTTCAACATCTGCTAAGGCACATTTGATTGCGAACTCTTTGTGTACGCGAAATTTAGTGGTTAGTTGATAAATTTGACGCCAACTGACTTCTTGTTGCGAGCCTTCATCCACAAGATGTATCCAAATTTTGCCTAAATAGAAAGAGAAATCAAACATTTTCACAAAAATATAAATCTTTATATCTTAAATCTAACTTTGAACCGCCTATTTTTATACATTAACATATTTGTACTAGCTTTTACCAGCGGCTCCACAATCACGAAAGAAATAAGCAGAATAAAAAAATTCTTCTGAAAACATTTTTATTCATCAGGTAGATAAATATGAAGGGTTACGTGTGAAAACGACTCTTACGCACTAATTCTAGCGTGGTAACAACATCCGTTTTACCGGAAAATAAATAGTTTGGAAACGTTTACACCCTTTTGGTATTCTGCCGGCTTAAGTTGCAGTTCGATTTCGTAACCACCAAAATAAGGGGTAACGTCGCGTAACCGCAAAAAATTGCACGTGTTTTGTAAATATTTTTGTGTAACGAAAATACCGCAAATTTTGTCCACAAACTAGTTTACTCGTACAAGAATTAATAAACAAAATAAGCACTTTTTTACATGAAGTTTCGTTCGCGTTTGCATTTTATTCTCTATTGCGCATTGCTTGTTTTTGGCAGCGTTGCCATGTACGCTAGAATCGCGGTTACATGAACTGCATTGACAACGGTTACGATTTTCGGTTAGATAATCTTCCAGGTACATAGCTACCGGTTACGCACAGAATTGACCCGTTAATAGAACCACATACTCTCTCTTTATGGCGCGATATACAACAGGTATATCATCATAAACCTCCTAAGAGATTTTTGCGCCAAGCTTCTATTCCAATTTGTGGTGTGCCGATTTGAATTTTCCCTACAAATTGGTGGGACCTACAGTTTTTTGCCGACTCCGAACGGCATCTACAAAGGAGACGAATTTTACATACTAGTATATCAAAATATAGCAAAATTCAAATGAAATTTGTGGCCTTCCCCTTTCATTTCACACCCATATTGTGGTATGAGCTGTATACCAAATATTATTAGTACAAGTAAAGTATACTCAGAGTTATATGTAATACAAAAGTATCAAAAAGTAACGGTGCTTAGGTGGCCCGAAAGTACAAATTTTGTTAAAGGACATAACCTACACTTCTTTCCAGACTATTAGCTGTCTGTATACCAATACGCAATTTCTAAATTTGACCTTTTACCTGTTTTGTTAAGTAAATTTTGTTTTAATATTTCGGTAATTACCTTAGTTAAAGAAATAAACTTTGGCACTTTCAACGGGTTTACTTAGAGGTATATACAAAAAAAAATATTTTGAAAACATTTTTTTTTAATTTCTAATTTTAGAAAATTTTCGAGTTTTAAAAATCGAAAAAATTAAAGTTCGCCATTAAATTTTGGACCCTAAATTTTTTTGTATTACAACTCTAATATATCTTAAGACATCCCTAAATTTTTTAAAGGGTGTCTTTTTTTTTTTTTTTGAAAAATATGAATTTTGTATTTTGGACACAAATTTTTTTTTTTTATCCTTTCTACTCCAGTTCAAACACAAAATTACTCAATTTTTCCAGTGGAATGTAAAAATAAAAATGAAAAAAAAAACTAAGCATATTTTTTTTACATTCCATTAGGACCAAAAAAAGTTTTCAGTGATCAATATTGAGTCGAATTGAACTCGACTAGAAAGTTAAAATAAATAAAAACTATTTTTTTTTTAATTTAAAAATTCATATTTTTGGCAAACATCGTTTGGAAAATTTCGGGATATCTTTAGATAAATCAGAAGGAAAATCGATAATTTTCTAAAATTTTAAATTTTAGAATTTTTCCAAAATGTATACCTCTAAAACTTTGGTTTCCTCGAAAGCGGTGCTGCCATACATTTTTTTTTTGGCAGAACTTCGTTTACTAGAAACTCTTCACCAAATTTCATTCAAAAAAGAAAAAATTTGAAATTTTGAAATTGCATAGCTGTTGAAAAAAAAGGTTTAATTTTAATTGTAAATTTTTTTTTGGCAGAACTTCGTTTTATGATAAAAGGAACGAACGAATCGGAAGGGATCGATTCCACCTATGTGACGATTTGACATGGAAACACCCACCTATGACGTTTTTAAAAGGATGCAAATTGCTTACATTCTTTTTGCTTGCAACGTTTTTTACTTTCAACAAATATATTTCCAAGTATGGTTACCATGTAGGGTTGCCAACTAACATTATTAAACAAAATTTTTTCGTACGAATAGAGATAGATTTCACTCCAATCCTCCACTTACCACCACCGCGTAATTCTTCAACACGCCCTCGATGCCAAGTTTCTTCGATAAGTACTGCACAGCACATCTGTAAAGTTGCCACGAAGATTGGTTCTAAAGGAGATTTTGGGTTTTTGTATTTGTAATTCAAATCAGCTTTTAGATCTTGTGCACTTTCCATAGAATCCATCTGGAATAAAGTTACATTATGTATGACTAATAGAAACTTGAACTTTATTTGAATACCTTAACAACATAGAAGAGCTGAGGATTTTCTATATACGTCACTTTTACAAGCAACAAATCGCCATTGTGCAAGGTATATTTTGGTAAGCGTTGATTTGTACGAGCCACGGGAGATAATTTCTAGAAGAAAATATGTTAAAAATAATTTGTATACAAACGTATTAAATTTTTACCTTAAGTGGCGATGGCATATTCCCTGCACCTGACCTCTCCCTGGCCAGGCCCGTGTATAAAAAAGAGTCACGCACCGAAATTGTATCTTCTAATGAATTTGCAAATAAATCAACTGATAGGAAATTTTCTTTAATACGTTCGATAATGCTGATACGCACGAAACGATTTCGTGTAATTTCGATTAGTAGATTATTAGCTTCTTCATTCCATGCCTTACCAGCAGGCATGATATCATTAATAGCACAGCGTATAGCAGCGAAGGGCATGTTTAGTGATTTAGTATCGATTTCGCAAAATCTGCAAAAAAGGAAAACAACAAATTAAAATTATTAACGAACTTAAATTTAAACACAATTTCTTGAATCACCTTTCCTTTGGCATTTCCACTTGCATACCAATATCTACTAAAAATACTTTATAGAGATCCTTTGATAATGTCTTTTTCACCATAGCGCGATACCATTGCTTATCAGCGGTATGATATGTCATATAACATTGACCCTCATCGATTGTTTTTGGTATTATATCGGTTTGCATGAAATTTACATATTTATTTGAAAGTTCACGAATTTGATGAACCGAACTTTTTGTTTGTACAAAAAAATGTTCTGGTGATTGAACATGACTGATGCGTACCATATCTTTGTCATGCACCGTCGTATCTTGTGTTTCAACCTCGGAAGCACTGTTATTATTTTGAGAAGTATCTTCGTTGTCATTACGTCGTTGTTGTGCTTGTCTCTTCTTTTTATTACGTTCATTATTTTTACGTTTATGCTTTTCGGTATAGCAATCTATATCCATTTCATCAGAAGTATCAGTTTTCATATCACGGAATGTTTGATTCAAATCACTGTAAACGGGTGCTAAACTAATTTTAATGCTTGGATCAGTGTAATCGTAGTGATAGTGGCGAGAAAAATCTTTGCGTATATCGTTTTTTACTTCAAAGCTGGAAGAAAAAAGGAATATATATAAAACTAAAATGTAAATAAGAATGCACGACTTTTAATTTTCCCCTACTACTACTACACCATTTACAAATGCGAAAAGGTCGCTTGCAATTAAGAATAGTCAATTGTTAGTTTAGGGTGAGCTGGCCGGTCTGTCAAGATCCCACATAGACTGCAAATGTCTATAATGGTACCAGAAGTTTCTTAGACCGGAAATGGCAACCCTGTCAAGAAGCAGGATCCAGGTTAAAGGATAACTCCTTCCTCTCGGCAATAAACTAGAAGCTTTCCAGGTCTCCTCCTTACGAGGCATTCAAGCTAGTTTCATTTGTTAATGGCATGGTCTTGGGGTGGTTTTTAAAGCTTCCGTTTTACTAAACAACGATAATCTGCATACTACCTCTAGTTAATTGGCATACGTTCTCTTTTGTGTGGCTGTCCACCAAACTAAGACTCCATTATAAAGGATTGGTTCTACAATTGCTGTGAATTCTTCTTTCTTTAAATGGTCATCTAACCGCTTGGGCGATTTTGACCGTCCAACATAGCTCGCCAGTCGTTTCTTCGTTGCGCCAACTGGCGCCAATTGGAAACACCGCGGGATCGCAAATCGGTCTCCACTTGGTCCTTCCATCGGAGTGGTGGTCTCCCTCTTCCTCTGCTTCCACCGGCGGGTGCCGATAAGAATACCTTCTGGGCTGGAGCATCTTCGCTCATTCGCACTACGTGGCCTAGCCAGCGAAGCCGCTGTGTTTTAATTCGCTGAACTATGTCGGCGTCTGCGCAAAGTTCATACAGCTCATCATTAAATCTTCTTCGGTACTCGCCGTCGCCAACGCGTAGAGGTCCACAAATCTTTCGAAGAACCTTTCTCTCGAATACTCCCAGAGCCGCCTCATCAGATGTTGTTAGTGTCCACGCTTCTGCACCATATAGCAGGACGGGTGCGATGAGTGACTTGTAGAGTGTTATTTTCGTTCGTCGAGAGAGGACTTTACTTTTCAATTGCCTACTCAGTCCGAAGTAGCATTTGTTTGCAAGAGTAATTCTTCGTCGGATTTCTAGGCTAACATTATTGTTGGTGTTAATGCTGGTTCCCAGGTAAACGAAGTCCTTTACTATTTCGAAATTATTGCTGCCAACAGTGGCTTGGTTGCCAAGGCGCGAATGCGCTGACTCTTTGCATGATGACAGAAGGTACTTCGTTTTGCCCTCGTTCACCACCAATCCCATTTTCTCCGCTTGTTTTTCTAATTTGGAGTAAGCAGAAGTTACGGCGCGGTTGTTAAGGCCAATGATATCAATATCGTCAGCATATGCCAACAGTTGCACGCTTTTATAAAATATTGTTCCAGCGCGGTTAAGTTCTGCAGCTTGTATTATTTTCTCCAGCATTAAATTAAAGAAATCGCACGATAGGGGGTCACCCTGTCTGAAACCTCGTTTAGTTTCGAACGGCTCGGAGAGGTACTTCCCAATTCTGACTGAGCTGGCGGTGTTGCTCAAGGTCATTTTGCATAGCCGTATAAGTTTTGCGGGGAAACCAAATTCAGACATAGCGGCATATAGGCAGCTCCTTTTCGTGCTATCGAAAGCGGCTTTAAAATCAACAAAGAGATTGCTGTGAATACGCAATAAAAAAGGTCATTCTATTGCATGCGTAAAGTGCAACGGAGGCTTTTTCACTCTCCCGGCGCTGAAGGTTGGCCGCATTCCTGTATTGTGGTAAGTCCCATACTTTAAAATTGAGTCTTATCTTTTATAGTCAATTGTAAATACGAGAACCAACTGAAATTGGGATTAGATGTTTGTAAATGGGAAAGTGTCATATAAAAAAGAGAAAACGTTATGGATACCGTAGCTTTACCTTTTTAATTTACAATTGACTAATCTTATTTACAATTCATGATTTTTATCTATTACCATTAACAAATGCCTTTTTTCCATTTATAATTGACTATTTTTCTGTTCAAGTGACGATTTATCATTTACAACTGGCAAGTGTAGAATATTTTCATTGTTATTAATAAATTAAAAGTGTTGCACATATCTTTTAACATCACCCTTTTGATTTCCTGTTTTTTTATTTTTCCATGTTTCTTTCGCTTTAAGACTTCATATTCCACTTCTGAATTTTTAATTGTTAGTTTTATGTTTGTATGTCATAGCTTTTAGTGTTAGTTAAGCTTGTTCTCAACGTATCCTGGCAAAAAAACTCACCTGAAAGGATTTTCGTTTAGTTTCGATATTTGCACGCGACAGTCCATTTTCTCCAATTGGCAGTTATAAATATCGAATAAATTGCGTAAATGTATGTCAGTGGGCACATTTTGCTGATAAAGTTCCAAATCATGCCGCATTTTCTAAAATGATCGAACTTAAACATCACAAATTCAGTTTTTGGATTGAGAAGCAGACTTACATATAACGCATTTTGAAATTCGTTAAGTTGTGAAGCTGCATCGCGTAGTGCCCTCTGTGGTGCCATGCATTTCTTTTGTAAGTCCTCTAAGATGCGATGCTCTTCATTTTGTAAAAAACTATGTAGTTGTAGAAAATAATCCGCTATATCTTTAATGCAATGTGTGGAATATTCTTCCAGCTGAGTTTCAACAGTTTTAATGTCCTAGAATGAAAGGAAAAGAAAGACATTATCCATTATTAATTATGAAAAAATATCAGCATGAGCAATTTTGATAAGCAAATTCTATTGGGAGCCCTATATGGGACTAGAATAGAACGATCACCTCCAGATAGTAATCTTTATCGAGCTTCAACATTTTCATATAGGGTATTTGAATGATGGAGGAGCTAAATGGAAATTTTAATATAGTGCGTGGGGGGCGCTTTGTGATCGGATCTTGCTTGCGAAGAAACTGGTGCACTACAGTGGGATATTTCATCAGTGTCGGAATGAATTAGTTGAGCAGGTGATTGATTTAGCTACCGATGGCTATTTGACTGATAAATCTTCACCAAAAATGGGTAGATTCAGTTCCCTCTTGATGAGTCAAATCCCAGTAAAACGGCACCTATATCGTAATATGATGTTAACAATTGAAACTGCCCAAAACGTCTGCGTCGAGACTCTGCAAATCCCTGTGAACTAGCAGCTCTCACTGCAGGTTTGGTTAAGAGAGTGGGCATCAGATATCCCAAACTTTCACTCGGATACACTTATGTCCATTGTGAATGCTCACATTGCGTGGCCGGTGGGGGCAGTCAAACCAGGTATTACTAATTTAATCCTTTTTAAATAATTTACTAACACATATAAACTAAAGGAGCGAAATATCTACTTCCCACCTCCCAGGGACCCAGCAGAGATAAATGTTGAGATGATACAGAGCCTTTAGCAAGGTTTGGCACCTTCGAACTATATCGGATTTTATCACGTTAGATTATAATGCCTTTAAAGCATCTTGGCTGTTAACGAAGATCGTAACATTGGTCGCTGGTACTATAATCCAGCTGACTTTTCTATGGCATATATTTCCGCTTGGAAGACCCTGCACGAGTCAAGAAGTCGATATGATTTCTTGGCCTGCAAATATTCAGTGTATAGCCCAGCCCCCGTTACATTTTCCATTTATTAGCCGCCCGTGTAGATTGTAATCTGTCTACCAGTGGCTAAACCCTGTCCCCAATTCTCAATCGAGGGGTAGCGAAGTCTCTTGCACCTTCTGTACCCCGAAGTCAATAACTGACATGAAATAGTTACTTTCGGCATTAAGTTTCTCAGGTATAATGTAAACATTTCGAAGTAAACCTCTTCTATTGGAAAATAAATGATAGACCTAAAATTCTGTGATAGTTGTACAGTAGTTGCGCAGCACCAACTAGCAACTTTCCCTCCAAATGAAATGTCAAAACCCGCTCTCTTCTTGGACATTTTCTGGGTCACCGAACACGATTTGACAGATTCGTAGAAATTGATTATTCGCTGAACAGAACTACATACTAGTTACCAGTGAACGAGTTAGTTCTTTGGTTCATTGAACGGTATCGTTCAATTGAACTAGTTCGTTTGCGAACTGCACATTCTAGTTCTATTAAAAAATCGCGTCTTAAGGGGGTATATATCAACTGAAAGCATAAAACCAAACAAATTTCGTTAGTATGGGGAATTGTGGTGTCCTTGAACGATTCATTGAAATGAGACAAATTTTTTCCTGCAAACGGGGACGATTTTCTCAAAAAGGCTACTTTTTTCATCTGATGAAATGTATTAAAAAATTCATAACATTGATATGAAAATTTAAACGAAAAAATTAAATCGTTCAAGGACACCACAAATTAATTACGAACCTTTTGAAAAAAAAATAAAAAAATTGAAATCGGTTGAAAACTCTATCGGCAATCCAAGTCACCGCAACGACGTTTTCGGAAAAACATGATTTCAAGATAATCGCGTTTAAAGTTTCAAGTACACGTCACGACTTCGTAAGGGAGCAAGATGCAAACCGCTATAACTTCGCTTATGCTGCTTAAATCTCTACAGAAATTTGAGATAACATTCGTAAGAACCTATACTTATATAAATTTTCGAATTTTTGACCGACTTCAACATATATAACCCCTAAAATACGACTCTTAATTTTTATAGCATCAGATTTTTAGAAAGATATTTACTAAGTATTCTGAAATTTTACTCACAATAGTACTTATTTATTTATTTTTAACTAAAAATCCGGAAGTAATATTGAGCTATAGAAAAGGTCAACACAAGCTATTAAAAACTGCCTACACGGCCGTTTTAAAATTTTTTTAATTTTCGTTAGTGAGCAAATGTTAGAAACAACCAAAATATATTTTCGTTTTATTTATGATCAAAGTCGACTTCAAACAAAAAATTGTTGTTATTATTAAACACAAGTCTATCGTTTCATAGGCAATAAGCAAACAAAAATCAAATTGAAAATGAACGGTGAATCAAGTCAATTAATACTCAACTAAAGACAAGTCAATCAACGAAATGAGTGAAAAATTATAAAACAGAGTTGCGGAATAGTCACAAATCTCAGCGTCAACTCATCTACAAACCAAAACCGACAAGCAGACTTCTACTGACGGTTAATAAACTTTAATTATTTTGGTCAATCATTTCATAGTACACAATTAAAATGCAATAACACATTTTACCTTTATGGAGTTAACGAAGAAGTCAACAGACAATTATGAGCGCAGAATAAATAAGTAAGAATGTCTAGGTTCGGGTAGAATCAACCAATTAATACCGCGCTGTAGTTGTGATGTGCAGGACAGGGAATATCCATAAGGTGCAAACAACATTGGTGCTATAATATCGGACCTGTTAAGTAATGATTACTAATCGTAATGATTACCGCTTTGATTGATTTTTTGGAAAAACGTACTAACCATTGAATACTAATTGTTTTCGGTTTTTTAATGATTTAAAAAAAAGTCAAATATAATAAACAAAAAAAATCAACAATAATCAAAAAAATGGTTTTTGATAACTTTTGATTATTTGATTACTTTTGATTATTTTTGAGTTTTTTGGATTACTTTAAGGTATTGTCGTAGACAAACATAAGCGCATGCGGCAAAATAATAAAAAAATAATAGTAAATAAATATAAAAAAATAAGATAAAAAAAAAAAAAAAATTTAAGTAATCAAAACACATTAGTAATTGAGGATTTTTAAAAACAATTAAAATAATCATTATTGATTGAAAGCGCCATGCAATCAATTGATTACTCAATTTTAATGGGAATTCAATAGGTCTGTGTAACATATTAATGGCTGAATCAATTTTTTTTTTGAAGAAGGCCCTATATCAGAATGTTTTTCAGCAAAACCCTATATCAGCATTTCATTCAAAAACGCTCAGCTTTCGTAGAGATAGGGCGTTTTCGAAACTCATTCTGAGTTTGACTTCCTTCAAAGACGTTTTTGAAAACTATTTTAAATAAATTTAAATCTTACACTCAACTGTCGATATAGAACTGAATGTCTTAAAATATATACTTTTTTTCGTCAAACACTAAACTATCATAGACGATTCTGACATATTAATAGTCGAAAATTTAAAATTTGTTCACTCATAAGTAGGATGGTGCCACGCCCATTTTCCAAACATCATAATTTAATTCTAAAAATGTATGTATGTATCTACCCAGTTTTACCATTTTCAATCAATGAATTACCTAAATTGTGTGTTTATCGAAAATTTTTCAATATCGAAAATTGGGGCGTGGTCATTATCCGTTTTCGCCCCTTTTCACTAGCAACATTCATTCAAATATCTAAATTTTTACAATGGCCCGAAATTGCTCAATCGATTCATAGAGCCCGATATCTATGAGTTGGACACAAATGGCAATAGACATATTCTCTATTGTGTAAAGAAAAGAATTATAAGCATAAAAAATGAAAGTGATGTACAGAATTGTGAAATCGGATCTGAAGAACCTGGCTTATACATTAAAAAAAGTCACAATACCTAAAAAACTATTCTACAAAGTATTTTATAGGTTGTTTTGAACCTGTTATTAGCAAGAAATTCTAAATGGTTGTCTCGCTTTGGGTATTTCTCGCGTTACGGACATTCCATCCTGTTACAGTCTTTTGAGTATAAAAATTATAGTTGGCTTTTATCATCATCATTCGTTTGCGTTTCATAGACTAGGCGGTTTTGGTAGTTACACGCCAGCCATCCCAACGGACACCAATTGGAAGCATCAGGAAGCCTAGTCATCCTCCACCTGTTTTATTCATCTCATTTGGCATTTCCGTTCAGCATCGATTTCCCTTCTTTATCCATTCCAGAGAACATATTGTCTTTCTCACTTCGTATATTGTCCCCTACGGGGCTTTGTATCTTTCCATGGGCGTCTTCTGTTAGTCAGCATATCAAAAGCTTCAGTTAATTAAAATGTCCGTTCTTAAAGCGAAGCTTAGCATAAACAAGATCCCTCGACAGATTCGGTTCTTTAACCACACAGCAACATAAATCACTAAATTAAATATAACAACTTTTATTTTCACAAATTAACTGCCATTCAATTGTTGTTGGTTAAAGAGATTGTGTGTTTGTTTAAGGTGGGAAGACAAACCGTTAATACTCAGAACCATCAATCAAATTCAAAAGCTACAATAACTACATATCAACAAAAAAAACAAGCTTTTGGTAGTCTTTAGTTTCCCAGCGAGCCAAAAATATTCGTTTTTCACATCAAATTAAAATTTTAATGCTCTTAAGCGGTTTGTGAGGCACAGCGTGGGGGCGTTACAGTAAAGAACAACACATTGGAGCCTATTTAATAGTTTGACAGCTCTTCAAGGTTCATTTACGTTTGATTTTCGGGCATGCTGTTGATTCCAGTACTTTTGATAGCTCACAACAAATTGGGTTTGCTAGTAGGCACACCTGCGCGACACTTCATACTCGTATGTACATGTATGTAAATATAATATACGAGTATGTATGTATAAGGGATGTCAATCACGAAATATCGTGCTTTTTTAGGTCCCGGGACTTCCGGGTTTGGAAATTTGTTATTAAAAACTAAATGTGTGATTTATTAATCAAAATTATTTCAATTCTTAATCACATCGCTTATTGCAGCACTCACTGGCACCATTCGTTTGATACCCATACTGTACTAACATAATTTGGGTCACCCTGGTGCACATATTACTCGATAGCTCCGAAACCGGTCGAGTTATCGAAATAAACGATATCTTATATTTTAAGTAAGACGTCTAGTAATGCAAGGCTGACAGTTATATTCAATTCTATTTAGCAGTTTTTGAGTGATGCGCGACCAAACATACAAACAGACAGACAGACAAAAAACTGCTGATTTGGCTTCTATTGGCTTAATAATTATCCCTCATATCAATTTTCTTGAATAACTGCAATTTATCAAATTGAACTATAGGAGAATAGTGAATACCGAAATCCCGGAACTAATGTTAATTCCGATCTCGAAAATCTCGGGACTGTTAAAATCCAAAAAATTGGTATCCTTAATATGTATGTGGAATTACAATTAGGTCAATATATAGTGATTATATATTTACTTAGATGTCATATCTAATAATAGAGACTGGGGATATGGAAAGAGTTGAAGTAATAAAAGGAGGAAAGAGGAGACGGAGGAAGCGAAAAAAAAAGAAGTAGCAAATAAAACCAAGTTCGGAAAGTGAACATCTGTCGGTTCATAATAAAGGATATGAGCCATCTTTATCTGTAAAGTTATGAATCGATTCCCTGTAACCAAAGCATACGAACCCTCTCGAACTAGTACCAAAACTAGTATATAAAGCGACACTGTTCACAAGCCCGCTTCAATGTACATTACTGCATGAACATCGCGCAGTTGAGCTAGCGTGTGGGCGAAAATTTTAACAACCAAATAACTTTAAATTTGTTTTATTTACTCTTTTTTGTTGTAGTTATATAATTTTTTTTTGAAGATTAATCTTTGACTTGGCCTTGAGCTTTATTAAGAAAATAATAATTTGATTCGGTTTCGGGTAAATTAAAACAGTAAAGGAAGCAACTTGTTTTAGGTAGAATAATTAGGTGGCAAATTGATTAGTTTCGTATGAATTAAAGTAGAAGATAATGCTTGCAGATATGATGTGTCTGCAATTAAACAAAAAAAATCTTTTCAAAAAAGTTCCATTCTAAAATATATCCATTTACTGACCATCAGAAGGGTTAAGCCGCGATATTTCGCGAAAACGAGTAGGCGCGATTTTACTTGAAATGGATTTTGGTACTCTGGACGCCTGTTTCGACTAAAGTTTATGAGTAACTTTTCGAAACCGAAACCATTATTTTGATCTAAAAGGGAACAAAAGCGAACCCGTTTCAAATGGCGGAACCGGTTGCAAACGTGTTTGACCTTTTTTTACTTAATTTTGTGACAGTTGGTACCCTGCCGAATTTCCATCGAAGATTGTCGAGCAAAACACCCATTTTTATCTCAGTATCAAACAACTGAAAGACAAAATTTAATTTTTTAATTCTGTCCAGTGGTATTTGTATACGGTAATTTTTTTAAGTTGCGGCCGAAAACCGCTCTTTCATAAGGATATTCTGCCGAGAACTACTATGGATCACGTTCCCAGTTTTCGACCGATGAACGGTAGTTTTTTGGATTTTTGCCAATAACTATTTACGGAAATAAAAAAAAAATGTATTTTAAAAATATCAAGATCAAAACGCGATTACCAAGATTAGAGACTTAGCGAGTGAGCTTACTTAAGGAAAAACATTTAAAAAATACATACATATTTTAAACCACTTGAATTTTGTAGCCTAGTAATAAACTTAATATATTTTTTTTTGTTCACAAACTTGTGTTCGTATTTTATTTTGAGACCGAAGCCAGAAAGTTATTTTAATCGGTTTCATAACTTGGTAAATTTAGCTTTATGCGAATATAAATAAATTTTTAAATAGTTGAAAGTTAAAAAAGCCGTGAAATTTTGTGTGATTACACTGCGTTACAAGAACGAGCTTTGGTTCTGTCCTATGTGTATATTTCTCCCCTTTCCGAAAAAGTATATTTGGTTCATAGGACAGAATGTGTGTTACGCGGTGTTATAGATCGTAGCACGGAGAACAGAATGGTGGTACTATCTCATTTTCGACCAAACTTGAGTTTAGCTTTTTTCGCTTATTGCCACAGAAATATCACATGAAAAAATGGAAGGTAAAATAATTTTTAAAACTTAGTGCGAAATATGTTTAAAATTTTATCTTCTCGACCAGAATATCCTGCAACTCTAAAGAATCCCCCGACAGCTTCAAATAATTTTTTAATAAAATTGCTAACATTTGATTCACTCAGCATTTCTGGTAGTTAAACTGATTAAGAAACAAAAAATAAATTCATTAAAAACACAAAAACAAAAAAAATGTTTGATTAAATATAAAAATGATTAATTACATTGATGACATACATACTAATTTAAAGATCTGTATCTGGCACAAACGAACGCTTAACTACAAGGTGGCGCAAAAGTAAGCTTCCGATGTTCAGCATATCGGTTGTGGCACGTGCAGTGTGTGCTGTTGCACCGTCTTCTTGGAACCACATGTTTTCCAATCCCAATTCATCAAGTTGCGGCAAAAAGAACTCGTTGATCATTGCTCTGTAGCGCTCACCATTCACAGTAACCGTTTGGCCCCGACCGATTATTGGTCAAATAAATAGTCAGCAATATTCCGCGTTCTGGAGCAGTGTAGCGTAACATTGTTTATTAACGTGTATTTCGCATGTGTTTACTACACAAATGTCAAAACAGAAGTGACTTTAGGGGCCAATCGCAAAATTTATAGCATTTTCGGATAGGAGGATTACTTTTGCGCCCCCTTGTACAAAGACCCATAAACACAAGCAGACAGGTGAGTTTAATAAGTCACTGTGCGTGTGTCTACAAAATATATGTATGTATACTAGTTACATACCAAATTAAATAAACATAAAAAAAATTTTAATTGTCAGCATTCACCTTGCTTAGACCAATTTAAAAAACCTTTCATTTGTGTTTCGCGTGCATCAAAAGAACACAGCTGTGTTTGATTTGCTATGTTACAAGTATTTAACTGATTACTCATTTTGTTGCCAAGAAGTGCCTAAGTTATTTTTCTTAAAAAAAAAATTAAAATTATTGTAACAACTTGTAAAACCGCCGCCAACATGTTATCATACCTAATGTAAGAATCTGTTTCCCAACAGCTCTTGGAATAATAAATCAAACAAACTAAATGAATTGCTTCATCGCTCACATTTTTAACTGTGAATATGCATGCCTAGATTTGACTAAGGATTTAGTACTCGTAGAAACTCTACTAACAAAAACATCTGCGCAAGCGCCTTGTTGCCATCACCATCACTATCATCATTGGATGGCTGTTTGTGCTTAGATATAAATAAATATATAAATAGACAATATTTTACCGCTCGAAAAGGTGTATATAGGTACATTAGGGTGTTTCATTTTGTGTTTATTTATTTTTGCTTTGTCCTAACTGAACATATGATTTATTTTTGCATATCGAGCCCTAACAGCCATTTTAGTGTAACCAACAAAAATTAAATTTTACAGGAGAAGGTTTTTTAGTTTACAAATATAGAAAATTTTAAAGCTTTAATCTCAATTTATTTCTTTATATATTTTAGTTCTTCAGTTTTTTATTAGCTTTTTCATGGCTTAGCTTTTTCTCTCCATTAATAATCTTTTCTTATTCCTGTGTTGCAACCTATTTCTCTTTTCCTACATTTTCTTATTTTCTAGATGTTAATTGCCCCGTAGAGGGCAGCGTCAGCCACACCAGAAATCATAGTATATGTCTACTAGTAGCGCAACTTACTCCGAATCTGCACACACACCCAAACCACACAGGGTGAATTGTATGCAATAATAAAACAATGAAATTTAAATGCTGCAATATTGAACGTGAAGACTTAAAACACCCAAATTATTGAATATAAAGCAATTATAACACCTTGCCAGTTCGTGCAGAATGTAAATTTCGGTTTAAATTAAAGTTTTTAGTTGTAGTTTTTACTTTAAAGCAACTCTGAACGCGATTTCCTTCATTACACTCTCTCGGAGTACATTCATCCACTGCCTTCCACTCCGATTCGCAAAAGAAGATGCCAAACTAGTACGGGTAAACAATGCCAGAAATGAAGCAGATACCTGATTGATTGCCTGCTACATTTCTTGATTAATAGGCGGCGCTGCCATATTTACATTTTTAATACTTCGGATTTCCTATTTTTAATCAACAGGTGTCACTAGCTGCATTCCCTTCGGAGTCATAATCTTACGGCTGGTACACAGTAGAAATACCGACTGTGTTAGCCATACTCGTGTTCTGACGGATTACAAAGCAAATATTACTTACATCATAATTGTCGTTGCTTTATTGAGTTGTAATATTTTGTGAGATGGTTTAAAATAAACAGAATTATCGATATAGGTGTGTTCAAAAAGTATCGCGAATATTGTGTTTTTTCAAACATTATTTATTTATTCATGAATATCTATTTTGTCCCCTTCAAAGTAATCCCCATGAGATATTATACACTTGTGCCAACGGTTTTTCCAATCTTCGAAGCACTTCAAAAAATCATTTTTTTGTATCTTGTTCAGCTCCTCCTTCGATGCCGTCTTTATCTCGTCAAGAGAAGCGTAACGTCGTCCTTTCATGGGCCTCTTCAGTTTAGGGAACAAGAAAAAGTCACAGGGGGCCAGATCTGGGGAATACGGTGGCTGCGGCATCATTAGTGTGTTGTTTTTGGCCAAAAAGTCGCGCACAAGCAACGATGCGTGAGCAGGGGCGTTATCGTGGTGCAAAAGCCAATTTTTGTTCTTCCACAAATCCGGGCGTTTCTGGCGGATTGCGTCGCGCAAATTGCGCATAACTTGCAGGTAATATTCCTTATTGACCGTTCTTCCCTGTGGCAAGAACTCATGATGCACCACGCCCCTGCAATCGAAGAAAACTGTCAGCAAAACTTTCACATTCGACCGAACTTGGCGCGCTTTTTTCGGTCTTGGTTCGTGCGGCAGCTTCCATTGAGATGATTGAGCTTTGGTTTCCACGTCGTAACCATAAACCCACGATTCGTCACCAGTTATGACCCTCTGGAGCAAATTCGTCGCCGCGGACAGAGTTTAACATCTCATTAGCAATGTTCATGCGATGCTGTTTTTGGTCACAATTGAACAATTTTGGTAAAAAAATAGGTAAAAATCGAAGACGATCGAAAACACGTGCAAGCAAAGCAGCTGTCAACAATTAACTGAACATTCCAAATGGCCGAGCTTGTCGGCATAAGTGAGAGACATGAGTACCAACATAACGCCACAAAAAATTCGAAATTCGAATATACGTAACCAGCGAAAATTCAAAATTCGCTATACTTTTTGAACACACCTCGTACTCAGCCACATGTTACATTTTGCTTAACTTTGCTGGACTACTCTATACCGAGCCCAAAGAAGTTGACACATCAAAACAAATTTTACGTGAAAATGCAACACACTAATGTAAATATGTAGTCAAAAAGGCGGACGAGTCAAACACGCGAATTCGAATGTGTTCGCCTGCTGCGCGATTGCTTTTTGATTGTCACAAGGCGTATTACAATAGTTGAATATTTGTGCGACGTTAATATGTAGTAACATTGTAGCTGTATTCTTTTGCACCTAAAGCAAAATATCGGTTATGCTCTTAACTAAAGAAAAATTGCCATCACACACCTTTAATGATGTCAGCAGAAAGCCCATCATTTACAACAGAATGCGCCCGTAAAGGGAGCAATTATCGTATTGTGATCTTTGCCGAAGAATCCATCGTACCCGCATTCAAGAGAGCTCAATTTTTTTACAAAAAGTAACTCACCATCCATCATTGAGAACATTATTATTTACGTGAGAGCAACAGAGACTTGCTTTTCGTACAATTTTTAAAACTAATTGCATAGTTGGCTGAAATCGGTTTATTTTGTTCAGTTAGTATGGTGTTTTACACGCATTTCAGTATTTTGCAGAGTGATATTTTCAAACTTGGGGCCAAAAGATAAGGCCTATTCTCATTAAAAATCAGATATGGGGGACAAATCTTACAACTATTTTTTTTGGTTTAAATATGTATGTCACTATCGCATACCATGATGATCTTTAGATACATAGCAGAGCCTTCATTCACGAAGTATTTTAGTAAAAATCTCGGTACCTCTTATATGGGTATTACATTATATAATACTGATGAAGTTTGTATGTAATGAAATTGTAACACGCCGATATCTGTACATTATAGATATCAAACAAAAATTTTTATGAGGGGTCCTTATTACAACTACGGAAGTCAAAACAATCGTTTTTAGAATTTGTGTTTGTCTGTCTGTATGTTTGTTCGCGCATCACTCAAAAAGCGCTGAATAAAATTGAATGCAGTTTTGCAAGAAGTATCACTAGAAGACTCTCAGGATATATTTTTTTCCCGCTGTGTACAGTGGGGGCGGATTTATCATCACTAAACAATTGCTTTCTCGAATTGAATGTATACATATTTGGCCGTCGTTGCTGTATATTGTTTTTTTTTGGGTGCGTGACACAAGCGCGGGCATCTGATTTCTCTCTATGATCACTTTCCTAAGTTTTCTTCATTAACTTTTATACAAATAATATAAAAATTCATTAAATTTCGAAATATTTTTTATAGGCTTTTATTATTTTTAATGAAATACTTGTAACCTCTAGATTTAATAAAATGGTAACTGGTCGATGTCTGTACATGGAAGATATTTAAAACAATTGATAGGAGGGTTCATTATTAAGCCAATAGAATCCAAATCAACAGTTTTTTTTTTTAATTTTTGTCTGTCTGTCTGTATGTTTGGACGCACATCACTCAAAAACTGCTAAATATAATTGAATGCAACTTTCTAGTGAGTGCGGCAAAGAGCAATGTGATTAAGTTCCATATCAACTGTTTTCGGAGAAACAATGATTAAAATCGTAGTTAGTCTATTCTAGTATCAAATATCTTAGTCGATTTCGATAATTATTTTTTTTTTGTTGATGGTGATAAGCATTTCATCCATCCTGAAGAACTAATAATGGTTCTGATATAAAAAAACGGATTTCGATGGCATACTGTAAAATATTTACCCTTGTTTACCTTTACTAGTAGGTTTCTTTTTTACAGTGTAAAAATCTCTCATTTCGGGACACGTAGAAGTATCAGTAACCCCGGCATTTTGGTAATCGGGATTGGATGCCCTAATACATATAAATATATATATAATAAAAAAAGATGTTTGTGTGTATGTATGTCGTGTATGGCGACCTTGTATTTGATGTGTAGATGTCTTGCTCACGTTTAAGTCTTTGTAAAATCTACACAGGCAACAACGATTGGCTGTTCGAAAGCATAGCCCCAAATAGAAAAAAATTATATTTCAGAGAAATCCCACAAGAACCGAATGTTTATCTCACTTTTTACGCAAATAAACCAAAATAACCTTTGTTCAATTTCTTAGGTTGGGCTTTGGATTAGAGATTATCGCAGAGAAGAGCTATGCTTTTTAAAAGTTCTGAATTGCTGAATGTTTGCATTGGGGTAGAATTGGCTTTTATATAAAAAGCAAATTTTAATTCTAATCAAAAATATTTTACTCAATATTTTTTTATGTCTCACTCGAGTTTTAAATATATACTTGATTAAATGGGGGTGTGCGTACGAATAAAAGCTGTTTAAAGTTGTTCTAGAATCTGTAGAATATACTCTCGAAAACCAATGGGAAGTCAGAAATTAAAAAAAAAATATAATATAATATATTTTTAGTTTATGTAAAAAATTTTAAAAATTAAATGCACTTTGTTTTGTATTAGAATAAAAGAGAATTAAATAAAATTATGTTCGAAAATGTTTGGATACTTTTATGACGATGGACAAAAAAAATTTTTTTTTCAGCGCCACCACTGTATGCAGCGGTTATAAAATATTTTTGTGCAGAAAAACGAGACCCAAATTTCAATTTAAACATCTAGCAAGACATCGATAAATAAAATATTTTTGTGCTGAAAAAAGCTTCCCAAACTTTAAACTTAAACATCTAGCAAAACATCAAAAAAATTGCACAACATTTTATAAAGCGGTTTTTGAGTGATGCGTAAACAGACATACAGACAGACCAAAGCTCTAAAAACTCTTGTTTTGGCTTTTATTAATCTAAAAATGCATTTTGGTTTAATAGCTATAATGTACATATTATATGTTAAGATAAAACTACAGTTGAAACCAAAAAGCTGAAAAATAAAGTCTGGGCTCAACCGGGATTTGAACCCGGGACCTCTCGCACCCAAAGCGAGAATCATACCCCTAGACCATTGAGCCACCTGCAACTGATGTTCTTCACATTTAGGTAGTTATTAGCAATTGACTTTATGTTTACTTAAATATTTATCTCAAAAATAGTAACAAAAAGTGCTTTCGAAAATTTACGCATCAATGCTATTCTTTTAAAACTCATTAAAATATAATGAAATAAATTTGTAACTAAATAAACAAAATTTTGCTCGTTTTTAGCGTTGCAACGCTGGTGTAAAATTACTGTTATGCACTATTTACTCAATTAAAAAATAAAAATAAATGTTTTTCTTAAAAAATATTAGTTGGGCTCAACCGGGATTTGAACCCGGGACCTCTCGCACCCAAAGCGAGAATCATACCCCTAGACCATTGAGCCGCTTGCTTTATACAAAGCTGCAGGTCTCTTTTGACCACATTTCTTCAATTTGTTGGCACGCGCATCTTCATTGCATGTTGACACTACTTTTGTTTGTTTTGTTTTTGGTAAAATATGCAATTAAAGCAACTTAATTAATCAGATAAATTATTAGTTATGTAAATATTAATTGCTGAATTATTCATTAAAAATTAAAAGCTAGTGTATCCAAACAAGCTTTTGATGATTGCGTTCATGACAATATTACTTTGATAATAATTTAAAGATCACCGTAAACGAAAATGTTTGTCCAAGCCAAGCCGATCGTGTTTAAAAACAAAATAAACACTGCTAGTCAAATTAAAGGGCACAAAATTGAAAATAGCTTTATCCGATAGCAATGCATTTAGAGAAGACTAATCAAGATTAAAATTTTCTTCTTGTTTTTTTAAGATTTTTAAAATAATCATAGATGAGTATAGCAGAGAGAAATTCAACCACAAAACTTTATTTTATTTTAGTTACTCCTTTCATTTCCTTTTCCTTCCTCCCACTGATGTTCCTTTCCTTTAAAATATTTTCTTTTAATTTGCTTTTATCTTCTCGCTAAACTAAACTTTCCCATGTGAGTGCAGAAACCATGTAGATTTGCGTTAGTGTTGTTATTTGAAATTATATACAGGGTGTTTTTTTTACAGGTTTGTTTTTCGAATAGAGATAAAACTGGCATTTTGTGGTCAAATCTGGCAACTCTAATGTCATTTATGTTCAGTTTGGTTTGCCATTTCATCATGAACAGGTTGACAAAAGAACAACGCTTGCAAATCGTGCAAATTTATTTCGAAAATAATGGTTCAGTTCGCGAAGTTTACCGTGAGCTCCGTCCATTTTATGGTCGACATAATCGTCCATCAGAGCAATTAATTCGGTTAACCATGGATCGTTTTCGCACTACGTTTACTCTATGTGATAATACGCATCCGCAGAGACGTCGAACAGTGCGCACCGAAGAAACAATTGCCGCTGTAGAGCAAAGTGTTGAAGAGGACCCGAATGAATCGATTCGCCACCGTGCACAGCAATTGGAGCTTTGTCCATCAACTTTATGGAAGATTTTGCGCAAAGATCTTGGCTTGCGACCTTACAAGATCCAGCTTGTGCAAGAATTAAAGCCGCGAGACCATGCAATGCGTCGTGATTTTGGTGTATGGGCCGAAAATGAGATTGATTTCGATGCTGATTTTCATCGCAAAATTTTGTTCAGTGATGAGGCTCATTTTTGGTTGAATGGCTACGTCAACAAGCAAAATTGCCGCATTTGGAGTGAAGAGAATCCACATGAGACCCTTGAAACGCCATTACATCCACAAAAACTGACTGTTTGGTGTGCTCTATGGGCTGGTGGAGTCATTGGGCCATACTTCTTCCGCAATAATGCTGGAGAGGCAGCTACCGTTAATGGAGACCGGTATAGAGCCATGATAACCGACTATTTTGTTCCCGAATTGGATGGCATGAATGTGGATGAGTTGTGGTTCCAACAAGACGGCGCTACATGCCACACAGCGCACGTCACAATCGATTTATTGAAGGAAACATTCGATGAGCGCATAATTTCGCGGAATGGACCTGTCAATTGGCCAACAAGGTCGTGTGATTTGACAAGTCGCTCGTCTACACCAACAAACCAGAAACGTTAGGGGAATTGGAAGCCAACATTCGTGGCGTTATTGCCGACATACGGCCCCATATGCTCGAAAAAGTGGTTGAAAATTGGACCTGTAGAATTGGCTTTATTCGAGCCAGCCGCGGCGGCCACATGCCCGAAATCATATTTAAACATTAATGGCATAAAATTATCCTTCCAATAAAGCCAAATTGATGGACCTTAAAACGATTTTCTTGTGTTTTATTTCAATTCGAAGTTCTATACCCCTAAAAAAACACCCTTTACAATAGTAGATAATGTTTTGCAACCAAAAAGTTCACTCCGCAAGTACAGCACCAAAATAAGTAACAATGAACACACGAACACACAAAGTAAACCAAAAGGAAAAAATCACGGATTTCTACTGCCTCAACCTATCACTTAGCTACCGAGCGTGTAAAAACAATCCTCATTACAGGCATCCATAGAGACACACCCTAATAAAATGACGCATATTCACATTACCTGGCGGCCGCCGTGGTGTGAAGGTAGTGTTGCCGGCCTACCACACCAAAGGTCCATGGTTCGAGCCCTGGTACAGGTAACATCAAAAGTGATTTGAAAAAAGTTTTTCAAAACGGGGTCGCCCCTCGGCAGTGGCTTGGCAAACTCTCCGAGTGTATTTCTGCCATGACAGGCTTCTCAGCAAAAATTCGTCTCCTTTGTAGATGCCGTTCGGAGTCGGCAAAAAACTGTAGGTCCCACCAATTTGTAGGGAAAATTCAAAACGGCACACCACAAATTGGAAGAGAAGCTTGGCGCAAAAATCTCTTAGGAGGTTTATGATGATATACCTGTTGTATATCGCGCCATAGAGATAGAGATAGATTCACATTACCTGCTACATCATCCACAGACTATATATACAAGACAACATATAGACAAAGATCAGAACGAAACTAAACACTGAGGATGGCGGAACGCCGAAACCGGTTTGTTTCAAAACCAAATCGTTCCAATATACATCAGTTCACTCCTATATATTCCTCTAACTCTTTTTCGAGTTATGTATTTTGAAAACAGTCAGCAAAGCACTGTAAGTTTCAAATGACTATAGCAAATCAATTTGATCCGATAGATAATAGAACACGATTTGATGTTTAACTTTATGGTCCTGAGTTTAAATAATTCGACCCCAAACATTTTTGCTGCATTATGTTATTTTAATTAAATTGCTGAAAAACTAATTTCAAATCGCATAAAAATGTTATTTTGTGTTTAATCCAAAATTAGCCAACCATAAAATAACTACTAATACGCGAACAAAACTTACAAAATAAAATTCAAATAAATTAAGTTGATAAATAATAGACGGATATAAATCAAAGCAAATCACCGCACTAAAAAAATAAAATTAGTGTTGTTGAGATCAAAGTCCATCATAAATACACATTTAGCGCAAAAATTAATTAAATACACTTCCTGACACAAATCAGACTCGATTAAAAGATTATTATTTAGTTTTAGTACGAAAATAAAAATAAACAAAAATATTGCAAAACTAAACAAACGTCAAATTTTTAAAACGCAGCTGCAAAATTTAAGCTTTTAATAACTACTAGCACATAAAAAAAAGCGCGAAAAATACAAACAAACCGACAAGTACGTATTTCCCAGAATTAAGTCACAAATTAAAATACGAACGAATGCGCTAACAACAAATGAGCGTACGTAAATTGCAACAAATTCGGAGGCACGGCCATAACCACAGATATAACCGACAGCGGCAACTACCAAATGCCATTAGCAAAATAAATTTAATAATAAATATAAATAATACAAAATGTGAATATTGTTGTAGAAAAAAAAATCAAATCAAACAACGACTTTTGCGATTTAAGTTGAAGCGCGCTCAATGACGATCGAACCAATAAACCAACCCAAACACTCACTCATATTTAGCTTAGGGGCTAAGCAAAGAAAACCCAACAAAAGCAGCATCAACAGTAAGCCAAAACAGCAAGCAGTCAAACAGCGAGTGAGTAAATAGCGAAGCGATCAGCGATCAATCGACACAGAGCAACAATGAATAGGCCAGCAGCACAAGTAGGTTGGTTAGTAAGTAGTACCACACTTAACGGGGGCGCTGACTCACTAACGGAGGCCGACTATATTGCTGCTACTATTTGTTGTTGGTCACGCTGATTTTGTCTCATGGCTGTTGCTTGTTATGTCTGTGTTGGTGCTGGTAATTTGGGGATGTTGCGGAAGTGAGTTTACTGTAACCAGAAGCGTAACCGGATGTTTCATTTTTGATTCCATTTATAGAAATCGGAACCAAAAGCGTATGTCGAAATAGAGTACAATAGACTTAGAGCTAGCTAGTGTTTAGAGGATGCCGAATTAAATAATGCAAATAAGAAATTCCAAATACGGTTGGAGCCGAACTTTAAATACCAAGCTGTAGTTGTAAATTGAAGTGGGCAATTCGCTAAATGTACTCTCGATAACCTGTTCTATTTGATAGTCCTATCCCCATCAGTACTCCCATCAATGTCCTTACCCCTATCCCTATCCAAGTAGTTTGTGCGATCAAAAAATAATTTCATAAGCCCGTAAATTGTTCCCCATCTCTATACCTATCCCTTGTCCACATTAAGGTCGATCTATAGGGGTCGCATATTGACCTAGAAACACTGCTTGCTAATACCCTATTAAACACCTTTCATTTGATACCAATACCGCTTAAACACCCTTTATGGTAAGCTAGGTCCATATTTTGACCAATATCTCGAAAAGCCTATAACCATGTCGTTCACCTAGAGCGTTTATGTTTCAAATTGTATCAAAATCGGTTGAGCCGTTCTCGAGCTTTGCGATCACAAAAAAATCGGCTTTCAAAACTGTCAAACTAGTTGGCCGATTAGTCTTATTCAAATTTTGAAATGTCATATTCGTGCCACACAAGGATATAGGGCTATTTGTAAAATTAAATGTTGGCCAAAAAATATGTTCAATTGAAGTATTAAGTTACTAAATAATTCTATGCATTGCTTGGCCGTTTGTTTTTTAAGCTTTTCTGGTTAGAGAGCGACAACAAACATGTTGCTCTCTAATTTTCTCTCTTTTTATGGTAAGCTCGTCCAGCATCTAAATTATAAATTCTCTGTCAGCATAGTAGAGGAAGCGGAGTAGAGGCAGAAGAATAGGAAGTGAAAGATGAGCGGGGAAGTTAGTAAAAATCGGGCAGCACAAAGTTTACCGAGTCTGCTATATGTTTTTCGAATTTTTCGATATCGAAAATAGGGATGTTATCATGCGGTTTCGCCCTGCAATCCACCTTACTATCCACATTTTTTTACTTTTAATGAAAATGATAACCAACTCTTAGGCCGACTTGCAGAACGGTTATCTTTTAACGTGAAATGAGGGGTTAAGCTCATACGTTTTTGACAAACTTTCATATTAACTCTGAGTTAAAAAGATTACTTGACGTCGTGCAAATGGGCCTGCGAAATAATAATCTTTCCTTATATGTAATTTCGATTTAAAACAATCGAAACCTGAAACGGAATCGACTTTGAAAACCAATTGAAAGTTCCAACTATTCGGAATCGAAGCTCCGTATCATCCCTAGTGATAGAGGTGCTCGCAAATAATAAATCTGTGTTTCTTTAAGCGCAGCAAAACATTTCGAAGCCGTGAATTTAGTTTGAGAACGACAGTCGCATGAAACGATCGGTTTGAACATTCAACGGAGGCCTGGGACAACAACGTTTCGCAAACAAAAAATTTTATAAATAAATAACTTAATACAAAAAAAAAAATACAATACGTATTAAAAGTGTGACCCAAAACGCGATCTATAAAAGGTTGAAAACAAAAAAAAATAAATATATATAAAAAAATTGTATTTTAAAATATTATAAATACAACTAGAATAAAAAAAAATTTAAAAATTTAACTGAAAACATTTTTAGTACTCGATCTTTACTCGTAACAAAGAGAATAACAAAACAGCAATTAGTGAGCATGTAGTGATTCCTTAAATTGTTTCGTAATTAAAAAAAAATTTAAAAGAAAATATTTTTTAATATAAATTGTAAAAAATATTTTTTTATAAAGAAAGAAATACCAGATTTTTCGGAACCTATCATTTTTTTTTATTGTTTTCGTTTTTAAAAACATTTATAGTTATGGATACGTTATTAAAACTTTTTTGTTAATTAACAAAACAGTCACGCATGCGCGGCGCCTCGCTTCTGCGGCATTGCATTCTCGAAGGAGTATTTTCTAGACAAAGTGTAAAAGAAATTTATGGCGCGTCGAAACGTAAAAATACTCATTTGAATACTTATTTCAAATATTTTACTACCAACAATTATTCGCGGAATTTAAAATGCAATGCAATAAGCTTTTTAATGCGGTTAATTGGTTAAACTTGAAATAACAAAAAATTACAGTAGCAGCAGCCACTGCGGAAAGCTAAAATTTTCTACGAATTAGTGAATTGTGACAAGCAAGAAAAAAGAAACTAAGCGATGATAAAATAACAAAATAATAAAAAACAGAGAAAATTAAATAAAAGTAAAATATACTAGATAAATAAATGGAGAGAAATACATTAACAAGATATAAAAAAAAAAAAAAAGTCAGGAAAGGGCTGTCTTCGTTTGTGAGGAAGGCTTTATACCCTTCATGAATACGCATCACGGGTTTAAGTGTCCGATCCTTACTCACAATTAGTACAAACTCTGCAAAACTGTTAATTTAAAGATACATAGCCCAAACCCCATTTATCGGAAAAATCGATTGTATGGGAGCTATATGTTATGTTGGTCCGATCTGTGTGAATCTCCCTACATTACATATATAATATGTACTAAAACTGCAAAATTTTACTTTCCTAGCTTTTTAATTGCAATAGTTATAGGCCAAAACCCGTTTATCGGAACAATCGATTGTATCTGAGCTATGCGTTGTATTGGTCCGATCTTGCTGGTTTCGACAAATGATTAATGTTTTACAAAATCGCGGCCCCTTAGCAAATTTGCATTTTAACAGACAGACGGACATGGCTAAATCGACTTAGCTCATCACCCTGATGATTTCGGTATACTTATTGATGGGTCTATCTCTTCTTCTTCTCATACTTACAAACATCGGATCAAAGTTATAATACCATTTCATGTTCATGAAGGGTATAAAAAAGGGCAACATTGGCGTTTTTTCCGCTAATTTGATGCTGGATAAAATTTTCTGCTTGCCTACGAACATCTAAAATTATCTAAGGAAATTTCAAATAGCAAAAAAAAAAACAGATTGTCCTTCTATTGTTATTGTCTATATTGCTCGCACCTTATGATAATTTGGGGTGTAGTACTTAGATATTACTTAGATATTTTTCTACAAATAGGTTAGTCCTATAGTTTTTATGCCAACTCAAAACAGCATTTGCTAAGGCAAACGAATTTTTTGTTGATAACCTGTTGAAAAGCTGGCAGCATTATACTAAGAAAGTGTACTTCTCTGAAATACCCAACAAATAAAGTCTCTAACGTCAGAGAAATATTGATTGCCACATTAGATAACTTGCGTGATTTTGAGTCGAGAAAGATGCTAGGGAACTACACTAGTAATCGCCTCGAGAATGATTAGAGAACAAATGCAAGTTCAATTCACCTTAGAATGCCGTTAGAAAATGACATTAAAATTCGATTGGAGTACTATGATTTTCTCGATTTAAGAATTTTGTCCCATTTTTTTTGAGAACACTATGTTTTTCTAGTGTTTCTCGAGTCGTCCTCTAATGTTAGAGATTAGAGAAAAGGGCTGGTTATTTAATCTACCTCTAATCTAATCTAACTTCAGTCTTATTTGGGTTCTTTAAATTTTTTGTTGATGTAACCTGCCACTGTAAAGTCTTAAGAGCTTATAATCAAGTTATAAACCGAATGAAATCACGTTCCGTTTTCGGTTTTGTAACATGTTACGGTTTCGTTCTTCAATAATTATTTCGGGTTTCAAACACAAGTTTGTGAACAAAAAAATTGATTACTTAGCTACAAAATTGAAGTAGTTTAAAATAGGTCAGATTTTTTGGAATTTTTTCCTGCAGACATGATGGATTTTCTCCAATATAATAAGGAATAATATGGATAAAATTTCGCCAAAATAAATTCTTACAATTCACACATTTTTTAATTAGAATATGCCTGTATTTAGGCGATTCTATAGATATGTATCGGAATTTGAAAAAGAGGTTGTCATTGAATTTAATAGCTTTTTCCTATTTCTGTAAATAGAACGTGATCCATAGTAGTTCTAGGCAAAATATCCTTATGAATGAGCGGACTTCGGCTCAAATTTAAAAAAAATAACCCTATGCAAATACCTCTAGACAGAATTTAAAAATTAAATTTCCTTTTTCAGATTTTTGATACTGAGGTGAAAACGCGCCTTTTGTAACCTTGCTCGACCAATTTCGATGATTATTAGTTAGGGCACCATCTTCTGAAAGGAAATATGTGTTTACAAAATTAAGTAAAAAAAAAAATTGTCAAAACCGTTTGAAATCGATTCCGCCTTTTGAAATGGTTTCGGTTTCGTTCCTTTTCAGATCAAAATAACAGTTACGGGTTCCGTTTTGAAAAACAAATCGGGTTTAATGGGTCTCGATCCTTTGTCCATATAATAATATGGGATGTGGTACTTTTATATTTTTCTACAAATGGGTGGGTCCTAGGCCAAATCAGAACAGCTGGCAACAATACACAAAGTGTAAAATATTTTCAAATGGAATCTGGTAGCGATTTTTTCGTAAGCAGTTAGCGACTTATGAAATAAAATTGTAACAGACCGCTGTTTGTACATTGCAGATGTGGAAAAAAAATTTGAAGAAGGCAAAACAACACTTTTTAAATTTTTGGTTTGTATGTCTGTATATTTGTTCGGGCATCACTAAATAATTGCTTAATGGAAATGGATTATTTTTGCAACGGTGTATTGCTTGAGGTCTATTTTAAGATATAGGCTACATAATATCGTTGCTGCAGTTCCGTTTTAGAACTGATTCAGTTGCATACTCCTCTCTCTACTCTGAAATTCCACTAAAAATAAATGCTGTTTATTTTTTCAGTAGGAAACCCGGTTCTATTGGCGTAATAAATGAGCCGTTCTCTAAATTTTTGTACAGACATCGACCCGTTACAATTTTATTAGACTGAGCATAATATTATTAATACGATTTTTTCAGTTGCGCAATTTCGTTCAAATAATTTGACATTATTTTTCAAAAACAGTGGTTGCATACTCCTAAATACTTTTTAAAATATGCACTTTCAATTATCTAATTTTCTACCATTTATAAAGAGACTCAGTGTAACGACACGCAGCACTCTATCCACCTGAAATACGGGAGCAAACCGAATCGCATCCATTAAAGTGAAGCAGGCCAAACTAGGCGAGTTCGTGACATGCACATTTTGGTGTTTTCAGCATTTAAAGCGAACACAACGTTTGTATGTTTATTTCGCTTGTTTTTGGCGAGTTCGCAATTAGTTAAACAAAAAAAAAAGTATCTATATGTATATAGAAAATATACAGGTTTTGGTGTGGTCGGTCAAACAAAGCTTGAAATATGTAGTTATAAATAAAGCAGTAAAAATTTACAATAAAAAAAAATATGTTATTCAAACTTTGAGTACAACTTGCGTTGTTGTAAATTACGCTGACAAAAGTTACTGTTTGAAAGTCTTTGTGAAAACCAGTGTGTATGTAAAATAAAAAAAATTGCAACGTTATAAAAATAGCCAAATAAAAACGATACAGCAGTAGGCTGGCCTTTGCAATACTAAGCCTTGTATAATACTATATCTAATACCGTTACTCAATTACACTCTCATTCAATAAAAGGCCATTTAGTATGATAGCGTAAGGTCTTCGAGCGAAATAGATTACACTCATCAAGGAGTAAAACCGAAACTGATTAATTTTAAACCGAAATCGCAACCATTATTTTGATCTAAAAACGAATGAAACGAAAAGGCGGCACCGGTTCCGTACAGTGTTTTTTTTTTACTTCATTTCTCTATGGCGCGATATACAACAGGTATATCATCATAAACCTCCTAAGAGATTTTTGCGCCAAGCTTCTCTTCCAATTTGTGGTGTGCCGATTTGAATTTTCCCTACAAATTGGTGGGACCTACAGTTTTTACTTCATTTAGTGGGTACATATTTTCTTTTAATTTTTTACGGATCTACGAGTATTGATGGCATATTGTGTTTAATAGAAATAAGCTATAATCTCGTACAAAAATATTGCTTTTTTTGAGAAAACCTGTTTTACTTTCATTTTGTTGTCAATAAAAAAAAAAAAAAAAAAAAATTACAACCCCTTTTTCAAATTCCGATTTCTCAAAAAGCCTAAGATCTAATTCGATGAAATTTCCGTGACGGATAGGTACATATCTAGAAAATCGACTGAATACAGGTATTTTTGAATTAAAAAATGTGTGAATTTTTAGAATTTATTTTGGTTAAATTTTATCCACAAATGGCATAAATAATATTTATTATATTGGAGAAAATTAATCATGTCTGCAGGAAAAAAATTCTAAAAAATCTGACCTATTTTAAACCATTTAAATTTTGTAGCTAATTAATAAACTTCATAAATTTGTTTGTTCACAAACTTGTGTTATTTTTTATTTATTTTGAAACCAAAACAGGAACGAAAGCGCGTTTAATGTTGAAGAACGATTCCGGAACCGAAACATGTTACAAAACCGAAACCGGAATGTTATTTTTATCGTTTGCAAACCTTGTAGAAAATTTATGAAATTCGGAACCTACGATGTTTTTTCGCTCCCGAAAAGAGCTATAAGGAGCTTTTACATATTAATGAAAAATGCATATAGGATGCTTTTGTGAGATAGCTCTTTAGTATGGATGCAAAAACAACAGGTTTTAGAATTTTCGTCTGTCTGTCTCTATGTTTGCTCGCGCATCACTCAAAAACCGCTACATGGAATGTAATATAACTTTCAACGAGGTATTTTGGGGTATCGAACTTAAAGCTTAGACACCATTTTATGGCACAGAAACAGTTTATACCCGCTGTGAACAGTGGTGAGAATAAAAGTAGGCTTAAAATATTTGTATACATATGTGTAGCAAGATTAGAACAGGAAGCGTAGTCTTAATTAGACCAACAGCAACCAAAAGAAACATTTTTTATAATATCTGCCTGTCTGTCTCTATGTGTGTATGTTTGTACGCGCATCAATAAATAACTACTACAAGGTATTGAATAGTATCTTCAACGATGTATTGCTCGAGGTCTATTTGAAAATATAGCACATAATTTTTAGTACATCGTCGGCTCAGCGGAAGGTGATCCTATCTGATTTTTTTTTTTTGTTGCAAAAATGGCTTATTTCAGAGTGAGTTTAAAAAATATGCTATCTGAACTCAAATTCAAAACATTTTCAGCCAAGATAGACCGCATTAGCATGACATGCTGAGAGAGGGAGCTCTTTAAGTGTATTAAAATATATGGTGATCATCTTCCACTCAGTCGTCGATTTAGTGTTGATACGATTTTGAAATCAAATTCTTGTTGTTGTAGGATCTAGTTAAAAAGTGATTTCAGCTTTTCAATTGAAATATCATTACCATTAAAAATGTCAACAGAACTATAAAAATATATTAAAAAATTTTTTTTTTACATTTTCCTCAAAAAAAGTAATCAATAAAAACATTAAAAACGCTAAATACAATACAAAAGATACATAAAAAACTTAACACGACCTCCATTGCAAGAACCAACAACAGCGTAAATACAATTTGCAATTAAAAAAAATTAACGCCCATCATTACAACAAAAAAAATAACAAACATAATTTGAAAAAAAAAGAAGGAAACAGTGTCACTTATTGTTAGTAAAAACAATAAAAAAACACATGCAAGTGGCTACCCACAACTTTTCATTATTACAATACCAGCAACATAATTCACAGGTCTACCGAAAAACAAAAGAAATAGCTAAGCAAACAACAATTGCAATCACAGCAGCAACGACAACAATAACAAAGCGCAAATACAACAACAAGCGTAAAACCTGTTCTTATTGCAAACACTGCTGCGCATGCGCAACGCTGTTGTAATTGGCGACATCAACAACAATAACAACTTACAGCCCAGCCAGCCAGCCAGACTAGCAATATTAACCAATAACGCGGCGTTGTCACCTCGCTGTAGCTCTCAACTCGCTAAGCAACGTACGGGGTTTTTTTTTGTGTGTTTTTAATTTCATTTTGATACGAAAATAATCACAGGTCTTTGTAATTTGAGTGTATGTGTGCGCATGTGTGTGTTTTGGCATGTGAATTTGTGGAAATTGTCCTACCTCAACAAACAAAAGTCGACTTTGATTGTTTGTGGCAACAACAGCAATTGTTAAAATAACAACTTCAGCAAACAACAAATACAACAACAACAATCAACAACAACAACAATCAACAACAATCAACAGCACGTTCATCTGACCACAAACCGTATTGCATAACATTTCATTCAAGTTTTATTCGTTTACTTGCACTCGTCATTCGTGTTGGTGTTGCTGCCGTTTGCCTTCATGCTTTTGTGTTTTTATTCAGCTGAATTTGTCACACCATTCAACAATTGTGTCACATTAACCTTATTCTTTCGCTTTCTTTAAAATATACAAAGCGCTGTGTTGTTTGACTTTATTTTATTACATTGTGTTGTATTGTTGTAATTGACTTTTATGTTTTATTTGCGGTCATTCAATTTGTTTATTTATTTAAAAACACATTGACGCGTAATCAGTCTAATAAATCGGTTTGTAATTAATCGTTTATTTTTTGTTATTGTTATTGAAGGCGTTGATTTAGATTGACAAAAGCAATGTATAAAGCATCGATGGTGCTTTTGATCCTGTTTGGATGTTTACTTATCACAGGTTTGTTTGTTTATTTACGTATAAATATGTTTGTACTATTTATTATTTTTTAGCTTTAGTTTATTTATTTTTTTCAAAGTTTTATATACAGTTGTGTTCAATATAATAGCACACGGCTAAAAATTTGAGCCTAAATTTTAAACAATTCATCGGTTTAAGCAATTTTTTAAACGTTTTTGTAATAAATTCCAAACCGTTAAATTCCCTACACCAATTTTGAATTTATTGCTATTTAGATTTAAAACTGAACTGAAAAAAACGTCAACAATTTTTTAAATTTCTTTTTATTTATTTCTGAAAGCTTTTCCAAGTCATTGAATTTTTCTCATTACAATTTTGTGTGCGCCGTAACTCAGTGGGTGGAGCAGACGACTCTGATGCGGGAGCGTCGGTTGGAATCCTGCCAAATGATACAAATGTTTTTTATGTTTTTTAATGGTTAAGACATTTCTGATTTGAAATTTAAACTCTTTTCTTAACGGTCATTTTCTCGAAAACTGGCACAATTTAAATTCTAAATCAAATTTGGTTAGGACATATATTTAGCGCAGAAAAGTTTAAAATTTAGGCTAAAATTTTTAACCGTGTAGTGAAGTTAAAATGGATATCGTTTGACGAAATAAGAAGCTGTGATTTTAATGGGTTTCATTTAAAATATAGCGACCTCCATAACAATAAAAAGAAATTTCAAAATTTACACAAAATTCAGGAAAACTAATTGATCTTTAAAAAATGGCCTTCAAAATCTTCAGGTTTTTTGGCAGAATTTTTAGAAAATTTTAGAGTACGCAGTCCAATCAATTTTAGAATAATATTGTGCAAATTAAAACGCGCTCAAAATTTTCTCCGAAGTTTTAGAATTTTTTCCGTCAAAGGTGTTGAGTGATTTCTTCCATACAACGCATGGAGAAAAATTAATTTTGTATGGAAAAAAATAGCCAACATTCTTGACAAAAAAAATTCTATAAATTCAGAGGAAATTTTAAGGTACCTCTAACTTGCACATTATTATGCTATAATTGAATGAGCTATAAAACAGGGTACTCAAAAATGTTCTAAAAATTCTGCCTAAATATATGGAAATTTTTATGTAATTTTTTGAAAGTTTAATTAACTTTCCAGAACTTTGTGTAAACTTTGAAATTTCTTTTTATGTGGTTTCTGTTATGGAATTCGCTACATTTTAAATGAAAATTATTAAATACACAGCTTCTTCTTATTTCGTCAAACGATATTCAATTTAATTTCACTACTATTATATTGAACACAACTATATGTACATATATATTGTCTTTCCCGGACTTGTTAAATTTGATTAACAATTGGTAATGATTATTTTAATTGTTTTTCAAGAAAAGGCAACTATTAATTGATTACGGTAAAAAAAAATTATCTAAAAAATAATAAAATATAAAAAAAAAAAATTTTAAATAAAAATCACAAATAATCAAAAGGAATCAACACAACTTTTTTGTGATTATTTTTTGATTTGTTTTAATAATCGTAAAAAATCATGATTTTTTTGATTATTTTTTTCAATTAATTGGAAAATACTCATTAAAAATTGGAAGTAATGGTAATCAATCATTGAATGGATTCGCAAGAAAATAATTTTTCAAACCGGTAATCTTTACAATTAGTAGTCATTATTTAACAGGTCTGATTTCACCAAAAATATTTATCATTTATGGCTAAAACGACTTGACACCTTGCTATAAAATTGTGTGAATAGGTTATCTAATACAATCTAAGCTCTTTGCCAAATATGTTTTACAGTGTTGCCACCCACCTATCGAATATAAAAAAAAAATCAGATGTGCTAATATTGTTCTCAAAATGTAGGGTTGCCACCAAAATCATATTATTATTATTATTTTGAAACCGACTTGACCCACTTGGGTTAACTTTTTTTGGACTTCAAATTCAGTTAGGGTTTAAATTTAAAACGAAAGTAATTAAAAATCTGCGTAGAAAATTGAATGCTTTAAATCGTACTACAGAATATTTCAAAAAGTTGCTGAATGAATGGTTTCAGATTAAAGCTCAATTTTGTAACGCTGTGGTTTCTTCTATATTTCACAGGTAGTCGCTGTAATTTGATGAATTCGACGATCCATCGCTTTATGCCCATATGCGCTTACATAAGACTATCTTGCAAGTCACTAAATATTTTCCGACAAAAAAAATTTTGGTTACGAAAACCCACATGAATACGTAAGAAGCAATAAAAAAAAAAAACAAAAAAAAAAACAGTGAAAAAGCAACAGCCTATCTACTTGTGTGGAAAACATTCAAAAGTTAAAAATATTGTGTGAAAGGTAGTCAACAATATTCGCACTTCTCACAAGCACACAACACCAACGCTGATTGTCATTTGACCATAATGTTCAAATACTAGCGAGTACACATTAGATAAAAATTAAACATAAATTAGAAATATAATTTGAAAAGTTGTCTAGAAAAAATGCATCTGCCAATCGAACAGACACATCCGCATTCGTTGTGGCGCGTAAACAAGTCACACAAACAACGACCCAACGAGCGACGTTCACTTTTTATACCTTTCATGAATCCGAAATGGTATTATAACTGTAGTCCGATGTTTGGAAGTATGAGAAGAAGAAAAGGTGGACCCACCAATAAGTGTACCGAAATGATCAGAGCGAGGAGCTGAGTCGGTTTAGCTATGCCCGACTGATTGTTTGCACGCAAACTAGTCCCTCAGTTTTAGAGATATATCGATGAAATTTGGTATGGGACCGCCATTTTGTAATATATCGTAATGATTACCGGCTTGATTATTTACATGAGAACCTATTTAAGGATTGATTACCATTACTTTAAATTTTTAATGATTATTTTCCAATTAATTAAAAAAATAATCAAAACAAAAAAAAAATCTAAAGTAATCCAAACAACTTTTTTGATTATTGTTGATTTTTTTTAATAATCGTTAAAAATCATGAATATTTTTTGATTTTCTCTAATCGTAATCAATTAATAATTCTATTTTCTTGAAAAACAATTAAAATAATCATTACCAATTAAAAAAGCCGTCTAATTAATTGATTAATCATCATATTTAACAGATCTGTTGTAAACTTAGATCGGAAATCGCGCTTTGTATTCATGAAAGGTATAAAGCCTAAGGCGCAGCCGTAGACAGCGCTTCATTTACTTCTTTCAAATTGCGTTAGGTTGCTCATCATTTTAAACGAGTATTTTTTTTTTGAGTTGCAACTGCAATTATTCGCATAATTATTTAAATTAGAAAAAAGATGTGGAAAGGCAACGCTGCATTAGAGCAGCATATTGAAAGAGGTTCCTGAAAGCCTGTCGATTATAAAAACGCTTGAACACTAAGAAAGAAGAAGAAGGTGTAAGCTATTAAACGACGGATGAACAAACTAAATGATCTGTCTAAATGAATGAACGGCTGTATGGGTCAATAGGCGAATGGACGGGTAATGCAAATAGCGATGCGAATCTCTGCTCTATCGCTTTAACCAACTGCAGCTTTACTGCATCATGAGCTCGTCTCGCCTATGCAAATGATCGCGTGCCTTGTTTCTCATAGACAGCCTGCTGTAGAGCCTAACGAAGTGCAATGATGTGGTTACTACCTGCTTGAGAGATGCCTCATTTGCTTAGCGCTTATGAAATGTATTTTTTTTCTTTGCTTATCTCGTTATCTTCGCAACAATATAAACAACTTTAAATTGCAGCATTAGTAATGATTTAATGAACCATTACTGCTGATTACAAATTGCATTTATACGGGTGCTGTTAAAATTTTTTTGTTCTAGTATTTCGATTTCAAACAATATTTCCCTGCCTAAATTTTCCTCTCACTTCTAACATTTAGACTAATTTCGGAGATGAATTGCTAGCTCCCCAAGCTAGTTTGTTAATTGCGAGGTAGACAGGTGTGGCGGTTTGCTGAATTCAAATTTATTCAAAGGTAACTTCAGTTATTAATGATAATGCTTTTGGAAAACGAATGGTATTCCAACCTGTGAAGCTTTTTGAAAGCTTTTTTTTGGATTTAAGATCTCGAAGCACTACGGTCAGTTCAGGATACATTTTCATGTTTAAATTGAAACGTGGGATATGTGGTAGTGGAGTTAAAGCGTCATTAACGCCCTAATTCTAGTGTGGTAACAACATTCGTTTTTCCGGCAAATAAATAGTTTGGAAACTGTTGAATTTTGTACACATACTAGTTCACAAGATTTAATAAACAAAATAAGCACTTTTTCGCGTTTGCATTTTATTCTCTATTGCGTATTGTTTGTTTTTGGCAGCGTTGCCATGTACGCTAGAATCGCGGTTACATGAACTGCGTTGACAACGGTTACGATTTTCGGTTAGATAATCTTCCAGGTACAAAATTACCGGTTACGCACAGAATTGACCCGTAATAATAAATTTGAGTACTAATGAGAGTGAAACTTAAGCGAAAATCACCGTTGAATCATAATGGAAGAATAATTTTGTTAAACTGAAAGTTTTAGTGATAATAATAATTAAGTTCGATTCAAAAATCAAATATTAGTTGCAATCAGTCAACATTTATTTTTAATGGAATTTTATTCATTCAGCATTGAAATATTCACTTAACAATAGATATTCACTGGTGACGTCCCATCGGTGCAGTACTTCCATACACGGCTAAAAATTTTAAACTTTTTTGGGCTACATATATGTCCAAGCCAAATTTGGTTTAGAATTTAAATTGTGCCAGTTTTCGAGAAAATGACCGTAAAGAAAAAGAGTTTAAATTTTAAACCAGAAATGTCCTAACAAATAAAAAAAACATAAAAAACATTTATATCAGTTGGCAGGAATCGAACCGACGCTCCCACATCAGAGACGTCTGCGCTACCCACTGAGCTACGGCGCACACAAAATTGTAATGAGAAAAATTCAATGACTTGAAAAAGCTTTCAGAAATAAATGAAAAGAAATTTAAAAAATGTTAGACGTTTTTTTCAGTTCAGTTTTAAATCTAATCCGCAATAAATTCAAAATTGGTGTAGGTTATTTAACGGTTTGGAATTTATTACAAAAACGTTTAAAATATTGCATAACCGACGAATGGTTTAAAATTTAGGCTGAAATTTTTAGCCGTGTACAGAAGGTCCCAGGTTTTTCGGAGAAGGAATCAGAATCGGATTTTTTTTATTTCCGCTATCGATGTCCAAATCTGGAGTCGAAGCATTACACAACAGGCACACATCATGCGATTCGTTGAATAAAATAATTACAAATAAAAATGATAAAAGTTTCTTTAAACTTCTTCTTTAAAGTCCAATTTAGCTCGCCAGTGGATTCTTCATTCTGCCAACTGGCGCCAATTGGGGACACGGCGAGTGCCGATAAGAATACACTCCCCAGGTGTTTTTTTTACGAAAATCGGCAAAAAGTAGAAAATTACTATGATAAGATATATTTTGCTATGGTGAAAATTTTTCTAAGTATTGATGTTATTTGCAACGATTGAGTAATATATTATTATTATTTTTTTTGTCGTAAAGTTTTGAGCTTTTTGGCTGGTGAAGGGTTAATCGAAAACAATGTTTTCCTTTATGCTCCGACGCGTTCCGATGCATTTTGCACTTTCCCTAGGAGGTCTGCAATTTATTAATTTTATTTTATTAAAATTATTTGTTCTATATAGAACGGGGATGCGGGGGCATGAGTTACACCTTGTACGTATTAATTGGGGGTGCGCACTTGTGGCTCTGAGGTATTAGCGAGAAATTGGCCTCTTCATTTTCGCTGCGAAATAATCACAGCTTATGTCGCTTAAACACACACACCGTGAAATTATATTAACCTCATTAATGTTAAAAATTCAAGGTACTTTTCTACCATTTGATGTAGCCTCTTCTAACCGACTACCGGATCCAAACAGTTGGAACCGAATTCAGAATACTATTATCACGATACAATAGCGCGTAAGTGCAGCGACCACGACTTGTATTTCTTTTAAAATAAAAGTTATCCTTGGAGAGATATTATTTAAGGAGAAAATAAAAATACTTTTCAATAACTAACATTAATATCAATTAAATTAATAATGTATAAAATTTATTTAATTTAGTTAGTTATTTATAAGGACTTTTATTATGTCCTTAAAAAATATCTCGCCAAAGCAAACTTTTATTGCTGGCGAGAAAAAATAAAAGGCCGGATTTTTAAGTTATTATTGGAAAATTAAATGTGGCCAGTATTTTCATCCCGGAAGTAATAGGATGACAGAAAAATTAATAACTTTTTTCAGCGACACTGTCTAATCTCTAACTTTTATAAAATCAAACAAAAATTACTTTTATTTTCCGAAGCTCAAGCGCCTAGGCGATTTGGGCCTTTGCGATAACTAATGTCAATTGGAAACATCAAGGGAGTCAAAGACATTGACTTGTTTTTCCATTTCATTAAGCTCTTATGAATTATTTCGTAAGAAGATTGATTTCTATTTTACCTTATTTTGAGAGTCCACATTCGTTGAATTATATTCCGTATTGTACATACGAACCTTTGAATCCTACACTGGATATTACTTAATGACATAGTTTAAATTTTTTAACAAAATAGGTTTTGTGGGAAATTCTTAACCTTACAATTCAACTCGTTAGAAAAACTTTAAATAAATAACGACCAAAAATTTTGAACAGCCGATGTCAGTATTATATTGCAGAAAAGCCTTACATTTGCCATTTAAATTAAGTTAAAAATGGTATACTATCCATATAAAGGAAAAAAAAATATAAAAAAAAAAAAAGTTTTTTTAAATAATAAATAATTGTTCCAAGCACTTTATTTCTCGAAATTCTAGTGCAATTCAAATAAAAATTGGAACGCCAGACGCTATTGTTAATATGCTTTCATGAATGTGTATGTATATGTGTATGTTTACATGCATTTGTTTGCTGCTCCGCCTTAATTTTGTGTAATACGATTTTTGTGAACGGGATTTTTAAATTGTCACGATTTTCGTTGAGTGTTCACATTTGCTTAATGTTACTATTATAACTATGCATTTTGTTGCTGTTTCTATTATCTTATTGAAGTATTTTGGGTTTTCGGCTGGAGTAAAATTTTGTTTTAAATACATATTGTATTTGTATATGCATATGGACATTAGCGTGTTTAATTAAATTTTCAGGTGAATTTGTTTGTGTTTGACCTATATAAAAATCTTATTTCTTGCCTTGATATACAATTGTTGCATGGCGATGTTTGTAAATTATATGATTATAGAATTTTTGTCTACCTGTATGTATGTTTGTTCACACATCACTCAAAAACCGCTGCAGAGAATTGAATGCAATTTTCACCGATCTATTGCTAGATGTTCCATTTAAAGTTTTGGATCTATTCTACCCAAAAAAAAAAAGCCACCTTGTATGAATGTCCAAAGTTCTCCAACGATTTTTATAAAATTTTGATAATATTTGCATATGGACACTGGGCAAAACATAGGCTATATAAAGTGTTAAAAATCGACGGTGCCGCGCCCCTTATTAGAAGAGGTTTGAATGGCCTATATCTCTGCAACTATTTGATGAAACTATCAAATATCTGGTATTGATATGAGAAAAGGAGTGGGTGAGGCAGGCAGAAAAATAGTTTGAAAGAAAGAGAGAAAATGAAGGAACAGCGAAAGGAAAAGGGAATGGGAAAGGAAATGAGACAGGAAAAAGAGGAAAAGGAAATATAAGGGAGAGAAAGTTAAAAATGATGGTAAGGAATAAGGAAGATATGTAGTGGAAGGTAGGAAAATTGTTCATATATGGACAAGCCAATTTTGGAAAGGGGAGATAGGGAGTGATAGAAAGAAGAAGCTGAGACTGAGAAAGAGGTGGATGAAGGACAGAACAATGTAAGTTATAAATAAAATGTGATTTTTATTTGAAACAAAAAATTCAAATCAGAAATGGGTTCTTCCATGTCAAATAGTCAGATAGGTGGAGTTTCCTTTTATCATAAAACGAATTCTGTCAAAGAAAAAATATGTAAATTTTTTTAAAGTTATGCCAATTAAAAATTTCGCGGGGTACTTAGAAGTAAAAACAATAATATATTTGGAAAAAAAATTTTTTTAATTACTAATTTTTAAAAATTTTCAACTTTTCAAAATCGAAAAAATCAAGGTTCACCATAAAATTTTGGACTCAAATTTTTTTGTACTATACCTCTGGTATATTTAAAGCTATCGTCAAATTTTCAGGTTTTTTTTGGTTTTTTCAAAAATATGAATTTTTAAATTTTTTACAAAATTTTATTTTTTTTTTTTGACTTTCTAGTCGAGTTAAACACAAAATTATTCAATTTTGAAATATTTTGTTTGGTGCTAATGGAATGTAAAAACAAGAATGTAAACAAAAATTGTTAAGTCTATTTTTTTTACATTCCACAAAAGTTAAAAAAAAAACATTTTTTGGCCATTCATATTTTTGATAAAACAAAAAGCACCCTTTAGGATATCTTTAGATATACCAGAGGTATAATATAATAAAATATTTAAGGCCGATAATTAAGGCAAACCTAAATTTTTTCGATTTTGAAAAGTTAAAAAAATTCTAAAATTAGAAATCAAAAAAAAATTTTTCCAAATATTTTTTTGTTTTTACCTCTAAGTACCCCCTTTCAAAGTGCCAAATTAATTTCATTTCTTTTTGTCCCTCTAAGTGTCTCCTTTGAAAGTGCCAAAGTGAATTTTTTTAACTAGAATAGTTTTCGAAATATTGAAAAAAAACTTTACAAAACAAGAAAAATGTTAAATTTTGAATTTGCATAACTTTTAGAAAAAAAGAAGCTTTTTTAATTTTTTTCTTCGGCAGAATTTTTTTTTTTTTGTTTGAAGAAAGGAAACTCCCAACAAACTTTAATCAAACGGGAGGGGGTCGATTATAACCATGTAGCGATTTCACATAGAATTGATTAAGATTTTGATGGTGAAATCAAATTAATTTCTGATTAGTAAGCAATCAACAGATCCGAGTTTAAGGGCCTGCGTGCTTCTAAATGTCTAAATCGTGGCCAAAATATTGCAGGTTTGGTGGATTGGATAATAAATAGAACTATTTAAGCTTTAAAATTATAGTTCGTGATATAATTTAATTAATTTTAATTAATTAACAAATAACTTTGCTTTAATTAAAAAATAAACCAAAAACAAATTATAAAAATAACAAGTATGAAAACAAATACATTTTCGAAAATATGCATAAATAATTGAAAATAAAATGTAAAGGCCGTAAAAAGTATATACGTTTGGATATACATAGAACGATAATAAAAAAAAAAAATCTATGTTAATTATATTCATCAACAATGTATATATTTCTTGAATTTCCGCAAAATTTTAAATATGTATGCCTTTATGAAATCAAATAGTTTGTCATATCCTAAGAGAAAATATCCTTTTATTCACCATCTGACAATGATAATTATGCGCCTACAAATTGTCCAACCGCTTAATAACAGATTAAATAATTAATTTTACGTATGTGAATATGAGAGTAGGTGTGTTTGTGTGTGCGTGTGTTTGGGTAAAAAGGTGCGAACAAGCAATCACATGCCATCACACAATTATTATATCTACTTATATATGTACATAAGTTCGCGTATCTGCATTAATTGGCGGAAAATCAACGACACTTTATTATTTGACATTATTTTATAATTTTGGTTTTAATTGTTGTTGCTTCAGAGGATATCCTGTGCTCGGTTGCAACCTTAGTTAACGACAGTTGTTGCTTATTGTTTGACCGCTTGATGGGGTTATTAGGGATGTTGCGAAAATGAGTTTACCGGAACCCGAATCGTAACCGGATTTCTAAAACCGAATGTCTAAAAAAAGGGATATCTTTACAATAGGGATAACAAACCCGGCATCCTGGGCTCCCGTGCTATTTCAGGTCCCAAAAATCCCGTATGTTACTAAATACAAAATACCTGTGACTTATTTTGGCAAGTTATCTTAATGTCTTTGTGGATATGCAATATTTTTGAATTAAATATTATTTCTTGATTCTGTTACTTAAAGTAACATGAGCCTTTCTAGCAACTAACAAGAAACTGTGTGGATCTTTCGCACCACGATCGAAAGTGTATCATTTATTTAAGCAATATTCAGTTTTTTTAAATGTAGCATCTTCTATAACAAATGATTAGTTAACATGGATTTTAAACATTACAAAAGTTCAGCTTTCTTATGTCAATTTTCAATTAATCGGTCTGATAAGTACACATTTTTTTTTTTTTTTTAAATTTGCTGATCGATAATCCATTTCAAGGATTACATAAATATATCTCAATTTGAAAAAATTACTTAAAAACTACAGAACTCTTTTGATTTTTCTTTGCTATAAATTAAATTACTTTCATTTTAACTACAACAACACTTTAAAATTCTTATTATTTGCTATAATTTTAAGGTTATATATTTTCTAAAACTATTTTGTTCACTTTTTTTAACCTAAACTCTTGGATAATAGCGAATGTTCAAATCCCAGGATGTTGAAATCACAAAAATTGGCATCCGTAATTAACACATATTAAAACTTTACATTAAATTATACATTATGATGATAAGAAGTTAAAATTTGAATTTTTGTCTGTCAGTTTGTCTGGTTGTTTGTTCGCGCATCACTTAAAAACCGCTTTGTAGAATTGAATGTAATTTTTACCGATGTATGGCTGACGATCTATCTCTAAATATATAACGCATTTTGTTGTTGATATTTTGTATTAAAAAACATTTTACTAGTTGTTTAAGTGACATAAGCTGTAGTAATTTCTTTCGTTTATTTCATTTGCATTGCATGCAATTCGCAATCAGCTTATAAAATATTCCAAAGATATAGTTTATATTTTGCAATCCCAAATCGGGGGTTTTCGCAGCGAAAATGAAGAGGCCAATTCCTCACTAATACCTCAGAGCCACAAGTGCCCACCCTCAATTAATACATACAAGGTGTAACTCATACCCCCGCACCTCCGTTCTATATAGAACAAATAATTTAAATAAAAAAATAATAATAATTTAATATTCTCAGAGGTTGCCCCTATGCAACATGTGCTCCGCACCCTCCGTTATACTCTCTGAATAAATAATAAAATAATATACAAACAATAACTTTAAAAAACTACTCGCCCTCCATAAAGCTTAAACATTATTAATACAAAATTACAGATCCGCAAACTTTGTGTTGCTTAAAAGTAGACTTACGCAAACTTGGACAATTTGCAACTCTTCAGCTTCCTCTTTCTCTTGCCATCTATCACCATCTCCCTCTTCTTTTTCCTCTTTCTTTACTGCTTTTCCTATGCCATATCTCCTTCCACTACTTCTTCCTCTTGGTTTCCCTCAGTCTCCTCCTTTACCTTTGGTTCTTCATTCCCTGGCTCTACCTATTGCTCTTCCCCTTTTCTATTTATATTCCTCATCCTATTACCATTCCTATTCATGCTCCTCTTTCTCTTTCTCAACTTTTTCACGTTATTCGTGAGTATAGAAAACTTGATCAATATCAACGGTTTCGAAGTAGTGCAGTAATAATATTTGATTTGTATGGTAGATGCTTCGCCTTGATTGACTCTAGTTAGGTTCCAATCGTTCTCCGTAACATCTCTAGTAATTATACCACCATTATTGTTGTTTTTATAGATACCATCTTTTAGCCTTAAATATGCATTGCGCCAAATTTTCAACTTTAATTCCACAATTTTCAATGTAATTAAAAATCTGATTTATATAAATTTCATTTGTGTCAATAGTCAATTGCAACAAAAAAAAAACCCAAATAAATAAAAAAGTATACTTTAATTTTATGATTATTGCATTTTAAGTTTTATTGCCAACGGCTTTATTGCAATTATTTCCAGAAAAAAAAAAAAATTTAAAAAAAATGCACGAAAAACAATACTGCGAAAAATGAAATAAAATCAAAAGTCTATTAAATTCGATTAATCCGGCACATTAAACTCAGTGCATGTGTAAAGAATTGAAATCAATCGACCGCAAACTGTTGGGTTAATGCGAATGTATCTTGTGGAATGCTGCCATGTATAATTATTTATTTTTTTGTTGTTTTTTTTTTTTTTACACACACCTGTTTTTCCCATATGTTAAAATGCGTGAGATTGGTTCGTTTAATTTATTTGGGCTACAAGCAATTGGTTAACGTGTTATGGTTTAATGATTCAGAGCGGTCATACGCATATGTATCTATGTACTAGCAGAGTCCGGGGTCCCTCAGGTTGAGGTTCAATGATATTATATTTGATGATTGCTATTGAATTTAAACGTTATTTATAACGCTATCGGCAGACCGGTTGATTATGCTGCGCCGATGTGGTTGCTGACACCAACTGGAGGAGGTTGCAAGTATGCCAAAACATCGTCAGAATTGCCACGGAATGTTTTCTTATGTCATCTAAGACTCACCTTCATCGAGATAATAAAATGATCAATGTTCGAAAGCACGCGGCATTGTTGAGCATATAGTTTTTCTTGAACTGCCATAAACCCAGTCATCCAAACAGACATATATTGGATTAAGCTCCGCCTCCGAGAGACATGAGGAAACATCTCCGTTAGCACTATGATGAGATCCGGCACCCCATTCCGCTGCCGTTTGATCTCCGTAACTACAGGTGGGCTCTAAATGACCTCCACACCCCGAGTCCGTAGACAGATCCCTTAGACCTCTGGCTTGTGAGCCCCGTAATCGATTTCAAACCACCGGAAATAGCTGAAGTTGATCGCTTCCTTCCGAGGGAGACTAGATTCATACTAGCACAACTTCGATCTGGTTAAACTCTTATTTATCCAGACTCAACCTCACCATACCAAATACTTGCTCTGCATATGGTATGTCCCCTCATGATACTGTTCCCTTGAAACTGCTCTTCTAAAACCAATATCAATCTGGTCCAATCCTGTTAAAACTGCGTATTTTCTTGGACTCCCGTTGGAATAGCTTGATGCCGCTTCTCAGAGTAATCGTGTCGGGCGAAATCTGACCAGGATGAACTTCAGTCTTTCATTAAAATACGCTAAATAGAAACTTTTTAGGATTGTAAGAATACTGTTTTCGTGGTAGGTTGTGCGATTTGCGGGATTGGAGCACCAGCACGCTTAAGTTCCAATCTACAGACATGGGCATGCCCGACTATATTTTGCATGCTTTATAACAACCCTTCGACTCTGTGTTTTAACAGCTCTTGGGCTAGTCCGTCATTTTTTATGCGCTTTATTACCTTTTAGCCGGGAATTACCATCTTTACGGGTTCCTTGTCTCCATCGCAATTTATTAATGAGAGGTGGTCCCTTTAAGGCTCAAGTACATCTGCTGACAAGCCGCCAACTAAAAGGATGAATTCACTACTTCTAAACTCTAATTTTCTTATTTAATTCATTTTGAATTTTATTATACATTATTATTATTTTTTTTTTTTTAATTTTAATAACTATACTTTTAATAATTTAAAAAAAAAATAATACTTTTTAATATAAATATATATCTACTGAAAAATTTATTAAATTATATTTTATAAATTAAAAATAATTTATTGAATTTAAAATAATGAATTAATGTTCAATTAAATATAATTTAAAAATAACTTATAATTTTAAAATTCATATATATACAAGAACGCCTGCACCGATTTGGATGATTGATACTAATTTAGATTGTTCTCTGACCAGAATAGGAGAATACCCAATAAAATTTCCGAAAAATTCCTAAAAAAAATTGTATTTTCCCATACATTTTGTATGGTGCGAATTTTTATAATTTTTTTTTTTTGGTAGAAAAGTTCAATAATGGATCGATCGATGGTGAAGTGGAATTGTGTGTGTGTGTAATAGTTACATCTATAGGGATAGGAATGGGGATAGGGATAGTGGTAGAGATACTCGTACTCGTAATGATAGGGATAGGAAAAGCCAATATTTCTAGATCTATTCATGTAAATATCTGGGCAGGACAAGTCCCTCTAGTAAATTAATAAATAACTTAATTTTGCATTTCGATTTATCGTATTTTTTTTTTTCAACATTAAATCATCCCCTTAACAAAATGATTTCGTGATGCCACGATTAAAATGTTCGAACGAGTAAAAAATGATTTGCATTCCGATAGATGAGCTGGTGAATCGGTGGCTAAAGAGGCCGACGGATGTCATAACATTGCGTGGCATCCGTTGCTGACATAAACAGCGGTTGTTTAGTGTGTTTGTTGTGGGTTGTTGTTTTATTGTATTCGTAGCATGAACAGATTTGTATGCAAATACATAAATTATACGACACTCATTGTGTACGCAGCTGAATAATTCGAAAAGGAAATGCAATAAATTTAAGTAAAACAAGAAATTCATGCAATCTTCATCATATCTTAGTTCGTAATATTAGCGGCGCTAGAAGTATACAAACACACACTCATGTATGTATATATAAGGGAAGTTATGCGTAGTTATGTAAGCCTGCATTACAAACGTTGGAGCTGAAATTGCTTGCCAAATAAGAAGTAGCCAAAGCTTGAAAATGAAGCGAAAAATTGCAGTTAAAAAGCCAATAAAAAAATTGAATGAAGTATTTAAAAGCAATAAAAAGTTAATTAAATTTAGTTAAATTAAAAAAATAACATATCAAAATAAAATTTAAACATGAAGCTCTTATCAAATAAAAACTTCAAATCGAATATTGCTACAACGGTGCCACTAGTCGTATGAGTAATATTTTCGATGTAACAATTAGGAATGTTACGGAGCTGCGGTTGAGACTGCAAAACGTCGGAACCTCTGAGTTTTGAAATCCGAATTATAGCGAAAGTCGACTAGTAGAAAGGATCTTGCTGCAGTTGTTCTTCTCATAGCCCTGCTTAATCGGCGCATCCATTCATGGGATGAGACGTGGCGGACTATAATGTTTTATACTTTTATTTCCAGGACTTTCCTGGATCTGGTACGATTTGGTACTAGCATCTTGTGGTACTAGTCCTACAACATTAGAACCAATTTCGTTGACCACGGTAGCTATGTGGATGCGGATTTTAGTCGCCTCTTACGTAAGGCATACCTACCGCGGGCATATTCTGGCTCAATATGTCGGTTGTTGTTGTCATTTGTATAGGTCCTCAAAATTGTGCTTAACACGGGCGGATTTCTGTCTAATGAATTTTTTATTTTTTTTTTTATTATATTTGATTTTTTTCAGGATTGTTGTAGAAGCACATAAATATACACATCAACAATACTGAACAAAATCAAAAATAATCAAAAGTAATCAAAATAAATTTTTTTGATTATTTTCGATTTTTTCTAATTGTAATCAATTAATAATTGCCTTTTCTTTAAAAGTAATTAAAATAATCGTTCACAATTAAAAAATCCGTCTAATTAATTGATTACTAATTATAAATTAAATTAAACCGGTCTGGCCCAAACTCTCCGAAATGGAACTGGTTAAGAACTAGCCAACGGAACACCATCTTAGGACTTTTCGATTGGGAGCCGTTTAAGAACCAGTTGCCATGTAATGCACTGGGCGACAATTGCCACAGCCATGCCAAAGTGAACCGTTCAAAGCATAGGTTGGGTATTGAGCTAGAAATAGCTACAGAAACACTTCCTGAAGGTTTTGGGAAGTCTTGTCCCTTGCGGTACATGCCCGACTGTCGCGGGAGCGATTTTGTATAGCCGAACATTCTAGGTCATTTAACAATCTCCTTCCGTAAGGAGGAAAAAGGATACGTTGTTCATAGTAGAGTCGTCAAATGCATTAGCTCTGGGATAGTTCTGAACTACTCTAATTTTTTGCAGAGAATGGCTAAAAAAAATAAAAAGAGAAACATAAATAGGTTTCACGATTGATTGCAAACATTCTATCGGGCTATCATTCATGGCTCTATGACTAATATTGGGTAAAAATGCGAGAAGAAATCTTCTCGACGGGTTCTACTAAATCTCAATATTTCCTAAATATATTCGAAATAGCACAGCCTAGCAACTTAAGCCAAGTTCTTACTGGTTACAAAACTCGACTTTGCAAGTAAAATACAGAAACAATCCAAGTTATGAAGCCTTTTTTAGCGACATAACAACAACAATGTAGCAAACTTTTACGCACCATAATTGAATCAAAAGTAATTGAATCATGGCACAGCCGTGAATTCTCTCTCCTACATCAATTTCGATTTCCATTTCTGATAACTTAAACAAAATTCATTTGGAATGCAAAATTGTAGTTCGCCAACGAACATTAAAAACCATTTTGAATTTCTTGTCAGTATTTTGGGAAGTAAACCGGTGGACACGCACTGACTTTATTTTTATGTAAATAAGAATTGAAATGTGTAAAATGAGTATGCGCGTAGATACGCACAAATGATTGATTGACAGTGAACAAGCAGGCAATTCTTGATTTCGAATGCAATTGGGTAGATATAACAATTTGGGACAAATTCCAGTGTCGTTTCAAGCACAAAAAAAAGTATTTATGGACACATTTTATTCATGTTTTCTTTACATTAGGTCACTTTCATGTTTGGCCGCCTATTTTCCATACAAAATTCTGGAAACTTGCAATAGATTTCTCAAAACAAAAAAATTTTCCTCAAATACTAATTTTATAACAGCAAGCAATAACAGCCAAACCCCAGTTAGAGCGTAACTGGATTTCATATGTTCCACGTTCTCGAATGTATTATCGCACAAAATTTTCATTGACTTTTCTGAGAAAATTCTAATTTTATAGACAGAAAAACCAAATAGCTAAAGTATGTTTAGTGCTTGTCTGAATCTTTAATAGCAAACCTAACTCAATATTGCTTTAAAAAAATTGTATTTATTGATAAAAATTACATTTTGTTTTATAGTAACAACAAAACATAAATTTTGTTTCAAAAATATAATAGATTTCTCCTGCGTTAATGTAGGGTTGTCAATAAATAATCAATTGATACCAGACCTGTTAAGTTTGATTAGTAACACAGTGCTACAAAAAAAAAAAAATTTTATATACTTTTAAAGCGACCTAGTAGAGATTGTTCATCCGGTCGAATGATACAAGAAACCATGTTCAAACAATTTTGAACACCCCCAAAATCTTTTTTTAAAGTCAAAAAACAATTTTTTCAGTTTTTTCGTGTTAAAAAATTCATTAAAAAACAAATTTTCAATCGATTTAAGAATTCTCAACGGTTTTGAATAGTTGAATGTTGACACTTTCGAAATATATATGTATAGTGTTTTGTTCATTTAACAAGAGTAAGACGTGTTTTTACACAAGAAGTTGAATTTTTTAGAAATTTTCCAATTTTTCCGATTTTGACGTCATTTTTTTGGCACTAATTGGGAATCAATGATAAATTTTGGGGGTGTTAAAAATTTTTTCAACATGGTTTCGTGTATCATTCGACCCGATGAACAACCTCTACTAGGTCGCTTTAAAAGCAAAAAAAAATGACTGCAGCACTGTGTAATTAGTAATCAATTAATTAGACGGCTTTTTATTTGGTAATGATTTCTTAATTCTTTTTAAAAAAAGGCAATTATTAATTGGTTACGATTACAAAAAATAAAAAAAAACTATATTAATAAAAAAAAGGTGTTTTGATTACTTTTGATTATTTAAGATTTTTTTCAGTATTGTTGATATGTATATTTATGTGCTTCTACAAAAATGCTGAACAAGATCAAAAATAATTAACAACAATAAAAAAAGGAATATTAAAAAAAATAATCAAAAATAATCAGAACAACTTTTTTTGATTACTTTTGATTTTTTTTAATAATCATAAAAAATCAAGAATTTTTTTATTATTTTTTTAATTAATTGGAAAATAGTCATTAAAAATTTAAAGTAATGGTAATGAATCATTAAATGGATTCTCAAGAAAATAAATAATCAAACCGGTAATCATTACGATTAGTAATCAATATTTAACAGGTCTGATTGATACTTTAGTTCATTATTTTTTAAACTTATTGCTTTTTTGATGGTAAACATAGATTTTTATTTAATGGATTATAAGAATTACAGATTTTATATCGATTTTTGTAGAAAATGGGTAAAACTATGTACACACTGCGCCCGAAAACATATAGTTTTGCATAAATCACTTCCAGTCCATCTTTCTTCATCACTTTTAATTTAGGTAAATGTGAAACAGTAACTGATAATTGGTGATACTAACAATTCATATAATACTTTTGTTTCAGTTTTAAGACCAAAAAAATTGTTCCCGCAAGAAAGTTTATATAAGAGTTGTGGATATTCAACCCCATGTAGAACCATTTAAGGACGTGCTCTTTAAGACCTCTTACTTCACTTCGGAACTTTGAAACTCATTTAATTTCAGATAAAATGAAAATAAGGTTTGTCAAGATCCCACATAAGCTGGAATAGTATAATACGAGAAGGGATCTTATTTTCTATCTATACTTTGTAGACGCTTCTCCGGTCATGGAGTGGGCCCGATTCATACGTTTGAACTGTGATTGGATCGTTGCATGTACAAATACATTTATTTAATCTTCGTGCTGGTTCTTGCGAAGAAAGAAATGACATTAAGGTGGATCTATCAGCAAGACATTCTGTCGAAACATATAGCGATTTGATTCAAATAATAGTTTATGTTGCAGTATTGCCCTATGAAAAGTGTTGGATCCTAAAAATCCGCGGGGAAATTGCAGAAACAAAGAGTCTTTCTTCGGACAAGTTGCATTAGCGGCGTTAAATATTTCCTAAGCTATTTTTCTTAATTAATATATTTAATACAAAGACGTTGTGCATCTGCTTTGAGCTTGAATTTTATCGCTCCAGTTTTTGAGTTCATCGGATTCTTTGTACACAATTTTTTTTAATAAATTAGGAAATTATTTTTATTTATTAAAATTGCTAATATCTAAAATGTATTTTCCCGAATAAAAAGAATTACACATGAGAAAATGTTTTAAAGTGAATTTCGATGCTTTAGTTTTGTCGCACACTGTATGTATGCTTGTACGGGCATCACTTAATGACTACAACCTGGAACTGATTGGTTTTTTCACTGAAGTATAGAACACATTTATATACTGTGATTTATTGGACATCTAGTCAACAGCTCGACTGCTGAGTGGAAGATCACCCTATTCCAAAATCTTTTTCAAAACGCCTTATATTAAAATTTGTTTCAATAACGCCATATCTTAACATTTTTTTCAACAACGCCCTATATGAGAATTTGAGTCGAAAACGCCCTATCTCAGCTAAAAATTTATTGAATTTTCGTTCAGATAGGTCGTTTTTAAAACTCATTCTGAGATAGGGCGTTGTTAAAACAAATTTTGAAATAGGGCGTTATTGAAAAAAATTTTTAAGGTGTGGCGTTCTTCAAAGAAATTCCGAGATAGGGCGTTTTTGAAAAATATTTTGAAATAGGGTGATCTTCCACTCAGCGGTCGAAATGTGAAAAAAAAATTTAGATATGGGATTTTTGCTAACTCTCCCTTTATTTTGAATCGATTATATTTTTCTAAAAAAAAAAAAATCTTATTCTCATATAAAAATCAAAATTTGAATCGGTGATTTCTTGAAACCCCTTTTAAGAACTGCGTTTGCCGAGATTTTAATGAGAACTCAATATCTCAGGTGTAGACGCTAATGTATACTTACAGACTCATTAATTTTTGAATATTTTGTATGGTATTTTCGATGTTTCCTCATTCGCATTTGCAATATCATTACCTTACTGTGTTCAGTTTTTGCTAGCTCCCGTTCAAACATTTACTCTCTTAGCCAAATGCGATGAATTAATTACGTTTTAATTGAAAATGCGAAACTTACCTGTAAGAAAATAAAGAAAACAAAAAATTATTAACATCAAACAAGCATAAAAATGGAAATAGGCGTAAACAAAAATATCGACAAGCGACAAAAACAAAATTACAAATTATGTTTCGTCGTGGGAAGGTGAAGGCCAAAACGAAATTGAGACAACAAAACACTGTGCAGAGCTAACAAATCGATTGCCATAAAATAATTGTAAGCCGTGAACATTATTAAATGTATGAAATTAAGAATAAGGTGCAGCACAAAAACAAAAAACCTCACAAAAAAAAAAAAGAAAACAAATATAAAAAAAAAGTTATGCCTATAAATAAGGTAAATAAAAGTTGAAACTTGAAAAATTGCAAAATCATTAAAAAAGTAAAAAGGCCAAAAATACAAAAAAAAAAGTTGACGTGTGTAAAAAAAAAATTATAAAAAAAAATTTACTAACCAGAAAAAACACAAAAACTGTTGTTCACCTTGCTGTCGATAAGCTACGGTAATTTTATTTTTCAAGTAAAAAAGGAGAAATAATAAAATTCATGCGAAAATTCTAGTTTCTGTGGCTCATGTGAAAGAGGCTGTCGGATTGGTGTTTCGGTAGCATCAAGAAGAAAAATTGCGTTGTTGCAGACTTCAGAAACTAAAACCAAGGTCAACAATCAGCAGGTCACACAACAAGCGGCAGCATGCAAAGAACGTATTCACTTGGCGATACACGTCAAGCAAGGAAAAAAAGCAAAATTTTATAAACGAGAAAAAATTATAAAATAAATAATCTGGAACTCACTCCACTTACTTACACGCTTAAAAATTTTAGCAAAAATTTTGAATTTTTTGGACATAGCACAAATCAATTTGGGTTTAAAATAGAAACTAGTCCAAATTTTTTTAAAAATCTAATATAATTAAAAAAATGGTTTTATTCAAACTACTTTTTTGATTATTTTTGACTGTTTTTTTTCAATAATCGTAAAAAAATATGATTATTTTTGCTTACTTTTTAATTATTGACTACTTTTTACTTTTTAAATATTTGAAAATAATCATAAAGAATTGAAAGTAATGGTAATCAATCATTAAATGGATTCCCAAGCAAATAATTAATCAAAGTGGTAATCATTACGATTAGTAATCATTATTTAACAGATCTAGGTGAACTAGCAAGTGTTTGCCTTCAGTTTGAAACCATATTTAGATTTTAGACGTAAAGCCAAGAAAAATTAAAATTCGGAGTAGTAAATTGAAAGCTTTGGAATTTACTACAAGAATTTAAAAAAAAAATTGCTTAAACCTATGAATCTTTTGAAATCTAAGCCCAAATATTAGCCGTGTACCTAGTCACTCATTTACTCACTCAATTGTTAGCAAAGCTCAGTCAACTGTGTCGAGTGATATATCCAGCTGAGCAATATTTTAAAGTTTACAAAAAGAATTTTTTTATTTATTGCTACTTATATGTATTTAGTTAGTAGCACTATTACATCACGGTTTACATTGCAATTTGCAGGTTTTTTTGGCAGTCAACAGAATATAAGTAAAAAGCCGGCAGCGGCCTAAAACACCCCAACCATTGCAACTGCCGGAGACAGACGGCAACGACATTGATGTGAAGCGCACCTAAAACGCGTTGTTGCTTAAGGTGGTTACAGCAGCAGCGAAGTGTGGCGCGACAACATGCATAATAGACAGTTGAGGCAAATACAATGTACAGCAAGAAAAGAAAAAAAAAAGCTACTTCAAAGACAAGGCAATGCAATATTTCGTAGCCAATAAATTTAAAAGCTTAACCGCCGGAGCTTGAAATAATGAGTAAAGACAAATGCAATTTTCAGAAAAATTAAGAAAAAAAAAAAACAAAAAAAACAGGATATGGTCAATTGAGATTATTGTAATTGATTTAAAAAAAATGTAAAAAACATAGTCACAAAATAAATTGTATAAGCAAGTAAGTCAAGTTTATAAGATGCGTGAATTGGGTATCTTATTCACCGCTTGGGTATGCTTCTCCTTTTCTTCCACAAATAGTAGCATAAGAGCAGAAAACAACAAACAATATCTTCGTTTGTTCCAAAAGGATGTCAAAGAGAGTATTCTGCTATTCATCGCTTGTGGAGATCGCGCTTCAAGTTATACTGGGTATGTACATACACTTTCGTGACTTATCCCAGTAGAACTTGAACTTGAACATAGTATATTTTTGTTCGTTTTCTGCTCTTATACTCTTTGTGGAGGAAAAGTAGAGATATCCCCCAGCGATGAATAAGAGAGTAGGTACTCCCCTAGAGATAACAGAGATTTCTACACTCTGTGCTCCGATTTTACTAATCTTGGAGCAATAGGGAATAGCTCCTCAAGTTATTAATGAAAGATTGCATTTTTAACAAATAGAAAATAATTTTCAACAAAAGAAAAATCAGAAATTGAAGAAATACATACAATTCAGGCCCAATACCATGTTTGGTCAGCTAAGTGGTCAGTTTAATTTTTGTTTTTTAATGCTATGTATGCCCTTATTGCTGATATGTGAGGTATTTATGAGTTCTTTTCCATTGCTCGCTTATGAGTTTTAAAATAGTACTCTTCATTGGCTTCCATAGAAGGCTTGAGGCATGATCCTCCAAAGATTTTTCATTGCTCTCCTAGGTGGTTTTTTAAAATTCTCCAAAACTCCCCTATTACTCGATTGTAATTCATAAAAAAGTAATAACCAAAACTCCATTATTGTTTTTTGGGCGGTAACAGGGAGTTTTTTCTATTAACTGCCTGTATCGATATGCTGCACCAATGGATGGGTGTTTTTAGTGTTAGTTTTTTTTTTCTTGGGGTTATATAGAAACATGAGCCTTTTAAAGGTTTCTACCAAATATCTGGATTTTAAGGGCGCAAAAACAGCAGTAAAGGACAGAAATCAATCTAAAAAGAATATCATATATAACCCTTATTCAAGTTCATATGATATATAGAATTAGACTCATATAGGACGAACGTTGCAAGAAGGGAAATAACCTCATTCCGGACAATAAATAAGCTCATAAAAAGCGTAGACGCTCTTCCTATTTAGAACTCCCTTCTGACTCATTTATGACTCCGATGCTTTGCTGAGGTGCGTCTATTTTTGGCTTTGGGGATAAAATAGTTTTCATACGGCTACCCTGTTCCAGTTCATTTGAGCTAAAATATGTTTGATATGACTAGGAAAGATCAACATTTTAAATTTAGTAAAGATTTTAATGAAAACGCGGTTTAATCAACTACTATGAGTACGGTGATATATCTGTAGCTTTGAGCAATAACCGCTTAAGTCGCATCAAGACGATTTCGATTCAATAACAACTCTTCTATGCAGATTTATAGAAAAGTTATTAGCAAGTGAATAAACGCCGAACTAAGAATTGAAGCAACTTACATTTGCATATATATCTGAAGGACCACTGTAGATATTTATTTAAGTTGGAAAATGTTAAATGCCCATAAGTCCCAAAAAAATATTGCGGCCCTTAATAAGCCTTATACTAACCTGTCGTTCTCATTAACTTAGGTTTATGTAACTGCTTTTACTTTTTTCAAATATGAATTTTCAACTTACAACTCGATTTGAAAGTAAAAGTTATGACTTAAGCGATTATTGCAAATCGGCACAAATATTTTTCCAGTGATCTTGTGATAGCATAGAACGATACATTTTTTGTGCTATCGTGGTAGATTGCTTAAGAGTCATCATTTAACCTTAGAGATTTCAGAAGTAGGCTAGTGAAGTACCCTTTCTCTGAACGGCATCTAGGCTCGGCACTTGCTGAGCTATTATGGCCATTTTGCTAACCTAAGCCACTATTACGACAATATTTTAAGATGATTTGAATTTTTGAAAGGTATAAAATATAAGTACCACACCCGCTTGTCTTGTAAAAGTTCTATAGCACCAACTACTCACAGTACACACAGTATGAGGTCATGAATGAGAACATAAAGCAATATACATATATATATACAAATAAAAAAAACCGTCGTCATTGAACATTCAAAATGCAGCTGTTTTAAGTTGCTTAAAAATCCATGAGGCGACTGGCAACGAACGTTATTTTTCAAATATATTTTCTTCTTTAATGGCTTTTAATTGCGTGTGCATCTGGTTGGTATTATGAAATATGTAAAGAATTGAAAAAAAAAACAAGAACCTAAAAATTTAACTAACCCAATAAGCATTTTTGTTGGGTTCGTATCCCAGTATCCGAGAAGGCGTCTGATGAGAAGTTGGTGACTTCGAAACATGTCATCCCATACCATCGCTGTGCATATCGTTATAATTTTTCCTCTAACATCAATTAACAAAGAACCAAAAAAATTCGAGCACTACTCCAACAACAAATACCATAAATTTGAATCTCATTTCAACTTGAGAAACAGTACATTCTCTAGCAAAAGGGAAGATTTGTGATATGAAAATATTCATATTTCTCCGCTTGAAAAAATATTGGATTCCAACTTAAATTCCCTCAATATTTTCCAACTGACACACATTTTACTATTTTGTGTGTGTCTAAGCTTTATGGAGGGCGAGTAGTTTTTTTGAGTTATTTTTTATTTTATTTTATTATTTATATTATATTATTAGTTTAGAGAGGAAAAGGGGGTGTGCGGAGCACATGTTAAATAGGGAGCCCTTTTCTAATATTTACTTTATTATTATTTTATTTATTTAAATTATTTGTTCTATAAAGAACGCGGTGCGGCGCACCTGTTACACCTTGTATGTATTAATTGGGGGCGAGCACTGTTGGCTCTGAGGCATTGCACGGGATTGGCTTCCTCATTTTCGTTGTGAAAAACCCCCACTTGCATATATTGCATAGGGTCGATATTTTGAGAATAGTAAATTTTGAATTATGAGTATTTTTTATGTGAGTTATTTGTTCTATATAGAACGGGGGTTTGAGGGCACCTCGTATTTATTAATTGGGGGCGGGCACTATTGGCCCTGAGGCATTGCGCGGGATTGGCTTCCTCATTCTCGTTTTGAAAAACCCCGCTTTGGGATTACAAAACATAAACTATATCTTTGGGATATTTCATAAGCTGCTTGCGAATTACAAGAGAGTGCAGCGTAAATAAAATAGACGAAATAAATCGTTATAGCTTATGTCGCTTAAACAGTGTGTAATATAATATATATAATATAATATTATAAGAGTCTCAAAGGTGTCAAATCGTCAAATAGTTGAAATCGACGCCTTTCGATATAATAAAAATTCAAAGTTTTGCCAAAAAAAAAATTTAAAAACAATTAAAATTTTTTTTTGATTTTACATCCCACTAGCACGAAATTTTATTTAAGGGATGAAATTTGAGTAATTTTGGGTTAAACTAATTGAACTCGATTAGAAAGGTAAAAAAATTTGAAAAAAATGTGGCCAAAATTCAAAAATTCATACTTTTGAAAAAAAAAACACCCTTCTAAAATTTTCAGGATTTCTTTAGATATACAGAGGTATAATACAAACAAATTTTTGTCTAAAATTCTTGTCTTGTTTGGGCGTATTGTTCTAACCAAATAAGTATTTTTAGATTTTAATTTTAACGCCAAAGGAAAACTTGTACAAAAATTGTCGGTTGTTACAGTTCTACTCTTCATGGTATACGGTTCCAGAATTTTCATTGCGACATATTCGCTTAGAGGGGTTAATCCGTTTCGATTCTCGTCTTTGCCTAAATACGGAAAGCCATTTACTAAATATTTCGTCTCTACATCAGACGCCAGCCAAAATGTTATGCCGAATTTATGGGGTTTGTTTGACATATACTGGGTAAATCTGCATCTGGCCTTCGTTGGAAAAAGTTGCTCATTCGCGGTAATATAGGCTTCCGGTTTGAAGCAATTTTGACTGTTCAATAAATTTGTCCCAAACTGCTGAGGCTGTCGCAGAATCTCAGTAAAATCACGTCTACTCATAGTGTTGGCGAAAAATTCTGGTTCCCAAAACTCGAAAGGCTTCTAACTCTGTACAAATTCGTATATGATCCAAAATGTGGTTGTCAGTCAATAATAGGAACGCACTGCTTAGATTCCCGTTCATAATGTTTCTTTTAAATGATCTCCAATAATTTTCAAACTAAAATCAAAACTTAAAAAAAAAAATGTCTAATTAAAAAACTATTTCTTTTGCAGACTGCAGTGAAACAAGACGCACGAAGCGTGCTAAGCGTCCACGAGCGCCTGAACCAGTAAATTTTGAACCAGAACCACAACAAGATTTAGAGAATGAAGAGAGTGGCAGCCAAGAAAAAGATATACCAGAAATTCCAACAAATTTTCTGAGCCCATCGGTGAGAGAGTATTTGGAATTAGGGAAATCAATACCAGGTGAGTTGATATTTTATTTAATCGCAGAAACCCCAGCGGGTTAGGGACTTAAAACATACTCGCGGTAAGGCATGCCTGTCATAAGAGGCCACTAAAATCCACGAAAGGGTAATCACGTGCAACTTGATGTTTGATTTACGGATATGATGCCTCTCATCACCAACCTCCTACTTTACGTAAGTAGGATGTGACATCCCCCAGAAGGTTGCACTGGTCATACCAAATCGTGTTTGCGAAAGTCGGGCTAGTACCGGAGCGGACCAGGTCCATATTCGGCAAAGCACTGTCACATCGGCAACACTCCCCCGGACATTCACATCAGTTATCGCTAAAAAGGATGACTGCCTGCTTTGAAACATTGTGGCCGCAATCGTCCAACCGGGTCACCAATAAATGATGACGACTACTTGGTACATTTTCTATTTCAGTTTTCCAAGAAGTTTTGCAAGAACGTCTCTTCTATGAACGTCATAAGCATGCGCTTTAAAGCTTACAATAATATTATTTCAAGCTGCTGCTGGGCGCACAAACGAAACCCATTAAAAGTTGTTTACCTTGCGAAACCGCAGTGAGCTTTAAATGATTCTACAAACTACGAGCCCATTATGCTATGGCGGTGACCAAAAACTTGTCAATATATGCTGTACTGTCAAAATTATAAATTTCCATTAAGACTAACGGTAATGAAAATTACAATGCCATTGTTTACGACACTTTCAATACACAAAAATTACGAGATATTGCACAAAAATTCTCACCTCCAACCCAGAAAAAAACTTGGCCACAAAATGACAGTCCATGCGAAATGAGTGTTAAATTACACAAAAACTAGTGTTGTGCAGAGTGGATACCAAGTACTCGGTTCTCAAAAAGTATAGGCAGTACTTGATTCTTAAAGCATCGATTTTCAATACGCAAAAATTACTAAGTGAAGTGAATGCTTTCAAGTTATAGGTCTTGGATCTATTTTTTTGTTTTAAGGTAAATTACCCATATTTCGTGATGCTAAGGATTTTTCTGATTTTCTATTTCTCTTGCGTTGAAACAAATGAATGCATAGCAAATTTAATAGAGCAATTAAGATAGGTTTTAGCTTATTTTTATTTCTTGGCATTTACTAATATGTAAATTTTATTGCTACACAAACTGTTATTGCTAATACAACACAAATTGATTTGCTGAAATTCATATTAATAAATTTTAAATTACAAAAATATAGTGTTATTTTATTTATGAAAAGAAATTTAATTTAATACATACTTGTACTTTTTTGAACCGTTTTTATTTTTTTTTTGTATTTTTAAACTTTTTTATACATTTTTTCGGTTTTTTTTAATTTTCATATTTTTTTTGTATCTCTTTTCTAAAAACTTTGCTTAAATTTTATTTTGTTTTTTTTTTTTAACTTTGTTTTTTTAAATTATTTTTATCATTTTTATATATTTTTTTTATTTTCATTAAATCTAGTTCTTAGAACTTCAGGACATTTTACGCTTGAAATGAAATAGTATCAAATGTTGTTAAAAATAAATTTAAAAAAATAAACAAATAAAAAAAATTTTATCAATTAATTTTCTAAACACTGCTTTAATTTTATTGTTTTTTTATATTTTTTTTTTTGATTTTCAATCATTTTTTCTTTTATTTTTATTTTGTTTAATGTTATTTTTTTGAGTCTTATATATATTTTTTTTAAATTATTCTTATTTTTATATTTTTTTTCATTAAATCTAGTTCTTAGAACTTCACGACATTTTACGCTTGAAATGAAATAGTATTAAGTTGGTAAAAAACAATTTTAAAAAATAAACAACAAATAAATAAAATTAAATCATATAACTAGCTAATTTTCTAAACACTTTGCTTTAATTTTATTGTTGTTTTTTTATTAACCTTTTTTTTTGATGTTTTAATAATTTTTCCTTTATTTTTATTTTGTTTAATGTTATTTTTTTTCAGTTTTATACATTTAAAAAAAAAAATTTCTTTAACTCTAGTTCTAAGAACTCCAGGAAATTTTACGCTTGGAATGAAATTACATTAAATGTTATTAAACATAAAAAAACAACAAATCAAAAAATGTATTCAATTCCAAAAATTTTGCTTCAAATCATTTTTCTTTTTTGGTTTTTTTTTATATTTAAACATTTTTTTTTTCAAGTATTCATGAAACGAGCTGGTATAAAAGAGCATTCCCACAACAGCCGGTTCTATCGCACCGGAATGACCCGGGTTTTTTCACCCGGCCAAGGGCTGTTATTTCAGTGTAACCCTGTCCAATCTGGGGCAGGGCGAAGCACTGTTAACAACAACAACAACAGCAATTTTTTTTTCATTTATATATTTTTTCCAGTGTTTTTGGTTATTAAATCTAGTTCATAGATATTCGATTAATTATTTGAAAATGGCAAAATTTAATTAGCTGTTGTCCAATAATAAAGAGCTTCCAGGAAAACAAAGTACTCGCTACTTTTAAAAGCGCTCGCCAACTCCCCAACACTAACAAACACCTAACGAATAAAAAATTGGAATGGCGTTCGCTTGCCGCCCGTCATTCACAATTCAAATAAACATTTTAATTTATTTATTGATTCGGAGCCAGTAAATATGCACGCCCGGCTTTTCCCCGGCATCGAAAAGAGCAAAAAAGCTTAAAAAAAATATTTAAAAAATTATACGCAAGAGAAAATTTCGAATTTTTGCCTGCAATTGAAAATGAAAATTTAGTAGAAACATCGATTCGAATGTAATTTATTTTTGCTTTTTTACCATTTTAACATTTGCTTGCTTGCGGGTGGCAAAAAATGCAATTATTTCGTGTTAAGAACAGACACACAATACCGACTGATAAGCAAAAACAAATGTATGCACAAATGATAGGCAACAAAACTGTGCCAAAAAAAAGGGGGGACGTGTTCCAATTGAATCGCCTGTGAGGGATTTTGTGTGGAGGCATATGTGGCAGGACTTTGATTGCATGCAGCGACACTCGTAGATAGTTACGTTAGGTTGCCAATACAATCAAATGCAACAGGCGCTTTTTATATCGAATAAGTGTTTTTGAAATCTATGCTCTTTCAATTCAATGACCATGTTTTGTAGTCATGTACATGTAGATGTGTATGCTCGAACTGAGTGAAGAAAAGAAACTATGTCAACATCGCTACTACATTAGTCCATAGCTAAAAATAAAACACTTGAAACACCCTGTCGCATGCGCCCATAATTGACCGCAAATAACTGCGCCTTGTTTGTCGCCGAATTTTGACCGAATTCGTATTAGCGAATTGCTAGCGGCAACAAGAGTCAATGGTAACACAAATTTGATAGTTTATTTTTGTAAAAAACCAATGTTTATTTAGCTTTGAATGGAATGCATTTAGCATAACTGATATTGAACAACCGTACAGGGTGACATAACTGAGCTTAATATTTTATGCATTTGAAAAGAAAATATATGTTAATACCTGTATAATACCTGGTTTTTATAAGGAAAAATTTGACGTCAAACCTTGACAGTAAATTATAATTTATCATATTGTGTCATTTACGTTTTCCTCAATTTTTGTCAATGGCGTAAAATGGCAGCTTAGTGAAAACCACCCACTACGTGGTCCAATTTGACATATATTTTTCATGAGTCAGCATGTAATCAAATTGTTACCGTTTGCCAACTCATAGTAGCGGTGGTCCCCGGGTTCGCACCCCAAGTTTTGTTGAATTTTAATTTTTTTTTTAACGTTTATTACTTTTATTTTTAACTTTTATTATTTTTATTTTTAATTTCTATAATATCAATATTTTTTGGTCGGCTACGTTACATTCAAGACTTAAATTTTTATGTTTAAAATAAATATTTGCAATAAAAATTAAAGAAATATATTTAACAAAAGTTGGAGCGCGGATTTGCACCATTGATAGTCAAATAGCTTGTCAAACAACTAACCATAACGAAACAACAAAAGTTTAGTGAAGTTTTGGCGGCCTCTGCTTCCTCGACTTTGAGTCCGTTTATGAAATGTAATGAAAAGGTCTTTGACACCGAAAAACCATTGCGTCAGTTGGTCTGTCATTTTGACCTAATGACTGGAAACCTAAAGGAAATTTTGGTATAATTTTGGGATATTATTCCTGTCAGTTAGCGTCTCAAGCTCCAAATGCACGTTATGGTTCTTAATACTAGTAGGCGATCCTGGTCACCCTGTACTAGTATCTAAAATATATAGAAAAAGAAGTGCATTGGAGTACAACTTATTGATGGCGTCAATAGTTTATGGCTTTTGTGAGTGCAACGTCCAGCTCACAAATTCATTTACTTTGGTTATTAAATTTGAAAATTTGTGTATTTGCTTAACTAACGGTATAGACATACAGATATCTAACTTTCTTTTTTTTGGGGAAAAATCCATTTTTCACATTTTCTGTGCACTAGAAAGAGAAAAATATTACTTTCATACATTTTTTTTTTCTAAATCCACGTAATGCGTACATAGTTGAGTCATGTAAAAAATCTAAAAATACCACTAAAGTATAGACAATTCTACTCAATTTTAGTATCGGTATTCGAAAAGTATGACTTTTGATTTAATTTTTACACTAAAGTAGAGAGCAATTCTTTTTTTTTTTTTTTTTTTTGAGGAGAAAACGCCAGAAGTAGAGAGCAATTTTTTATTTATTTTATTTTTTTTTTTGAGGAGAAAACGCCAGAAATAGAGAGCAATTTTTTTTTTTTGAGGAGAAAACGCCTGAAGTAGACACCACGCTTTAAGTATCCATTTTAAAGGTGTCAAACCATCGATAGCCTCACTTTAGTTCCGATAAAAAAACTTTCGTTTCGTTAAAATTCAGTGTAGTCGGCTGAGTTTTAGAATTTCTTTTTTTTTTTTGTCACTTTACTTTTTATGAATTTAACTCAGTTTTGAAGTCGGATTTTACTAATATGCTTAAAACAATAATGGCGTGCCCAAAAAGTATTGTTAGAAGTGAAAATAGGCGAACAAAAATTACTTGATATCAAAACAAAAGTATCAAGTATTTACTCTTACTCGCTGGTATCTTTTGATTTCTAGGGCATGTCTGTCAGATTTTGGTGTCTATGTAAACACAAAATATAGAATTTCAAGCTTTTAAAAAAACGTTACTAAGCAAATTTATTTTTTCTTTTTTCAGGTCGTCCAGGTGTCGACTACCCTATATTATCTGCCATTCCCTACACGAATTTCTACTGTGATGAACAGGAGTATCCAGGCTTCTTCGCCGATATGGAAACAAGGTGTCAAGGTGGGTTTAAGAAATCAAGAAAAATATGTATATGTTTGTTATTTTTTCAATATTTAATTTTTAAATTTTTTCGTTACTTTTTCAAAAAAATGTATGAACTTTAGCGCTCGAACTTGTTAATAATGCACAAGTAGGGGGCGAACATAAAAAAAAAAAATTTCTAATATATTTACAAATGATTATTTGAAACATAGCTTCCCTTTAAAATATTCAAAGAAATAAAATAATACAGTAAAAATATTCCAACATGTATGCTACAATTCTATATTGTTATGATATTTTTTTATCGTTATCGATCGTTATGACATTTATATAAGACTTTGTCCCGCCCAGAAATATTGAGTATCCCTATCCCTATTCCTATCCTTATCCCTATACAACCTTCATATTTATTCACCTTTTAAAACTTCTCTGGACTTCCACAAATAATTCAAGACCAAAATTAGTCAAATAGATCCAGACGTTCTCGAGCTTTTATATATATAAATATAAATAAATTATATATATAAATATATAGATTTATAGATATGACTCCATATTTGTTGAAACATAAAATAAAACCAATAATTTATGATTTTTCCTATACATTACTCTCTTAAGCTTTTCATTTAAATTATGCTCTTCTCTTTCTAAGAAATTACGCAACTCTTCCAATTTGTGATCCTTATTTTGACAAATAATCATATTCTCTTCAAACGTATTACTTTTTAATAATAAATATTACTACAGCGACTACGATGTTCCAATGTATAGTCATAATTTTGAAGCACAAACGCTCATCTAGCTATTCTTGGATTAATCCCTTTTTCTCAAATTACAGTGTGTAATAATTTTGAATTTTAAATCATAAATTATTGATAGAGATTCTAGTTCAACGGTATGATATTTTGATTTTGCTTCGCTGGTTCGTTAAAAATTATTCAATCTATTTTTAGAACAAGCAACAATAAATAGCAAAGAAGAGTTAGATGGACATGTGATTGGCAAAGCGGAGCCATAAATTAGTTAAGTTAGGAAGCTTCAGAAATAGATCTATCCAAACAGCTTTGGTGGTTGTTTCTAATTTTCGCGATACTATCATATAATATTTTTAGTAAAATATTACAATTAATCAACTGTACTAACTTTAATATTTACTAATTTAACTTTTCAACTTTTTAATAAAAAATGTTTTTCTTTCGTCAATAGGTTGGCACTATTGCGATATTGATGGTCGACAGGCGTCCTTCCTCTGTCCGAATGGCACACAATTTTCGCAAGCCGTTTTCGTATGCGACTGGTGGTTCAATGTACGTTGTGATCTCTCGCCGCGTTTATACGCCATCAATGCACGACTTTATCAACGACCTAAAGTTAATCCGACACGTCCACATCGAATCATAACTAAAGAGCTGGTCGATGATATTTTCAATTGATTCAAGCAGAGTCCAAAAAGCGGATGCAAGTGGCGAGAGAAAAAAAGCTAAAGCAGAGCAGCATCAAAATCGATGACTTGGATGTTTAGGGGAGCGAAGAGATAAGTTTGACATTAACTGCAACGAAGTAAGCAAGTGGTACCCGAAGACATAAATATTTTCTTGTGGGCTATGAAGATTATTCGTTGCTTTTGTGAATATCTCTCGCTGTTTAAAAATAAATTGTAAATTAGGAAAAGTGAATATTTATAAATTCTGCTTTAAATTTTTCTCGAACAAAACACTTTGAACTTGGTGCAATTTTACAAAGTGCAGTTACAAATTAAACATAAACACAAAACAAAATAAAAAAACAATATTGTAAACATAACATATTTTCAGAAAAAAATGTAATATTTTGTAAACTATAGTTCGTGCATTTTATGTGTAGTAAATAAATTATTATTTTTTAAGTGTACATTTATCATAAATTGTTTAGTAAGAACTTTCTATATTTTAGTGAAAATTCAATTTGGTTTAATGCGCTCAGTTTAGCATTACTAAAATAATAATAAAGTAGTAATAGTTAGCTTAATAGTATTATTATATAGCGCGTTTGTATATACTTTAGTTTACAACAAATTAATCAATACGTCTTCCATCGCCGTCAACTAAATGCATATAATTACATAACAAATAGGTACTTCCTTCTTCTTCTCATCATGTATTTGCCTTTGGCAATTTCATTGAATTTAACTTTTATCTTAAGGCAATAATTCCTTTGTGTTTATAAAAACCTTTAGTTTACTATAAAAAAGCTTTTATTTGAATTGGAGTTTTTAATAAAGACTTTTAGCGAAAGCTCAAAAATGTTTGTTGATTGTTTTATGTGTGAAGAAGACTCTTATCGCTCGATTGCAACCAGCAATTACGTCCACTACAGAATTCACTAACTTGGGTTTAATTATAACGATGCGATTTTTTTAAGTTTTCACTAACGATTTTGTCGCCTGCATTATCGACCGTGATATTCCCTTAGCTATAACGATTGGGATTTAGGATTCCTTAATAAAATAATCCAACCAAATTGAATATTACGTTTCGTGGGCTTGTTTGTAATTAATACGCGCCAGTTTAGGAAAAAAACAGACGAAAATATTAAGGGGGTGTGGCACCTCCCATACCAACTGGATTTCACAGACGTAATATCGCCAAAAGGGTTCATGGTAGGCATTTGAAAATTGGTATGAAGATATTCCATATCAATACCATAATCACGGGAAAAATGGGAGTTATTGGGAAAGGGGGACGTGGCACCTCCCATACAAATTTAACTTCTCAGGCTGAATATCTCTAAAAGGGTTCATGGTAGGGACATGATAATTCCTATGGACATATACGATATCAATATCATACTCACGTAAGAAAGTGCGAGTTATTGCAAAATGGGGTGTGGCACCCGCCATTCCAACTTAATTTTTCAAGCTTAATATCTCTTAAAGGGTTAAAGGTAGGGACATGAAAATTGGGAGCTATGGGGAAAAGGCATGTGGCACCTCCCATACAAACTTCATTGCTGAGTATCTGTTTGCTTCTGAACTTTGATGCTAATATTTCTTTCTTGTCTATTTTGAATATTGACAATTTATCAAGAACACAGAATTGGGGGTTTAATCTATACACTATTGAATTTGTGAACAAACGCTAATTTTCAATTTAAAAAAAATACGGCTGTAATCGAGAATTTTTGAAATGAATTCAATAAAAAAATCAATTCAGGCCAGAAAGAAATTTTGCCACATTTATAACCAGTGGTAACAATATTCTTTTTACCGGCAAAGAAATAATCTGACAACTTTTACACCCTTTTGGTATGCTGCCGACTAACGTTGTCGTCTAATTTTGTAGCCAGATAGCGTAACCGTCAGAGTTGTAAAATAATGCACTCATATGCGAATGCAATCAGTTGAAGTCGAATTCAATGACGCCAATTTCGAATGCACTCATTGACTAACTTTTTGACTACAGAATGAAAAAATGAAGTCTTTTTGAAGTCACGACTTTGAAGTCATTTAGAGAAGTCACTTACTGACTTCATTTTTTGAGTGAAGTCACTAACTATTTGCAACAAAATTTATACAAACCAGTGGTGTCAGATCGTGGGAAATTACCCTTTTTGAGGGTATTTCACTACAAAATTTTGTAAAAGGGAAAAAAGGGACATTTTTAAGTCTCTCATAAAAAAAGGAATATTTTGGTTGCAGAACTGCCTACTACGTAGTAGTCATGCTGAACGTAAAATCACAAATCGACTGCTAAGTGGAAGATCCTATTTCAAAATATTTTTCAGAATTTTCTTCAATAACACTATGGGTAATATTAATAAAAAAAGTGTTTGCTTTTTTCTGAAATTTTAACAAACTTGACATCAATTTGTATGAAGAAACTTTCAAAATTTGAGAAAAGGTTTTGAAAAAGCAATTGCTTTTTTTTAATACGACCCTATATTTAAAAATTAGGTTAAAGAAGGACCTATCTCAGAATCTCTTTTAATAACGCCCTATTTAAAAATTTGATTGAAAAACGCCCTATCTCAGCTGAAAATGTATTGAATTTTCAATGAGATAGGGCGTTTTTCAAACTCTAACAATGTTAACTTTTCACAAAGAGCAATAACATGATCCATAATTAATTGAGCTCGTTTCATGAATACTTATTTATATAATATATTTTACAGTTTAATAAGTATTGTTTGAGTAAAAATAGTTTTCGATCATGTCTCGTATGCCACAGGTAAATTTACTTCAAATGACTCCATATGACTCCAACTGACTTCAATTGACTTCAGTGAGACTTTTTATTCAATGAATGCAATACATGAATAACCAAAAAATGAGTGAAAAAAGAATTCGAAGTCACAAAATGAAGTCTGAATGGTGACTTCATTTTTGAAATCCCAGTCAAAGAATTCAAAAAATGACTGCAATCATTTTACGATAAATCAAGTGAATAATTATTCACAAAAGAATGCATTCTTTTACATCTCTGGTAACCGTGATAAATTTTTTTTTTTTTTTTAAAGAAAATGGCATACATTTTGTACACATACTAGTTCACAAGTATAAACAAACAATGTTAGCACCTCTTCAAACGGAATTTTGTATACGTTTTCATTTTAGACCCGGCAGACATTGCCCTGTCTAAAAGTTTTCTTGTCTATATTTGACAAATTGTAATCTCTTCGCTCTCTATTTAGCGCTTCCTCTTCATTTATCCCAAAATCATCCTCTTTCTTTCTTATTTTGCTTTTCCCCCAACCGCCATATCCCTTTTTTTTTCTTTACCCTCTGCATTTTTCTGTAACATCTCCTTTACAACACAAACATTTACTCTGCCTACTCCCCTCTACTCTCTTTTCTTCTGCTGGTACTGATATGTACATACTTACGATTAACTGCTTTTTGCTCTTGGTACCTCTTACTTTTTCTAAGTTTTTTTGTTATATACATATATAGGACACGTATCTATGTATATAACATCATTAACTTGAACCAAAACCACATCAAGAACCACTTGAGCCCACTGCAAAAGTTGTATAAAAACGGGCAAAAAACTTTGGACATGAATAAAGGACAAACTACACAAAAATGGATGTGCCAGCGCCCTTTTTTTTTTTTTTTTGAAAATGTGTAAATATTGATTGAAGAACACAAATAACGAATTATGATTAATTTAGACGGCTGTAGTCTGGGGGCGTGGCATCGACCACTTTTCTAAAACTATACATAGCCTATAATGTACCCAGTGAATCCAAGTATATACTTTGAATATTTGATAAGGATCGGTTGAGTACTTTGGACACCTATAAAAGATACACAGCCACACATTATTTTTTATTTATAAGATTGAGCATTTTTTGTTTTGTGACAGCTTTTCTTTGTACGCCAGTATGACTTGCATTACGGACAGTTAAGATAGATAATCTTCCATGTGAAAACATTACCGGTTACGCTTAGAGTCGACCGGTACTGTGTATTTGTGCGTTTTTGACAGCGTTACTACGTAGGACAGAATTGGAGTTATATGAACTACATTACAGACTGTTCCGATTGTCGGTTTCATAATCTTCCAGGTACAAAACTACCGGTAACGCTGACCATTGTGCACCAAGTACAAAATTGCCACCCTAAGTGGGAAGCCGTTTGTGACCTTCCTCTAACCCCCAAATCCACATATTAAAAAGTGAGCTTTACATGCCAAAATAATGCGTATGATTGGAAGTCGTTCAAATTTAGCAATAATAAAAAGAACAACGAATATACATATTTATGTATCGTATGTGTTATTGTAAACAGAAGTCGGGTAACTGCACTAGTTTCCGGACAGCGCTAGTGTCCGGACACTATGTCAATGTTTTGGGATTAATAGACAAATAACTAACAAATAGTCTCAAATAACAGCACAAATGGAAATGTACATGTTTTCTGAGTGTACGTGGAAAGTTTTAGTTGAATCAAAAGCACAGTTTAAAATCTACACGTAATTTTAGTGTTAGAAGTGTGAGCATGCGTCAAAATTGCAAGTTTTGGAAAAAAAAAATTAACTGTGGGAGCATTTTAAAAAAGTAAGGGCCTAAGCCAGTATTTATAAACATATTAAAATAAAAGTTAATAATATTTGTTTAAAATATAATAAACTTTCATTTCAGAAATAAAAAAAAAATTTACTTAAATTTTCAGCCTAAATTATTACTGTCCGGATACCAGAACCAAATTTTAGATGACAGGCCGTCCGGATACTGAAAGGAAGGCGAAAATTACCAATTACCATTTTAATGCTCCTAAATGATAGTCTATTATATTATATATGCATTACAAAAAGAAAAACATATTTTTCTCCTATGTTTTTAGTCTTCGGACACGTTTTTTCAAGTACAAATATTGCTGTCCGGATAGTGAGAAAATAAGTTTCAATAGCCGGACAGTTAGCATTTTGTACAAACTTTGTTGTTTTTATCGATATTACTATTTAAAGAATGAATGCAGACTTTTACCTCAGCCCTTCGAGGTTATAAGGTCAAACCAAACAAGCATCAGACAAGCGGTAGCTTAGGATAGCTGTGGAACTCCTAATAGACGGAGCCTTAATCTGGCGAGCGACAGAATCACAAAATAAGCATTACTTGTACAACCTATAAAAACACAATATTGCAGTCTTGCCGTTTTACGGACAAGAGCTAGGTTGTTAATCCATACGACTTGCACACGGCCTCGGAGACTTTGCCAGCCCATGCTACTTCTAAGCCGTTTTTGCTTAGTAGATTGTTTACAGCTCTTGACTGCTTTTCAATACTCTCAATCTGATGGGGTGTTCTATGGTATACTTTTCGAGAGACTTCCCCTTCTAGGTGAAGATATCATTCCTTTCGCATCCATCTATGCCCATATGACCCATGACCAATTATAAGATTTTTCCTAGCGCCTGTTGCACTTCAAGACACTTTTAGTTTTTGTAATTCGCCTCCTTTTAGGATTTGTTTAACTTCGGATAAGCAGAGTATAAAGCAGATTTGGAGCAATCGGTGTAAATGTGTATGGTACTAACCGAACCTTACACCAACCCCTTCGCATTTATCACATCTATTGTAGCTTCAACACCCATTTATTGTATTCAAAGTCCTTCTTCATGTTTCAAAAATACTTTACAACAATATAGTGTACATACAAATTTCACACACATTTCGAGTGTCCGGAAACAAAAAACAAAGTGTCCGAAAACTAGAGCAAATCGAACTTCTTTGAGTTTTTATTTTAATAATATTAACAACATTATATTTTTAAATTATACAGTCGTCATATTATTGAGCAATATTTATGCTATTATAAACAGTATATCTTTTCACGGTAGCTTTTATAGTGAGAAAATGAGTCGAAGTCAAAGTTGAGGAAAACGTTAAGTGTCCGGAAACTGGTGCGTTTACTCTACCCTAAATTTTAATAAAACGCAGTTTTATTGTCCGCCATTAATTGCAGGCTGAATTTCCAAAGCAAAACGCTCTCTTACCAACCACGTATCTTTCTTTCGAGTAACTGCTTTATCGATTCTATTTATTCTGCTGACTAAAAGTATGCAATGCATATTGAATATTAGTGATTCATGATGTACAAAAACAAAACGCATGTTAAAATATGTATGTATGTATATTAACTTGCATTTTACGTCAAGTTTTTTCATACATTTTCCTTTACTTGTGAATGCTTATAAATAGTTGCGTACAAATGTACACGTATTAGTTTCTCTTTTCAGCCAAATACAGTTGGCATAAAACTGCATTTTGGCAGTAATTGGTCGAGCGGCTCAATGGTCTAGGGGTATGATTCTCGCTTTGGGTGCGAGAGGTCCCGGGTTCAAATCCCGGTTGAGCCCACATTTTTTTCCATGTTTTTTTTTAAAAAAAAAAAATATTTTGATTTTTAGAATATCGCTTTTTTAAGTAACATAAAGCTAATTAATTAACATGAAACGTAATACCTTTAAGATTTTTCTGTATAAAAATATTAATTTTGACTAACATCACTTAATAAACTGATCAAATATGGGCCCATCAATAAAAAAAATAGCACTCTCCGTTTATACCTATTTAGGTTTTAAACGGGATCAATTAAGCTCGTTAACGCACAGTTCATGGCATATAAAAAAAACTCAAAATGTTGGTAGTCGCACATCTTTTCCTACTCTTAATATATTTCAGCCTACATACATTTTCGCAGAGCACAAATTTCCCTGCATAGAATGGTGTGACTTATCTCTAAAGATAGTCATTCGTGATTAATTCCTTTAGTACGCAGTAGGCTATAAATCAATATAAATCAATTTTAATTTGCGTAGCATAGCCAAAGGGGTAAAAAGCAGGATTTGGAAACATTCATTTTTACATATGTCTATGGTATACAATTTTTAACCAGTGGTATTTATCTTTAGATCGACCATGGAATGTTAGACAGTTTTTGCTTGTTATACACTACTAAACTACACACGAAATGGTCTCAAAAAGTTATAAAATTATCTCAAAAACATTTTGAAATGGCCAAAAAAAAAATCCCAAAAAGATCGGCAAAAAAATCCCGAAAAAGTCACGAAAGCCTTCCCAAATGGTGCCGAAATGATCCGAAAACAATCCCAAAAAGCTCCGAAATAATCTCGACAACAATACCAAAGTGGTCCCGAAGTATTCTTCAACGGATTTCTACTTGTCTCCGAATAAATCTAAAAAGTCCCGGCAAAATACTTTTTTTTGGTTCACATTTATGTAGGTCGGTAAACCTGTGATGCATTTTAAAATTTTTCTACTCCAACCTTCTGTGAATGTCCCATGCATGCATTCGTTTTTGAAGATAAATGAAAGAAGAACATTCTTACTTTGATTCACGAACGTGAACGATGTCGATTTCTTATTCGCGAAAGCGAATGCCAACATTTCTTCTCTTTTTTTTTTCAATATTCACGTTAGTCGTAAAAAAACTTACTTGAATATTCATAAATGAATAGTTCCGAACTCTGATAAAAATAAAAAAAAGACATCTCGGACCGCACCACTTTGAGTAGAAAAGGTAGGACATGCTTAAACATTTTACATTGCGACTCAACCCTGACTGAACCAAGACTAACCGCATTTCATGCCGTGTTGTGTTTTTCAGCACCACAAATTCCTACATACAGATGTATGTATGTATGCACGAATATTTCGCTGAAGTGAACGTCTGCCACAGGGTGACTGCTATTATTAATAACACTCTATGCCACTTGCCAAACGAGTGTTGCCTTCCACTTAAAGCTGACATACGACACGCAACTAGCAAGCGGCTCAATGGTCTAGGGGTATGATTCTCGCTTTGGGTGCGAGAGGTCCCGGGTTCAAATCCCGGTTGAGCCCGATGGAATTTTTTAAATTTTTTTTTTGTTTGTATGAAATTGAAGTTTTTGGTATTGTAAAACAAAGGAATAAATATGTCTGTATCAGTATGCATAGGATTGACTAGATTTCGGCTGAGTGGAAGATAGATAAGACAAAACTGATTTGATTATATTATATTAGACTTTTTGGTGCTAAATTTAGCTTTATTTAAAGAACTGAACTTTAGTTTAGTAAAACTCTTACCCATTTACCGCAAAAAATATTTGGACACTTCTCGTTTCATATTCATATCGCCTTAGAAAAGGCTTTTAATCTTACCTGAAAGACAAAAAAAGGAAATATTAATATACATTCGGAAGTAGAGTATATTTCGTATGATTTCTTTTTTCTCCAAACTTAAACTAAAAATATAGAGGTGTCAAATAGTGTTCAATTTTATCACACCAAAAAACCAATTATTAAGTCCTTTATGTACCTCCTGGAAATAAAAATTTTTCTCGAAAACGAGACATCACAAAAATTTTGACTGAAAACTTTAAAACTTTTATGATAAATATTTTTAAGCTGGAACATTTTTGGCGATTTTTCTGCTAGATAGAAAACTATTGATTTAGTGATATTTATTTTAAATAAAAATTAATGCTTTAAAATTAGTATACCTTTAATCTTTTTTCAGTTTCTTTCCGGAATTGGTCCTGTGAAAACCCTTTTTGTATTTTGCTAAGAAAACAAAGTGCGATACAAATACTCCGCCGAAGCAAAATTTTAATTTTTGAAGATAACTTTTCCATAACCAAGTAAATTATCACAATTTTAAAGAAAATAACTCTAATTCATTGGAAGCCATTTCAATGGGTCCATTTTTTCTTAGTTTTAATTGCTGGTTTCCTCAGTTTTAGCCAGTTTTTTTAGGGTGCAAATTATAAAATTCTGTAGCATTTCACAATGGAACTTTTTTATTCGTAAGCACTTAGGGAAGTATGAATAAAAAAACTTTCGGGAAAATTTGTTGACAATTTGTAAAATAGGAAAAAGTCCCTTGAAGCTTAGCAACAAATATTGGCCGTTTTGGGGAAAATCGCAGCTTCTTCCCTGAAAAAATTATAAGCGCTCACAATTTTGGGTGCCATCACGCAAGCGACAAATTCACATTTGATTTTGAAACAAAATTTCATATTTAAATGCAGTAATTAGGTTGTAGGTAAAAAAAAAAAAATTCTTCAGCGTTTTTTGCGAGTTGTATTAAGCTCCTTAAAAAAATGTAATTTTGTTATTTATTCATATGTCGATAGGTACTTACGAATAAAAATCAACTATATAGGCTATTGTAGTTCCTTGCTTGCTTTCCTTTAAAGAATTGTCTAAGCTAACAGAAAAGATTCTAAAATAATGATACGAATAGGAAACTGCACCTTATATTTTTTTTTTGCAATACACCCTGAACCCCGTAAAATTGTGGAAAATGTACTACGAAAGTGATTATAACATTTTGGTAATTCTAAGATAGCTTGTACTACTAAACGTTTTATAGCAACTTTGACTGATTTCTGCTTACAACCCCTTTCGCTATTTTTAAGGCAACCAACTCGTTTAGAAAACATTCCGAATTGTCAAATTCACAGCTCAACCACTAACTGTCACTAATTTACAAATTTGTTGATTTTTTGTAACTTTGCTTAAACGAGACCTGTCCCTGTTAAGTAATGATTACTAATCGTAATGATTACCGGTTTGATTGATTATTTTCTTGAAAACTACTACCCATTGTTTTCGGTTTTTAATGATTATTTTAATCAAGAAAAATCATGAATAATCGAAAAAAAATTTTTATTGCTTACTTTTTATTATTTTTGAATGTTTGAGTACTTTTGATTATTTCTTTGTATTGTTGCAGAAAACATAAGCAATTAAAAAATAATCAAAAAATTTAAAATTTACAAAACGAAAAAAATTCAAAAATTTACAATTACAAAAAAGAAAATTACGAAAAAATTAAAAGCAATAAAAAAAACAAAAATAATCAAAATACAATAAAAAAAAATTTACAAAATAATAAAAGAAAACAAAAAAGAAATTTCAAAAAAAAATTTAAAAAGATTAAAAATAACAAAGAAATAAAGAATAATCCGAAAAAATAAAAACAAATCAAAAAAAAATCGTAAAAAATTAATAAATAAAAAATTTAAAATAAAAATAAAAAATATTTAAAAAATTTAATTTATTCAATTTGTTTACTTAAAACTTTTCATAATTAACGTATTCCGTATTTTTATAATTTCTTTTTCAATGTTTCTTCAAACCAACACTGAACAAATTGAGAAGCATATTATAGATTTTTTGTTTCATAAGCATTACAAAAATGTTATAAATCAATTTTTTTTAAATTTTAATTGCTGCACAGGTCTCTAGCAATAATTTGGCTTTAACAGATTGAAAAAATATCAATTAGTCGACGAGGTTTAGCCAAAAAACCATACAAACAAAATGCTGGAAAACGGCATTTGACTGCAAAGTTTGAAGGTCGATTAAAAAAAATTCGAACTAACACAAACAAACGCCGCGATACGGGTCTTCTAATTTAGCCTCTATTTTCACCCCTCACTCTCAGAATCGACGTAACTTTTGCTAACCTGAATTTGTTCCACAGTGTAATAAAAAAAAATAATTAAAAATAATCAAAAAAAAATTTTTTTAACTATCAAAAAAAAAATAATAGAAAAAAATTATAAAAAAAAAATTATAAAAAAAAATTAAAAAAAAAATAAAAATAAAAAGAAAAATATAAAAAAATTAAATATAATTAAAAAATTACTTTAGATTTTTTATTTTATTTTTTTTTTTGCCAATGGTAATCCATTCGTAATTGCAGATTTTTGAAAGTGAAATAATCATTATTGATTGAAAGAGCCACTCAGTCAATTGACTACTCAATTCTAACAGGAATTTAACAGGTCTGGTTTAAACATTCAGCTTCAAGATTCTATACAACAAATAAAAATCAGCTGAGTATAAAATCGAAGCTTCAACAAATCCCAAAAAAAATCAAACCATATCAAATTAATCAAGCTGTCAGAATATGCCCGTTATTTCGCACATGAATGATATACCGATCAAAGAAGAGCACAACTTTCACTACATCCTCAAAGCAATTGACGTTGACGACGGATAAACAGACATATTTGGAGTTGGTTAACTGCTAAAAACACTACAAAAACCAGTAGCATACAAGCAAACACCTGCTACAGATGGCAAGAAACAAGGCAAACCACCTGGGCGCCAGCATTGCAATTTCAATCGAAGATGAAAAATTACCGCTGCTATTGGGTGTTGAGTGCAACAAGCATCTAACAAGGTGTAGCAATACGCTCAAACGTAGTTGGTATGCATCAGGCGCCAAGTACAACAACAGCAAGAATAACAACAAACAAACAAAACAGAGCAACAAAATGAACCAGTTATAAAGTGAATTGAGTCAAGATTGTGGGCTACGTTACTTATTGCTCATTTGTTTTTGTTGTACCGCAACGCTAATGTCACTGTGGCAAACAAGCATCAAACAAGACGCCAAATGATTGCATTTGCAAGGATCACTGACATTACCAGCGACAATAATCGGCAGCCAGAAAGCGGTTTATTAGCCAAAGCTAACAACGAACAACAACAAACCACAGAGCGGTAAACATCTGTTACAACAATATCAAGACCCAGTGGAATGCCAGTAGGTTTCGGTGCTTTCGACAATTCAATGTTTGCTTGACTGTCAGATTGACGAAAATTATTGCAAGTTATCAGTTCTTTGTTTATTTTTCGATATTAACGTCTTCCGTCCAATGCAAGTCCAAGCAAGTTGAAATGTTTGGCAATAAAATTGTCTGTGATTTATATTTATCATTTAAGATATAACATATTTATGTTTGCTGGTTTGTTCGAATATGACTATGAAATTCGAATAATTGAAAACGGTCGACAAATCGATTAATCGCGAACTTTCGATTATTCAGTTAATCGTAAATTTTCGATATTCGAGCATTTGTCTAAAAAAAAAAGTTCCTAACCTAAGCTTGATTTGGACAGGATTTTTCAACTGAGGTTGGAAGACCTAGACCGGCAAGATGTACAAATCGCTAACAAGACCTAAGCAGCGATCAGCTTAAAAAGTATGAGGAGCTTGAGATGCTGGTTGTGATGAAAAAATGCAGGTAAAAGTTTCAAGAGCAGAGTCAATAATGGCGAACGTTCTTAAGTTATGAAGAAACCTCTTGTCCTTATTACTAAGTTGCGGGGTAGAATATGAAAATGATATCACAATTCCTGGCGATTTAAAAAAACCTACCCACTATGCTAAAATATTAAAGCGACGGAAAATGACGGACTACCTTCCGAGGATTCCAGGCTGGTACTTAAGCCTGTTCAGCCAAGTGCACAAGAAATCCCATCAGTTCTACGAAGCATACTTTTCGCAAAACAGAGGTACATCGTCGACAGGCGGATTGGGCCTTTTCAGAGCCGGTGCCGACCTGGCAAGTCCTAAATCGACCAGATCCTCACGACACGCCATACATTTTTCAAAAGCAGCTTTTGGCAGCGTGCGAAGGACTAGCCTGCTTGCTGCTAGGTCTGAATTTGACTTCCGTCTATGACAAATGACGTTGGCCAATACTTGGGGAGGACATCGCTTAGTCTTTCGAAACCAAAAATCGCTTCATAAAAGGCACTTGGAAGAACCTATTATTTAGAATCACTCTTACCAACTGGTGCACTTTTGAACTGAGTAGGCAGTTCAGAAGGACCAACAAAGAGCACCCTTTATAGGTCTCTCATCGTACCTATTGTGATGTTCTTCCGGTAGCGAAGGAAATTTAACGAAGAGTTGTACGAGCTCTCGCAGTAGCAGCGATTTGAGGCCCGAAGCCTCCGCTAGTTAGATTATGTTATCTGAATAAACAAAGTCGATCTGACTCAGAAGGTTTTTTTAATCGCTGCACAGGAAAAGGTACGACACAGCTGAGTGGAAAAAAACAGTTGGAGGATTACTTGGTGTGCTTTGGTGTTTCCAATTGGCGTTAGATATCGCTGAAAGGGGATGAAAAGTGTGCTTTTATATGCAACCGCCAATACCGTCTAGACGGTCAAACGCCTATGAGACATGATGATGATAGTGAGATATAAATATAACTGGTCTAAAATAATGTAGGGCCTGTATCAACACTTTCGTAATAGCCCCCGAAATCAGAGGCCTAAGGCACTCGTAAGTTCTGACCTAGGAAAATTTAAATCGAATACCCGCAACATCCCTATCATATATATATAATAGGGTGGGTCGATTTGTATGGACGAAAGTTAACCGATATCGTGCCATCGATTTTTCGATAGGTTTTGGACTCAGGAAAAAAAAGTTCCACTACGCATACCCAAAAAAAATAATTTTCAAGCCTGCGAAAATTTATTTTTTTGACTTTTTTTGACTTTGATTTTTAAGGTTTTTTTCATGACCTACTAAAAAAATTTTCATTTGATTTTAAAATTTTCATGTACGAGTATACCCTGTCCGACCTAAAAATGTCCACTAAAAACGTTGGCGAAAACAGTTTTTTGAAAAAAAAAAAATTTTTTTGGGGTTTATGCCCCTTTTTAAGGGGGTTTCCAGCATACATGCAAAAATGTTTTCGATGAAAACGAATTTGTCTCATATTTCCTGTCCCACTTAAATTATGCGCTAAAAACGTTGGCGATAACAGTTTTTTGAAAATATCGGTTAATAAATCGACCCAGTCTAATATATAATTAATTTATATGTATTCGTTTATATAATAGTAATAACTAGAGATTGCCCACTGGTTGAAATTCAACTACAAAACCTTATTTTATTTTAATTATTTGCTGTTTCTTTCATTCGTCTTCTTGCCTTTTCTTTCTCTGCTGTTCCTTTCCTTTAAACTCTTTTTCTTTAATTTCCTCTTCTTTCTATTTTGTATTCTATTTTATTTTTTCCTTTTCTTTCTTATCCTCTCCTTTACATTTATTTCCGTAAATTTCTTTGATGTTGCTTCCATTTACTTTACTTTTATTTCCTTTGCCTTCCTTTAATTATTTTTATTTTATTTATTTCATATTAGTTTATCTTATTTCCTCCTTTCCTTGCTAATTTTTTTATTAATCTTCATTTAAGTTGCTCTCTTTACTGATCATCACTGTTGGTGTTCACTTTCCTTCCTTTTCCTTTCGTATAATTTATTGTGCTCTTCTTTCTTTTGCTTAAGCTTCCTTTTCTTTCTTTTTCTGTTATTTCTTAACTCTTTAATAGTACAGTTTGTTTTTTATTTACCTGATTTTACTTAATTTTATTTCATCTATATATATAAAAGAAAGTGAAGTTAGTTCCAACGCACATAACTCAAGAACGCCTGCACCGGTTTGGATGATTGACACTAATTTAGATTGTTCTATGACCAGAATAGGAGAATACCCAATAAAATTTCCGAAAAATTCCTTAAAAAAAATTTATAATTTTTTTTGTTAGAAACATTCAGGTAAATATCTGGGCAGGACAAAGTCTGCCGGTCCCTCTAGTTTCATATAAATCTAACCAAAAAATACTCTCAGCTCTAAAGTATTCAACATGAATTATCACTTAACTTGGTTCTGTAAAGATTGTATCATGAAGTCAAATAATGATTACCGGTTTGATTAATTATTTTCATGAGAATCCATTTGATTGATTACCATTACTTTACATTTTAAGGATTATTTTCCAATTAATTAAAAAAATAATCAAAAAAGTTGTTTGGTTACTTTGGATTATTTAAAAATTTTTTTTTTTAAATAATTTAAAATTTTTTTTTTAAATAATTTAGATTTTTTTTTAGTATTGTTGATTATTTATATTCAAAATTAATAAAAAAAAAAAATTATTTAAAATAATCAAAAGTAATCAAACAACTTGCCTTTGATTTTTTTAATACTTGTAAAAAACATGATTTTTTTGGATTATTTTTTTTAGTTTTTTTTTTTTTTATTTTTTTCAGTATTGTTGTTGATTTATGTCCTTCTACAACAATACCGAAAAAAATCAAAAATGATCAAAAAAAAATCAAACATCAAAAAAAAAACAAGAAAAAATCTCAAATAATCAAAACCACTTTTTTGATTTTTTCTAGTCGTAATCAATTAATAATTGCCTTTTCTTGAAGAACAAGAACAATTAAAATAATCATTACCAATTAAAAAAACCGTCTAATTAATTGATTACTAATTAAATATCAAATTTAATAGGTCTGGTTTAATGTTTTTGCAGTGGTGTCACTTGTAAACTGATTTTTCCATATTATAATAAATTTTTTTATTTTTATTTTTTGATGTTTAGTGTGGCCGTAAAAGGGAACAAAGTTTTCAATTTTCGCATTTATATTATCCTTCACTCGTTCGTGGGTTTGTATATCAACTTATTTCTTCCTAAAATGGAGGAAATTACATTTTAATACGGTCTCGAAAGTCGCCTGTCAATGCAAATTAATGCACAACTGAAATGACGTAACTTTTAATCAAAAAGAAATCTTAAAACACATAATCCGAGATGTTTGTGGCGCTAACTCAACAAGTTGTGAATAAATTTCATTATAAATGCAAAACGACTAGAAATAGAAAAACAAAATTAATTTCAATATGAAAGCAAAAATTGCAAATCAATGCGGTCGAATGCTTTGTAATAAACCAACACTGCAGCACATTCATTCATTCATTTATTCACACATTGAAAAACACATATACAAACGTTTCCACGCTTTTCCTAAAAAATAAGCACCGTGCGCTGTTTGTTTACGAGTGATTTAATTTTTCCACAAACGCTGGACGACATAGAAAAACTGCGCGCACAAACGTGCACTCAACATTTGGTACGCGGTTTGTGGTCCTCTGCCATTTGGTTTGTTTGCCACACATATTTTTCACTTTTTCTTTCTTTTTTCTAACCAAATCGCCCGCAAATGCCATTAGCAGGGGAGTGAGATCGACCAGCAGTGGGTTAGTTTTGCTGCTACTGTCTGTTGTTTAATTGCAGTTGCGTTGTTGGCTAAAAAGCGCTTGCGGCACTCTTAATCGTGGTCGTGGTTGTGGCGTTTGGTTTGTTTTTTGGTTAGTCGTTCATTTAGCTTCACTAGCCGCCAATGTTTTTGTTGTCATTTTTTATTAAAGTCAACGCGACGTTCATAGAAGTGAATGCACTGCTACCAATTTGGCAGAAAATGTGAAAGGACGAAATGTCAAATATGTGTTGTTGTATTCATGTATGAATGTATGAAAATATTGTATGTGGTCCACGCGAGTTGTTGGGCCGCAAAAGCCCAATGCTGTGCTACTTGCAATTATAAGTCGAACAAAGCACTTGGAAACAAGAAATCAATGCAATTTTTAATCAAAAATTCTGAAATAACCTCAATAAGTATACGTAGGCATTAACAAATGAGTGGACGTCACAACAAAGCAGCCCGAAGTACTGTTGCCATAAGAAATAACAATATTTGGCTAATTTGGTGACTCTTGAACTTTTTTCAAAACCCGAAACTAAAAATAAATTTTGATTTTTTTATATACTTCTTTGGTTTCCTAAGAAAAGAATGCCGCTACAAAGAGAAGGAACACTTTTCTGTGGAGGAAGAGTCACAAGAAGTCAGAAATGGACGAATACCCCAGGGGGCACAAGAAATGATTGATGTCGCAATTACAAATTGTTACAATTCTAAACGAGCTTTTCCTGTACGTTTTCTTGAATATTTATAAATACTAAAAATCGCCCAGTGGCTGAAATTCAACCACAAACTTTATTTTATTTTAATTAATCGCTGTCCCTTTCCTTCGCCTTTCTTTTCTGTTCCTTTCCTTCAATTTCTTTTTCCTTGGCATTTTTTTCCCATTCTTCCTTACTTTTTAATGTAGTTTTCGTTTCTTTACCTTCCCCTTCTTCCGTATCTTTCTTTATTTCTGTACCTTTCTTTGATGCTGCTTTCCTTTTCTTTATTTTCATATAACTTCATTTTCTCTCCTACTTTTGTTTCAATTCTTTTACTTTAATTTCCTTTTGAAATTTGTTTTTTTTCGTTTTCTTTTCTTTTATTTCCCTTGAAATCCCTTCTCTTTTCTTTCATTTAGTGTTCCTTTTCCTTTCCTTGCTGTTTCTTTTCTTCACATTCATTTCAGATGCTCTCCTTATACCGGTCCTTGGCTTTACCCTTCTTTTTTTCCCCTTCCTTTGCTATAACTGATTATGCTCTTTTTTTTGGTCCTTGCTTCCTTTTCTTTAATTTCCTGTCTTCACTATTTAAAAATTCAGTTTGTGTTTTTACATTGAATTAATTTAATTTAATTTTATTACATATTTTAGTTTTATTTTATTTCAAATCTAACCTCAAAGTATACAAAAAAAAAGAAAATAACCCCTGTGTTGAATATTCTTAGCTCAAATGAGTAATAAATCTCGTGCTTTGTTTTTGTAATCATTTTTGTATTAATAAAGTTCAAAAATTTGCTCATGTTTTATATTGCTGGCTTAGTGTTTCCAGCAAAGTATCTTTTCGTGCTCTCAGTGAGAGCCACTCGTATGTCAGAGATTAATGCAATAACAACTCAAGCATGTACGAGTATGTATGACAGACAGTCCGCTCACACAACAACGGCTTTATATTGTGAATACACATATACGTAGTAAGCGTCTCGAGAACAACGTGTGAGACGCAGGTTCAAACCCAGGATCGCGGAGAATTTATTATTTTAATTTTTTATTTTATTTTTTGTTAATCAAATATTATTTTTTTAAATATTATTATTTATTTTTGATTCATTTAATTTTTAATCTAATATTTTTCGGTTTGTTACCTGCCTAGAACTAGCTGACAAATTAGTGACTCTTTTTTTGAGACTAGAGATGTGAGACAGATTACTGAATAGCAAATTGTATCAAAGTTGAAATTGACCACATAATGTCTCTATAAGTGACTAGATACTGCTTACAATTCACCTATTAAACTAATTTTGCCATATTATAATAAACTTTTTTTTTTAATTTTTTTGTGATTGGTGGCAACGCAGCTTGAGTATTTATATTGATACATATGTAGTTGTTTATACCTTATATCTATAGTTTGGTCGTGAAAGGGGCGAAACTTAATTTATGTGTATTATAGAAGATGGAAGATGTATATAGTGTACTACATTTCAAGGCTTTTCACCTCGGATGTTTTACAGAGTTGCCACCTATTTCAATTTAATTATTAATTAATCCTATTATAGTTATTCTTTTGTATACCAACTATTACCTCGAAAACGACTTGACCTATTTTGATAAATTTTTCGAAATAAGCTATCTAGTTTTCAAGATCTCAAATTTAAATGTAGCCGCACAAATATTTCTCAGCAGGGTGAAAAGATTCTAAGTGGTTTGTGTTTCCACTTGAGAGGTAATCTGATTCGAGGATAATGAAGACTTCCAAATGCCATGTTTTTCTGAAATTTTTTAGTTTTCCTAGCGTAAATCTCAAGTCTTCGAGGAGCATTAAAAATTACCAAAAACATCATTTGAACACCGAACTGTGCTGTGAAATGTGTAATTTGGTATGTGTTAGTCTTAATAAACTATTTTTTTTGGTTTGAATCAAATGATAATTCTGAGCAGTTTATAAATTGAAAAAATTTTGCTCATCGACTTGGCCTTTGCTACTTTTCACAGCGAATATATTCATTAAAACAACAACAAAAAGGTGTATTACTAAATAAACTAAGTGCAGTGTTGGTTGAAAGTGGGAGGTACTACCTATGTGCATACATACATATATACATATGTACAGGTAGAGATAGCACAAACTCACCTGAGAAAACATATTACCAATGTAAACAAGGCTAATTGCTAGAAAATTCAAAATAACAACAAATAATGTTCTCGCATACTAATAATAATCCAGTCAAAGAGCATCCATACGCATATAAATATGTCCATAGTGTAGTGATGCAAATCGCGGGATCTCGCACGTTTTCAGGTCCAGAAAATCTATCGATATCTTGGCTAATCCCGGGATTAAATATGTGTGATTTTTTATTAATTTCATATTTCTTTAATTAGAAGAATTTATAGTAGGGATCATTATTGAGACAATAGAATACAAAGTAACAGTTTTTAGAATTTTGCTCTGTTTGTCTGTATGTTTGTACGCTTATCACTGAAAAACTGCTGAAAAGAACTGAGTGCAACTTTCACCGTTACATTACTAGATGTCTAACATATAATTTAAGATATCCCCTATTTCGATAACTCTACCGGTTTCGGAGTTATCCGAGCAATATGTGTACCATGGTGACCCAAAATGGGTTTGTCCAATATGGGTATCAAACGAAAGGTGCTAAAGGATGCTGCAATAAGCGATGCGATTAAGCTTCATATCTTAACTATTTTTGGCGATATAATGATTTAAATCGGGCACAATCCATAAAAAGTTCTGGACTAGAAAACAAATTTTGCTGTTAAGTATTATAAGTTAAATATTTTCTTCACTTTTTCAAGCTAAACTTCTGGAAAATATGGAATACCCACATTCCGGGACTAATACCGGGATTGTAAAATCTAATACCGGAAATCCCGGGATTAGAAAATTTTTATAAGCTAGCATCCCTAGTACATATGTATGTACATATTCAAGGATATTGTGCAACAAAAATGTCATAAACAAACATTGAATTGCGTTGTGAATTGGTTTCGAAACAAATGTTAAACCACACGCATTGCATTAATGCTACGAAATGACCAAATACATTATGTGCTGCAAGTCTCTTTTTCTCACTTTCTCTTGTGTGAGCCGCGTTCCATACACCCCCCACGTAAGTAAATTGGCAAATATTCGCTGCTTAACAATTTCCATTGCGAAGCTTAAAAACCTAATAATTTGCGCAATAATACTATAATAACTGTTAACATTGAGCCTACCACATCACAATAAAAGCAACAACAAAAAAGTACAACACAGCAAATTGGCACTGAATTAAGACAACCATAACAGCAACAAAAAACTTTAATAACAACTAAAGTGGCACATGTCGGCGAATAAATTAATTTACTTACTCCTACAAATTGATCAAACAAAAACAAAAATGTAGAGTAACATTAAAATAAAGCTAAATGATATGTTGTTGTTGTACAACATTCACAGGTGCACTAAGTAGACGTGCAGCAAGTGTTGCAAATGGACACGTTTGTGTAAATGTTTAAAAAGCAAAGAGTCACGAGCCGTCTAGTGAACAAGGATGAAGTTGCAATGACGATTCATCTACATTCATAAAATCATTACACATTCCACTCAATAAAAGCAACTAGTTGTAAAATACTTCATACACTAGAATCCCAATGACCAGGTATTGAACAAGTAAGGGCGGCTAAGTTTACTCTGTTTGCAAAATTCAATCGCTCAACTGTTTTGCTTTCAGGAATATCGCTTTTCGAAAATTTCAAATAAAAAGGGTGAGTGGTTATCAACCGAGTATGCGTATAAAATTTTTTTATATGTCTACTTGAGCGTATCACGGTGTATGGAGAAAAAAAAAGTTGGAAATGTTCTACACACTTTGAACACATACCCTATAAGGTTTTGGAAAAAAAAAAGAAAAACAATTTTTTGGCACCCTGTAGATGCTGCGAATTTGGTTTTTTCTCTATAAGTTTTATGTGCGATTTTCAAAAAATTATACATTTTTAGGAAGGTATTGATCGAGGAAACATTTTTTCCATAGAAACTATTAGTCCATTATGCAAACTTTAATATATATTATAGTTTTACCAAAAAAAAAAAACACCCTGTGTTTAAGAAAAAAAAGGATAAAGAACACCCGAGTTCCGTTGCTTTACAGCGTTCTCTAAACAAAGGGCAAGTTGCTTTTTGAAATCTCCACGAAGTAAATAATTGCTAGGGGGAAATTTTTAAAACTTTTTCAGGTAATAAGCTTTAATTATCCGTGTTTAGGTCATTGTTATCAAACGACATATTTTAGTAATATTAAATGGTTTCCGAATCACGGCGCATGAAAAAAAAAAAAGTTGAAAATCTTCTCCATAGTTAGAATACATACCTCATAAGGTTTGAAAAAAAAACGAAATTGTTGGCACCCTGTAGATAGAGCGAATTTTTTTTTTCTCTATAATTTCTATGTTTTATGTTCGAATTTCAAAAATTATAAATTTTTAGAATGGTATTGCCCGGGGAAAGATTTCTTCCATAGAAACTATTAGTCCATCATGCCAACTTTAGTTTATATTATAGTTTTACTAAAAAAAAACACCGTGTTTAGAAAAAAATAAAAAAAGTTGAAAATCTTCTCCACAGTTTGAACATATACCTCATAAGGTTTAAAAAAAAGAAAAAAAATTGTTGGCACCCTGTGCCGATTTTCAGAAATGATAGAATTTTAGAATGGTATGGGTTTAAGGAAAAAATGGAAATAGAAAATTTAAAAGGAAAACCGTAGTTTTGTTGCTTTTACAGGGCTTTCAAAAAAAGGAGTTTTGTTTTATTGAAATCTAAACAATGTTATAAGGAAAAAACAAATTTCACTGTTTTTATAGGGTGCTAAAAAAATTGTTTTCCCCGTTTTTGAAATCTCCACTTAAATTTTTTTTTGGTGATAAGCGCTTATGTCTATGCTTCTTCTAAGTAACCGAAACGCTAGAATAAACTTGATCAAAGAGGGAGGTGAGGTGCAACACCTATTTCCAAACATTTATATTTTTTTGCATAGTTTCTTACAACGTCACTTTGAAAATTAGAGTTAATATAAAACTATAAATTCATTATATTTTATATAAAAGTGCGCGTGGTCCCTAACCGATTTGATAATTATATGTGCATTATTATGAACCGTCATACCAATTTTCAATTTCTTTTTTTCTTCTCAACACTTTGATATCTATCTTCAACTATGTTTAGCTGAGTATGAAAGTACTTCAGCGGGTTAGTCTTTAAATATTCACTGGAAAAGTATGCCTGTCCCCAAATCTTTTGTAAACAACAACACTCTATCACCCTTGATCGTAATTTGAACCTGACTGAGGAGGAGCAGTTAGAAATACTACAGCTTGGGCTTAGGGAAACCGTTTGCTCAGACTGCGTTTAAAGATGACGAGTTGTAAACTAGTATCTTTTCTTACCAGTTTGCTGTGTCATATGGTATTACCATTATATCCGTATACACTACACCTGAGTTATGTTAAGCCTTAAGCGCTGATGGATAGAATCATACCAGTCTTTCGGTCACACTGCAAAGTTCCAAAAGATTCATGGGGTTCACTTATTTTGTTGTTGATATATCATATACAAAGATGTAGCTCAAACTGCCATCGAGAGTTGTGTCACCACATTGGTATGTTATGCTGTATGTTTACGCAACATAGCGAAACATAATCAGTTAACCATCACCAAAATGCCAGAAATTATGGCCGCACTACCGGCTTTGGAACCAATTTTATTATTTTATGAAATCAAATCAGTGTTTTTGTTATTCATTTGTTGCATGTAAGGTATAAAGACCTATGTTAAATTAAGTTACTAGTATAAAAGCTAAAGTTCAATTAAAAATAAATAAAATTTTAGAAGAAAAAAAAAGCTAATTATATAGTTTGGTATATTTCTTTTAAAAGTATGAATAGTTCTTCAAATAAAAAACAAAGTAAAATATTTCTAGATTAAATTTTCGAGAGAAAAAAAACAAACAACGTACAGCGGGTGCCCAAACCGCCCAAATTTTTTTCAAGGAAAAGCATTGACCGAGAAGCCCTGCTTGGAGTTGTAATGGTTTTACTTATTTTTTATTATACCTTTCATTAACATGAAATGGTATTATAACTTTGGTCCGATGTTTGCAAGTATAAGATGAAGAGATAGACCTACCGAAAAAAAAATATAAAAATTATTTGTCAGAACGAGCATGATCGGACCAATACAACGCATAGCTCCCATACAATCGATTGTTCCGATAAACGGGTTTTGGCCTATAACTGTTGCGATTAAAAACCTAGGAACGTAAAATTTTGCAGTTTTAGTACATATTATATGTGTAATGTGTGTAGTGAAAATCAACATAACATATAGCTCCCATATAATCGATAGCTTCGATAAATGGGTTTTGGGCTATAAATCTTGAGGTCGCCAAACTTAAAAAATAGGCAAGCATTAAATTTTACACAGTTAATCAATACTTACTTACTCGGCAGAGAAAGACTCATTGCGTCCCTTGACGCAGAAAAATTAAAAAACTATCTCTCAATCTGGCAACATACATGGCACGGCATAGCTAAAATCATTAGTTTTGAGAAGTGATTGAAAATATTGCTGGGAGACAAAGGCCACTTTTTGAATGATTCCATAAAAAGAAGGCAATAGATCGCTATACAGGTGGAAAGAAATAACTAAAAATCGAAATGTCTTGTGAAAATGACATGACGCATAAAAATTTAAAGCCCGTACGTGATTTACGTCCAAATGGTCTGTAGCCACAAGCAATAAGAGCCAAACTCAAGACAGGACGAAAGAACACCAAACTATTATCACACAAACTTCTTTTATTTTTTAGTGAAACAAATATGTTTTTATGGAAAAAGAACTATATCTCAAATCAATGTATTCACTCTACAACAGACATGTTAAATAATGCTTACTAATCGTAATGATTACCGGTTTGACTAATTACTTTCTTGAGAATCCATTTAATGAACGATTACTTACTACTTTTAATTTTTAAGGAATATTTTTCATATACTTAAAAAAATTATCAAAAAATAATCAAAAAAAAGTCATGATTTTTTACGATTATTAAAAAAAAGAAATAAAAAAATAAATACAGTAAAAAAAGGACCAAAAGAGATATTGATTAAGCCATGTCCGGCTGTCCGTCCGTCCGTCCGTCTGTGAACACGATAACTTCAGTAAATTTTGAGATATCTTAATGAAATTTGGTATGCGGGTTCCTTGGCACTCATCTCCGAGCGCTATTTAAAATGGGCGAAATCGGATAATAGCCACGCCCACTTTTTATATATAGAATATTTTCGAAAACAAAAAAAGTGATTACTCAGTACATAATACACCTATAAGGATAAAATTTGGTGGATATATTGAGATTGAGGCATAAAATAAATTTTCAAGAAATTTCTGAAAATGGGCGTGGCACCGCCCCTTTTATAGTGGAATATTCCACAAAACTTTTTATGCCATAACTCTGCCAAAAATTGATTTGTCGAAACGAAATTTGGTGATAATGTTCTATATATAAAGGTAACTGTTTGCTGTAAAAATGGGCGAAATCGGTTAATGTCCACGCCCAGTTTTTTAACATAGTTCTGAAAAATTTTTTAGTTAAATTTAAAAGGCGATATTTCTACAACTAAACAGTTATATCAATCATATTTTGCACACATAATAAGCTTTTTAAGAAAAACTCGTCCGCAAAAAAATTTGGTCAATTTTGAGGAAGTAGGCGTGGCGCCGCCCACTTTCCAGCTTAAAATTTCTGCTAATTTTAAAGGCAATCGCTTATAATTCAATTTGGATATTTCAATGAAAATTGGTCAGCTGCTTCTCAGTAGTATGTATTATACTCCGGCCAAAAAGTTAGCAAATCGGACAACACACAAGTAAAATATTCGGGCACGTAGTTAATAGCCCACTGCAATAGCGAAGTTATATATCTATTTTGATTTTCATACCTTTTATAAACATTAAATGTATTTAAGTATGAGAAGAAGAAGAGAAACGTCGGAGTCGATTTAGCCATGCCCGTCTCTCCGTCCGTCTGTCTGTCTGTCCGTGTGTCTATTTGAACGCAAACTAGTCTCTCAGTTTTACAAAAGAATGCGGAAATTCGTTGTTTGCTTTCGCCATTTTATAATATACTAGCAAACCCGGTAGACGTTGTTTTGACGTGCCCAGCGAATTTCTGAACCTGTCGTGAAAGTTCAAGAGCAAATAAAAACACAAAATATGTGGGCGTGGCACCGCCCACTTTTCCAAAATTATGTAGATATTGACTAAGTGACACATTTCATTAATTTAGACCAAAAAAATTGGGGAGTTATGACGAATTGAAACTTTATATAGCCTGGGGGCGTGGCTCCGCCTACTTTCCAAAACTATATATTGTCTATGCTGTACCCTGTGAACCCAAGTATATATTGTGGAAATTTTCACATTCATAAAGATCGGTTGAGTTCTTTGGCGCCTATGAAAGACACCCTTTTTTATATCTAATTTTGTTACGCACACAAGGTATTTATATTACTTTATTTGGCATAAACGAATCGAGATATATATTTATTAATGTATATAAAAACGTTCAGGATGAAAAGTAAAATATCCGGGCAAGTAGTTAATACCCCACTGCAAAAGCGAAGTTGTATATCTTTTTTGATATTCATACCTTTCATGAACATGAAATGTTTGTACGTATACTGATATGATCAGGAGGATGATCTGAGTCGATGTAGCCATGTCCGGCTCTCGATACGTCTATCTGTCTGTCCGTCTGTCTATTTCAATGCAAATACGAACTGAAAGTATTAAAATAGACCTGCGTAAATTGGGATGACATAATAGAACACTACTAGGTATATAATGTTCGGTTCCACCCGAACTCAGACTTCCTTACTTGTTTTTCAGTATTGTTAATGTGTATATTTATGTGCTTCTGCAACAATACTGACAAAAATCAAAAATAATCAATGATAAAAAAAAAATATCAAAAATAACCAAAACAAATTTTTTTTATTATATTTGATTTTTTCTAATCGTAATCAATTAATAATTGCCTTTTCTTGAAAAAGCTGTCTAATTGATTGATTACTAATGATTAATCAAATTTAACAGGTCTGCTCTACAATTTTATATTAAAAAAAAAAAAAAATTACTTTGGCTTTTATTACCTGTTGCCACAGAATTATTGGTAACGTGTTTCAATATTCCTACAGTTTAATTAATAACGAATCGAGTGAGGTAGGAAAAGCAAACTACAGCGATTGAACAATTTAGTAGTGCCAGAAGCAGACGTTTCCAAGGGTCTGTTCTTTTTGCCGGCATCTGTTTTATATAGCTTTAACTAAATGACAAAATGTTTTAACTGTGATTTCTGTTTTGATACAAACAAACATTTCTATGCTAAAAAATGCTAGGCAAACTATCCCACTAAGAAAATTAGGCAACGAAACAGAAGATTTGTTGATAGTAGATCCATGGTTGATATTCTACGAATCCTTTTTCCACTCTCTCCCGCTGATAACTAAACACAAATGCTTTGACATTCTTTGTACGACTCAAACTTGCATGTATTTTAGTTTAAAATGTACATTGCTCCATATATGAAATTTGAAACGGAGTGAGATGTCTACTTGTAACCTAAGAAACACATATCTGTTCTACAAGGGTCCAGATGAGTATCTCAAAAATCACTCAATATTAACAATTTTCAATACCTTTACCATGGTTACCTTGACTAATGCTTTTTCTGATATCTTTAAAACCTTTCCAACTATTGGCAATTTTGTTACGCAAGCATGTCGAACTTATAGAAAATTTAATTTGAATCAGTTCTGGCGCTGAAGAGCCTTTGCGTTACAGAAACAAACAGATATATATACTCGTATACATGCAGCTGACTTGCCGTTAAGTTTGACCTTGTTTTTATCAATGCTTTTTCCAATTGGGTTGCTTGGCATGACCATTTTACTATCGGTCGCACTGGTCTTTGATTACGAACATTTTATTGTGGTTTAAAAGGCAATTTTCGCTTTGATCCTTTGACTGACCATTATGGGAATAAAAGAAAAAAAAAATTCTACGCATTTCATTCGATAACATAGAAATTTAAAATTATTTGCCTTAGTAGTCATACTAAAGAAATAAGTCATAAAATATCAACGCCTCTATCAGTGCTGCGCAATCCATATACAGCTGTGTTCAATATAATAGTAGTGAAATTAAAATGGATATCGTTCGACGAAATAAAAAGAAGCTGTGGTTTTAATAATTTTCATTTAAAATATTGCGAACTTTATAACAGAAACCACATAAAAAGAAATTTCAAAGTTTACACAAAGTGCAGGAAAGTGAATTAAACTTTAAAAATGGCCATCAAAAATCTTAAAAATGTTGGGACGAGTTTCTAGAAAATTTTTAAGTAAGCAGTTTTGCAGACCAATCAATTTTAGTAGAACATTGTGCAAGTTCGAACTCGCTCAAAAATTTCCCTAAATTTTCACAATTTTTCTCGTCAAGGGTGTTGAGTGATTTCTTCCATACAACGCATGAAGAAAAATTAAATTTGTATGGAAAAAAATACCCAACATCCTTCACAAAAAAAAGTTCTAAGAATTCAGAGGAAATTTTGGGAAACTTCTACCTTACACGTTATTGTGTTAAACTTGAATGAGCTATAAAACTGCGTACTCAAAAAAAAAATTCTAAAAATTCGGCTTAAAAATATTGAAATTTTGATGTAAATTTTTAGAAGTTTAATTAACTTTCCTCAACTTTGCGTAAACTTTGAGAATTCTTTTTATGTGATTTCTGTTATGGAATTCGCTATATTTTAAATTAAAATTATTAAAAACCCAGCTTCTTTTTTTATTTACTTGAATGATATTCAATTTAATTTCACTACTATTATATTAAACACAACTGTACACAACTAAACATATAAAAATTTACACTGCAAATACGAAAAAATGCATAGCACTCCCATGTCCCCTTATATATCAATACAATTCATATGAAAGTGCAAGGGAAAAGCCCTTCGGTATTAAGCTCCAGCACTTCAGTATGATATAGAAATTTGCACTAACCAATTGACAATGCAAATTTTAGAAAAAAATTTTAAGCACAACACGAGTGTACTCGAGCTTAAATGACCGATAATGGAGAAAAAATTTTAAATTGAAGAAGTCGGCGTCTATAGAACGCTATTACAGGTCTTAAAAGAAATCCAAAGGGTTTCAATAAACATAAATTTGAGTCAAAAAACAGTTTAAGGAAACAGAGATTGGTTCAAAAGGTTTCGAAATATATATCCAAATGAGGCGAAGTTCGGCCTCCGGAAAAGTTGATCAATAAAATCACTCGAAAGGTTTCAATAGACATAAGAGTCTCATCGTAAAAACACAGGCATAGTTTGAGTAAAATTGAAAGACAATGTCAAGGAACTTAAAACAAAAAATGGGTAAAATCAAAAACAACTTATGACTCATTTATAAATATGAAAATTTTGTAAAACTTAAAATCCCTGATAATTAAATATTTGAATTTAAATTTTAAATGGAACTTTCGCTAAAATATTTTGAGGTATACTTTGGTTTACCGAATACCAAAACTATCTCAAAGAAAATCCGCCCATACTTACAGTAACTAAGTAAGTGACATTAATATGTATTTATAATTGCATCTTAACACGGGCAGCGAAAGCAAATAAGTTCACGCCAACAAAGCATTAGCGTGATGAACGATACCAAATGTAGATTAAGCAATTAAAGATGATAAAACAATGTCATAGACTACCGTTATAAAAGCAGACCAAAAACGAAGATTTTTGAAATTGATGGCTGATAAAATTCATCAAGTCTGCCGGTTTGTAAAGGAAAAAAATTTCAACTGAACTGGTCCATTTATGCAAAGGGAAAGGTTAAGTAAGTTTGAAATGGCTGCCTCGAACTTTAAGAAAGAGAAAAAAAGGTAAGCAGACAAACAATAATGCCGCCCGCTATAAAGGTAGTATAATATATAAAACAATAAAAAGTAAGAAGCATTAAAAAAATATATATATTGTTAAAATCAATTGTAATGAAAGTCAACAGATGCGCTCGTTAAGATAAAAAGCTACAGCTGATGAAGAAGGTATGGCCTGTGCCATGCAAGCAACAAACGTCAGCGAATGCTAGCTGTCTACCCAAAACACAGAGGGCTGTGCTACCGAAATTTTAATGCTTTCATTATTTTAAGTGTGAAAAGTGTAATGAAAATCCATAAAAAAAAAATGCCGAAATTTTGTGTGGAGAAAAAAGTGTATTAACATACAACAATACAGCTCGGTAACCGAGATAATGATAACAAGGCAAGTCAATGGCGTGCGGGTGCTATCAACAACAATTGCAGCAGAAGCAGCAGCGACAGCATGACCTATGACAATGGCAGGCCATGAAGGCGTTATTATTGTAAATGGAAATACCGGCGAGACAGACGGCTTGAATGCTGCTTCTTACGGTGGGGGCACGTTGCTGCTAGCCACATATGCCATGCGAAGCTCGTAATAAAGCGGTCAAACTCGTATTAAATGCCATTGTCTTTAGTTGTCATTAGTTTGTTTTTGAGTTGGCAGAGCGACTTGTAAACACTGTAAAAAGTAATCAGCAGCCGGTCGAATACAAGCACGTGCGTCTCACCACGTCGGTAATGCAGCACAAAACTATTATTCTCTCTCTCTCTACAAATGCATCATTGAAACTCTGCTTAGTTTGAGCTACTCAAACAACTGTTAACATACACTCGCGTTTGTTTTAAACCAAGTTTGTGGCTTTTGCATTTTTCACTCTCAGCCCGTCTTGTCTTGTGTGTCTTTGCTAGCTTTGGCATCTTTGCATAGCAAATTCACTTTCAATTTAGTCACTTTGGCTTGGTTTAAGCCGTCTATGGCACGTTGTTTGAAAACAGTTTGAATGCGCGCGTTGAAAAGTCGAAACGTAAGCTCGGTTAATGTCGTCGTGTTTCGAAGTTGTCAATGGGTTTTAATTCATTATATATTTTTTGAATTATTTTTTTTTAATTGGCCATTAAGTTGCGTACTTGTTGTGTTGTGGCATGTGTGATTGTTATTAATGTTTATGCTGCGACATTAGTGTATTGGCACTTTGCTTTGGAAGTGAAAATGTGAGTTTTTTTTATTTTGTAATAAAATAAAATTATAGAAAATATATTCTGCAGCTGTAAAAGTGTTTTTAATGAATCGAGCAGCAGTGAAATTATGCAAAAGAAACAACAAAAAAATAAATAATGAAAATCTTCATCTAAAATTAAAAAAACAAGTAAGGAAACGGCTGTCTTCGACTGCGCCGAAAACTTTATACCTTTCATGAATACGCAAACACGGTTTTAAGTGTCCGATCGTTACTCACATTTAGTAAAAACTCTGCAAAACTGTTAATTTAAAGATACATAGCCCAAATCCCATTTATCGGAACAATCGATTGTATGGGAGCTATGCGTTGTATTGGTCCGATCATGCTGGTTCCGACAAATGATTAATGCTATACAAAATGGCTGCCTCTTACCAAATTTCATCGCGATATCTCTAAAACTGAGGGACTAGTTTGCGTTCAAACAGACAGACGGGCGGGCGGATAGACGGACGGGCGGACAGACGGACATGGCTAAATCGACTCAGCTCATCGCCCTGATCATTTCGGTATACTTATTGGTGGGTCTATCTCTTCTTCTCATACTTACAAACATCGGACCAAATTATAATACCATTTAATGTTCCTGAAAGGTATAAAAATTTATTTGATAAAAGAAAGTAAAAACTCATATTGCTAGTATGTTCTCCAACCATAAACGCTTGAACATCAAGCAGTCTAGTAATGCGTACAACTATATATAAACTTAATACTTTAATTTAACATATTTGCTATAAACATTTCACTTAAAAAATATGCCTACGAGTATATCCTTTTGTGGCACGAATACGTCATTTTGAAGTTTTAATTAGATAAATCGACATGATAGATGGACTGTTTTGTTGTTCGGTTTTAATTTTAAATATCGAGCCCTAACCGCAATTTTGGGGTCACCAACAAAATTTTGAAAATCCGTATTTTGACAGATATCGATAATTTTGTTTATTTTTAACCATCTCACGCAATTAGGATGTAAGTAGCATTTTGTCTTCATTTTCTTTTATACTTGTAAACTAAAAATCAATCTCCTGTAAAATTTTAATTTTGTTGGTTTCACTAACTGCTGAGTAGAAGATCACCCTATTTCAAAATATTTTTCAAAAACGCCCTATCTCAGAATTTCTTTGAAGAACGCCCCACCTCAACATTTTTTTCAATAACGCCCTATTTCAAAATTTGGCTCAAGAACGCCCTATCTCAGAACGAGTTTCAAAAACACCCTATCTGAACGAAAATTCAATACATATTTAGCTGATATAGGACGTTTTTGAATCAAATTCTCAGATAGGGCGTTGTTGAAAAAAATTTTGAGATAGGGCGTTTTTGAATCAAATTCTCAGATAGGGCGTTGTTGAAAAAAATTTGGATATGGGGCGTTTTTGAAAAAGATTTTGAAATACGGTGATCTTCCACTCAGCAGTCGATATAGTATAGTTGATATTTCATTTTATAAATATCGATATATCTTTTTGTCGCAATAATATGTAATTTCAAAATTTTAATTAGAGCAACCAGCCTATTACGTTGACTATTTTGCCCTTCCTGGCTTAAAATAATTAACTACTGGTAGAAAAAGTTACATTTCTGCAAGCATGAAAAGATTCCTAACCGTCTTTCAACTCAGAAAATTTTCCACTCAAAATTCGAGTTGTGATCCTTGTTTAAGCGACATAAGCTGTAGTAATTTCTTTCGTTTATTTAATTTGCGTTGCATGCTATTGCAATTCGCAACCAGCTTATGAAATATTTCAAACATATAGCTAATGCTTGCAATTCCAAATATGGGTTTTTCACAGCAAAATTTAGTAGTCCAATCCCGAGCTAATACCTTATAGCCACAAGGGCTCGGCCGGTCCGGTACATATATAATTTAGGGCACTTCACTTCACTTAACGCACCCGCAAGACGGTCGCCTTATAGCCTGAGCCAAATAAATTGTTAATTCCAAAGCTTTATATCATTTCTATTTCACTTTCAAAGTGTCCGTGAACGAAGAAAGTCGAAAAATATAAATTTTTGAAAATAGGCATGGCCCCTCCACTTTTATAGTGGATTATTCCACAAAACTTTTTATGCCATAACTCCGGCAAAAATTAATTTAGCGAAACGATATTTGGCGAAAATGTTGAATATACAAAGGCAAATGTTTGTTGTAAAAATAGGCGAAATCGGTCAACGGCCATGCCCAGTTTTTTATAATAAGTTTTTTAAGCAAAACTAAACCGCTAAAAATTGTTGTGCAATTTGGGGAAGTAGGCGTGGCACCGCCCACTTTTCAGCAATAAAGTTCTGCTTTTCTCAAAGGCGATTGCTTGTAGTTTGAATTAGATAATTCAATGAAAATTTGTCAGCTGGTTTTCAATAGTATGCTGTATACTCCTTCCAAAAATTAGGCAAATCGGATAGCACACAAACAAAATATCCGGGCATGTAGTTAATACCCGACTGCAATAGTTATTGATAAGTTATATACATTTTTTGGTTTTCATATCTTTCATGAACATGAAATGTTTGTAAGTATGATAAGAAGAAGAAGAGATGGGCCCATCAAAAAGTAAACTGAAATAAAAAGAACGATGAGCTGAGTCGATTTAGCCATGGCTTTATAATACGAACTGAAAAGTATTAAAAGAGACCTGCATAAATTGGGATGTAATAATAGATCTATACTAGGTATTTAATGTTCGCTTCCGCCCGAACTTAGACTTCCTTACTTGTTTTGCTCTAGCTTTGGTATAGTGGTTGTGTACCGAAGATCCGTGGTTTAAAATTATTCAAAGCCATGTTGTTCCCGGCAGCGGATGGCGATCCTCAGAGTGTTTTTCTATCAAGCAAAATTTGTCAATAATCTGCTTAGTAGATACTGTAAGGAGCAGGCATAAAACTTCTGGGTCGCAAGAATACAAATTAGTAGCAGCAGACCACTTATTGGAAGAGAAGATCGGCTTTAATCTTCTTCTGGCTTTAAAATTTGTAAGGAAGAAGGCAATAATAATGAGAGTGTCTTGAAACTCGTTAGCACAGAATGATATATGTACATTAAATAAAATTTCACTTTCACCACACTTCTTGATAATAATAGATTGTTTCTAAATCTCTAGACAAAAAACAAACGTAAAAACAATAGATCTGATTATAAGCAAATCTAAAAGTGAAAAGAAAACATCTCATAATAGATAAACAATGCAAGAATTGGAGATTTAACATAAACAAATGACATTCAATTTAGTTCAATTCAATTAGTTAGTGATGCTTTTAAATAAATATTCATTAATTTCACCGACAGATATACAAACACTTATGTTTACGTATGAATTTATGAAATTATACCGTTAATCCTAAGGCGCTATGGCAAAAAGTGAAAACTAAAACAAAATTTAAAAATAAAAATAAGTTTTTGTATAAAGAAATTTGCGAAAAAGTTGAACTAAAATTGTTTGAAGTAAAATTGGCGCCAAATTATTATTAATAAAAGAGGGGTATGATAAAAGTTCGCATGGTTGAAAACTCTTAAAAATATAATATAATAGTAAAAAAAAGTTCGCTTAGTTGAAAACGATTAAAAATATAATATAATAAAAAAAGTCAAGAAGTTCTACCGATTACGTGACTATACGTTTGATTAAGTCCAGAGTTTACTAAGATCGTAAATTACCAGAACAAATTCTTTTTGATAAATTCTTCTCGAATGTCATTTTCATTTATTTTTATCTTCTCGGAATGAAAAGATATCTGCTTGTAATTGAGACCCATTTAACTGAATTTTTTTTCGCCGTTGCAGGTAGCTAATCTGGCTTCTCTAGGTACGATCCCCTCTTTTGCTGTAAAGGTCTTTTGATATAAGACGTAAATACTGTCAGAAGATCTATGTTACCGCGAATTTTACACTGACTTGAAAATCACTTTTTAAAATTTAAAATTGATCCCAAAAATATATAAAAAGTGTTTGGAAACCAAAAATTTTCTCAAACCTTGAGAGTTCTTTTGGCGAACCCCGTGCACCGATATTCAATGCCAAAAACAGGCGAATCTAGGGACCGAGTTTTCAATCTGGCTATCCTGGAAAAAGAGAAGAAAGTTAAATGGTATAGCGAAGATTGCTTACCAAAAGTTTGGAAAACTGATAGAAAACCGAAAGAAATTGAATCAAGACGATCGGCACTATTTGAATCTCGACGCGTTTGTGCTGCACAAAGTACTGCTACGGAATTTCTTCTTATGATGTCCGAGCTTCATTCATTGATAATTCCAAGAATGGACGTGTCAGTTAGGCGTACTGTTACAACAACAACAATTAGCACTATATTCCACGGTACGAGCATTTCGAATAAGTTATTTTAAAGGGGATAACTAAAAAGATAGAAAAATTGTAAAGACTGAGAAGCTTCTAAATTGACAAGAGTTAAAAATGGATCGCAAATGAGACTGAAGATGGTACAACGTCGAAACTGCTTTAAAATTTACCAGGGATAGCGGAAGAAGATATTTGAAAGGAGAGAACTAAAGAGAAAGAAAAATTATGAAGACTGAGAAGCTTCTAACCCAAAATTGGCAAGACTTAAAAATAGATCTCAAAAGACACTGAAGGTGGCACAATTTGGAAAATGGTTTGTCTTCAAACTAAAAGGAAAGAACTGAAGCGAAAGAAACTTGTAAAGACTGAGAAGCCGACTAACCAAAATTGACAAGACTTAGAAGTACTTCGAAAATGACACTGAAGATGGCACAACGTCGAAACCTGTTTGTCTTCAAACTGAAATTTACAAGGGATGACGGAAAACAGTTCAAAACAAATTCAGTCTTTTATCCAGTTGGAAACATCAACATTCAAAAAGAAAACTAAACCCGAGTGAAACACCAAACTGTTCAGAACAAATACTAGTTTACAACTAGAACTTTTGCCTCAAATGTTTGAAGAATACTTGAAGAATAATTGGAAAAATCAAAGTAGAACTTATTTTGTGAATTTGATGTTTCCAGCACCAGAGCTGGAACCTGTGACTTCACTCATTGAAATTTAATTATTTTTTGGTCTATTTTGAACTAGTTTAAGACTGGTATGTTGAATTCTGTCCGAAACATGAAAATTTACATATGGGGAAAAAGACATTTGGCTGACTAGTTGGGCTTGGTGACCATACTAGTTGTGAAGTAGTTTACAACTAAAAATTGTGAAAATTGAGTATTAAAAAGAATTTTAAAGTCAGCTAAGCGAATTTTTCTTGGTTACCTATTCCAAAGTTTCTGAAGTATTTTTTTTTTAAATAAATTTAAAAAGTTCCAACAATACAATTTTCAAACTCAAGTAAAACAAGGTGTAAATAGAAAGTACAACATTTATTTTTTTCTTAATTCCCAACAGCTAACCTCACGTGATTTACATTCCAAAAAAGAAAAATTAACTTACGAAAAACAACTCAAATTTTGCTTGGTCAAAATAGTACAAGTTTGAATTTGCATAAATGCTGTTGTCGAGTGTATATTTGGCGCGAATAATAATAATTATCCCAATGTGCCAACAATAAGTATTTAAAACGAGTGCAAACCTTTAATAATAAACATTTACAGTTGAAAATTGTAGCATAAAAAGAACGATAAAACTTCACAAAACCAATACAAATCAGCCGAAACCACAAAAATCAATAAAACGAAAAAATTAAGCAATAATCACAGTAATAATAATAATAAAAAACAAAAACAACAAGCACAGCTGTGTGATAATAAAGCGCAGCGAATCGAAGTTAAACAATGCGAAGGATAGATGCAGTCAATTGGTGGCGGCTCAGCTTTTTGCTGGTGCTTGGTAAGCTACTGATTTAGTTATTTTATTATTGTTTACACGCATTTCTACACTCTGCAATGAGCCGTAGGTACTTATTTGAAGGTAGTAACTAAAGAGGTTTGTTGTAACGGGATCCCGAAAGGAATTAAATCTCTATAGTGCTTTGCATAACCTGTAGCAACAATTTAATTGCATGCAGCGGTTTTTGAGTTTTTAGGTGTTACACCCTGAATAGTTAGTAGTAATCGATAAGAAAAAACATTCGCAAAATATAAACGCTGTTACTTAACCCTTATAGGTCGGTGTTTTTTTTTATTTTCCCATACATTTTCCAAGGGTTCCCTGTGGTAAAAATGGTCCAAAAACTTTAAGTTAGACATCTAGCACTACTTCGGTGAGAGTTGCATTAAATTTCATGCAGCAGTTTTCGAGTGATTCGCGAACAAACATATAAACAAACAAACAAAAATTCTGAAAACTGTTGCTTTGACTTCTGCTATCCTAATTAAATACCAAACCTTTTACCTTTTTTTTTTAGTTGGTTTCCGTATTGTGTACAGTGCTCGAGATTTTCATATAGCATATGAATTTTTGAATTTCGGCAAACATTTTATTTTTAATGTTAAGCATATTTTTGTTTTTACATTCCACTAACACCAAAAAAAAATTTTCAGTGACAAAATTGTATTCAGCTAATTGAACTCGACTAGAATGATGGAAAAAAAAACAAATAATAATAATTAAAAAGAAATAAATAAAAAATACAAAAAAAAAAAAAAATTAAAAAAAAAAAAAAATTTCAAAAAAATTAAAAAAAAAAATTTAAAAAAACTTGGAAAACAAAAAAAAAACCTGAAAATCTCAGGATATCTTTAGATTTGTACAATATAAAAAAAATGTTGTCCAAAATTTAATGCCAAATATAAATTTTTTCAATTTTGAAAATTCGAAAAATTTTGAAAATTATATATTTTAAAATGTTTTTCCAAAAAAAATTTTTTCAAGTGCCAGTTTATTTTTTAACTAAAGTATTTTCGGAAATATTGAAAAAATAAACTCTACAAAGAGGAAAAAAATGCGGTCCAAGAAAGCCCACTACTCCAAATTTCTAAGCGCATGCACAACATTATCCTTCCAAGGGAGTGGGGCATAGCTTCTACTGAGCCATTTTCGTTAGCCAAAAGAGGACTTGGCTTTTGAATTGCTTACTCAGTTCGATGTCCCACTTGTTGGCAAGGAGTTCTAGACAGGCATTCTGTTAGTTTGTCTTGGTTTTTCTCTTGTGCGCCATCAAACTCATTTTTGTCGCTTCTTTATCTAAGTTGGATTAAAAAGGAACTAACTCACAAGTCAGCTTTCATTCAGGAACTCAGAAATACTAATTGAAGTATGATGTATGTATGACTATTTTCAACCAATTTCCCCCTGTCTAGTTGGAACTTCCAGTTTCGGCCAACTAAATCCCGAATACACTTCACCCAACAATGCGGGATTGCATGGCCTACAGTGCTAGGTGTTGAACACATTTTGTGAATGCTTAACGTTTGATAGTAAAAACTACAACAACAAATATTTTTAATACAAAAGATAAATAAATAATGTGATTGTACTTGAATGAGGAGTGCAAGCTACTTCAGTTTGGGAAACGGGTTTCTAAGTACTGAATTGAAAAAAAAATAAAAAATTATTTATAAATACTTTTAAATGATCAAGATCAATAAAATATGAAAGATAAACTATAATTACAGCGCAACACAAATGAAAAGCAGGAAAGAGGAATAAGTCAATAGTTAATTGATTTTAATCGCTCAATTACTAACGCTTTTGCTACCAAGGCCATGAAATTAAGCAAATAGGCGCTGAGTAGAGCAAGGTCATAGCTAATGCTGATGGAAAGATTATGAGGATAATAAAGTTAGTGTTGACTAAGTGACTAATAATGATGATGTTGAAGCAAGAAAAAGTGAAATAATAGGGAAATGAATTGAATGGCATGAGCATAAAAGGCTTTAAAAATTTTGAAATTGTAAGGCGTCACGATTTTCACGGATTTATGTACAATTTTAAAAAAAAATTTTCATATTTATTTATTCTTCACTTGAATGCTAGAAAAATAATTTTCTGCTTGCCTAAAAACATTTTTAAATTTAGTCGCTCAATTTGGTTTTCAAAGGAAATTTCAAATTTTCAAACAAAAAAAATGTCATATTGTTTTATTCAAAAGTTGATAAGTGCTTGTGAATAAAAAGCGGCTATTATTTACCTAGTTGGCAATCAAGCGTTCGTTTTTTAAGCCTTTTGGTTTTTCTACTTGTAAATTGTATTGTACTTGTGCGGCCATAAGTCAATGCTGTAATTATTTGATCCATTTTTGTTTTTATTTTTTTCCCACAAATTGTTTATATTTAGACTAGTTAAACTAGTTGCCGGTTATGTTGTATTGAGCAATTTTAAGAGTCACTTTAATTGATCATTTGCTGACGCGAGTTGTGGTGACAATGAAAGTAACGATCTCTTGTTTAGGCGTTTCTTTAAACGTTAATGGTGAAATTATAACAATAGCGGCTTATTAAACAAACGTTTATTGTTATATATTTTGTATGTGGTTTGGTGTTTCTTACGCTTTTTTATGTGAAGTTCATTGCGCTTTAATTCAATTTTAGAGTGCAGGGATATGTGCTTATATTCAATGAGCAAACATACGGTTCGTGAGATATGTTGGATAGGCTAACTTCTCAACTAATATACTATCACTTTAAGTTTAAAGCGAGATATAGCAGGATCCTAGCATAATTTTGACTCGCATTTTGGTCTTTCCATGTCAAATCGTCACATAGTTGGAATCAGCCGCTTTTGATTTGAATGAAAGTTTGTGAAGAGTTTCCTTTTATCGTAAAACGAAATTTAGCATATTAAAAATTTCACGTTATTATTGCTTTAAAAAGCTTATTTTTTCAATATTTCGAAAACTAGTGTAGTTAGGGTATAAAAAAAAAAAATATTAAAAAAAAATTTTCTTTTCTAATAAATTTTCAGGAGCGTACTTTAAGCTTTTTTTTCTTCAAAATATGAATTTTTTTCAATGAATTTAATTTAGAATTTTTTTATTTCTGGAAAAAACTCATATTTTTAAAAAACAAAAAAACGCCCTTCTGAAAACTTCAGGATATCTTTAAATATATCCGAGGTACGACACAAAAAAATTGGATCCAAAATTTAATGGTGAACTTGAATTTTTCGATTTTGAAAAATCGCAAATTTTTTAAATTCTAAATAATTTTTTTTTTTTCAAAATATTTTTTATACTCTTTGAAAGTTTCGAAGTTAATTTTTATAACTACAGTAGTTTCAGAAATAGTGAAAAAATTAACTTTACAAAACAGGAAAAAAATGAAATTCTAAAATATTTTTTCTTTGGCAAAACTTCGTTTTATGATAAAGAGGAAACTCTTCACCAAATTTTATTCGGTAAAATGCGTTTAATAACACTGGATCACAAATTCCAACTTTTTTTCTGCACCAGAGACGCCATAGTGAAATTCCTATGTAAAATCACCTCCTAATTCCGAAAATCAAGGTTATTTTTACTTGAATGGTACCGTTTTTGAGATATTTACGATTTACCGTTATTTCAAAAAACAAAAAAGATGGCTCCACTTAATCGTGTATATCTCAAGAACAAACTGAGCTCTTCCAAGACGGTTTAAAACATTTGAAAGCTTATAAAATTTACTATAATCAGTACATACAACACTTTTTGCTAGGTCCTGCAGATTCAAACATATTGAACAATCATTACGGATTTTTTAAATTTTTTTTGTAAAAATATAAAAAAATTTGTACTTTGCGAGGAAGCATCTCGAAAACTTTTTGTTTTTTTGCAGATATTTTTCCCTTCTCTAAGCTCTGTTTTATTACAAAAAAAATAAGCTATCAGTGAACAAAACCGATGAACTAATACAAAAGTTATAAGCATTCAAGTAAATATATCCATTTAATACTTAAGTACCCTACAAATAATAGCATATGTACATATGGTTCTGTCTTAACTCTATGATCTTATTTTATAATTGAAAAAGTTATGTGTCTTGTTTTGACGCTTATTTAGATTAGGATCGGTTTCTCTTATGAGAAACCAACAGTAGTCGCCCATCATAGCGACATCCCAGAATCCTTGATACCGACTTTCAATCACTTTCATTTGCTGGTGAAACCTTTCGCCATGCTCGTCACTTTCGTCGCCAAGATTTTGCGGGAAAAAATTTAAGGGGGAGTGTAAGAAATGAATTTTTAAAGACATATTTACTCCTGAAAGAAAATAAAAAAGTAAATTAGATAAATACATAAGTGACACATTAGTATATAATTTTCTTAGGCTGGATTTATCTTTCAATTCAGAACAAATTTTTTGTTTATATTTTTCCCGTTCTTGTTTGTTCGGAACTGGACGATGAATTCAGATTTATGGCTATATATTCTCATGTAAATTTATGTAATATATAATTTATTATAATATGTTTTTTTATTTACCCATTTCCGCATAGTTTTTGATTAAGTCGTTCACTATCATCTCGTAGTTAGGACTTTTGTGTTTGCCTAAAACAGAAGTAACGACCTTTTCAAAAGAATCCCACGCTGCTGCCTCCACTGGTGACAATAGTTCTTTGAAATGGTTATTGGTCATCATTTTCCTTATTTGCGGTCCCACAAAAATCCCTTCCTTTATTTTTGCTTCTGAAATCTCTGGGAAGATTGTCTTCAAATGATGAAAAGCTTCGCCTTCTTTGTCCAAAGCCTTCACAAAGTTTTTGATAAGGCCGAGCTTGATGTGGAGCGGAGGTAGAATTATTTTTTCCTTCTTTATAAGTGGAGAGTATTTTATGTTATCTACCCCAACTTGAAACTCGATTCGTTCTGGCCAATCCTTTATGATGTAGTGGTCTTGACGAGCTCGGCTATCCCATTTGCATAGAAAGCAACAGTATTTTGTGTATCCACTTTGTAGACCACATAGCATTCCAACGACTTTAAGATCGGCACATATTTTCCAATCATGTTCTTCGTATTTGATTAACTTGAGCAATTTTTGCATTATCTCATATGTTTCCTTCGTATTTACTGCATGCGCGATCGGGATAGATGGCTTTTGGTTGCCAATATGCAATAATACGGCCTTTAAACTTAATTTATTGCCGTCTATGAACAATCGCCACTCTTTTGAATCATATGGTTCACCAAATTGTTTGAATAGACCAGCAATGTCTTTGCAGTAACAAACACTGTCCTCCTTCGTATAGTACTTGGAAAATTCTTCGTGACGAGTTCTATAATATGTTACCTTAACATCGGATGAAACAAATTTAAATTGTTGCATACGAGAGGCGTGTAGTTCGGCCTTTTCCTTTGACAATTCCAAATCCCTTATCCAATCATTGAGTTGTGCTTGTGACAAAGAATTTCTTTCGTTTTCCGTTTGAAATTCAGTACAACTAGGGTACTTAAGCATTAAATGGATATATTTACTTGAATGCTTATAACTTTTGTATTAGTTCATCGATTTTGTTCACTGATAGTTTATTTTTTTTGTAATAAAACAGAGCTTAGAGGGGGGAAAAAATATCTGCAAAAAAACAAAAAGTTTTCGAGATGCTTCCTCGCAAAGTACAAATTTTTTTATATTTTTACAAAAAAAATTTAAAAAATCCGTAATGATTGTTCAATATGTTTGAATCTGTAGGACCTAGTGTTGTATGTACTGATTATAGTAAATTTTATAAGCTTTCAAATTTTTCAAACCGTTTTGGAAGAACTCAGTTTGTTCTTGAGATATACACGATTAAGTGGAGCCATCTTTTTTGTTTTTTGAAATAACGGTAAATCGTAAATATCTCAAAAACGGTACCATTCAAGTAAAAATAACCTTGGTTTTCGGAATTAGGAGGTGATTTTACATAGGAATTTCACTATGGCGTCTCTGGTGCATTTTGGCTGTAAACCAGTGTAATCATTATTATATAACAGGTCCAACAATGTATTATACACCATTTTCTCGATGAATCTTTTTATTTTGTTTGTTTACTTTATTTGCCTTACTTTTACCTTTATTTCCGACATTACCGCACAATTTACTTACAAATATTTTTGCATACTTTCTATTTTACGGAACTCGTCAAAATTAGTTCAAATCCACCGTTAAGCGCATTACTAAGTGCTATCTCCACACCCAAAAAGTCAATTGCAACCAATATGCAAAATTTACTTACAAACACACATACATACAAACGCCTCTGTCCACCTGTCACTTGGACTTGAGCTTCATGAAAGCGCTCTGTGAGTTTGTAAGCCGTATGACAGGATTATTTTCAATTTTTTGCAACAGACAAACAAGTTGCACCACTTTGTATTGAACGCTTGAAATTCGAGGAAATTTAGTCAAAAAGCCGCCGGACTAGATTAAAGTGTTATTGGCGGGTTTTTGCACTTCGTTTTGCATGTTTTTAAATACGGTTTAAAAAGTCAATGTCAAATTGTGTTTTAAAAACGGATCTGATTAATAACCAGATAACTTCTGGTTGTATGATTATTCATTACGCCTTTTTTTAAATAATCTAAGCCAGGAGGCATTTTACTTTAGTATTTTTTTTGTGTTCAAAGTGAAAGACGCTTTTCACTTTTGATTGCATAAATATTTTCATATTTTTGAATTGCAAGATAACTATGTATATTAGAGTGTCCCGCAACAGCAATGTGTTTTTTTCTGGTCTTAATAATAAATACAAAATATTATTAAAAAAATTAAGGAATAAAAAGAAAAGAAAAAAATTAACTTAAGAAAAATAAAAGTTAAAAACAAAATACAAAAAAAAAAAAAAAAAAGTATAAAAAATTCAAATATTCAAAAAATTAAAAATTAAATTTATGTATGTATAAAAATTCAAAGAATTAAAACTAAAAAATTTCAAATATTGCAACAAACATTTTAACTCATCGAAATGTTTTAATGAATAAAAATAACAATAAAAAATAAAAAAAAATAATTTAGTAAATAAAAAATTGAATACAAAACAAAATCAAGAAAAAAAACAGTTCCAAAAAGTTAAAAAATTAATAATAAACAAAAAGTTAAGAAAATCCTTATAAAAAAATACAAATAGTACAAATTAAAAAGAATTTAAAAAAATTAAATATTGCAAAAAAAACAACGGAATATTTTAATGCGTAAAAAAAAGTAAAAATTAATAAAAAATAAACAAAAAATTGAATTTTATATAAAAAAAAAATTAAATACCAAAAAATTTCAAGGAATTAATAAAAAAATTAAAATTAGTAAAAAATACAAAAAAAAAAAATTTTAGGAACAAGAATAATGTACAAAAAAAATTCATATTATTAAAAAAAAAAATAATAATATAAAAGATTTTAATACTGCAAAAAGAAGTTTAACTGTGTGAATAAAAAAATTAAAAATAAAAATTAAATTGAATAAAAAAAAATATTATGCAGAAGAAAATCTAAAGAAAATTAAAAAAATATAAAAAATTTAGCTTAACGGAATGGTTTATTGAGTAAAAAAATAAAAAAAAAATATTTATATAAAAAAAAAAAAAAATATTTATATAAAAAAAAAAAAAAATATTTATATAAAAAAATATAAAAAAATTTATATAAAAAAATAAAAAAAAAATATAACTCAACGGAATGAATAAAGATAAAAAAAGAAAGTAAAAAGAAATCAAAATGAATAAAAATATTGAAATTTAATCAAAAATTTAATACAAAAAAAAATTTTATCAAAAAAGATTTAAATTGAAAAAATTTAAAAATATAAAAAAATTCAAATATTGCAGAAAGAAATTTAGCTCAACTGAAATGAAAAAAAAATGAAATAAAAAAATTTCAATTTAACAAAAAACTAAAATACAAAGAGAAATTTATATTAAAAAAACAAAAAAAAGTACAAAAAATTTAACTCAACGGAATGAATAAAAATAGAAAAGAAAGTAAAAAGAAATAAAAATTAATAAAAAAAATTGAAATTTAATAAAAAAAATTAGATACAAAAAAAAAGATTCAAATTAAAAAAAATCAAAAATAAAAAAATTTCAAATATTGCAGAAAAAAAACTCAACGGAATGAACAAAAAAAAATTAAAAAGAAACTTGCTCATGGGAAATAATAAAAGAAAAAAATAATTTAAATATATAAAAATTCAAATATTGCAGAGGAGTATTTAATTTAACTGATTGTTTAAAAAAATGTTGCTTTTATTTTTTTTAAGTTAATACTAATAATTCTGAATTTAATTAAAAAAAATAAAAACAGTTTTTCTTACAGGTTGCAGCACAAAAAAACAATTGTTAAAAACCAGGCTTTCATGCTTTTTAAGCGGAAAACATGACCGCTCCGCTCTAAAATCATTTACTGTGCTAGTTTACGTGAAAAGAGTTGTCGTTTTGTCCACATCCTGTATGTGGTTGCTGTTATTTTTCTCTCAAAAATTTAATAAGCAAAATAACAGTGTTTGAGACCCCCTAATGTACGAGTCTATAGCTACGTATTTCTAGTATTTAGCAGGAAAGCGTTTGGAAAGGAAGTAAAAGGAAAGGGGCCAATACATATGTTAAGTTAATTCGTAATGCGATTTCTTGAAAAGGCACTTGGGGCATGTATATATGTATGTATGTAAGCTCATACAAGCAGAAAATATGTTTGATTTGACACTTTTCAACTCCAACGTTTTGTGGGTTTCTTGCATTTTTTGTTTGTTTTTGCTTGTGAATCCTAAATAACTGTTATGAATGACAATTATGTTGCCTTTCCCGGAAGCTCGTGTGTTGTAACAAATATTCTGTAGTTTTTTTTGCAGTTTGATTTGCTTTTACATGTTTTCACTTCGGAAGTTAATAGTGGTCATTAGTTTATAATTTTACTGAGTACCCTTAATAGGTGGATTGTTTCGGGTGGGCTTCATTTCAGCTTGCGAATCGACGATTGAGCGTTTGATCGCTCTATCACGGAAACCCTATAGCAGAATTTGGTTCAAGAACGTCTTATCTTAAAGTGAAAATGTAGTCGAGTTGTCGTGGGCGATTTCGAATCCAATTCTGAGAAACAAACAGCTTTAAGCTTCTAGGCGCGGGTGCTTTTCAAAAACCGAAGACCCCAGCAGCCAGTGTGCTGACATTTTTAGGGTTATATTGTATATTTCCCCAACAAATAATAATAAAAATAATAAAAAAAAAAATAAGTCAAATTTGAGCTTGTTCGTGACTTCGTCTATTTGGGAGTGTTGAGGGAATTATAACGATGATCTGTAGGAGCTTCACAGAAAAGAAGCTCCGGTGCCGAATTCGGCAACAGAGGAAGGGTTGAAAAAAGCTGAGTGTTAGAAAACAGATCGAGGATGACTTGGCCTCCTTCGGTATTTACAGTAGGCGTGATTTATCAGTAAAAAAGCGATGACTCGTTGATACGCAACAGGCAAAATCGCCTAAGCGGTTAGCCGCCAGTAAATTATGATTATCATCACAGTAAGCATTGCCAATTTCAAATATGTAAGACACATGCCTGAAACTCTGTAAAACGAGCCTAGAAAGGCATTTGAACACAAACTGTGTGGTACATAATCACTTCTGCTGCACGTTTTTGGTGTAGTTTTAATTAATGAAGCAAAAAAAAGTTCAAAACACTTGTAAATACATATGAACACAATCAAAAAAGATAAGCTAATTTTTACATAAACAAAAACCAAACTAAATCATCAAACGAACTGCACTTTCGGTCAATTATTCAATCAAGATGAAAGGCTAAAATGCCTCACTTACCTTAGGCTACAGCTTCGCAAGAGCACAGTTGTACATGTTTTTATAACAACAAATGCGCTATAGGGGTACACTTATACTTACACACACATGTACATATTTTTTTAAATCGCATATAGACTGGTTTTTTCGGTAAAATCGGCAAATTAGTGCCAAACGTAAAAGAAAAATGCGAGCAACAAACACATCACAAAAGCGGAAAAGTCGCACCCAAACACACCGGCACAGTGAGCGAGCATACTTTTTCCCATTTTTCCCATGGATATTTTTTTTTGTATAAAAAGGGGCTAAGTTTGGTAAGAAGAGCACTCGCGTATCTCATATAATTTATTTACGCTTCCAGCAGACATTATATTAGAATTTTTAGTCGTTACTTCGACGCTTGATAGCATATTTTCGGCTTGCTTAGAACCGAACAGGAAAATTTAGAAGTGGCTATAATTTTTGTTGCACATACATAAAAAAAAAAATTAAGAAGAATTACAAGTTCTCAACACACTTTTCAGAATGCTGTTTGTATGGTCGATTACTTTCAAACAGCTGATTTTGACACCTGCTTTTCTTTACGCCAGTAGCGCTGCCACTTGTTCTCTAGTTTTAAATCAGAGCTGTTAAATTTGATTAGTAATTAGTAATCTGTCAATTAGACGGCGTTTTTAATTGGTAATGATAATTTTAATTGTTTTTTAAGAAAGGACAATTTATAATTGATTACTATTAGAAAAAATATAAAAAAAATCAAAGGAAATGATAAAAAAAAATTCAAAAAAATTAAAAAGAAATCAAAAATAAGAAAGAAAATAAAAAAAAAATAAGAAAATAACATAAAAAAAACGAATAATAAAAAAAAAGAAAAAAAATATAAAAAAACGAATAATAAAAAAAAATCAAAAATAATTAAAAAAAAAATAAAATAAAAAATATAAAAAAAGATGCTTTAATTATTTTAGACTTTTTTTATAAGTAAAAGGATATCAAAAGTTATCAAAACAACTCTTTTTTGATTATTTTTTTTTTTTAATAATTGTAAAAAATCATGATTTTAAAAATAATAATACATCTTAACTATTAGGTTAAAATATTTTCGAAAATCTCAACAACTTAAAAGATGAGCAATACGAAGTGTAATTACATTCGAAATCGAAAGTTCTATAATAGGATTTTCTTTCTTAACAATTGTAAATATGAAATTATATTAATTGCATATCGTCTGCTGATCTAAAACTTTTATTAGGTGAAGAGCGCCCCTTCTCAGAATTTTTTTTATAAGGAATGTTTTAATGATAAAAAAAAATAAAAAATAAACAAAAAAAAATTTTTTAAAAACAGAAATTAAAATTTAAAAATATAAAGATTAAAATATTGCAGAAAAAAATTTACTCAAAGGAATAAATAAAAAAAAAATAAAAAAAATAAACTTAAAAAAAAATTTATTATTTAACAAGAAACACTTTTATTATTTGAAGAACGCCCTTTTTTACATTTTATTTTTTCAAAAACGCCCCAGCTTATCTGATCAAATTCTGCTCACGTCGTGCAAAAAAAAAAAGAAAAAATAGACCCCCTTTTAATGTTTTGTCAAACTGGAATACTGGTTTTAGAAAACTTATATCAGAGTAATAGAATCGAAAAAACATTTTTAGAATGATTGTCAGTATGTGTGTATGTTTGTTCGGAATTGAATGCAATTTTCAGCGATGTATTGCTAGATGTACAGATTAAAGTTTAGAATGTATTCTACGGCAAAGAAATATTTTATTCCCAGTACAAACAGTGGTGGCAAATAAATTGGCCTAAAATATTTTTACTTGAAAATACATTTTGGAAAATCTCAATTAAAGCAGTAAACGATAAAGTAGCAATTCCTTTAACTCTGGCCTGTCTGTCCGTATGTATGTTTGTTTGTACGCTCATCACTAAATAACTAATACATGGAATTAAATGGTTTCTTCACCAATATATTTCTGGAGGTCTATCTTGAGCTGTTGTCAAAATGTTGGCTTTGCTACTGTTTTCATTTAGGAACGTTGCGAAGAATTGCATCTAGTTTCATGTAAAACCAATCTAGTTTAATGTAATTTTTTGAATTTTTTCCAAAAAAAATTTTTTTTAAACTTTTTTAACTTTAACTCAAGTTTGATTGGTAAACATTTTTTTCGTGTGATAAAAGTGTTTGAGTGCTCAAAATTCAGTAATTTTTAAACTAATTGAGCTCAAAAATAATATTATTGAAAATTGAAAATTTTCCAAAATATTTTTTTTTATACCACTAAGTACCCCCTTTGAAAAAGCCAAAGTTTTTTTTAGATGCAGTAGATTCCGTAATATTGAAAAACTACTTTTACAAAACAAGAAAAAGTGAGATTTTGAATTTACTAAACATACAAATTTTTATTTTTTTTCTTTGACAGAACTTCGTTTCATGTAAATGAAGGTTGTCATTACTTACATAATTTTTTATTTTCTAAAAAAAAAATTTTTTATATGCGGTCAATCCTACGAAAAAAAAAATTTAAAAACAACGCACAACTAATACCTACAAGAAGAAAAACCTATCACTAACGTTAATACTTTGAAGTCTGTGGCGCTTACATGATGGCTCTGCGCTTGGCTTAGAGCGTTAAAAAAGTCGCTATAATTTTTTATAAAAATATTTCATTTTATTTAGTAAAAGCGCAAGTGAGTGTCTCTTTGCAACATGAAATTGCGCGTGACAAATGAAATGAAATTATAAAATAACCCATTCGTGCAGAAACTAACCACAAAAGAAAATTAAATTTCGTTTTCAATTTTTTTGTTGAAAATTTTGTAAAGTTTACTGGTGGAAACTTGTTGATTTATTGACTATGATATCGTGTTGTAATAGTTTTAAAAGAAATAAAACTTACAACAATAAGCAAATATTAAAAAAAGAAAATTGTTCGACGTCTTCTTGCTTAAGAACTTGAACGATTTTCATATTAAAAAACCCAGCACATTACTCAAGCAGCTTTATTTACATAGCGCCTCACATTTTTCTATTAGAACACTTAAACTAACAGCTATAAATGTATATGTAGTTGGTTAAACCTATCGACATTTTTATTTAAATATTTCTGCATGATATGTTTTGCCAAATTTTGGCAATTGACCTCAATAATGAACACGCTACACTATGGCGAAAAAGCTGAATTTTTAAATAAAAACAACAAACAGTCAAATCTGAGAAAAAATTTATGACAATTCCTTGTAAATTCAGTTTTCAAAAAACAAAGTAGAGAATCGAAATAAAACAAAATATTTAAGGGCTTTCGATTGTATTTCTCTGGCCTTCAATTTCAATAAATAACCTGCGATTCAAACATAAGACTATATCATTGTTTTATAATTATGATCTTATATAAAAAAAATTATGGGGACTACTTTTATTATCACCATTTCGATATTATATATCGTTTTACAAATATCTGGAATTTACTTTTAGCCATTACAACTGGTTTGTTGACCCACAGTGCGTTGCAGTGAATTATTTGCATAAACCAATGAATGAATATTACATTATAAAAGCGTTGGAGAACAGCAAATATAAAGCAACAAGACAATGTCCTTTCAAAAGCAGCAAGAACTTAAGTTTCTTACGCTAAGTTATTAGCAAAATTTTAAAGATTTATTAGAGTGGAACGGAATTTTAGCATAGATATTGTTGTACTAAGACTGTCGTAATACTAAAGTTAAGATTAAGAATATTTAATTAATCGATTTTACGTCGTGGTCTCGCTTTAACCCCTCAAAAAACCGCCAGTGCCTTGTTTTCGTTTGTTGGGGTTAGGACCGAACCACGACCCATTAAGGAATTTCTGTTGAATCTGAATCCCAATTATTCAGAGTCAAAACGCATGGAAATACCAATGTTTTTTGTTTGTGGCTGTGTTATTTTAAGACAAAAAATACAATTTTAACAGAGTTTTACAGTAGTGTTCAATATAATAGTAGTGAAATTAAATTGAATAACTTTCGATGAAAGAAAAAGCTGTGTTTTTAATAATTTTCATTTAAAATATAGCGAATTCGATAACAGAAAATACATAAAAATAAATTTGAAAGTTTACACAAAAATCAGGAAATTGTTGCCACCAGCATCCGTAATCGTTAGACATAAAATATAGCCTGACCTGTTAAATAATGATCACTAATCGTAATGATTACCGGTTTGATTAATTATTTTCTTGAGAATGCATTAAAAGACTGATTGCCGATTACTTTAAATTTCTAATCATTATTTTCCAATTAATTAAAAAAAAAATAAAAAAAAAAAATCATAAGTTTTAACGATTATTAAAAAAAAATCAAAAATAATTAAAAAAAAAAGTTGTTTAGATTACTTTGGATTTTGTTTTATATTTTCTTTTATTTTTATTTTTTCAGTATTGTAGAAACACATAAATATTCACATCAAAAATACTAAAAAAAAAATCAAAAATAATAAATAAAAAAATAAACAAAGATAATCAAAAGTAATCAAAACAACTTTTTTGATTTTTTATTATTTTTGTTTGATTTTTTCTAATCGTAATCAATTAATAATTGCCTTGAAAAACAATTAAAATAATCATTAGCAATTAAAAAACCCGTCTAATTAATTGATTACTAATTACTATTCAAAGGTCGGAATATAGCCTAATTCAATTCAATACAAAATACAAAAAAATGGAATAAATGAAAACACTAAAATAATAACGCAAATAAAAAATCTTTTACACATTTTAAGTTCTTGTAAAAAAAACATTATTGATTTCAAAATTAATTGAAAAATTTCAAAAATTTAGAGCAATTGCCAGAGTTTTGCACGTTCATCATGCCACCAAAATAACAAAAACAATGCGCAAAAGACCTTGCATTCAGGTAACTTCAAATAACTTTTGCATGTCATGTATGTTTGTGCTTAAAATTTAGATGCAATTGCAACAACAAAGCCGAAAATAACAACAACCAAAGTAGACAAAATACTTTGTTAACGCTGAAATTAGAAGAAAAAATGCGATATAAAATTTTAATTGCAATTATTACATAAACTTTGCTCCACTAAAATAACATGAAGTTAAGAAAAAGAAATAATAAAATGAAATGAAAGCTACAACAACAAACAATGTGCAACAAGTGGAGAGTAAGTAAACAACATGCAGTGGTTTGACGAAAAATTGTGAAAAAATAAAATTGAGAAGGTATTACATGGATATTAAATAATCATATGTATATACAAACACACGCTCGAGCAGTTGCATGGAATCATGCAACGTCACAACAAAAACATATAAATAGATACGAGTATGTTCACTGTTTGTATAGTAAATTAAATATTTCACGCTCTGATGAGCCAAAATGAATGAAAGTACTCACAACATGGATGAAGATATGACGACGTGAGTACAAAAGCAGACGGCATAAAAGTGGACGGCCGCAACATCACCACGCCCGAACCTTTTGTTGCGTAAGAAGTGTCCCATAACAATGATAAGGCACTGATTTTAGGCTATGTGTAAATGTGTGAGGCAGTAAGGTATGTGAGGAATAAAAGTGCTGGGTGTGAGGTGGAGAAGTTTTATTTGAACTAAATTAAAAAATAAAAATTTTTTACCGGCCGATGTCTGTGCATTATAGATAATAATTGTAATGCATGGAGGAGGTCTTTATTAGAGTAGTAGAAGGAAACACTAGTTTTTAGAATTTTTGTATGTCTGTGTGCATGTTTGTTCGCGCATAACCCAAACACCTCTGCATAGAATCGAATGTAATTTCCACTGATGTATTGCCAGATATCCAAATGAAAGTTTAGTATCCGTTTTAAAGCATGGAAATACAGTGGTGGCAAAAAATTTGGCTCTACATATTTTTATACAGTAGTAAAACTGTAACAGTCCGATGTCTATATATTAAAGATACTACAAAAAATGCATACGGGAGGCTTTTACTGGAGCAATAGAAGCCAAAA